>JBBGZY010000209.1:302500-1502500 GCA_037952925.1 Lithobates clamitans
CGGCCGGAGCGACGTCATTACGTCGGCTCCGCCCACTTCTCTTAAAGGCACAATTTTTTTTGTGTCATTTTTTTAAACGACTTTTTTTTTTTTTTTTTTTTTTTTTTGCATTTTAGTCTAAATATGAGATCTGAGGACTTTTTGACCCCAGATCTCATATTTAAGAGGACCTGTCATGCTTTTTTCTATTACAAGGGATGTTTACATTCCTTGTAAAAGGAATAAAAGTGATCCAAATTTTTTTTTTTTTTTAAAACAGTGAAAAAATAAATAAAATAAAGTAAAATAACCACTTCAGCCCCGGAAGGATTTACCCCCTTCCTGACCAGAGCACTTTTTACAATTTGGCACTGCGTCGCTTTAACTGCTAATTGCGCGGTCATGCAATGGTGTACCCAAACGAAATTTGCGTCCTTTTCTTCCCACAAATAGTGCTTTCTTTTGATGGTATTTGATCACCTCTGCCATTTTTATTTTTTGCGCTATAAACGGAAAAAGACTAAAAATTTTGAAAAAAAATTATATTTTCTACTTTTTGTTATAAAAAATATCCAATAAACTCAATTTTAGTCATACATTTAGGCCAAAATGTATTCGGCCACATGTCTTTGGTAAAAAAAAAGTCAATAAGCGTAAATTTATTGGTTTGCGCAAAAGTTATAGCGCCTACAAACTAGGGTACATTTTCTGGAATTTACACAGCTTTTAGTTTATGACTGCCTATGTCATTTCTTGAGGTGCTAAAATGGCAGGGCAGTACAAAACCCCCCCAAATGACCCCATTTTGGAAAGTAGACACCCCAAGGAAATTGCTGAGAGGCATGTTGAATCCATTGAATATTTTTTTTTTTTGTCCCAGGTGATTGAATAATGACAAAAAAAAAAAAAAATTTACAAAAAGTTTCCACTAAATGTTATATTGCTCACACAGGCCATGGGCATATGTGGAATTGCACCCCAAAATACATTCAGCTGCTTCTCCTGAGTACGGGGATACCACATGTGTGGGACTTTTTGGGAGCCTAGCCGCGTACGGGGCCCCGAAAACCCAGCACCGCCTTCAGGATTTCTAAGGGCATAGATTTTTGATTACACTCCTCACTACCTATCACAGTTTTGAAGGCCATAAAATGCCAAGATGGCACAAAACCCCCCCAAATGACCCCATTTTGGGAAGTAGACACCCTAAACTAATTGCTGAGAGGTATGTTGAGTCCATGGAATATTTTATTTTTTGACACAAGTTGTGGGAATGTGACAATTTTTTTTTTTTTCGCACAAAGTTGTCACTAAATGATATATTGCTCACACAGGCCATGGGCATATGTGGAATTAAACCCCAAAATACATTCTGCTGCTTCTCCTGAGTACGGGGATACCACATGTGTGGGACTTTTTGGGAGCCTAGCCGCGTACGGGGCCCGAAAACCAAGCACCGCCTTCAGGATTTCTAAGGGCATAAATTTTTGATTTCACTCCTCACTACCTATCACAGTTTTGAAGGCCATAAAATGCCAAGATGGCACAAAACCCCCCCAAATGACCCCATTTTGGAAAGTAGACACCCCAAGCTATTTGCTGAGAGGCATGGTGAGTATTTTGCAGCTCTAATTTGTTTTTGAAAATGAAGAAAGACAAGAAAAACTTATTTTTTTTTTCTTTTTTCAATTTTCAAAAGTTTGTGACAAAAAGTGAGGTCTGCAAAATACTCACTATACCTCTCAGCAAATAGCTTTGGGTGTCTATTTTCCAAAATGGGGTCATTTGGGGGGGGTTTGTGCCATCTGGGCATTCCATGGCCTCCGAAACTGTGATAGGCAGTGAAGAGTGAAATCAAAAATTTACGCCCTTAGAAAGCCTGAAGGCGGGGCTTGGTTTTCAGGGTCCCGTACGCGGCTAGGCTCCCAAAAAGTCTCACATATGTGGTATCCCCGTACTCAGGAGAAGCAACAGAATGTATTTTGGGGTGTAATTTCACATATTCCCATGGCATGCTTGAGCAATATATCATTTAGTGACAACTTTTTCCCGCAACTTGTGTCACAATATAAAATATTCCATGGACTCGACATGCCTCTCAGCAAATAGCTTGGGGTGTCTACTTTCCAAAATGGGGTCATTTGGGGGGGTTTTGAACTGTCCTGGCATTTTATGCACAACATTTAGAAGCTTATGTCACACATCGACCACTCTTCTAACCACTTGAAGACAAAGCCCTTTCTGACACTTTTTGTTTACATGAAAAAATTATTTTTTTTTGCAAAAAAATTACTTTGAACCCCCAAACATTATATATTTTTTTAAAGCAAATGCCCTACAGATTAAAATGGTGGGTGTTTAATTTTTTTTTTCACACAGTATTTGCGCAGCGATTTTTCAAACGCATTTTTTGGGGAAAAAACACACTTTTTTTAAAATTTTTATACACTCAAACACACTATTTTGTCCAAATGTTTGATGAAATAAAAAAGATGATCTCAGGCCGAGTACATGGATACCAAACATGACATGCTTTAAAATTGCGCACAAACGTGCAGTGGCGACAAACTAAATACATTTTTAAAAGCCTTTACAGGTTACCACTTTAGATTTACAGAGGAGGTCTACTGCTAAAACTACTGCCCTCGATCTGACCTTCGCGGTGATACCTCACACGCATGGCGCAATTGCTGTTTACATTTGACGCCAGACTGACGCTTGCGTTCGCCTTTGTGCGAGAGCAGGGGGGGGCAGGGGTGCTTTTTTTTTTTTGTTGCTTTTTTTATCTTATTTTTAAACTGTTCCTTTCATTTTTATTTATTTTTTAATCATTTTTATTGTTATCTCAGGGAATGTAAATATCCCCTATGATAGCAATAGGTAGTGACAGGTACTCTTTTTAGAAAAAATTGGGGTCTATTAGACCCTAGATCTCTCCTCTGCCCTCAAAGCATCTGACCACACCAAGATCGGTGTGATAAAATGCTTTCCCAATTTCCCAATGGCGCTGTTTACATACGGCGAAATCTAAGTCATGAAATGCTTGTAGCTTCCGGTTTCTTAGGCCATAGAGATGTTTGGAGCCATTCTGGTCTCTAATCAGCTCTATGGTCAGCTGGCTGAATCACATGCTGCATTCTCAAGTTCCCTGTTGGGACAGGAGAGCCAGAGAAAAACATGGAAGACGGTGGGGGGGGGGGGGGCATTCCCTCCCACGGCTTGTAAAAGCAGTCTAGAGGCTAATTAGCCGCTAGGATTGCTTTTACATGAAAGCCGACCACTGGCTGAAAAGAATGATACCAAGATGATACCTAAACCTGCAGGCATCATTCTGGTATAACCACTCAAAGTCCAGCAACATACCAGTACGTTGCTGGTCCTTGTTGGGCATACATTGTAAACTTTTTTCTCATGCAGCCTGTGGGCTGAACGATAAAAAGATATTGATCGGTGGGTATGCCCACCATTAGAATACCTCCCTTCATCCACCCACTTCTAATGATGGGCATACATGCACCGTATATATATGCCGAAGCATGGGGGCATCCTCCCGCAAAAGGCAGGAGCAAATCGCTCCTCCACCCACTGCTGCCCCCACGCTTCTGCATATATGCTGAAGTATGTAACTGTGGTGGTGAAATCACCTCCGACAGCGCTGGAGTCACGGCTTTATGTATCGTGGGAGCAAACGCTGTTGCTGTCAAGATAAATAAATCCGCTCTGCAGCTGAATGGCGTACCTGAAAACAAAAAAGTGGTTAACAATAAAAAAAACAAAGTATAAAAAAATTGCATACCTATAAAGCAAACATGATAAAAACATAATAATAAAACATTGCAGTATAGAATGCAGAACAATAGAGAGAGAATAGAGAGAGAACAATAAAACAACTATTTTTGGTTTTTTTATTTTATATGTTTTTTTTTTCTTTTTTTTTTACTTTATGTTTTTTTTTTACACTTTTTTTTTGTAACTTTAACTTTTTTAACTGGTACCAGGTTTGGGTCTCTCAAAATGTGACAGCATCTTGGGAGACCCTGTGGAAGTGTGTCCTAGTCTGTGCAGTGCTGTACCCTACGCTAATACTCCACTAGTGTATGGTAGCGTTCAAAACATTCACCAATGCAAAGATCAGGATTGCCAGGACAGAGGGGACAATAATACCGGGTGTCACGCCTAAATCCGCGCTTGCTGCAGACACAACATCTTTTTTGGGGGGTTCGTTGGGTAGGGGTACTCGGGAGGGCATAAAGAAAATGCCTCTCATGCAGCCGGCTTACTGCATTTGGTTGGAGATGGTGAGGTGGAGCACCGTCTGGATACAGAAGGGCTCTGACGATCTCTTCCTGGAATTTAAGGAAGGATCCAGTCCGTCCTGAAGCTCTGTATAGCACATAAGCATTCAGCAAAGCCAATTGAAATAAATAAACAGACACTTTTTTGTACCAGCGTCTGGCCTTACGGGCAATTAGGTACGGCGCCAACAACTGGTCGTTGAGGTCCACCCCTCCCATATTAAGGTTATATTCGTGGACACAGAGGGGTTTCTCCACAACACCAGTCACAGTAGGAATTTGGACCATCGTGTCTGCATGAAGGGAGGTGAGAACGAAAACATTCTTCTTATCCCTCCACTTCATAGCGAGCAAATTATTATACTTCAAGCAGGCTCTCTCCCCCAGCCTAAGACGGGAATCTACAAGCCGCTGGGGAAAGCCCCGGCGATTAGGTCGCACGGTGCCACATGCTCCAATCTGATAATCAAAAAGGTGGCTAAAAAGTGGCACGCTCGTATAATAATTGTCCACGTACAAGTGGTACCCCTTTCCGAATAAGGGTGACACCAAGTCCCACACTATCTTGCCAGCGCTTCCTATGTAGTCAGGGCAGTTTGTCGGCTCTACGTGACTATCTTTGCCCTCGTAAACCATAAAGCTATATGTATAGCCTGTGGCCCTGTCACAGAGCTTATACATCTTGACCCCGTATCTGGCACGCTTGCTGGGAAGGTACTGTTTGAATGACAAGCGGCCAGAAAATTTAACCAGGGACTCATCAACGCAGACAACTTGATGGGGAGTAAACAAGTCTGCAAAACGTTGGTTGAAGTGGTTTACGAGGGGCCGAATTTTGTAGAGCCGATCGTATGCAGGGTCTCCACGAGGACGACAGAGTTCATTGTCGTTGAAGTGCATGAACCGCAAAATCTGCTCGTATCGTGCCCTGGTCATGGAGGCAGAGAACAAGGGCGAATGGTAAATTGGGTCAGTGGACCAATATGACCGCAACTCACTCTTTTTATTCAACCCCATGAGGAGGGAAAGGCCCAGAAAGATCTTAAATTCGGAAACCGTAATTGGTTTCCAATCTCTGGCAAGGGAGGACTGGGGAATAGTGGCGATGTGTTGACCAGCGTACAAATTGCTTTGGTCTACAATAGATCTATAGAGATCTTCGGTGAAAAACAGCGAATAAAAATCCAGTGGCGTAAAGTCAACTGTTTCCACCTGAATTCCGGGTTGGCCGGTGAAAGGGGGAAGTACGGGTGCTGCAGAAGTGGTGGGTACCCAATTCGGATTGGCGAATGCAGCAGGAAGGGCACTATGGGCACGACGGGCCTGTGTTCGTCTTCTTGGTGGCAGCGGGACACTACTTGTGCTTACCACCTCGCCAGCTTGAACTGCACTTATGGGACTCGCCACGTCACCAAGTGTTACTGCAGTGCTGGATGTACGACCAGGGTGTACTAGGCCGCTGGTGCTTGCCAGTTCACCAGAAGGAATAGCGGCACTAGTACTTCTCTGCTCCATACGAGAGCCCTGCGGTTCTTGCACTTCAAGGACAGAATAAGTTCGGGGTCTGGTACGCCTGACCTTAGCAGGGACCACAACTCCGTCGTCAGAGCTATCTGTCATGGAGCTGCTGTCCTCTACAGGATCGTATTCTGAGCCTGAATCTGACAGATGAGTGACTTCCTCTTCACTATCTGTCATGCTCAGAAACCTGTAGGCCTCTTCACTAGTGTACCTTCGATTTGCCATTTTGGGCTCTAAATTTAGGGGTACACTAGTGAGACTCACAGGCAAAAAAGCTCCTGACTGTCAGCGACTGATTCAAAACGCTACCAAAAAACTGTTAACGATCGCAGGGATCAGGCCTGACTCTGCGAACGCTGCAGTTATGTGTGCTTAGTGTTTTGTAAGTGTCAGTTATCGATCGATACTGCACTTGGGTGGGCTGGGCTGGGCCGAGGAGCAAAACGCAGGTGCTAGCAGGTATCTGGGCTGATCCCGCTAACACTGCGTTTCAGGGAACCCTAAACTGCTGGGGAGTATAGATCTGATCGGATCAGATATCGATCTGTTCAGATACTATAGCACTAAGGGAGGTGTATGCTGCGTGCGTGGGTTTTAGCGGTACTGGCGCTAACCTGACGCTGCCTGGGGCGACGCAGACCTTATCTGATCCTAAAAACTTAACTTCTATCACCGCCGGGCAATTAGGGAGTTAAACCTTTATAAGGTAATAAACGCCGGGTGCCCTAAAACTATAATAAACTATAATAAACTACAAAAAACAAACTATCTAACCAGCGTCACCCGTAACACTTATACGGTGATCGCTGGTAAAAGGGTTACTAGGGGGCAATCGGGGTTAAAACCTTTAGCAGGTAGTATATGGGGGTCCCTGTCGCTATAAAACACTGACAGCGAACCTATATACTTACCTCCCTAAACTAGTGTCACCTGTGTCACTAATACAGCGATCAGAAAAACGATCGCTTAGCGACACTGGTGACTGGGGGTGATCACGGGGTTAACCTTTATTAGGGGGGGTTAGGGGGTACCCTGGACCTAAAGGGGGCTACCCTAGACCTAAAGGGGGCTAACCTAACTGCCCTAACACTTATAACTGTCACAAACTGACACCAATGCAAAAAAAAAAAAACACTGCTATTGGTGTCAGAGTGACAGGGGGTACAGGGGGGTGATCGGGGGGTGACAGGGGGTTGAAAAGTGTGCCTGCATGTTCTACTGGAAGTGTAGTGTTGGTGCACTTACTTGGATGTCTTCTCTCCTCGGCGCCGGATCAAAAAGACCGGCTCGAGGAGGGATGACATCACTTCCTCTCCCTCTGTTTACATTACAGAGGGAGAGGAAGCATTTGATTCGCTGGGAGCGATCGGGAGGGGGTGGCCATCAATGGATGGCCTCCCCCTGACCTCTCATCGCCCGCGAACAAGAGCCGACCGCCTACGGCACCGGGGGGTCCGATCGGACCCCCCGTCCGCGGGAAGGCATCACGTATCAGGTACGTGATTTTTGCCTGCCCGTGCCGCTCT
Organism: Lithobates clamitans; assembly: GCA_037952925.1. Classification (NCBI taxonomy): domain Eukaryota; kingdom Metazoa; phylum Chordata; class Amphibia; order Anura; family Ranidae; genus Lithobates; species Lithobates clamitans. Next base: position 309,822 of record JBBGZY010000209.1, read on the forward strand.
GTTCACGTATATAGGCGTGAGGCGGTCGGCAAGTGGATAAATAATAAAAAAAAAAAAAAAAACTTTATAAAGCGCCCTGTCCCGACGAGCTCGCGCGCAGAAGCGAACGCATATGTGAGTAGCGCCCGCATATGAAAACGGTGGTCAAACCACACATGTGAGGTATCGCCGTGACCGGTAGAGTGAGAGCAATAATTCTAGCCCCAGACCTCCTCTGTAACGCAAAACATGCAATCTGTAGAATTTTTTAAACGTCGCCTATGGAGATTTTTAAGGGTAAAAGTTTGACGCCATTCCACGAGCGGGCGCAATTTTAAAGCGTGACATGATGGGTATCAATTTACTTGGCGTAACATTATATTTCACATTATAAAAAAAAAATTGAGCTAACTTTACTGTTGTCTTATTTTTTTTTTCAAAAAAGTGAATTTTTTCCAAAAAAAGTGCGCTTAGAAGACCGCTGCGCAAATACGGTGCAAAAAAAAGTATTGCAATGACCGCTATTTTATTCTCTAGGGTGTTAGAAAAAAAACAATATATAATGTTTGGGGGTTCTAAGTAATTTTCTAGCAAAAAAAACTGTTTTAAACTTGTAAACACCTAAAATCCAAAACGAGGCTGGTCCTTAAAAAGAAAACTGCTCAGATTCGTAAGACTGATGTCTTATTTATTCTGTCAGAGGGTCCTAAAAAAGGACAGGCAGCATCAAAATCCACTGTGGCTAAGTGGATTCGGCAAGTTATAATTCAAACTTATGATTTAAAGGGAAAGATTCCCCCTTTTCAAGTTAAGGCGCACTCTACCAGAGCGGTTGGTGCTTCTTGGGCAGTGTGTCACCAGGCCTCAATGTCTCAGATCTGCAAGGCCGCGACTTGGTCTTCAGTACATACATTTACAAAATTTTATCAAGTAGATGTAAGATGGAATGAGGATATCGCCTTTGGGCGCAGTGTGCTGCAGGCAGCAGTATAATTCCTCAAGGTCTGGGGGTGCCCTACGGGTTGTGTCTCCCTCCCCTCAAGTAGCATTGCTATGGGACATCCCACCAAGTAATTACTTGAGGCTCTGTGTCCTATGATGTACCATAAAGAAAATAGGATTTTTAAAAACAGCTTACCTGTAAAATCCTTTTCTTGGAGTACATCATAGGACACAAAGCTCCCGCCCCTCTGTTTTATGCGGTGAGAGTATATTGCTTATTTTGCTTGGCTACAAAAACTGAGGATTCCTGGAAGGAGGAGGGGTTATATAGGGGAGTCGACTTCCTGTATTGGTTATACCAGTGTCAACACCTGAAGGTAGGCCCATAACCCACCAAGTAATTACTTGAGGCTCTGTGTCCTATGATGTACTCCAAGAAAAGGATTTTACAGGGAAGCTGTTTTTAAAAATCCTATTTTTTGTATGGTTATGTTTAGGAGACAGCCAATGTGGGACCGTTTTGGATATTGATCCGCCCGTTATGCAGCCTCTATTACACAGGCTCACACAGGATGAATGAACGTTCATCCCAATTACACTTGTTTAACATACTTGGGTAAATACCTCATCCTTTCATTTTCTAAACATTTGGATTTTTCCCTAGTACCTCACTGTCTGTGACCATAGGGATTCCCCGTGTGATGCTTGTCACTATACACACCCGACTGGTGCTCTGATGCATCTGTTTTCTCTACTTTGTTTACTCACGATCAGCCCTTTGGGTGACACTATTTGGTTATGCAGTTCCTCCCAGTGACTCTTCTCACATTCAATCTGAGGATTTCACGCTAGCTGAAGGGGATTTTTTTTACAGCAAGTCAGGGCTCTAGATCTGTGTCCTGTCTGCGCCACCTCTTTATTTCTCATACCTTTTTGCACCTTTTATTTCTTATATTTTCTACCCCTTTCTTTTTTTGTTCGTCCTGTGTGGGAGTACTACAACCATTCAATGTATATGCTTTTTCCATAGATATTGGTAACATAGTACACGTACAGCTTCTCTATTATTTGGGCCTGGCGTCCATGAGACTTTTTTTTTTTTTGTATAATCACTTTTTATTTTCAGATCAACACATAACAGGACATGTCCAACAAATGTAAGTCATATAGTCATCGACCACGCAGGGTCATATAGGAGACAATTATTAGGTACCTAGGTTGAACAAAAACATATATTACCATGTAACAGAGAAAAGTGCTAATCATGGGAAGACTCTAGAAGGCCCACAAAAGGGGCAACAAAGAAGCATCTTAAGTGTTATGTGTCTGTTATATATATATGAGTATTGCGAGACTAGCCCAAAGGTTCCCCAGGGGCAAACCCTAAGTGTGCCGCCTTCTCGAGTGTGTGAGGTGCGTGGTTTGTTGGCCCGCAGTCGGAGCAAGAGGGGGGGGGCCCAAAGGCCTCCATAAGTCCGCTCCCACACCAGCCACGAAGACCACAGAGCGGTATTTGTGCCCATATGTAGTCGGCTGAATTCCTAGAGAACCCAGGGTCCATTTCAGAGGGCATTGGAGCCATGCTAGTCGACTTTTAACCAATTGTCCCACATGAGTTTCCCACGTAATTATTATAAGTGAACAAAAAGGAATGGTAAAACAAAATAAAGAGGGAAAGAACAGTAAGATGAAGAAACGGAGGAGAAAGGGAGCAAAAGGTGGAAAGGGAAGAAGGGTTGGATCAGGTTACCTGTAAGTAAAGTTGAGCGTCTTCCGCGTCCGCAATGGACCCGCCGTGACTAAGTTCTGGAGTCCATGAGTAGATTTAAAACCTAAGGATGGGCCGGGAGAGTTGGGTCTTCGCTGTCCTAAGGTCTCTAAGTGCGGGGTCTGCCAATTCCAACAGTGCAACGTCTAAACTGGAAGGTACCTTGGTAGAGTCTGAAGTGTATTCGGTCCAGGGCGTCCAAGTGTTGTGAAATCGGTCTTTATGGCCTTTATTAGTCGCCACCCAATCCTCAGCCTCCCGGGTCTCACTCACCCTATTGATCCACTCATCTCTTGTAGGGATCGTGGGTTTCTTCCAATAAATTGGAATCAAGCGTCTTGCTGCATTCAACAAATAAGGCAGCACACTTTTCTTATATTTACGGAGTGGGATCGGGGGGACGTGCAGGAGAAAGTGAGTTGGAGAGAAAGGAACATCTATTTCTGTCACTATTTTTATTTGATTTCGTATGTCTTCCCAGAAGGGTTTAATCAGGGAGCAGTCCCACCATATGTTTTAACGTACCTCGCTGTCCGCAGCCTCTCCAGTACAACTCTAATGTGGAGGGGTCAGGTCCGCTGGTACTCTGTACCATCGGGACAGTAGCTTAAAGTTCGTCTCCTGGGTTTTGGACTCTATCGAGGATGAGTGGGTAAGATGATATAAATGTGTTAAGTCCGTCTTTGTAAAAGTTAATCCTAAATCATTCTCCCAGCGCCTTATATAGACAGGTGTAGTATGAGGGAGCGCTGATCCTAGTAATTTGTACAGTTCCGAGACCAAGTGCGGTATGGGTTCTTCTGCAATGAAGAGTTGCTCAATGTGGGTGAGAAGCACAGAGTCTCTAATCTTATTGCCATGTAATTGAAAGAAATGGTGTAACTGCCTGTACTTCCAAAAGTTCATTTTTGCGCCCTGTCGACCTATAGGCAAAGCATCATAACTCAAGAGTCTACCGTCCTTCATGAGCTTACCACAACTGGTGTCTCCATCTTCTACCCAAGATTCAAAGAAGCCCATTTGCTCCCCTGGGGGGAACCAAAGGAAGCCCCCCAATGGAGCCAGCGGGGACACTGGGGGGGGCCAATGTTAGCAGCGGGTTAATCTTATCCCAGACCGACAGTACTTGAGTCTTCTCCGACAATCCCCTATGCTCCTGGGACAACCAGGGAGCATATGATAAGTTTCTGCCCGCTAGGCATTTCTCTAAGGACACCCACAGTTTCGAGCGAGTATGAAAACGCCAGTTAAGCATCCTCTGCAAAGCTATGGCTCTATAATATCGTCCGACGTCTGGAAGACCCAGAACCCCATTCTGTTTTGAACTTCGTAGAACCCGTAGGGCTATTCTAGGTTTGCGTGTGTGCCATATAAAATCGGACAGTAGGCTGGACAGTCTGTCGAAAAAAAGGTCGAGGTTTGGTAGCATTTGTAAAAAGAACAGAATGCAGGGTAAAATATTCATCTTTATAATATTCACTCTACCTAGCCATGTAAAAGCCATCTGCGTCCATTGGGAGAGGTCCTTTTTGACCACAGCTAACAGTGGGAGATAATTGGCGGTATATAGGGTGTCAAAGCTATCTGTCAGTTGCACGCCCATGTATCGTATAGACGACGTAGCCCAAGTAAAGCGAAAGGCGATTTTAAGGCTCGTGGCTAGGTGGGACACCAGGCAGATGGGGAGAATTTCAGATTTAGAAAAATTTATTTTAAAATTTGAAAGAGACCCAAAGAGCTTCAGTTCCTTCATTAAATTGGGCAATGAGAGCAGGGGGTCTGAAACATGAAACAGGACGTCGTCGGCATATGCCGAGAGTTTATGTTCTGTATTACCAACTTTAAGGCGTTTAATGTCAGGGTTGGCACGAACAGGAGCGGTGAAAGAGGACACCCCTGTCGCGTGCCGTTACCAATGGGGAAGCAAGCTGAAAGGGTCCCATTTACCTTGACCTGGCGCAGGGTGTGGTGGAATATAGGGCCAAAATGGAGGACAGCATTTGTGGACCTAGCCTCCGCGACCGGAGCACCTCCACCAAATAAGACCAGTCAACGCGGTTGAATGCTTTTTCAGCGTCTGTTGACAATATAAGATAAGGCTGTGGTTCTGGGCGGGTACGAGCCCAGTGAATGAGGTGCACCGCCCTGAGAGAGTTGTCTCTGGCCTCCCCATCCGTTATGAAACCCGTTTTGATCTGGGTGGACAATTTCGGGGACAAGATGTTTAAGTCTATTTGACAGTATTTTCGCTATAATTTTTATGTCCAGGTTAAGGAGTGAGATTGGACGATAGCTTTGGGGGACAGTGGGATCCTTGCCCTCTTTCGGAATCGCGGTGATATGAGCCAGAAGGGCCTCTGGGGGGGATAGTCCCACCTTCTGCTATAGAGTTAAAGTATTTACATATAGGAGTCTCCAGATGAGTCAGGAAGGCATTGTAATATGCCTTCGTGAACCCATCGGGTCCAGGGCTCTTCCCATTGGGCAAGGAGTCCACCGTAGCACGAAGCTCATTAAGAGTAATTGGGAGATCTAGGTCCAAGGATTGTTCATCTGTACATCTGAGCGCTGGGAGGCCAGCCGCAGTCAGGTAGTCTCGGATCGCACGTTGTTTTGTGTTTCGTGAAGCTGGAGGAAGTCGGGAATCTAAGTTATATAGGGCGGCATAATAGGCTTGGAACTCCGCAGCAATTTTAGAGGAGTGTAAGAGCGGAGTCCCTGAAGCATTGTGTAATTTATGTATGTACATCTGTGCGTGACGCTTCCGAATGGCACGAGCTAGCATTCGACCGCTTTTGTTCCCGTGTTCGTAGTATTTATTTGCTATAAATCTAAACTGTTTGCGAGTTTGACGGTCGAGTAGGCGCAGGACCAGTTCCCGTAGCTCTGTTCCTTCAATGCCTCAGGACTCCCATTAGCTTTGTGTATAAGTTCTGCCTTCTGAAGTGCAGCGTGTACTCTCAAGAAATCTGCCTGATGTATCTTCTTGAGTCTGGAACCTTGAGAAATCAGTGTCCCCCTAACCACAGCCTTATGAGCTTCCCAGACCAACCCCTCATTATGCTCGGCGATTGGGTTTTCCTTAAAATAATGGGATAGGGTGTCTGCGACCTCAGCCATCACTACCGCGTCATCTAGTAAATTATCTTTAAGTCGCCATGTCCATGTTCAGTAAATAAAGTTGCGCTAAAAAAAAAAGTGATGTTGTGGAGATTTCATATAATGAATATTTAAATGCACTCCCTATATAGTGAAATAACCGTGAAAAACAATCACGCAGTGCAAAAAAACATAGTCAACAATGCATAACATGGAAGGATTGGTATTCTCAATAAAAAAGAGAAATCTTTCCTTGTACCCATCGCTTCTAGAATCCCTGTTGTATACTATTTGCCTTACTGCCCGGGTAGGCAAATACATAGACGGGTTTCTTCAACCGTTGGTTAGATCACTTCCCGCTTATATTAAGGACACAAAACATACGATCAACATCTTAAGAGACTGTGGATACAAAGAGGGTTTCTGGTTGGTTACGGCGGATGTGACATCCCTATATACACCATAATTCCACACAATTGGGGCTTGAGATCAGTGAAGTATTTCTTGCGAAACGATGTTACTTTACCCTCTAGACAAAAAGAGTTTATTATGGAGCTTTTAGAGTATGCCACTACGCACAAATTTTTCTGGCATGAGAACAAATTCTTCCTTCAGAGAAAGGGTGTAGCTATGGGGGCCAAGTTTGCCCCCAGCCTGGCAAATCTTTTTATGGGCAAATGGGAGGAGGATGTCATCTATGCCAACAGGAGACAAGAGTTGGTCCTGTGGGCTAGGTACATAGATGATGTCCTCCTCCTATGGGATGGCACTCAATGAGTCTCTTCAGTCTTTCATGATCTCTCTAAATAACAATGATCGTGGTATTGAATTTAAATATGAAGCTAGTCAACATTCTATTAATTTTCTGGACTTGAAAACCGGAGATAACCAGGTGCAAATTACGCCACCCCTGACCTGTATTACCACCTCCGCGCTATGTTAATAATTGTCAAAACCCTACCAAAGCTGCCACTTAACAATAAAATGTATATAAACTGAATTCACCAAAAGAAAATTATGGATGAAATAGTGACGCTAATCCCCAGGTGCGGATCACGTCTGTATTCAGTGAGCTGAATACAGACGTGACTAGAGAAAAAGTGAAAAAAACATATATTGCTAAATATCCCAAAAAGTAAAAATTAATATTAAATCAAATAAATTATTCAATAAATTCAATATGAGCTAATATAAATTATAACACTCAGTGAAAGTGATATACAAATATATAAATCCAAGACAAAATATATAATAAAAATTGAACACAGTAAATGTCTATAAAGTCCAGAAACCAATCAATCGTGAAAAATAATTGTGAAAATATTTGAAGAAAGTCCAAGAAAAAGAGTGAGGGTGACTCCAAAACTGCTCAGCTGTGTTTTCAAATGTCCACCACACCTCTGTGACGTGAATCCACTCCCTGCTGAAATTCAAACTCACCAGCTGTTAAGGCCTCTCACTCTCGTGTTTGGCCTGACAGAGCCTCTAACCCACTTACATGGGGGTTAACATGCGAGCATACACCTCCACTGCTCCATAGGAACACCGCTTTTCTCAGGTTGGTAGTATGACATAAAAATAAAAGAAGCTCCAATAGTGTAATCTCGTTTAAAAGATTTAATCACATATAAAACAACTTGTAATGAACTCACATTTAAAATAAAATAACAGGCAAGTCACTTCATGGCAAATGGAGAACTCGCACAGCAAGCAATAGCAACTGAAATAACAGGCAGGCCACGGCGGACCCAGGAGGTGTGTGTGCTCACGTTCGTCTCACCCGTCCACAGCACTCGTCCCTTCACTGGAGCTCCACTCTGTCCCCCTTCACTCCCTCCTCTAGCACTCGTGTGAGATCCTTTTATTTTTATGTCATACTACCAACCTGAGAAAAGCGGTGTTCCTATGGAGCAGTGGAGGTGTATGCTCGCATGTTAACCCCCATGTAAGTGGGTTAGAGGCTCTGTCAGGCCAAACACGAGAGTGAGAGGCCTTAACAGCTGGTGAGTTTGAATTTCAGCAGGGAGTGGATTCACGTCACAGAGGTGTGGTGGATGTTTGAAAACACAGCTGAGCAGTTTTGGAGTCACCCTCACTCTTTATTTTGGACTTTCTTCAAATATTTTCACGATTATTTTTCACAATTGATTGGTTTCTGGACTTTATAGACATTTACTGTGTTCAATTTTTATTATATATTTTGTCTTGGATTTATATATTTGTATATCACTTTCACTGAGTGTTATAATTTATATTAACTCATATTGAATTTATTGAATAATTTATTTTATTTAATATTAATTTTAACTTTTTGGGATATTTAGCAATATGTTTTTTTTCACTTTTTCTCTAGTCACGTTTGTATTCAGCTCACTGGCTGGATAAGAGTGTCTGGCATCTCCCCACCTGGGGGTTAGCGCCACTATTTCATCCATAATTTTCTTTTGGTGAATTCTCTGGACTTGAATATTCGAAATGAGGGGGACACTTTGGTCACCTCCACGTACTTCAGGGAACATGACCGTAATTCTTTTATACCCAGAGACAGTTGCCATTATCGCCCGTGGTTAGATTCGGTACCTAAGAGTCAATTCATCCACATGAGAAGGAATTGTACTTGAACCGATGACCTTGACGTACAAGCGAGGATATTAAGGGACAGATTGAGTAATAAGGGTTATGACTCTAATGCCTTAAATGGCAAAATGGAGGAGGTTCGTAGGATGGATCGTCAGTCTCTCTTAACCGATAGACATATATTGTCTGGACGAGATTCAGATAAGCCGATCTGCCCCTTCATTACACGCTACTCCCAGCAGCACTTTTCTGTGAAGAACCTCATACGGAAACACTGGCACATAATAAAAAACGATCCTGTACTTGGTAATGTGCTTTCAGAGAAACCATGTGTCGTATTCAGGAGAGCCCCTCCCATTAAATTACTAGTGGCCCCCACAGTTTGTAATCCACCCACACATAAGCCCATGTTTTTTCAGAATTTGGTTGGGTTTTTTAGGTGTAATAATTGTGCGGTTTGTTCTAATAATGCTATCAAAACCAGAAAGACCACTGAATTTTTGTCTAACCACACTTTTCCAATCAAGTCCTTCATAACATGCTATACTTCGTGTGTGGTGTACCTTCTGACCTGCCCTTGCGGTCTTCATTACGTTGACCGGACGGTACGCCCCCTACAAGTTGGATTAAACGAGCACCTGGGTAATATCAGGAGTGGTTTTAAGGGTCATCCACTCTCCAAACACTACTTAGAGGTTCACCAAAAAAACCCTCAAGGCACTTCTATGGTTGGTATAGATAGATTGAAATTACCTTGGAGAGGGGGGCCTAAAAGAAGGCCCATCTCCAAATTAGAAATTAACTGGATTTATAAAATCAAATGCCTTAGACCCCTAGGATTGAACGTTGATATAGAAATCAACGCTTCTATTGATAATGCCTGATCCTGTTCATACTCTGGCTATATAGATATTTTCCTATTCGATTCTATGTATATATTTTTTCTGTGCATAGAGGGAAGCCCTACCTCGATTCTATCCTGGTTTAAAAGTACCTTTAATATATGTATGTGTGTGTGTATATATATATATATATATATATATATATATATATATATATATATATATATATATATATATATATATATATATATATATATATATATATATATATATATACACATACATACATACATACATACATACATACATACATACATACATACACATATATATATATATATATATATATATATATATATATATATATATATATATATATATATATATATATATATATATACATACACATATATATATACATACACATATATACACACATCCTCAGGGACTGGTGATTCCATAATTTTTGCCAGGGGTTGTAGTAGCTAAAGTCACGGTCTAGTAATTGAAGCGTCCGCCAGCTATCAGTCAGTAAATGGGACTGAATAGTCTTGCGGAAGTGTTTAAGAAATGCACAGGAATGTGAGGGCCTCGCGTGGGATATGTCTAACAAAGGGTCAGGACTTACGTTAAAGTCGCCTCCCAGAACTAGGAAGCCTTCTCTAAAATCTGCCAGGTGGTCCAGTGTATTGTCAATGAAGGTGAGTTGGTCAGCGTTCGGGGCATAAATTGTCACAAATGTGTATTTTTGACTAGCGATACTGCCCTTCAAAAAGACGTATCTGCCCAAGGGGTCTGCTACATGGTCCAAGGGTTGAAAGGGGCATGTCTTGTGTATGGCGATAGCTGTCCCTTTAGATTTGGAGGTCGGAGACGTGCTGATAAACCACTGGTTGAAAAGGTGGGTGGGTAATTTGGGAAGGGATTTCGGTGTGAAGTGAGTTTCCTGAAGGAAGATCACTTGGGTCTTCAGTCGTTTCAATTCCCCCCAGAGCTTATTCCGTTTGTGTGGGGAGCAAAGGCCCCTGACATTATATGTACTTACCCGTAATGTAGCCATGGGGTGACACATAGGTGGTCAAGGTGTGTAGATTGACGGCGAGTGAGGCGGAGCTGGGAAGGCACACGTCTTCACTCCTCCATGGCCAAGACACGCCCCCCCCGAAAGATTTTATTTGACCTTGGGGTCCTAAGTGCTGCCTGAACACAAAGTCATTCCCCTGGGTATGTGCCACTTGTAATCTGCATTTTCTTACTTATAACCCAGCCGTAGTTCTTTTTATGTCTTACATGTTCATTTTGGTTTTTCAGTAACTTGCTTAATATTTTTTTCATATATTTCTAGTTAACCATTGCTCTTGCTCTTTCGGTCCTAGGATTTTTTCACTGTTCATTTCTATAATGTGATGATCTTCTTCTGATGTGCCTCTTTGTATATTCCTAGAACCTATACATTTGTAAAATATTTGCAACTCTCAAACCCCTGATGAAGGTATCAGAATACTGGAAATGCGTCGGGCATCGGGGTACACCACCCCTAGGAGAGTACATCTAATATCATTTGTATAATTCTTGTTACGATTCTGTATGGAATGCATATTTTGTACTTTTGTATGTCATAGACGTTTCTACGTCTTTTTATAGTATACCATTAAAATATATATTTTTTTTATCCTAAGAGTTGGTGGTCTATTAAAGTCCCATTAAGGGGGGCATTCTCTTTTGTGGTCTACTACGTGAGGGATGGGACCACCAAACTCCACATTTGACATGATGGAAGCCTCTTTCTTTCTTCCAAACGTAAATGATGCACTGGAGAAAAGCTCTGTGATTAACAGCACTTGCTACCATGTAACCATGGGGGTAAGCGTGCGTTCCACCTAGGACTCAGCTACTTCGTCATCAATGTGACGTCATCAGAAGCTACAGGTCACAGTGCGTAGCTCCACGTTATATACCTTCCATCTTAATTACAAGAACTGCATGATCTATATCCCCTTACTTGATAAATGGATGTACACATCAAATGGTCTTCTCGGATTCGTGTGTGTGTGTGTGTTTATGTTTATGTGTATACCATTTTTATAAATTCACTAAAAAATAAAAAGTATTGTACAGTGGACTTGGTAGACACTGCCCTTCGCATGTTTGAACCCCTCCAATAGTGATCTATTTTTTCTATCACACAAAATGTTAGAAGGCTAGGGCCTCTGTTGTGATAGAGCCTAACATGGTTAGAAACATGGTTTCCTAAAACCATTTTTGATATTTGTTAAGATGCTCACCTAATCTAATTCCCAGTTTTCATGTGGTGCATGGGCAAGATCACAAATAGGTTACATGGGTACTCTGGCAGGTTTTTTTTTTTTTTTTTTTTAATCGGGTACTGTTCTTTTAGTCTTATTAGATTGAAATACCATTGTTCTTCTATTCTTTGTTTTGCAAGGCTTGCATCTACCACATGTAAAAAAACCTTTCTAAATTAAAAAAAAAAAAAACTCCCTAGTTTCTTGGGGGTGGGGGGTGGTGGGATCAGGTACATTATGTACACAAACTAGGGTTGTCCCGATACTGATACTAGTATCGGTATCGGCAACGATACCGAGCATTTGCCCAAGTACTTGTACTCGGGCAAATGCTCCCGATGCTTCCCCCGATACCTAGAGGACAGCTGTGATCGGCGCGTGGGGGAGTTACAAGATTCTCCCCCAGCGGCTTTCACCAGCTTTAGTGACATACAGCGGTGATCGGTCACAGCTGACTGTCACTGCATCCTCCTCCGTGCCCCCTCCGTTCCTCTGTGCCTCTCCGCTGTCCCCTGCACTCCTCTCTCCTTATCTGTCCCCCTCCGTTCTCCCTCTCCGTTCCTCTCTCCTTATCTGTCCCTCTCTGTTCTCCCCCTCCGTTCCTCTCTCCTTATCTGTCCCCTCCGTTCTCCCCCTCAGTTCCTCCGTCCCCCTCCTCCTTCCTTTCTGTATGGACAGAGTCAGCTGACTCTGTCCATTCACATAACTGAAACATTGTAATCTCTTGTGATTACGATGTGTCAGTTTATGAATGGAGAGGAGCCGCTGTCTTCTCTCCATTCATTCTCAGTGCAGCTGAGGCTGCAGAGAAAGGGACTGGGGAATCTCTATCCTCTGTCTCTTTTTCTCTGTCTCAAGGGGGAGATATCAGAGGTCTGTTAAGACCCCTGATATCTCACCAAAGCCCCCCAAAAGGGCTGATAAAAAAAAAAAAAAAACAATAAAGAATAAAAAAATATTATTGTAAAAAAATAAAAATTGTAAAAAAAAAAAAAAAAAAAAAAAAAATCACACACACATACAACGTTCACCCCCCCCCAAAAAATAGCAAAAAAAAAAAAACTGTCACGTGACATTAAAAAAAAAGTATCGGTAATCGGTATCGGCGAGTACTTGAAAAAAAGTATCGGTACTTGTACTCGGTCCTAAAAAAGTGGTATCGGGACAGCCCTAACACAAACCTAAATTTGCTAGGAAGAATGGTCTCCAAGGTGGTGTCCCTTAAAAGAACCGGCCAGTGTTTATGCACCACTTTTTAAAAATCTTTATAATTCCTGTTATTGTTAGTAAGGAAGACCATAGCACCCCCTCCCTGTTTTTATCCTTTTAACAAATAATTTCTTTCCATATTGTATACTTTGTTTTATCTCCTGTAGAGGGGGGTCCTGATACCCTTTGGATTTAAATTCATCAATGAGCAAATCAGCCTAATGGCTGAATTCCTCTTGGTCTGTGCAATTGCGACAAAGCCCCATCAGTTGCCTCTTGGATACCCCCAATCCACTGGGGATGGTGACAGCTATGAGTGGGAATGTACCTGTTTTGATTGGTTGCTCTAAAAAACATTTTGGTGAACAACCGATTTTTCTTTTTCTTTTTTTTTTTTTTTTTTTACCAGGTCCAAAAAATGTATTTGATTATAATCCTAACCACCTGTGAAGATAATGTTATATGCATTAATATTTTTTTTTTTCTAAAAATTCTTTTAGGCCTGCCTTTCCAAACTACTACCATGTCATCTATGTACCGTTTGTAAAACTGCAGATCTTTTTTCGTGTTTTCCAAAAAGTATGTCCATGTACAGTATAGTATCCAAATACTTGGACGGGGCTCCTTTTGCATGAATTATTGCATCAATGCAGAGTGGCATGGAGTCAATCAGCCTGTGGCACTGCTCTGAGGTGTTATGGAAGCCCAGGTTGCTTTGATAGCAGCCTTCAGCTTGTCTGCATTGTTGGGTCTGGTGTCTGATCTTCCTCTTGACAATGCCCCACAGATTCTCTATGGAGTTTAGGTAACGTGAGTTTGCTGGCACAATGATACCATAATCATTAAACCAGGTATTGGTACTTTTGGCAGTGTGGGGAAGTGCCAAGTCCTGCTGGAAAATGAAATCTGCATCTCCATTAAGCTGGTCAGCTGAGGGAAGTATGCCGTGCTCTAGAACTTCCTGCTAGAGGGCTACGCTGACTTTGGACTCGATAAAACACAGTGGACCAAAACCAGCAGATGACATGGCTCCCCAAATCATCACTGACTGTGGAAACTTCACACTGGACCTTGCAAGTTGGATTCTGTGCCTCTCCACTCTTCCTCCAGACTCTGAGACCTTGATTTCCAAATGAAGTGCAACATTTTCCACAGTCCATGGTCAAGAGGAAGATGAGACACCAAACCCAGCAATGTAGATGAGCTGAAAGCCACTATCCAAGAAACCTGGGCTTCCATAACAGCTCAGCAGTGCCACAGGCTGATCGCCTCCATGCCATGCCTCATTGATGCACTAATTCATGCAAAAGGAGCCCTGACCAAGTATTGAGTGCATACTGTACATGGACATACTTTTCAGTAAGCCAACATTTCTGTATTAAAAATCCTTCTTTTTTTTTTTTTCTTTTGATTTTAGGAGATGTATGTATGTATGTGTATATATGTGTGTGTGTGTATGTATATGTGTATATATGTATATATATATATATATATATATATATATATATATATATATATATATATATATATATATTATATATTTAATAATTATATTATAGCAGAGACCCTAAAGAATAAAATGGCAATTGTTGCTAAATTTTGTCGCACTGTATTTGTGCAGCAGTCCTTTTCAAATGCAATTTTTTTTTTTTTTTTAGGAAGAAATACTTTCATGAATTAAAAAAAAATTAGATTAGCTCTGTCTTCTTCACAAGAAACACATGCAGCCTTTAAATCTCTCCTTTTCCACCATGGCCTCAGTTATTGTTTTTCCTCCCCCATGGTGGAAGCATGTGCCTGGAACCAGGGAGCTGCGCTCTCTCCAAGGCGGAGAGTGTTGTGCTTACCTTTTTTGTTTTTTTATTTTCTGCGACCATCCCAGCACCCCCCCAGGGGCGGGGGGTGTTCCGGAGCCCCCGGTCTCTCCATCTCAGGGGAGTTTAGGGCCCTCAGGAGGTGCGGTGTCTGGTGCCCGGAGTCCGCTTTTTCAAAGGCTCCTATAAATGGCTCTGGTGGTCGGGCGGGAGCCGCTGCCGGTCAGCGGCGTGTTCCGGGTCGCAGCCGGCGAGTGCGTCATGTCCAGTGACGCAGCCTCCTGAGGGGGCGTGGCGACTGTGGTTCCCAGCGCCTGGAACGCAGAGGCCAAGGGGTGGGTCCATAGACCAGTGCTTCCGCTTCCGGCCTTCGCTGATGACGGGGGACGGGGAAGATTTAGAAACCTTTGGTTTCTTTTGTCATTGTTGCTTTTCTCTGCAAAATGGATGAGACTGACAGCCACTGTGGATGCAGGCACCCCTAGCACCGGTCAAGCCCAGGTAAGAGGTACAGTGTTGCCTTTTTGTTTTAATCCATATGGGCTTTTGTGGTTTGTGTGTTTCCTCCCTAAGGGGAGCTGGTAGCTGCATGGTCAGAGGTTACTTCACTCGGACCCTGCAGCATGGACTGGGTGCCTTACTGTAAAACTGCTTGGGGTTTCTGACTTCGGCTTGGTGGTGGATTAGCTGTACACTAGTGGTAATTGTTTTTAGGGACACTAGGTTTAGTTAAAATTTCTTCTCGTTACAGGAAAAAGCGTTAGGAAAAAATAAACTTGTAAATCCACCAAGTCAAAGGAAATGTCCTTCTTGCAAGAACCCCCTTAGAGATTCATGGCAGAAAGCGATGTGCAGATCCTGTATTAAGGACCTGTTGGAGGAGGAAACATCCCAGCAGTACAAGGACTTATTCTCTTCTGTAAGGGAGCTTACGAACTCTGAGTTCTGTCAGGTCCATATTGGTACAGAACCCAGCAGCTCAGGTTGAGCCCCAGCATCCACCACGTCCAAGAGCATCCTCATCCAGGCCATTGGAGACTGAGGACTCAGGTGATGAAGAGGGTAGTACTCTTCTCTCACTCAAGGATTCAGAGGAGGAGGAAGAGAAAGACAATAGCCGAGCCTCTTGATGCAAGGTATCTTTGGAGGAGGTGGATGACCTCTTAAGAGCAATCTACACTACCCTTGAATTTCAAGAGGAAAAGGTGCAACTGTCAGTTCACGAAAAAATTTACCAGGGTCTGGATGAAACTAAACACAGAGTGTTTCCAGTTCATAGGGTTCTATTGGAGTCAGTCAAGAAAGAATGGAAGGACCCCGATAGAGGCCCTTTTTTTCTCAGAGACCCTTAGAAGGTTTCCCTTCGAAGATAAGGAGTATGATGTTTGGAATAAGAAACCACGGGTAGATGCCGCTGTCTCGCAGGTTTCTAGACGCACAGACCTTGCGTTTCAGGACATGGGGGTGCTGAAGGACGCGATGGATAAGAAGGCAGACTCCCTCCCTAAAGCTTGGGAATCAACATCAGTTAGCCTCAAACCTGCTATGGCTTCCACGGTTGTGGCAAGGAAACTGGAATGCTGGGTGGAAAAGCTGAAAAGCCACGTTGAAGTGGGCACACCACAGAAAGATCTGTTAGTCTTTTCCTTTAATACTAAAAGCTTGGTTTCTGAAGAAGATCTCTTGAAGGCAAAAGGACTATCTGATAAAGTAGTAAAGACCCTTCTTTCGAGTAGAAAAGAGGTCACTCGGGCCATATACATGAAAGTCTGAAAAAAATTTAACTCCTGGTGTGCTTCTAAAGGCCTCCAGGTTAAGAGTTCAGTGTCTGTTCTTGAATTTCTCCATGAGGGAATGGAGAAGGGACTGGCAGCCGGCACTCTGAAGACTCAGGTGGTGGCTTTACCTGTTTATTTTGAAAGAACTTTATCTAAAGAGGTTTTAATTTCAAGATTTTTCATGGCACTCGCACAAAATAGGCTAGTAGCCCTTAAAGATTTTCCCAGTTGGGATTTGTCTATTTTGCAGGGTCTCTCGGGAGCTCCGTTTTGATCCCTTACAAGAAGCATCCTTGCAGAATTTGGTTCTCAAAACAATTTTTCTGGTGGCCATCACCTCTGCAAGAAGAATCAGTGGGCTCCAAGATCTAGCAGTTTCAGAACCTTTCTTAAAAGGTTTTGCAGACAGTGGTCCTTTAAACGGACCCAGCATTCCTTCCCAAGGTTTCTTCAACCTTTCACCGATCACAAGAAAATATCCTGCCCATTTTCTCTTCGACGCTGACCAATCCGGGAGAAGAAGCTTTTCAAACTCTGGACGTGAGGAGATGTTTTTTACACTTTCTTTCAGTAACCAAAGAATTCATGGTTTTCTCAGGCTCACGCAAGGGAGAAAAAGCTTCCAAAAGTACGCTGGGCAGATGGCTTAGATTGACAATCACAGAGGCCTATAAAGCCAAAGGAGAAATACCCCCTTCAGGTGTTGCTGCTCATTCCACAAGATCTACGGCAGTTTCCTGAGTTGAAAGAGCCGGTGCTACGCATGAACAAATTTGTAAGGCTGCTACTTGGTCCAACTATTCAACTTTTCTCCGACACTATCAGTTGGATTTACCGTCCCCTGCAGATCAAGCCTTCGGCAGGAAGGTACTGCAGGCAGTAGTCCCACCCTAGGGTAAGTTTCTCGGTTCTTCTCTGCAAGGTTGTCATGAAAGGCTATTTTGAGAAAGGCATAGTTAGACTTACCGGTGACGGTATTTCTAAGAACCTTTCAGGACAACCATTACTTCCCTCCCTTTGTTTATTTTAGAAGTGGTTTTAAGTATCTATCATGGTTGTTTGGTGGTTTTCTGTGCTTTTGTTTTCTAGTTTGTCGGAGACCACATTAACTGAGGCCATGGTGGAAGAGGTGGGATTTAAAGGCTGCATGTGTTTCCTGTGAAGAAGGCGGAGCTACGCTCTCTCTCCAAAGTTGTCCTGAAAGGCTCTTAGAAATACTGTCACCGGTAAGTCTAACTATGCCTTTTTTGTATAACGTGAAAGATGTTACACCGAGTAAATGGATACTGTAACACCCTGAGTATGAAAGGGGTTAAAGCCGTTTAGGACATTCCATTTCCGAACACAAAGGCAGCTACCGAACACTCCAATCAGCAGAACAAGAAGCTCATATGAATAATTCTTCCCCCCAAGTACGAGACGAGGCTCTGTCCAGAGGGTCAAACAGGAATCTTTATTACAACCAAAATTACAAGTCTTTACTACCTCCTGCTCATATTACTCTAACAATACAACTGTAACCAGAAACCTAATTAACATGAGCTAAATCATTTACTAAATCATTTACCCAGACTAGGTGACTCGGAGACATGACCTTTAGGACAGACTTGTGGTCAGCTTCTTCACATTAGTATAAACACAGGACACCACCTCACAATAGCAGGAGCTAAATACAATTAACAATACAAACAGTGCTCCCCCCCCTCAGCCTAGTAGGCAACAAACTATTGTATGAGGAGACTGTCCGGCTCCTACCCAGTTCTAGAGGCCAATGTGATCAGCTCTCTCAACTAACATGTTGAGTTCAAAATCAAACAAAGCAAGAATAGTCTTTACATATATCCTGGGAGATATTGTGGATAAATATTACTGTCCCATTTTAAGTAATCCAATCATATTTTCAGGGTTCATTCTTGGTCACCCTGCGCCCAACAGTGACTCCCGTCAGATACCTAACCTGTAACCTTTAAAATTGCGCACACTCCTGGAATGGCGACAAACTACGGTACTTTAAACTCTTCCTTGGCGACACTAAAAATAATATTTTTTTTAACGGTTACCAGTTTAGACTTGGAGGTCTCTTGCTAGAATTATTGCTTGCGCTCAAACGATTGCGGCGATACCTCACGTGTGGTTTGAAAACTGTTTACATTTGTGGGCGCAATTTAAGTATGTGTTCGCTTCTGTGCGCAAGCACGGAGGGATGGGGTGCTTTTAATTTTTGTTTATTTTTCCTTATTTTATATATTTTTTTTTAATTTTTACACTTTTTTTTTAGATCACTTTTATTGCTGTCACAAGGCAGTTACAGGTACTCTTTTTTTTTTTTTTTTGGAGGGATCAGGGGTCTCCTTTGCACCTAAAAGATTTCAAAATGCCAAGTTTGGCTGTTTTGAATACTGTCTTTTATTTTTAAATCTGGTGCCTTTTTTAAGGCTTCAGTAAACCGTAAGTGATGCCATGACATCGCTTCCGGGTTTCTAGATCGGAGACCCAATCAAAGCCGATTCCAGCTTTGTGCGGGTCTCCAGCCAGCTGGTCGGTTGGGCCTCCTGGTGGGACAGAAGAGCCTGGCGAGCCGCGGGAGGGGGTGGGGGAGACACACGTCCCCCTGCCTTTTAACAGCCGTCCCGCTTCTGGAGAGGAGAGGTGGAGCTGCCTGGAGTATTCTGAGGAGACCTGACCAGTCCCCAACCTGGATTGGCAGGGGGCAGGCCTCCTTAAATACTCAGGGTTAGCCTAACTGGGGAGGAGTAGTTTGGGTAGAAGCTGGAGATGGAGTGCTAGGCTGTCGTGGCCTTTGAGGAAGCTCCCCAGTCTGGGGTGGGGGGGTCGGTGGAGACCTTGGGCCTGGGCTCTGGTCCGGACAGGACCCTCAAGACACACAGGGGTGTCCTGGACAGGTGGCATGGGAGCAAGGAGAGGATGGCAGGAGCACTGCTGGGCAAATCTCCAGGAGGAACTACAAGTTGCAGCCTGGAGGGCTGGTGAGTTCCAGTCAGGAAGGACTGGGAAATTGCAGTCTGGGATGGGTGCAGAGCCAGTGGAGTGGACTGTGGTGGTACAGGCAGTGGAGAGAGGCAACTGCAGCCAGAAGGGCTGGTGGGGCCTGAAGAGGTGGTGCTGGGATCAGTAGCCATGTTGACAGCTAGCATTTGGACTACCTATATTTCTTTATCGTACATCACGGGACACAGAGCCATAGTTAACTATATGGGTATATAGGCACCTTCAGGTGATGAACACTGGCACACCCCAGACAGGAAGTTCACTCCCTATATAACCCTTCCTCCTACCAAGAGTACCTCAGTTTTTCGGCCAGTGTCTAAGCTGTTGGTCACGAGTGAAGATGTGCTCTGAAGAGCTCCGGTGGAGGTATCCCTATTGGATTTAAACAGCCTCCACTGACCGGATCCATCAAAAGTGCCACTGAGGCCTAGGTGGATGGTTCCCGGGCCTTGGATAAGAAGAGCAAGGTTTTGCCTGTAATGCCTCTCCTTGGAAGGCTGAACGCCGGGACCCAGTGCTTTGGTAATGCTCACATTACTTAAAGCGCTATACAGGTCCAAGGGAGTGAAACCCCAATGAAAAGGCACCCGGACCTTGAAGGTTTGCTAAACGCAGCCTGCCGTGATGGGTGAAGATTGGATCTGTCTGATTACATCAGAAATCCTGCAGCGAGGTTAAGGTAAGGGAAGAAACCTAGGAACTGTAAAGTCCACCTATGGTTTTTCTTCCTTGAGGAAAAATGTCATGCCTTAAATCTCCACTAGAGGGAGTAAATGCACATACCTTTAGTAAGTTGTCTCTCGCTTCAGCTCAGTGTCACAGCTTGTGTGTGGGATCAGCTGCAGCTCGTCTCAGTGGGGATTCCTCATGTAGGTAAGAGATTTGCCATACTGCACTTCTCCCCCCTGGAGGGAGTAAAAGGATTGGGAAAATTCAACAATGGTTGTGCTCCCCCTGCAACCCCCTCTCCCGTGAGGGGTGCTGCGGCTCCCTTTTACTCAAAAGTTTCCCCCGGTCTGCTTCCGCATTAGGCTCTGCCTCTCCTCCCCTCTTGCTGGGACTGCCGAGTGACAGACTTAAATCCTGCGTGCGCGGGAACTAGATGAATTTTAAAAAAGAAGGGGGGCGGGTGACGGACAGAAGGGGCAGGGTCTGGGTGCGGCCGCCGGGTGCGGAAAGTAGCATCCACGAGGAGACGGCGCAGGGAGGAAGCTGAGTAGAAAGAACAGGCTCTTCTCAGCCGGAAGGCTGGAGAGCACACTGGCTAACCACACACAAGTGGTGGGGCATGTAAGGGCTGCACATAGGCATTCCTAATAGAGGAAAGACATTTTTTTTCACAGCGCTAGGCTGAACTTTCATTAGCGGTATTTCTTTGCTAGACTATTGTTCAGCAAGTAGTGCATTTAAATAGTGGCTCTGCTTTTGTGCTTAGGACTATGCCTCCCAAAAAGGCCGGTACAAACACCTCAAAAAAGTTACCAAAAACATCACCCCCAGGCGATGAGGACTCCAGTCGTGCCTCCACACTGTCATCTTCTCCTGAAATACCAGAAGTGGCTCGCCAGGGTGAGTCATTGGAACCAGTTGGTGTTTCAGCTGCTTCTCACATCTCAGCTCCTGTATACGTGACTGAAGATGCCTTTTCTTCCACCCTGTTGGGGTTAGAGGAAAGACTAGCGGCTTTAATCCATCCAAAGGGATAGGAAGCGTGGTAGACCCCCCCCCAACCTCAGACCCTTTATCAAGGGAACAGTGGGTAGAGGATGAGGTGTTACCCTCAGGCGATCAGGAGGAAAGGCAATCCAGTGTGGAGGAAACTATGGTGGATGAACGCTTTTCAGCCACGCAATCTGAGAAAGTCCTGGTACAATCTCTTATGGAAATGGTTCCCTCTGCTTTCAAGCTGCCCCTGAGTCAGCTGAAAGTTCAGTTTCTTCTTTTGGGTTCCTTAAAACCTCCGCAAACTTTGTATGCATTTCCCGTCCAAGCATTACTAGAACAGCTTATTTCTTGTACATCATAGGACACAGAGCCTCAAGTATTTATTTAGTGGGTTATGGGCCTACCTTCAGGTTTTGACACTGGTATAACCAATACAGGAAGTTGACTCCCCTATATAACCCCTCCTTCTTCCAGGAGTACCTCAGTTTTTTCGCCAGTGTCTAAAGGTGTTGGTCACGAGTTAATATATGCTCTGAGGAGTTTCTAGAGGGATCCATGACTGATTTAAAAAACCTCCACAGCCGGATCCATCCTCGCCCCTGAGGCCGTAGGATGGTACCGCGGCCTTGCAGACCAGAACTAAATTTTGCTTGTAAGCTTCTATTTGAGAGCTGGACGCTAGGAACCAGGACTCTTTTTGGTCTTGCTACATTACATAAAGCTGTTCCTGAGGGGTGCTATACAGGTCCAAAGGAGTGGAACCCCTATTAAGGGACCCGGTCTTTAAAGGTTTACAGCACAGCCCGCCGTGATGGGTGAGGTTTGGATATGGTTTTTATAGCTGTACCCTGCAGCGAGGACAAGGTAAGGGAAGAAGCTAATGCTTTTTCCTTCCATATACCTTGTATGCCTTTTAAAATATCTCCCCTATAGGGAGTAATTAAACGTATATCTATAATGTGTGTGTATGTATATGTATATATTAGAATCTTTACAGACAGTGGAGGGTCCAAAGGAATTATGGGGACAGGATGAGGCATTACCCTCAGATGATCAAGAGGAAAGACAAGCCGGTTATTCTTCTGCGGAGGAAACAATGCTTGATGTTTCAGCTTCACAGTCTGAATTACAGAGCCTTACAAAGATGGTTCGCTCCACTTTCATGCTACCCCTAACAGAGTTAGCTGAAGGTCTGGTCTCCTCCTTGGGTTCCTTGAAACTTTTACAGCCTTTGCATGCATTTCCCGTCCACGCATTACTAGAAAAGCTTTTTTATACCGAATGGGATCATCCGGATAAGCATTTTTCCCCTCCAAAGAGATTCTCAATTCTCTATCCTATGGAGGAAAAATTCACTTAAAGATGGCAAGTTCCAGCAGTTGACGCTGCGATTTCCAATGTGAATAACAGTTTAACTTGTCCAGTGAAAAATGCGCATATGCTTAAAGATCCAACAGATAAGAAGTTGGAAGGTCTGCCTGCAATTGCAGCTATAGGCATCTGTCAGTCCTTAAAGGACCAGTTCAGAGATTCTCTTAACGAGCTCACCGCACAACAGGCCCGGGAGTTGGCGAGCTACCAAAAGCATTATGCTTTGCCATAGATTCTATGAAGGATTCTATTCATCAGGCATCATGCCTTGCGCTTGTACTAGTACACATGCGAAGGACCCTTTGGTTAAAGGGATGGTCAGCCGAAGCACCATGCAAGAACCCTCTAACTAGTTTTCCCTTTAAGGGGGAATGACTATTTTAGCGATAGTTTGGATAAATACATCCAAACAATTTCTAGCGGAAAGAGTACTCTTTTGCCAGTCAAAAGAAAAGATAAATGTCCTTCGTTTAAACGCACTTTTTTTTCACGCACCAGGTGCATCCACCTCTAGGCAGGGGCGACGGCCTCCGCTGTCAGACTCTAAAGGAAGACCTCAGGGTCAAACCCAGACACAAAGGAAGACCTGGGGCCGCAAGCCTGCAAAGCAGAATATCAAGGCCTCGTCATGAAGAAGCATCTCCCCTCACCAAGGTGGGGGGAAGGCTTCTGAGGTACTCAGAAGTCTGGCAAAGGGAAATTCAGGACAGATGGACTCTCTCCACAGTCTCTCTAGGATATAAGCTAGAATTTAGAGAGTTTCCACCGTCTCGTTTTCTGAGATCAAACGTTCCCAGGGATCCAGGGAAAAGGCAGTCCCTGTTACAAGAATTAGACCGATTATTGGCTCAAGGGGTGATCATACAGATTCCCACACGAGCAAAGATTGAGGTTTTACTCAAACCTGTTTACGGTACCAAAGCCAAATGGGGTTGTGAGACCAATTCTAGATCTACGGAATCTAAATCGGTTCCTGAAGATCCGCTCCTTTCGCATGGAGTCAATCCAGTCAGTCGTTTCCATCCCACAAGGAGAACTTCTGGCATCCATGGACAACAGAGATGCATATCTGCATGTCCCTATATTTCCTCCTCACCAGAGGTTTCTGTGGTTCGAAGTAGAACAGCACTTTCAGTTTGTAGCCTTGCCCTTCAGGCTTGCTACAGCACCCCGGGTATTCACAAAAAGTACTAGCCTCACCGCTAGCCAGGTTAAGGGCATAACTATCTTGGCTTACTTAGACAATCTATTGTTAATAGACCAGTCAGTGGTTCGCTTGAAGCAACATGTAGCCATTACAAGCAGTTACCTGGAAAGTCTAGGCTGGATTCTCAACCTGAAGAAATGGAGTATCGGGGCCTGATCATAAACACAGCCCAGGGAAGGGTGTTCTTGCCTCCCACAAAGATCAGCTCCATACAAGAGCTGGTGGGGAAGGTCAGGTTGAAGAGTAATCCGTCAATTCGCCTTTGCATGAGGTTGTTGGGAAAGATTGTAGCTTCATTCGAAGCAGTTCCCTATGCCCAATTCCATTCAAGACTGTTTCAAAACAGTATCCTGTCTGCTTGTAACAAGACGATTTAAGCTTTGGATTTGCCAATGCGGCTGTCCCCAAGAGTGTCCCAAAGCCTCAGTTGGTTACTAACTCGGAACCTGCTGAAGGGAAAGTCCTTCAGACCAATTATCTGGAAAGTAGTAACGACAGATGTCAGGCTGGGGAGCAGTACTAGAAAAGACGACTGTCCAGGGACAGTGGTCAAGAGCCGGAAGAGCCTTGCCAATCAACATCCTAGAGATTCGGGCAGTGTATCTGGCTTCCAGGTTAAAGAATTGTCCTGTCAGGATTCAATCTGAGAATGCCACGGCTGTGGCATATATCAATCACCAAGGGGGCACCAAAAGTTTCTCAGCTCAGAGAGAGGTGAACCAGATTCTAACTTGGGCAGAAGAAAATGTCCCATGCCTATCGGCAGTTTTCATTCCGGGAGTAGAGAATTGGCAGGCGGACTACTTAATTCGCCAGCAGTTATTCCCGGGGAATGGTCTCTTCACCCTGAGATATTTTGGGCTGTTTGCCAAAGATGGGGGACTCCAGACGTAGACCTTCTTGCATCCAGATTCAACACGAAGCTAGTCAACTTTGTGTCCAGGACAAGGGACCCACTCGCATACGGAACAGATGCGTTGGTGACCCCCGTGGGATCAGTTTTCACTGATCTATGCATTTCCCCTGATTCAATTGCTGTCTCGACGACTTTGCGGGATCGAGGTGGAAAGAAAGCCGACAATACTGGTAGCACCAGCATGGCCCAGGAGGTCATGGTACGCAGAAATTGTGAAGATGGCAGTGGAGGACCCATCCCTCTAAAAAAAAAAAAAAATGTTCCAGGGAAGAAAAGTCACTACATTGTCTTGATGATGTGGTGAGAGCAGTGAAGATTAAAGATGAAAGAAAACTGCTCAGATTCATAAGACGGGCAGCGTCGAAATCCACTAAGTGCATTCGGCAAGTTATAATTCAAACTTATGATTTAAAGGTTAAGATTCCCCCTTTTCACGTAAAGGCACACTCTACCAGAGCGGTTGGTGCTTCTTGGGCAGTGCGTCACGAGGCCTCCATGTTTCAGATCTGCAAGGCCGCGACTTGGTCTTCAGTGCATACATTCACAAAATGTTATCAAGTGGATGTAAGATGGAATGAGGATATTGCCAGTTGACGCCTCTATATCCAGTGTTAATAAAAGTCTAACTTGTCCAGTAGACAATGCTCAAATGCTTAAGGATTCAACAGATAAAAGGTTGGAATTCCTGTTTAAAATCCTCTTTTTCTTTGGGTTCCTGTACAACAAGCACGGGATTTGGCTGAACTGCCAAGAGCATTGTGTTTTGCTATAGACTCCATTAAAGATTCTATTCACCAGGCGTCTCGCCTTGCGCTTGTACTAGTACACATGCATAGGATCCTGTGGTTGAAAAATTGGTCAGCCGAAGCACCATGCAAAAGGCTCCTGAATAGTTTTAATTTTCATGGGGATTGGCTATTTGGGGATGATTTGGAGAAATACATCTAAAAGATTTCAAGTGGGAAAAGTACTTTTGCCAGTCAAAAGAAGGAATAAATACTCTTCATTTAAGTGAGCTCTTTCTCGAGCGCCAGGGGAATCTGCCTCTAGGCAGTCGCGATGGCCTCCCCTGTCAAAGTCTAGAGGAAAACCTCAGGGTCAGGCCCAGGCACAAAAGAAGTTCTGGGGGCGGAAACCTGTAACGCAGAATTCTAAAGCCTCATTATGAAGGGGTGCCCCTGCTCGCCAGGGTAGGGAGAAGACTTCTGCAGTTCTCAGGAGTCTGGCAGGAGGAAATTAAGGACAGATTGGTCATCTCCACGATAACTCTAGGGTACAAACTGGAATTTTGGGAGTTTCTACCGCCTCGTTTTCTGAGCTCAAACGTTCCCAAAGATCCAGAGAAAAGTCAGTCTTGGTTTCTGGCATTAGACCGATTACTGGCTCGGGGTTTTCATGCAAATCCCCACAAAAGAGCAAGGTTTGGAGTTCAATTTAAACCTCTTTACGGTACCAAAACCGAATGGAGATGTCAGACCCATTCTAGATCTAAAGAATCTAAATCAGCTCCTGAAGATCCACTCTTTTCACATGGAGTCCATCAGGTCAGTGGTTTCTATCCTACAAGGAGGAGAACTTCTGGTGTCTTTCGACATCAAGGATGCATATCCTGCATGTTCCTATATTTCCCGCTCACCAAAGGTTTCTGCTGTCCGAGGTAGAACAGCATCATTTTCAGTTTGTAGCCTTGCCCTTTGGGCTGGCTACAGCACCCCGGGTATTTACAAAGGTTCTGGCTCCACCTCTAGCCAGGCTAAGGGCACAGGGCATAACAATCCTGGCATACCTGGACGATGTGTTGCTAATAGACCAGTCAGTGGCCCGTTTGGAGCAAAGCGTGCACATTACAACCAAATGCCTAAAAAATCTAGGTTGGTTTCTCAACCTAGAGAAGTCTTCCTTAAAAACACTAAAAAGGCTGGAGTACTTGGGTCTGATCATAGACACAGCCCAGAAAAAGGTGTAATTGCCTCAAGCAAAGATCTACACCATAAGAGAGCTGGTGCAGATGGTCAGGTCGAAAAGAGATCCCTCTTGAGGTTGTTAGGAAAGATGGTGGCTTCATTCGAAGCGGTTCCCTATGCCCAGTTCCATTCGAGACTGTTGCAAAACAGTATCCTGTCTGCTTGGAACAAAACGGTTCAAGCTCTAGATTTGCCGATGCGGCTGTCCTCAGGGGTGTCCCAGAACCTCAGTTGGTTGGTAACCCAGATTCTGCTGAACGGAAAATCCTTCAGACCAGTTATCTGGAAGGTGGTAATGACAGATGCCAGCCTTTCAGGTTGGGGAGCAGTACTAGAAAAGACGACAGTGGTCAAGAACTGAAAGAACTTTGCCCATCAACATCCTAGAGATTTGGGCAGCGCGCCTGGCTCTGAAAACCTGGACATTCAGTTTTTGGGGTTGTCCTGTCAGGATCCAATCCGACAATGCCACAGCTGTGGCTTATATCAATCACCAAGAGGGCACCAAGAGTCTCGCAGCACAGAGGGAGGTGAACCATATTTTAACTTGGGCAGAAAGGAATGTTCCGTGCCTATCTGCAGTTTTCATTCCGGGAGTAGAGAATTGGCAGGCGGACTACTTGAGCCACCAGCAGTTGCTCCCAGGGGAATGGTCCCTTCACCCTGACATTTTTCTGGCTGTTTGCCAAAAATGGGGGACTCTGGACATAGATCTTCTGGCGTCCAGGTTCAACATGAAGTTGGTCAACTTTGTGTCCAGGACAAGGGATCCACTCACATGCGGCACAGATGTGTTTATTGATCCCGTGGGATCAGTTCTCGCTGATTTATGCATTCCCCCCTATTCAGTTGCTCCCACGACTTCTTTGCAGGATCAAACTGGAAAGAAAGCCTGCAATTCTTGTAGCCCCAGCATGGCCCACAAGGTCCTGGTATGCAGAAATCGTAAAGATGACAGTGGGGAATCCATGGTCCTTTCCACTATGTCAGGACCTACTCTCACAGGGGCTGATATTCCATCCTACCTTACAGTCTCTAAATTTAACGGCTTGGCTATTGAAACCCACATTCTGAAGAAACGTGGGCTATCTGGGTCAGTTATCTCTACCTTGATTAATGCAAGGAAGCCATCTTCCAGAATCATATATTATAGAGTCTGGAGGGCGTATGTTTCCTGGTATAAATCCAAGGGTTGGCACCCTCGGAAATTTAGCATGGGCAGAATTCTTGCCTTTTCTACAATTAGGGGTAGAGATGAAGCTGGCCTTGAGTACTATTAAGGGCCAAGTCTTGGCTTTATCGGTCTTATTTCAAAGACCGCTTGCTTCACAATCTTTGGTCCGGGTCTTTATGCAAGGGGTGATGTGGCTTATTCTGTCAGTTAGATCACCTTTGAACCCTTGGGACCTGAACTTGAACTTAGTTTTGTCAGTATTGCAAAAACAGTCCTTTGAACCGATACAGCATACTCCCTTAGTCCTTCTGACAAGTAAGTTAGTGTTCTTGATTGCTATATCCTCAGCAAGGAGGGTTTCGGAATAGGCTGCTCTTTCTTGTAAATTTGATTATTCACGAGGACAGGGTCGTGTTGCGTCCTCTTCCAAGTTTTTTGCCTAAAGTGGTCTCAGGTTTTCACCTGAACCAAGATATTATCCTACCATTGTTTTTTTCCAAAACCATGTTCTAGGGAAGAGAAGTCACTACATTGTCTTGATGTGGTGAAAGCGGTCAAGGTCTATTTAGAGATGACTGCTCGGATTCGGAAGACTGATGTCTTATTTGTGCTGCTGGAAAGTCCTTGGAAAGGACAGGCAGCCTCAAAATCCACTTACAGTTATAATTATAATTTATAAATAAGTTATAATTCAGGCTTATGGTTTAAAAGGTAAGGTTCCACCTTTTCAAGTCAAAGCGCACTCTAGCAGAGCAGTTAGTGCTTCTTGGGCAGTGCATCACCATGCCTCCATGGCTCAGATCTGTAAGGCCGCAACTTTGTCTTCAGTACATAGATACATTCACCAGGTTTTATCAATTGGATGTAAAAAGGCATAAGGATGTCACCTTTGGGCGCGTCGTGCTGCAGGCAGCAGTATAGGTCCTCAAGTCTGTCGGCGCCCTGCGGGTTGTGTCTCCCTCCCCTCAATTAGCGTTGCTATGGGATGTCCCATATAGTTAATAACTATGGCTCTGTGTCCCGTGATGTACTCCTGGTTGGAAGAGGGATTATATAGGGAGTGAACTTTCTGTCTGGGGTGCGCCAGTGTCCATCACCTGAAGGTGTCTATATACCCATATCGTTAATAACTATGGCTCTGTGTCCCATGATGCACTCCAAGAAAACGATTTTACAGGTAAGCTGTTATAAAAATCCTATTTTTTGGTACACCATAGGGGCCCGAGGTCCCTGTCTACAAAGGGCATTCCTTTTTGGCCTGACTGAGTCGGTGTCAGGCCTGCAATTCGGTGCCAGCTGGTCCTGGGCGTGATGGAGGAAGTTTGTATGTGTGTGTGTGTATATATAGATAGATATAGAGATATCTATATATATAAGGTATGTTATCCTTGTACCATTGCAATCAACACTTTTTATGCTTTCATATCTAGCCTTTTAATAATAAAATTCCTCTTATTCATCTAAGTACTGCCTTGCTGTCCGATGCTTCATTTAAAGTCCCACCGGCCCTGCCAACATATCCTCCTCTCCAAATACACATGGGATGGATATTTGTGATCTTACCAGATCACAATATCATTCAAAGTCCCTAGGGATGGAAATACATGACCTTACCAGGACATGGATTCCTAAAAGTCCCTAAATTCCTCCCCCCTTCCCTTTATTGTATTCATATAGGGATGGAAGCATACGGACTAGCTCCACTATTTTAACCACTATAAATCCTCTGCCCCTTATCACCTATGTAAGCCTCCCCTGCTTTATCTCTGTTTTTTTGTTTTTATTGCTTTAATTGTTTTTTATTCTATGATCCCATTGTCTACCATTTTCTATTATGCCCATTGTTAGACTTCCGGCATCGCCAGTGGTGGATGCACTTTGGGCTGCACTGCCTCTGGTCCATCTCCTATCCTGGGAGCTGCGACGCACCTTCCGGGCACCCTCTCCTCCCCCCACCTCCTGACCATGGGGGAGGTTGGATGCGCTGTTACTGTGCGTCGATGTCACGCACATCGCGCTGTGCGCGTGACGTCGTGTTGACGCCGTACGCACTAGCTGTGATTACCACATCTGTGTACAATGGGAGAGCCACCTGTGTCGGTGCCAGATATCCGGCTTCCGGTGCACGGGGCTCCTCCCCTCGATACGCGGCGTGACATTGGTGGATTCCCCCGCGGCTGGCCTATTTAGGGACGGTCCGTGGATGGTCTCGGCACTTGGGGCTCTGTTCACCCCGACCCTCACATGATTTGGTCATTTGCAAATTCTCCTGGTTCCCTTTCAACAGGGCTCCTCATCCACACAAGGTAATTTGGCACTTACATCATTACTTGCACTGCTCAATCACTTTCAACCTTGACACCCTAGTTTCCTTACTGTTCATCCATCACATTATCCCCCACTCCTATTTCACCTTAGCACTCCCCCCATCTCCTCACCGGTCCACCCCCCCTCCTTCCTATTCCCCTCCTCTCCCTTTTCCCTCCCCCCCCCCCCCCGTTTTTTCCCCTCCCTCACCCCTTCCCCTCTCTTTTACACCTACCTTCTACCTTTAAATTCCCCTTCCTTTCTTTCTCCGTTTTTCCCTTCCTATTGTTTTCTCTTTCTCCACCAACCTGGCTCACACACACACATTTTTTCTCCTTTCAGTTGCCCTTTTTGCCGTACCTGCCCCTGGTATCGCCCCCTTTCCAGTCCGTGGGACTTTCCACCTCAGCTCCCGGTTGGGAGCTACTTCTGGAGTGCCTGTGTGGCCTCACCACCACTTTGGCGATGTCGCAAGCCTCAACAAGTAAGCCTTGGTTATGGGGAATGACACCCTATCCCCAACCTCGTCTTTCTTCATATTTATCAACTTTTCCCCTTATCGTTATTATTTTTCCAGATACTACACGTGCTTGCTCCTGATGAGTGGCACATTAGCCACGAAACGCGTAGAGCTACCGGTTGCCGTGTTCTTATTCATTTATCAAGATTTTTCAAGATATTATGCATGTCTACCCCTTCAGGTTACTTGAGGCCATAGGTCCTGCGGATTCAACATTTGTATCATTTTATACATCTTTTTCTTTCAAGATGAACTGAGGAATTTAATGTATTTATAATATGTGAGATTATTATTAATTTGAGTATGCTGTTGAATGTTTACCGTTGGTATTACTTTACGTGTACATGGACTGTCATTAGCAGTCCAACTAGTATATGTATGTTATCCTTGTACCATTGCAATCAACACTTTTTATGCTTTCATATCTAGCCTTTTAATAATAAAATTCCTCTTATTCATCTAAGTACTGCCTTGCTGTCCGATGCTTCATTTAAAGTCCCACCGGCCCTGCCAACATATCCTCCTCTCCAAATACACATGGGATGGATATTTGTGATCTTACCAGATCACAATATCATTCAAAGTCCCTAGGGATGGAAATACATGACCTTACCAGGACATGGATTCCTAAAACTCCCTAAATTCCTCCCCCCTTCCCTTTATTGTATAGATATAGATATATAGATATATATATAGATATATATAGATATAGATAGATATAGATATAGATATATATATAATGTTATATAGTTCTCAAGTCCCTGTATCGGTTTCTACAATCAACTGGGCATCTCATAGTTACCCTATGAGTTCTGCTGTCTGTGTCAATGGACACAGCAGGAGGACTTGGGAGTGCGCCGACATGAGTTCCATGTCCCCATGGAACGCTGCTCTTCGTGGGGGCACTTGATGAAGAGAAGGAGCCAGGAGCGCCACCAATGGACCCCAGAAAAGGAGGATCGGGGACGCTCTGTGCAAAACTCTTGCACAGAGCAGTTAAGTATGACATGTTTGTTATTTAAATAAAATTAAAAGAAAACCTTTACAATCACTTTAACCACTTCATATCCGGGCCATTTCTGACACTTCGCTCCTACATGTCAAAAATCATCATTTTTTTGCTATAAAATTACATAGAACCCCCAAACATTATATATGTTTTTTTAGCAGAGACCCTACAGAATACAATGGCGGTCATTGCAACTTTTTATCTTGCACGGTATTTGCGCAGCAATTTTTCAAACGCGTTTTTTTTGGAAAAAAAACAGTTTCATGCTTAAAAAAAAAACAAAACAGCAAAGTTAGCCAAATTTTTTTGCATTGTGTGAAAGATGAAGTTACGCCGAGTAAATAGATACCTAACATGTCACGCTTCAAAATTGCACACGCTCGTGGAATGGCGCCAAACTTTGGTACTTAAAAATGCCCATAGGCGACGCTTTAAATTTTTTTACTGGTTACATGTTTTGAGTTACAGAGGAGGTCTAGGGCCAAAATTATTGCTCTCGCTCTAACGTTCGCGGCGATACCTCACATGTGTGGTTTGAACACTGTTTTCATATGTGGGCGGGACTTACGTATGCGTTCGCTTCTGCGTGCGAGCTCACGGGGACAGGGGCGCTTTAAAAATTTTTTTTTTTTTTTTTATTGTTAATTTTACTTAAAATTTTTTATTTTGACACTTTAAAAAAATATTTTTTTTTTTGATCACTTTTATTTCTATTACAAGGAATGTAAACATCCCTTGTAATAGGAATATGACACGATCAGTCCTCTTTACAGTGAGATATGGGGTCAATAAGACCCCACATCTCACCTCTAGGCTGGGAAGCCTAAAATAAAAAATAAAAAATAAAACGATCGCCGCTTCAAAACCGAAGCGGCGCCGTTTTTTTGAATGCAGAGGCCGGGCGTGACGTCATAACATCGCGCCCGGCCTCCGAACGATCATAGAGACTCCGGCGACCATCTGGTCCGCCGGAAATCTCTATGGTGAACATCCGGCGCCGGCGGATCCGCTATCCGACTCACCGATCGCTGAGGTGAGTCGGTAGTAGCACCGGAGGGCGGCGGGAGGGGGGGGGTGTCCCCTCCCGCCGCCCGTAAGAACGATCAAGCGGCGGAACAGCCGCTATGATCGTTCTTATGGTGTACGGAATCGCCGGCTGAAAATGCCGGTATCTGAATGATGTCTGTAGCCTCAGACATCATTCAGATATAAGCCCTGAAAGTGGAGGCCGTCATATGACGGCCTCCGGATGTCAAGAGGTTAACAAAGAAAACCCTTTCCCATTTCATGCTGTCAGCAATGGCACCACATTGAAGAGAAACATCACAGTGCATTAACGGCCCTCCCTCCTGCCGTTATCAGCGGATTCCCTCCTAAACTTACACCAGAGATAAAAGACAGAAATAGAACATTCCATAGCTCAACTCACCAACTAGTCTGCCAACTGTCCAAATTAACCTGTCCAACAGTCTGCGTTAAAAACAGGGGTTTTGTTAGCACGCATTTATAAATGCATGCATAAGCTGCAAGGCCTCTTCACGTTACCCTGTGTATGCTTGCAGTCCTAACGCTACTGAATTTATAAGAGTCTCCACAATGGAAGCACATGCATTAAATAGATAGATGAGGGGCATGTGGGCCTGGAGGCAGCCCAATCCCCCTTAAGGTAACAGGAGCACACTGGACACCCAGCAAGAGCACATTGGCAGCAATGGTGTACAGTGTGTCCCTGGACCAAATTTACACCAGTAACAAACAAATGGCCTCTGCCCCCACCTATAACTGGCCTTCACAGCAAGGAGCACATGGAAGTAATATTAGAGTTCGGGGCTCCTGGAAAAAAAAAAATCAGACTTGCAGGGTACAATGCTGGCCCTACTGCAGGAATTTGTTCCCTCTGTTCCATCAGACAGATTGGAAATGGACAGGGTGCATAGCACTTTGACCTGTGGAATGCTGGATGGCCCACCAGGGGATGTTATACTGAAATTCCACTACTATCGCACTAAAGAGGCGGTAATGTGGGCTTCCAGAGATTCCCGTTCTTTCTTTCCAAGGCCACCCCTACCAAGTGTTTTCAGATTTGTCCCAATCGACTATACTGAAACATCGAGCATTGAAAGACCTTTCTACATCTCCTGCAAGCTCACAATATCCGATACCGGTGGGGTCTTTCCCTTTTTAAAGTCTCCTTTGAATGTTGGGACACTAACTACGATGCCGCAAGGTTTACAAAGCTTCGTACCCACCTTCAGTTGCTTGGATTTGAAGTGCCGCTGACCTTCATTCTCAACAAGCTGGATCTTCACAGAACCAATGCACTACAACATCCACTTCAGCTGGATCTGCGC
This sequence comes from Lithobates clamitans, assembly GCA_037952925.1. Taxonomy (NCBI): domain Eukaryota; kingdom Metazoa; phylum Chordata; class Amphibia; order Anura; family Ranidae; genus Lithobates; species Lithobates clamitans. The sequence continues at coordinate 343,629 of JBBGZY010000209.1, forward strand.
GTCAAACCCATAAGCCCAGCTCCCCAAAGTCACAGGCCCTGCAAGTCCTTCACTCCCAGGCATTCCAAACCGTGGGCAACGGCCGATTTTATCTTCTGCAATATTTTCCCTGGCTTTTGATCTTCTTTTACCAACAGGAGCGATCTACAGTTTGGTAATGTAGTGTTCTGATTTTCATTTCTCCTGTTAAGAGTAAACCATACAGCTTGCTACAGCCAATTTTTTTTTTCTTCTCCTCTCTCTTCCTCCTCTCGACTATGAGCATCCCGCTATCATTAAAGATGATCTCTTGTTCGGGAGGTTCCCCGCGCCCGAGATGATTAATGCTTCCTCCATTCCATTGGCTGGGAGAGCCATCTGCAACCATCGGCTGACTCCCCACTCCTGAGTGTTTGGTGCCATAGGGTACCGTTGTGGTACCGATTTCTTTCCCTGGCTGAGCTGGTTCCTTGTCGAGGCCTTTTGTTTTTTGGTCTGTTTTTTCTTTTACTCCTTCTTTCCTTTTCTCTTCTTTTCTTGACCTGGGAATCCTATGGCCACTTTGAGTGTTTTGCCTATAACTGTTTCGAATTTTCCTATGTCTCTTAATTGGCTTTCCTTGAACATTCACCCAAAAAATATACTAAGGTTTTCTGCTACCTTCTTTCTCATAGAATTGATCTAGCATGTCTGCAAGAAACACATTTTGCGTCGTCCTCAACCCTGCGATATTTCAACGCTTGTTACCGCCAAGCAGCAGTGCTAAGCAGCAGTGCCAAGTTGCTGCTAACAAAGCAAACAAAGCCAACAGAATTTTGGCATGCTTTAAAAAAGGGATTAAAGCAATAATTCTCCCACGCTACAAAACTCCTGGTCCAGCCGCACCTAGAGTTTGCTGTCCGGTTCTGGGCACCTTCTTCAAGAAGGATGTACTGGAAATGGAGCGAGTACAAAGAAGGGCAACAAAGCTAATAAAGGGTCTGGAGGATATTAGTAATGAGGAAAGGTTGCGAGCACTGACCTTATTCTCTCTGGAGAAGAGGCACTCGAGGGGGGAATATTTTTTAAATTTACAAATATCGTACTGGTGACCCCACAATAGGGATAAAACGTTTTCGTGAAAGGGAGTTTAAAAAGACACGTGGCCACTCAAAATTACATTACAATAAAATTAGAAGAAAAGAGGTTTAACCATAAACTATGTAGAGGGTTCTTTACTGTAGGAGTGGCCAGGATATGGAATTCCCTTCCACAAGTGGTGGTCTCAGCAGGGGGGCATTGATTAGTTTAAAAAAGCTATTAGATAAGCACCTGAAAGACCACAACATACAGGGAGATGCAAGGTAATACTGACATAATATCACACACATAGGTTGGACTTGTGTCTTTTTTTCAACCTCACCTATGTAACTATGTGTATCATGTTACTGCTCCTACTAAACAGCGTGGAATCCTCATTTAGTTTCAGAATTGAGTTCCTTTTATGTGTAAGAAATCCATAGCGAATTCACAGGGCTGTTACTATAGGGTACCTTGATGGATTTGGAGGCGACAGTCTGTTCCTACTATGCTCCTAATAAGCGTCAACTCCCTTTGTTGTCTCATTTATTTAACCTTGTATGCACCCACTCCAAGGGTACTTTGTTACTCTGCGGAGATTCTAATATGGTGCTCAACCCCAGTTTGGATCGCTCTGTTACTGATCCAGGGAGTTTGGACTCTCCCTGCAAATCTTACAGGGACCTTTTTAGATACTATGGGGTTAGTGGACATCTGGCGGGAATTACATCCCCTGACAAAAGATTACACCTATTATTCCCACCCTCATGCACGATACTCTCCTATTGACCACGCATACATCTCCCGACAGCTTATTCCTTGTGTCTGTTCGGCTTCTAAATTGACTGTGCCCTGGTCTGACCATGACCCGAATTTTGGTAGTTTGCAGTTCTTTCACTTACACCCCCATCATCTAGCTGGAGTCTGATTCTCTTCTATCCCATGAGATGTTTGTCGACGATTTGCTATCTCATTTGGAATACTTCCAAGTTAACGTTTATTCGGTCTCCTCTCCGGTTACCCTTTTGGGAGGCATATAAAGCGGTGATCTCCGGCCACTTCATTCAGCATGCCTCCCAAAGGAAAAAGGAGCTGCAGGCCAAAATCCGTCATCTGGAGGCTGAATTGGCTTCTGTCACGACTGAGATGAAACGACACCGCTCAGCCCATAATAGGTTGTTCTTGGATAAATTTACACCTCGACCTGGATCTCCGTTTGACGGACAAAGCGGAGCGACATTTGTACTGGACTAAACAAAGAGATTTTATGCCAATAGGATAGGCTCTCTATTGGCTAATAAGCTCAAGTCTTTTGCATCCTGGAAACCAGCTTAGTCACTTAAAACTAGATTTCTTTATCGTACATCACAAGACAGAGCCACAGTAATTACTGTATGGGTTATATAGGCACCTTTTTAGGTGATGGACACTGGCACACCCTAGACAGGAAGTTTAGCTCCCTATATAACCCCTCCCCTTACTGGGAGTGCCTCAGTTTTTCCGCCAGTGTCTTAGGTGTTGGTCACGAGTAAAGATGTGCTGTGCTGATCTCCACGGGAAAAATCTTGCTGGAGCAAGCCATGCAACCAGATCCATTCAAAGTGTTTTTTCAGGCCGAATTGAATGGTACCCGGGCCTTGTGTCGGAAGAAATGAGGTTCTGCCTGTAACGCTTCTCTTTTTAGAGAGCTGAACCCCGGGATCCAGTGTTTGTTTTTTTTCAGCCATGTTTTCCTGGCAGGGTGCTTTACAGGTCCAGGGGTGTGGATCCCCCGATAAAAAGGGCCCCGGTCCCTGAAGGTTTTTTAACGGAGCCCACCGTGAGTGGTGCGGATTGGGTCTGTCTGGTTTACCACAGAACCCAGCAGCTGGATAAGGTAAGGGAGATTCCTAAGGAATTTTTTTAATTCCTGTGGGTTTTCTCCTTTAAGTAAATGTTGTTATGTCTAAAGTCGCCACCGGGGGCTGTCAAGAAGTACCTGATTCCATGCTTGTCATTCTCGCTCTGTGTCACAAGCTGCACGCTTCCTCCAGCCCAAGCCCCAGGTAGGATGTGGGAAGGGTTTTTTTCCTCTTTTGAATGTCCCCCACCTGGACAGCTTTATTCCAGCAGGCAGAGAGAGCATGGGTCAGTTGGCGGTATGCTGCACCTCTCCCGCTGCCGCCGCCATTACGGCGGTTCTCCATCCAGCAGCTCTCCTCCACCCCAACCCCCCCTCCACGTGTGATCAGGTTGGATCGGAGCCCTGCTCACGTGTAAAAACAGTATCTTTTGAAAAAGATGAGGGGGGCGCAGTGGGAGATTGGAGAAAGGGGAGGCAGGGCATTGGCGTGGCATTGGTGTGATTCAGCGTCCACAACGTGGGCTGTGTAAAGCTATAAAGTGCACTTTTTGCAGGTGCATACAGCTGAAGGAGGAGTTGTCAGGGGCTGCAACTGCTTCTGGCATTTCAGCCCCTGTATATATTACTCGGGAGTTTTTTTTCTCAGCCATGATTGGATTGGAGGAAAGGTTAACGGCTTTAATCGCATCTTCACAGAGTGGAAGAAAACGCATTAGGTCCCCTGCTACCACCCAGGACCCTCAAACAGATGAACAGTGGGAGAGGGAAGATGATTCTCCCTCAGGGGACCGTGAAGGGACTGATGACTCCTCTTCCGAGGAATCAAGTGGGGACGGACCTCCTTCAGCTTCACAGGCTGAGAAATGCTGGTGCAATCTTACTGAAATGGTCCGCTCCACATTTAAGTTACCCGTAACTGAGTTGGTTGAAAAGCCCACTTCTTGTTTGGGTTCACTGAAGCCTCAAGCTTTGTGTGCTTTTCCTGTCCATTCATTGCAGGAAAAGCTTGTATATTCTGAGTTGGATCACCCAGATAAGCATTTTTTCCCTCCCAAAAAGTTTTCAACACTTTATCTTATGGAGGAAAAATTTACAAAGATGTGGGGTATACCAGCAATTGACGCTGCTATATCCTCCTGTGAATAAAAGTTTGACTTCTACTGTTGACAATGCTCAAATGCTTAGGGAGCCAACCGATAAAAAGTTGAAATTCCTGTTAAACATTTTTTCTTTGGCAGGTTCAGTAGCTCAACATGCAGTGGCGGCAATTGGAGTGTGTCAATCCTTGAGAGACAAACAGGTGCTCAAGGTTTTCCCTGAGCAGCAGGCTCAGGATTTAGCCGAGCTGCCAGGGACTTTGTGTTTTGCAATTGACGCAATCAGAGCTCCTATTCTTCAGACCTCTCGCCTTACGCTTGGGTTGGTGCATATGCGTAGAATCTTAAGGTTGAAAAATTGGTCAGCCGAAGCGCCATGCAAAAAGCTTCTGGCTGGGTTTCCTTTCCGCAGTGAAAGGCTGTTTAGGTATGATTTGGACAATTATATCCAAAAGATATCAAGTGGGAAAAGTACCCTTTTGCCAGTTAACCACTTGCCAACCGGCTCCTGTACATATATGTCGGCACATTAAAGACGGATATCTCCGTTACGGCAGCAGCTGCTGACGTAACCTAGATATCCATCTTTTCAGTGAGCTGTCCTGTTAACGATAATGGTGGTCTCTGCGGGGGATTCGCCGCGAGATCACCATTATCGGTGGCAGGAGAGGGGGCCCCCCTCCCGCGCACTCCGCTGCTTACCGGAGCCATCGGCAGCGGCGGAGGCAAACGGGACCTGTCCGTGTTTTGGATATGGAGATGAGTGAGAGGAAGATGGCCCCCACCCGTCTCCATACCATAGCAGGGCGGAAGCGACGTCAAAACGTCACTTCCGGCCATACGTCTTAAAGGCACATTTTTTTTTTTGTTGTCATTTTTTTCAAATGACATTTTTTTTTCTTTTTTTGCATTTAAGTCCAAATGTGAGATCTGAGGACTTTTTGACCCCAGATCTCATATTTAAGAGGACCTGTCATGCTTTTTTTCTATTAAGCGATGTTTACATTCCTGTAATAGGCATAAGTGACCGCACTCACTCATACGTGAGTATCGCCCGCATATGAAAACGGTGGTCAAACCACACATGTGAGTTATCACTGCAATCGTTAAAGCAAGAGCAATAATTCTAGCCCTAGACCTCCTCTGTAACTCAAAACATGCAACCTGTAGAATTTTTTTAAAGTCGCCTATGGAGATTTTTAAGGGTAAAAGTTTGACGCCATTCCACGAGCGGGTGCAATTTTGAAGCGTGACATGTTGGGTATCAATTTACTCGGCATAACATTATCTTTCACAATATATAAAAAAATGGGCTTACTTTACTGTTGTCTTATTTTTCTTTTATTCAAAAAAGTGAATTTTTTCCCAATAAAGTGCGCTTGTAAGACCGCTGCGCAAATATGGTGTGACAAAAAGTATTGCAATGACCACCATTTTATTCTCTAGGGCAGTGGTCATCAACCCTGTCCTCAAGGCCCAATAACAGGCCAGGTTTTGTTTTTTCTTGGGGAGATGCAGACTAGAATACTGCAATCACTGAGCAGCAAATTATGTCACCTGTGATGTATTTCAGTTATCTTGCAAACCTGGCCTAATAGTGGGCCCTGAGCACAGGGTTAATGACCACTGCTCTAGGGTGTTAAAAAAAAAGTATAATGTTTGGGGGTTCTAAGTAATTTTCTAGCAAAAAAAACTTGTTTTTAACTTGTAAACACAGAGTCTTAAAAAGAGGCTCGGCCTTTAAGTGGTTAAGAAAAGGAGTAAATGTCCCTTATTTAAATGGGCTCTTTCTCCAGTGCCAGGGGCATCAGCCTCCAGGCAGTCGCGATGGCCTCCACTGTCAGGTTGAAGAGGTAAACCTCAGTTAACTCTAGGGACAAAAGAAGTCCTGGGGGAGGAAACCTACAAGACAGAACTTTAAAACCTCTTTATGAAGGGGTCCCCCCGCTTCCTTCAGTGGGGGGGAAGACTGCTACAGTTCTCAAGGGTCTGGCAGGAGGATTTTCAAGACCGATGGGTGGTCTCCACAATAGCTCTAGGTTACAAACTAGAGTTCTGAGAATTCCCCTCTCCTTGTTTCCTTTTTTTAAAATTTATATAATCTTTATTCATTACTTCACATTATACAAAAGTTAAAAACAAGCATACCAAATTTTAAATATATCTACTATATATACATTTACGTACACATATATTTTGTAGATGAAAAGGTATACTCTAATCGTTTTCCCCACCCTCCTCTCACCCCATCCCCCCCCAACCATGCATCTCCATTCTTCCTTAATTTAACTACCGTAAGGCCGCCTCTCTTATCATTCTCTTACATTGGGTATCCCATTTCTTCTAGCCAGGGGTTCCAAAGTCTTTTAAATTCTTTCAGGTTCCTTCTTTTTGTATATACTACTTTTCCAAAACGTCTTTCAGGACAGCACCCGAGAGATCATGGCTCCTCCTCCCACAGGAAACACCTCATCAATTAAGTCTTTAAATTGGAATCCTCCACGTTGCCTCATCAGTTTTTTGTGTTTCCTCCAGCTGGAGGAACACCTCTGGTGGGAGCCATGATCTCTCAGGTTTATCCTGGGAGACACAGGTTCTCACCTTTAAGTCTTTTTTTAGGCTAGGAGAGTGAGCCTCCCACTTGCCTCTTACATGGACGGTCCCGTGGGCTCCCTCTCCCTCTTCCGTGCTCGGGGAGAGCCTGTACGTCCGGGGGTGCTGCCTCCAAATTTTTTTTTTGGCCTGACGGGCGGCCGTCCTATGTTCCCTTCTACATGAGGGATGAGCGGTGGCGGCCGCCATGTTGCTGGTGGCAGAAGAGCGCTTCAGCCACGTCCTGTAAGGGAGGAGGCAGCACTTCCGGGTTGGCGCGTGCGTCATTTCCGGGCGCAAAGCACAGTGGGAGAGGGCAGGGTCACCTGGCGTCTTTATTTCCGGTTCCAGGTCAGCGCAGCGGCGTTTTCGAATCTGGAACTGGTCGTTTTCCACGCACCGCAGACAGCTATGGATAGCGATGTAGCGGATAAGGGGGCAAGCCAAGGCGCCAGCAAGGCTAAGGTAAGGGACTGTGTCCTCTATTACCCTGGGCCGTTTTCTCCTGTGGGGGGGTTACTCACCGGGGGTCGGGGGAAGACTCCAGGAGTTTCTTCCTCAGTGGAGAGCCATTTCCTCAAATCAATTCGTTGTAAATATGCTCTCCCAGGGGTATGTGATAGAATTTACGGAAGAACCTCCAAGAAGATTCCTGGTGACAAACGTCCCAAGGGACGCAGTCAAGGCTCTCGCCATGAAGTCCCTAATTCAGGAACTGAAAAATCAGAGAGTCATTGTTCCGGTCCCAGCGGGGGAGTTCTTCCAGGGGGTCTACTCACATGTCTTTCTGGTTCAGAAACCTTCAGGAAAGTTCCGTCTTATCCTGAATCTGAAAATGCTGAACAAATCAGTAGAATACAGAAGGTTTCGGATGGATTCAATATTTTCAGTAAGAAACCTGTATCAAGGGTGCTATATGGCATCAATAGATTTACAAGATGCCTACCTCCACATTCCTATTGCCGCCAGGTCGCAGAAATATCTGAGGTTAGCACGGAAAGAAGGGAAGAAGGTGGTACATCTGCAATTCAGAGCACTCCCGTTTGGTCTGTCATCATCCCCAAGGGTCTTCACGAAAATAATGGCCGAAGCTCTGGCGCCTCTGCGTCTAGAGGGGATCTCAGTTGTTCCTTATCTGGACGACTTGCTGTTTTTTGCCCAGACCAAAGAAGGTCTTCAAGAAAACTTGCTCAGAGCCCGTGTTCATCTAGAATCCATAGGGTGGATTTTAAACCTTCAAAAATCAAATCTGATTCCCTCACAGGAAGTGTTATTCCTGGGTTTCCGTATCAACTCTTTAGAACAAAAAATTTTTCTTCCAGGGGAAAAACAGAAAAAGTTGGTACAAGTGGTGTCATTGCTACAGTCAAATCAAGTTCTGTCCATCAGGAAGGTTATGTCAGCATTGGCAACCCTGACCTCTTCCATTCCGGCCATTCAGTGGGCAAAGCTCCATTTCAGACCTCTGCAAAGTTTCCTGTTAAAAACCTGGAATCACCAGCAGGATTCACTAGATTCATTAGTGAAGATCCCTACTTCAGTAAAAAGAAGTCTGTGGTGGTGGAAGAACCAGACAAGGTACTCAGAGGGGCTGTTATGGTCCTTTCCAACTCAGGTGAGGTTGACAACAGACGCCAGTTCCTGGGGTTGGGGGGCTCATATGAGCGGCCGGTGGGCCCAGGGCTCGTGGGACACAAGAGATGCGCTGAGGTCCTCAAATTGGAGGGAACTAAAAGCTATAGAAATGGCCTTACTGACCTTTGCGAAAGAAGTCCAGGGGCAACATACTCAGATCCTGTCAGACAACGCCACGGCGGTGGCTTACATAAACAGATAGGGGGGAACCAGAAGCAAAGTTCTGCAGAGCTTGGCAAAAGGCATTCTGAGTTGGGCAGAGCTCCATACTCTATCCTTATCCGCGGTCCTTTTAAAAGGGACCCTAAACAGAGTAGCGGACTTCCTAAGCAGGAACCAGATTTTAGAGGCAGAGTGGCAATTGAATCCAGAAGTCTTCCAGTTAATAGTGCATAAATGGGGGCGCCCAAGAGTGGATCTCTTTGCCACCCAGGAAAACTCGCAAATGTCTCGCTTCTTCTCCCTAAACAGGAATGAGGCATCACTGGGAGTGGATGCTCTGGCACAAGATTGGAAGTTTTACCTCTGTTACGCATTCCCCCCGTTTCAGCTTATCCCTCGGGTCATAGCAAAAATCAGGAAGGAGGAGACAACAGTGATCTTCATCACTCCTTTCTGGCCAAAAAGGCCTTGGTTTTCATCCCTTCTTCAGATGCAACAAGAACCTTACTGGCACCTTCCGTTAAGAAAAGACCTTCTGTTACAAGGTCCTCTGTTTCACCAGGAAGTAGCAAAACTAAAGCTCACGGCCTGGCTACTGAGGAGCAGCTCTTGAAGAGGAAAGGTTTCTCGGATAGGTTGGTAGCTACCCTCCTATCCAGTAGAAAGAAGGTTACAAGAGCAATCTATTCCAAAGTCTGGAAAATCTTCAACTCCTGGTGCACAGCATCTGACAGATCTCCAAAACAAATTTCTTCTGTGCTTGAGTTTCTGCAAGAAGAGGCGGACAAGGGCTTAGCGGTCAGCACCCTCAAAGTTCAAGTTGCTGCGCTGGGGGTATTCCTGGAAAAATCCATTTCATCAGAACCCCTAGTAATAAGACTCTTCAAAGCTCGTACCCGGTCTAGACCAGTGGTAATCAAAAGCTGTCCAGCATGGGACTTATCGGTTGTTCTACAGGCCCTGACCAAGGAACCTTTTGAACCCATTAATTTAGCCTCCCTGAAATTGATTACTTTGAAAACAGTGTTTTTAGTGGCTGTTACAACAGCTCGAAGAGTCAGTGAGCTGCAAGCCTTATCAATCAGGGAACCTTTCTTTTCCATTTTTTCAGACCGAATTGTTCTGAAGACGGATCCTAATTTTTTGCCAAAGGTTGCTTCGATCCAGAATCGAACTCAGGAAATAATACTTCCTACCTTTTGTTCTAATCCATCGTGTAAGAAGGAAGAAGAATTCCATACCCTGGATGTTAAAAGAGCAGTCTTGAGTTACTTGGAAAACACTAAAGACTTTAGATGTTCAGATGCTCTGTTTTTTTTATTTTCCGGTAATAGAAAAGGAAGACAAGCTTCTAGAGGAACCATTGCCAGATGGTTAAGAATGGCTATCTTAGAAGCCTATTCCCTTACAGGTCAAGAGAGCCCTTTAAATGTCCGGGCTCATTCTACAAGAGCTTCGGCGGTGAGTTGGGCAGAAAAAGCTGGCGCCACCCCCGAACAAATCTGTAAGGCAGCTACTAGGACAAGTCTGACAACCTTTGCCCATCATTATAGGTTAGACCTCATGACGGCTGGGGACCAGGCTTTTGGAAGGAAAGTCTTACAGGCTGTTGTCCCACCCTAAATGGAGTAAGTCTCGATTATCCTCTCGGGTGCTGTTCTGAAAGACGTTTTGGAAAATTGCAAGTTAGACTTACCGGTAACTTGTTTTCCAATAGGCTTTCAGGACAGCAGTAACCCGCCCTTTGTTTATGCTAATGCTGTAATACTATGATATAACTGTCGCTTATGTGTTGCAGCTGGGGCTGGAGTTCTCTACAAACAACTGATGAGGCAACGTGGAGGATTCCAATTTAAAGACTTAATTGATGAGGTGTTTCCTGTGGGAGGAGGAGCCATGATCTCTCGGGTGCTGTCCTGAAAGCCTATTGGAAAACAAGTTACCGGTAAGTCTAACTTGCAATTTTTCCTTCCACATTGTTTCTAATACCGTTTTAATCCATTCGTCTTTCGTGGGGGGGGGGGGGGTTCTTGCCTGCCATCTTTGAGCTATTAACTTCTTTGCTTGGAATAGGCATCTTCTTACTATTTTAATTTTAAAATGACCTCTATTTTTGTTTCTCTGCACTCCCAAGGTACATAATTTCGGCTCTCTTTTAAATTCTAGAGTGAGGATCTTATTTAACGTTTCCACCACTTCACACCAATAACGAAATAACTTCGGGCATTTCCATATCATGTGCATTAGGTCCCCAGTTTCCTGGCATCTAGGGCATTTATCGTCTTTCCTCCCCCCAAACCTAAATAACCTTTTAGGGGTATACTATGTCCTATGTAATAACATTAAGTGTGACACTTTCTGAGCTGGTGAGATTGAAACTTGGTGTCCTCCTGCCAATATCTCTTTCCATTGCTCGTCCGAGATTGCACCCAGGTCTTCTTTGCATTTAGCTCTACATTTTAGTTTTCCTGAAGTCTCTATAATACTTTTACATATGTGTGGATATGTTTCGGCTATGGGCCCACTGTGGCCATCTGGCTCGCCTAGCCTTTGAAATAAGATAGACCCATTCCAGGTTGGCCCCTGTCCTCCAAACTGTTTACTCAGAGCGTGTTTAATTTGTTGGTAACTAAAAAATGAATGGTCTGGGATACCAAATTCCTCCTTCAGTGATCCAAATTTTTTTAAGGTGTTCTGATTATACAACTGGGCTAGGTTATTTATCCCCCTTTTATTTCCCATGATTTTATTTTCCCCATTGCTTTTAATTCCTCTAAGTTCTTATTGTTCCACAGGGGGGTGCACTTCATCATACCGCCCATTTCCCCTCATGGCCTTAATAGTATTCCATACTTTTATCATCAATTTAACCGTAGGGGTTCTATACAAGAAGGAGTTTGCCTCTAATACTTCCCCCACTGTCCCATGGGGTGCTCCCGTAATCATCAATTCCCTCCTATTATGACCATTAAGACCAGTGCCCCTCCCCAGGTGCTGCATCTGTGCCGCCAAAAAGTAGCCCCTCGGGTGAGGCACTGCTAATCCCCCTTCTTGCGATGGAAGTTGTAGGGTTTGTAATCCTATCCTGGGGGGTCTCCCTTTCCAGATGAGATCTCTCAATATTGTATCTATTTTTTTAAACCATTTACGACTTATCCATATTGGCGAGTTATGCATAACATACAGTAGCTGGGGGAGCCACAACATTTTAATCAAGTTGCACCTCCCCGCCACTGACAAAGGCAAACCTCTCCAAATTTCAATCTTACTTTTAAATTTCCTCAGCAGGGGGATCAAATTATTATCTAAATATTCACCTGGATCTTTTGTTATCTTTATACCCAAGTATTTTGTCGACTCTACTATTTCCATATGTGTACTGCTTACTGAGATGTTCTCTCCCATAGGATCTATTGGTAGCAGCACTGATTTCTCCTGATTTATGGATAAACCCGATATTCTTCCAAAGCTTGAAAGTATCTCCAACACCTGGTTGAGGGATCCCTCCATATCACCTAAGAATATGAGAACATCGTCCGCATACAATGCGATCCGCTCTTCCTCCTCTGCCCTCCGAAATCCTTCTATTATCTTGTTCTGCCTTATTGCTATGGCTAATGGCTCTATTGCCAGAGCAAATATCAGGGGGGATAAGGGGCAGCCTTGCCTTGAACCTCTTTCTAGTTGGAACTCGGTTGAGTAGTCACTATTAATTCTTACTCTTGCTTTGGGATCATTGTAAAGTATTTTTACCCAATTAATAGAAGAGGGGCCAAACCCAAGCTCCCTTAGTACCCGCCAGATATACTCCCATTCTACGCTGTCAAACGCTTTTACCACGTCTAGTGTAACTTAACATCCGAGCAGAGTAGAGATATGGGTCTATGAGACCCGGGTTCCAAAGGGTCTTTCCCCTCCTTGTGCAATACAATAATTGTGGCTTCTGTCATTGATGTAGGTAATTTCCCCTTCTCCTTCACCCAGTTAAATACCTTAAGGAGTTGCGGAAGTAGTATTTCCCCATAGCTTTTAAATACTTCAATTGGTAGCCCGTCTGGCCCCGGGGACTTATAATTGGCCATTTCTGCTACTGCCATTTTGATTTCTTCCAGAGTGACCGGACGCTCTAGTTCCTCCTTATCTGCCCCCTCAATTGCTGGTATACTTATCTTATTAAAAAAGGAGTCCATTTCCTCTCCCTCCATGATCCCTCGGGATTTATATAAATCCTTGTAAAATTCCTTAAAGGTAGCAATGATTACCTCTCCCTGGGATGAAATTTCGCCTCTTATAGTTCTAATTGCTGAGACCGTGGAGGGGGAGGGGGGGGGGGAATGTTTTTTACAATATAAGCCAGCATCTTCCCTACTTTTTCTCCTTCCCCATATATAATTTGTCTCTGGAACAACCTTTTATTTTCTACCTTCCTAAGTATTGCATCTTTATATCTTTGTTGTTTGTTCTCCCACATTCTTTGTTTATCGGGTGAGGGATCTTTCACGTACTCCTTCTCTGCCTCCATTAACTCTCTCCTAGTCTTATCCTCCCACTCCCGTGATGCTTTTTTGATTTTAGACACTTTCTGAATTAATAGTCCCCTCAAATATGCCTTTAATGTATCCCACATCACCCCCCTTGAGGCAGTATCTGAGTTGAACCTTATGAATTCGTTTAACTCAGATACCATCCCTTCCGAATCCTCCATAATTTCCAACCAGGCCGGGTTTAGTTTCCATACTCTACATTCTTTTTTATTTCCTGGGTTTATGGCAACTGTCATTAAAGAGTGATCTGACACCCCTCTAGGATGATAGTCTATATTTTGTATTACCTGACCTGCTAATTCGTTACCCAGTACTATATCTATCCTTGATAAGGTAGAATAGGAACTCGAGTAACATGAATACTGTAATGCTCCCGGGTTCCGTATTCTCCAAATGTCGGATAATCTCGCTTCTTGTAGATATTGGCACATCCGGTTTTCTTGTGTTCCCTGCCTTTGTTTCCCTGGGGGGAATCTGTCTATTTTTTTATCCATGACTACATGGTCATAAAGTCCCCGACCACTATAACTGGTAAGCCAGGCTTATCCATTATAAATTCCAATAGGCTCTACAATACCTCCATTCTAAAGGGAGGGGGGGATGTATATATTAGCTAACACCCATTCTTGACTCTCTATTATACAATGCATAAAAATGTATCGCCCCTCTTCATCCAATACGCACTGTCTGCAAGAGAATGCCACCTCCCCACCAATTAATACCGAAACCCCTCTCGAGTAGGAGGTATGCACAGAATGAAACTGGTACTTATACTTCCTGTTCCTCATATACCCTTTAGTATCATTTGTTAGGTGCGTCTTCTGCAGACAGGCTATTCTTACTTTATGTGTATCCAGAACATCAAATATCGCTGCTCTTTTAACAGGGGATCCCAACCCTTTAACATTCCATGATCCAATATTCAGCACCATCACTTAACCTGATTTTTACAGTCCATGGTCCTTACTGGGAAGGGGATTTTAAGTTCGACCAATCTTACCAAGAAGAATACAATAGAGAACAATAATACTTTATATCCCATTAATTTGTGCAACACATTTACCCTTTGTATTTTAGTGCTCAAACACATCTTATCCCTATTAATAAGACAGAAAGAAATTACTCTAACTTTAACTAAATATTTTAAATTCATATCTCAAACCCTTGTTCTATACACATGTTTCCCCCTAGTATATTTTATCATAACTATATTTATTTTCCTGTGCCTAGTGGACTGCCCTGTGAGAAAATATAAAAAATAGTGTACAAAGCATTTCCTTACAATCTTATGCGTTATATATACTCCCTTGTTCTGTGTCCTTTCTCCCCCATACCCTTCACCCATCCCCCCTACCCACAACCCTCCCCCCTCTCCCCCCTCTCCCCCCACACCATTCTAGGTTACCGTTAAAGGCTTTTTTAGTGACCGTCTCATACCCCCCCTTCATTCCAGAACCTATTCTACACACACCCCTGTCTTCCTTACCCTTACACTCTACCCATCCCACCCTTCCTCCATTCACATACAAACTTATTTTCTGATTCAATCTAACCATGTGTATTTCCCACCCCACTCCCCTCCACTCAAAGTGTTTCCATTTTATTATATTTATCTTTATATTATGCGTTTATATTTATTCCCCATCTCTATACTCTCTCTGCCCAATTCCCTTTTTATTTCAGTGACAACTGGTCCTTCTTATCTTCAAACCATGACAGCGCTTTCTCTGGGGAGTCAAAAATCTGACTTCCTCCAAGCGCATTCACCCGCAGCCTGGCAGGGTAAAGAAGTGCATATGTGACGTCATACCCTTGGAGACTACGTTTAATTCTTAAAAATTCCGCTCTACGCTTTTGCAATCCAGGGGAGAAATCAGGATACATTGATATTCTTGCTCCATTAAAGAATATATTCCCTTTCTCTCTAGCCCTGCGTAGAAGATTTATTTTATCCCTGTGGTTTAGGAATTTCAGCAATATAGCTCTTGGGTTATTTCCTTGAGGGGGGGGCCTAAACGGAACTCTATGTGCTCTTTCAATAGAGAACTGCTGCGAGAATGTCTGTCTCTCTTCCGTAGATTTCAATCAGCCATTTTTCCAAAAATCCTATTGGATCTGCGCCTTCACTCTTCTCTGGCAGTCCCACTACCCTCACATTGTCTCTACGCAGCCTATTTTCCAACTCGTCCATTTTTTCCGTGAGCCTATTTAACTGTTCTTCCTGGATCTTGACCTTTTGTTTCATAGGATATAGCTCATCCTCTATCAGGCTTATTCTCCCTTCTATTTCTGTCACTCTCTCCGCTGTTTTTTTTAGATCATGGCGTACCAGGGCTAGTTCTTCTTTAATGTCTTGCATCTGGCCTGACATTTCACCCAAAGATTGCTTGCAAGCATTAATTGCCAAAAGGATGTGTTTAAGAGATGGCTCCCCATCCGGTACTTGACTCTGGGTAATAGCTGATTCCATCATTTTCCCTGCTGCTCCTACTCCTTTAGCTGGTAAGTTTTTTGCTGTGGTACCGCTAACAAGTGTGTTTGAGCCCCCCTGGCTCTTTCTGTCTGCTGTTATCTTGTTCTGTGCCTGCTGCCCCCCTTTCGTTGGAGTATGGTCGGCTACATTAATCATTTTTTCCTAATCAAGTCATTTTTTATTAATTTTTCCAGTTATACAATATTCAACATAACCAATATAAAACTACAAACATTTGTATACGTATAGTCCCATAACACAATCCATATCTATTAGCTTAACCTTGCTATTTTTGCTACAATTTCTTTCCCTTTACCCCCACCCCCTCATCCCACCCCCCTCCCCCATTACCCCGTCACCCTCCCATCCCACCCCCCTCCCCCATTACCCCGTCACCCTCCCACCGCCCCAAACTATTACTACTGGTAAAATAGCCATGACTTGAGCTTGGCAAAACTTATTACCATATTATAAACCTATTGCGTATGCTTATCCCTTTGTGTTTCAGTTCCCTATTTCTTATTTTCATACCCTTAATAAGGTTCTATATTTCATCATTACTTCCCTGACACCATGGGCCCCATATCCTTATAAACTTCTTATAACTTCCCCTTCTAGTATAGATCACCCTTTCTGTGCCAATTACTGTATTCATTGTGTTAACCCATTCTACAGGAGAAGGGGGCACTGTTGATAACCATGCTTTCGCGATTAGTTTCCTCGCCTGATATAGACAACGTACAATTGCTATTCCTCTATGGCCTTCCCCAACACTTTTACTTATTAACCCCAGCACGCAGACCTTAGCCTCGCGTTCCAGTCTTATCCCGAACCTGGCATCTATAATATTTAGGATCTCAGTCCAGTACCTGACTAGCTTCGGGCATCTCCACATTATGTGAATAAGATCACCCTTCTCTAGACATCTAGGACATTTATCATCTGGTCTTCGACCGAATCTATACAATCTCTTGGGGGTATAGTAGGCTCTGTGCACGAGCAAAAGGTGCGAGGCCCGCTGCGACGGAGAGAGGGATACCAGTGGACCAAGCTCCAGTATTCTCTCCCACTGATCATCACTCAACTCCCCCACATCAGTCCCCCACCTCTCCCTCGCACTCGAAAGTGGAGCTAATCTAGTTGCCCTAGCCATTAGTTGGTCGTAGATCCCTGATATTAATCCCTTAAGGCTGGGCGCCCTTACCACCTTACTAAGTAGCGGTATGCTACTCCATTCCAATGCCTTAGTCTTGAGTTGTTTATCTAGTGCATGCCTGACCTGGAGATGAAAGTAAAATGTTTCTTTAGGGATTCCAAACTCCGCTCTCAGGTCCGAAAAGGACTTTAAAATATTACCATCGAATATTTGTACCAGCCTATTTATCCCCAACCGATCCCAGATCTTATTTTTTTCAATAGATTTTAATTCCTGAAGTTGCCCATTCTGCCAAATAGGTGAAAATTCCGTAACACCCCTATATCCCATTTCAATCTTCACTAACCGCCAAACTTTCATGACCAGTTTATATGTTGGAAATGGGGCTCCTATAGATCCGGCTTCCAGTGCACCTATTAAGGATTTATGCCGACTCCCTGATAACATAATATTTACGCTGGAATTCACCTCTCCCCTACGTTTGCACCCCCCCATATGTTGCAACTGGGCCGCCAAGAAATATCTGAATGGATGAGGCACCGCCAATCCCCCCTCCTTGTTAGGGCGCTGCAAGGTCTGGAGACTAATCCTGGCCTGACCCTTCTTCCATATCAATTCACGAAAGAGAGAGTTTTAAAAACCAGTCCCTCCCAATCCAAACCGGTGAATTGTGTAATATGTACATTAGTTGTGGCATCCAGATCATCTTTATCAAATTTACGCGTCCCGCCATAGACAGGGGGTGTCGACACCAAATATCTTTCTTCTTTTTAAACTTTTCTAATAACGGAGCTAGGTTGTCCTTAATATACTGGGTTGGGTTATTAGTTAATACTATACCCAAATACTTGAACTTCTCTACCACCCTGAGACGAGGAAGCCCTTGAGGGGGAGAACCGGTAGTCGAGTCAAGCGGCAGAAGTATAGACTTCTCCCAGTTGACTTTTAGCCCCGATATTCTCCCAAACCCTTCCACCAAGTGCATCGCCTTTACTAGTGATGGCCCCATGTCGCCCAGAAACAACAATACATCGTCAGCGTATAGTGCTATTCTTTCCTCAGTCCCTTTTCTTTTATAACCCTGCAGACCTGAAGCTTTCCTTATAACCTCTGCAAAAGGCTCCATTGCCAGGGCAAATAGCAGGGGTGACAAGGGGCAGCCCTGCCTAGTCCCCCTCTCAAGAGAAATCCTTTCTGAGTATGTGTTATTTATTTTTAATCTAGCGCTGGGATGCTGGTTTAGGATCTTAAGCCATTTAATAAATAGAGGGCCGAACCCAAATTTCTCCATCACCCACCATAAGTATCCCCATTCCAGGGTGTCAAATGCCTTGGCGATATCCAAGGAAAAGACAGCCCTGGAACCCACATTCTCTACCGGGGTCTGGAGATTCAAGTAGGTTCTTCTTATATTTTTACTAGTAGACCTATTCTGCATAAACCCAGACTGATCCGGGTGGATCAAGGAAGATATACATTTATTCAGCCTGGATGCCAAGACTTTTGCCAAAATCTTGACATCCGTACCCAACAATGAAATTGGTCTGTATGACGATGTATCTAATTGGTTTTTCTCCTTTCTGAATCAATATTATAGTAGCTTCCGACATTGACAAGGGTAAACTACCAACTGCAGCTGACCAATTCAGTGCCTTCAGAAGCTCCGGGGCCAGCACCTCCCCATAATTTTTATAAACCTCAGATGGCAGTCCATCGGGGCCTGAGGACTTTTGATTCGGCATATCCTTTATTGCTTGTTCAAGTTCCTCCAGTGTTATCGGTGCTTCCAGACTATTCATATCTGTGTCCGACAACACCGGTAAGACGATATCTTCCAAAAATTTCTCCATCTCTATTTGTTCCGGGCAGTGACGCGTTTTATATAGATCTCTATAGAATTCTGCAAATGTTTGGATAATTACCTCAGGGTCTGATGAAATATTCCCTTCATTAGTTTTAATCATGGGGATTATTGAAGAGGGAGAATTAGTTTTGGCCAGTAAGGCCAGCGTCCGACCCACTCTTTCCCCCTCCTCAAAATACCTCTGCCTCTGGAAGACCTTCCTGTTTTCTGCTCTTCTAATTTCTTCCTTTTTGAATTCCTGTTGTTTCATTACCCAGAATTCTCGATTTTCAATAGTTGGCTCCGCTATATACTTTCTTTCTGATTCTTGGACCTCTTCTCTAATCAGCTCCCCCCTTGCCCTTGTTTGCTTCTTTATTTTCGATATCTGCTGTATCAAAAGCCCCCTGAGGTATGCTTTCAAGGAGTCCCAGAGCACTCCCCCCGAGGCAGTGCCAGTGTTGAATTCGATAAATTCCCTCAGTCTTACACCAATTTCGTCCCCATTCCCCTATAACCCCAACCATGTTGGATTTAATGCCCACGTTTTCCGGCCTCCATTATCTCTCTTACGTATTGTCAGTGTCAATGGCGAGTGATCAGACACCCCCCTGGGACGATATTCAATTCTACCTATTAAGGGTTGGGCTTCCTGATTACCAATGGCCATGTCTATACGGGAGAGAGTGTGGTGGGTCCCTGAGAAGCAAGAATATTGTTGGCAGCTAGGGTTACGCGCTCTCCACATATCACACCACCCAACCTCCTCGAGGAACTGTACCAGCCTTCCCTCCAACCCTCTACCACCACCAGGCCCAGGCGGGAACCTGTCTAACTTACTATATCAAGCACATTATTTGAGTCTCCCACCATAATGAGCGGGACCTCTCTCTTATCCTCCAAGAACTCCAATAACAATCACAGAATCTCCATCTTAAATGGTGGAGGGATATACACATTTGCTATAACCAGTGGCCTGCCCTCAATTAAACAGAACAAAAAAATAAAACAACCCAAACTATCGATACTGACATCCCTGCAGGAAAACGTCACTCCTTTCCTGATCAAGATACTCACTCCCCTTGAGTAGGAGGAGTACACTGAATGATATTGTGTCTGTAAAATTTTTTTATTCTTAATAAATAACTTAGTCTCGTTAGTCAAATGAGTTTCCTGCAGGCATATCACCTCGGCAGCACAAGATTCTAACTCCTGGAGTACAGTAGCTTTTTTCATAGGGTCACCCATCCCCCTAATATTCCAGGAAGTTAAACCAAATGCTCTATTCTGCATTCCAAATAAACATCAATAGAGACAAATACCAGCTAAGGAAGTATCGGAATGAAATTAACCTTCTGTTTTTACATATCGTGGTCAGGGCCACAAGGTGACACTGTTCTAAACCCCTAGTCTTTTGTAAAAAACTGAACAAAAACAAACTCCCACCTCCATTCTGATAATACCAATTCACCACATGTGCCCTTATTCCCCTTAGCCTTTTAACCTTTTGACTCATCTCGTCAATACTCCCTTTCACCCCCTTCAGTGCTAATGTTGTGAGGAGGGGGCCGCAAGAGCCCGGGGGAGAACTACCCCCACACCCCACCCCCCTCCCGGTCCTATCCAGGTCAATGTTCCTAATCCTATTAGTGTTTATGAACTTCACGTGTTTACACTTCATTTCTTTCAGTTTCAAACTATTTTTTGACAGTGAAGTGTGCAGTTTTACCTTTTTTATTACAACTGTGATACCCCTTTTTATAAATAATCCCTTCTCCTCCCCCCCTTGCCTAACTCGGCTTGCCCTAGGGGCCTTCCTTGTGACCTTACTAATCCCCTCACCCCACTTCATCCACCCCCTCACCCCTCCCAGTCCCCACTCAACCCCCCCCAACCCCAACACCCCCAGGACCAATAAGACCCCGGTCACAAATCTAAACCTTACTCTCATTACAACTTCTTCCACCCATCCCTCTCCCTCCCAACCCTTGATGCTGCACACCAGAAGAATAGAAAAAAAAAAAAAAAAAAAAAGGAAGAAAAGAGCAAAACAATCAATTACACCTGCCTGTGACTTGCTGAAGGCTAATTCTGGTTCCTGACGGAGGGATGGCACGCTGAGTGGCCGGGTCAATAGGAGAGGGGACCGGGAAGGAGTATCTGCCCTGCTATACTGCCGAACTGAGCGGAGCGCCGGGACAAATATCACCGCAGTGTCTGTGGTTGTGCCTGGTTGCCTAGCGACGCACTGCAGGCAACGCGAGAGCCTGAGTAAGCTGAGGAAGCCAGATCTGTGACGGACATATGAGATAGCGGCAGAGACCACTTCAGACGCTGAACGTAAAAAGTGAGGAGACACGGAGCGGTGGACAGCGGGTGCGGAAGATCCAGCTGTGAGTAGTCTGCATCCCCCTGCAAGCATTCATCCTCTAAGCTGGGGCGGCACAGTGGTGCAGTGGTTAGCACTCTCGCCTAGCAGTAAAAGGGTCGCTGGTTCGAATCCCAACCACGACACTACCTGCCTGGAGTTTGCATGTTCTCCCTGTGCCTGCGTGGGTTTCCTCCGGGTACTCCGGTTTCCTCCCACACTCCAAAGACATGCTGGTAGGTTAATTGGCTTCTGTTCAAAATTGGCCCTAGTATATGAATGGGGACCTTGGATTGAGGGTAGGGACTGATGTGAGTGTGCGATGTACAGGGTTAGGGACAAGGGTCAGGGTTGTAGACCCACACTCACTCAGGTTGAACTGGATGGACTGGTGTCTTTATTCAACCTTACTAACTATGTAACTATGTAACTATGTAACTAACTGGAGAGAGGTAAAGAACTTGATTCCTATATATTTATAAAGCAAAGTGCCAGTGACTGTTATAGCAGGGTGCCTAGGGCTCGTCTTCTATCAATGAGACCAGATATTTAATAATCAAGGACATACTGGTTGATAGCCAGGTTAGGCCGGAGGGCTATATAGTTATTAAAGGCTTCTAGTGTGTTTTGACTAAGAAGAAGGGGGAGGACCAACAACAGCAGCCCCAGGAAAGTATGCCTACCCAAACTACTCGCTCAACTAAAGAAAAGGAAAAGGGGACTCAAAATGTGGCTGCAGCAGCAGCTGCTGCGAAGCTGGAAAAATTTGCTCATAGCTCAATGCAGTCCCCTACTAAAAGTATTCAGCTACCCCCGGGGAAGATGTCGGTTGGGGGCCTTGGGGACAGAAAAAGCCTGGGGAAAGGTCCTGATAACCCGACGGTTAGCGCAAGAATAGCAAACAAAAAAAGCCCTGAGAGGGGGCACTCGGGAGAAACAGGGGATAGCAGTTTCAATGCAACCGGAGTCAGTGAACAGGAACCTACCTTAAAAGAGGTACTATGCGCTGTTAATGCTTGCAGGAGCTCGATAAGCGGGATGTGGGAAGACTTAAAAGCTCTAGGCGAAGAATTTGGCACTATTAAACAAGAGCTTCAGAAAACAGTGGAGAGTAATAAAGGTGCGGAGGAAAGGGTTAGCCAACTAGAGGATATGGTAATTCCAATGCGGCAGGAATTAATTAAAATGCAAGCTCAGCTGGATATTAATAAGCTTAAACTGGATGAATGGGAGAACAGGTCGCGAAGACAAAATGTAAGAGTGATGGGTCTCCCCGAGAAAAGTGAGGGTTCCCGCCCCGAAGAATTCATGGAAAGATGGCTTAAGGAGGTTTTTGGGGCTGAGGCTTTTTCACAGTTTTTTTCTATTGAGCGTGCTCATAGAGTGCCTTCCAGACCAACACATGTAGGAGATCGCCCGAGACCCATGATTTTGCGGTTGTTTAATTACAAAGATAAGCTGAACTTAATGCAAAAATCGAGAGAGAAAGGGGACGTTTTCTTTAATGGGGTTAAAATCTCGATATATCCAGATTACTCTCCAGACCTTCAAAAGAGAAGAGCAGGTTTTTTGGACATTAAGCGGGTCCTTCGGAACCATAATATACCATATGCTTTGCTATATCCAGCACGGTTGCGTATTGAGGCCCTAGGGTCTATTCGTTTTTTTGAATCTGTCAAGGGAGTCACGGATTGGTTTGAAGAGAACAAAAAGAACTTATAAAGATGACATTAATCATTTTTTCCAATTTAGCGGTTGCTGCAACTGCCGCTGCTGTTACCCCTGCCACTGTGGACAGAATCCCTTTTTTCTTTGGCTGACCGTAAGGAAAGGACCCCCATATTCTCCTGGCTGATGTGCTCATCACCTTTCCTCCTTGCAGACATGATTTCTTCCCCGTTCTCCTCTCATAAATTTATTTATTTTCCAAAGCAATATAACGGATGTTTTGGCATAAACTTTAGCATAGACTGAGTGCCTGGGAAGGAAGGGTGTGGTTTTTTTTTTTTTTTTAAAGCAGTTTTCAATATATCACCAGTAAGAGGCTTTTTTATTTTAAAAGGTCACCACAGGATAACCCTGTTCAAACTTAGGAGAGTCCAATCCACACTTATAGGTCCCCCTCTGCTTACAAAGATGATATATACAAGCCTTAGGCAGCCTTAGGCAGCACTCTCACTCCACCGTCAATTCAATACAGTTCAGTTACTTGTCCGCTCACTCACCCAGGCTTCGTTTGGGCGCCACCGCTTCGGAGAGGGCTCGGAGACCTCCGTTACACGGTCCTGTGCTATGGTTTCTCTCTCAGGAGCCTCCGCTGCTGACACTCCGACGTCAGTTCCTGGGGCTGACGAGATGGCCCTCCTCAATCGTGCTCCTGCGAGAGCTTGCCTCCGCCTGACTTCCTCTCAGGACCGAGTTCCTCCGAAGACTCCCGGGAACCTCCGAGGGGTAAAGGGGGATGCAGCACACCACTTCGGGTCCTGTAGCTATACGCTGGGGAGATACCATAAGATGCGGGCAGCAATCAGGCACGAGGGGCTGTGAATCAGGCCCTGGGCTCGGTGTACACCACCAAAGGTACTGTTAGCTTGCTCCTTTATTTTACGATTGGAGATGGGCTCTCGTCCATATTATGGGAGTGGGGTGGACACACACACTCACTCTCTCTCCTCACCAGCTCACTCCATCATCCGTTTCCGGTCCCGCCCTCCACTGATGCATATCGGGGCCCCTACCCCTCTTCTTGTTTCCTAAGGTCAAATGTTCCCAAAGATCCAGAGAAAAAGAAGTCTCTCCTTCAAGCGTTAGACCGGCTTTTGACGCAGAAAGTGATCATGGTGGTCCCCATGGAAGAGCAGGGGTTGGGGTTTTATTCAAACCTTTTCACTGTGCCAAAACCAAATAGAGATGTCAGACCCATTCTAGATCTCAAGGATCTAAACCGGTTCCTGAAAATTCGATCTCTTTGCATGGAATCAATCTGATCAGTAGTCTCCATCCTACAAGGAGGAGAACTTCTGGCATCAATCGACATCAAGGATGCATATTTGCATGTACATATTTTCCCCGCTCATCAGAAATATCTGCGTTTCAAAGTGGAAACTTAATTTTCAGTTTGTAGCTCTGCCTTTCTGTCTAGCTACTGCACCTCGGGTATTTTACAAAGGTCCTAGCCCCTCCTCTGGCCAGATTAAGGGCCCAAGGTATAACGATTATAGCTTGCCTAGGCGACCTGCTCTTGATAGACCGGTCGGTAGCCTGCTTAGACCAAAGCTTGGTCACCACAGTCAACTACCTGGAATACCTACCTAGGTTGGGTCCTCAACCTAGAGAAATCTTCTTTAAAGCCAGTAAGAAGACTAGAGTACTTGGGTCTGGTTATAGATACAACCCAGAAGAGGGTGTTTTTACCCCAGGCAAATATCAGCGCCATAAAGGAGCTGGTTTAAGATGGTCAGGGCGAAGAAAGGTCCTTCTATTCGCCTTTGCATGAGGTTGTTGGGAAAGATGGTTACTTAATTCGAAGCAGTTCCCTATGCTCAGTTTCATTCCAGACTGCTGCAAAACAGTATCCTGTCTGCCTGGAACAAAAAAGGTCCAGGCGCTAGATTTTCCGATGCATTTGTAGCCAATAGTGCGCCAGAGCGCCTCAGTTGGTGGTTAATACCTGAGAATTTGCGAAAGGGGAAATCGTTCTTACCAGTTTACATGCAAGGTGGTAACAACAGATGCCAGCTTTTTAGGGTTGGGGAGCAGTCCTGGAAGAGACGACTGTCCAAGGGAAATAATCCAGAACCGAAAGGACCTTGCCCATTAACATTCTAGAGATTCGGGCAGGTTACCTAGCCCTAAAGGCCTGGACATTCAGTTAGCGGGGTTGTCCTGTCAGGATCCAATCCTAAAATGCCACGGCAGTGGCTTATATCAGTCACCAAGGGGGCACCAAAAGTCGATTGATGAAGTTCTCCTCCTTGTAAAAGTCGTGCAGTCCAGGGAGAGGTAAGCCATATCCTAACCTGGGCAGAAAAGCATGTGCCGTGCATATCGGCAGTCTTCATTCCAGGGGTAGAGAATTGGCAGGTGGACTTCTTAAGTTGCCAGCAGTTTCCAGGGGAATGGTCTCTTCAGCCCAACATCTTCCTGGCTATATGCCAAAGATGGGGGATCCCGGACGTAGATCTGTTTGCTTCCAGGTTCAACAACCAGGTCGACAACTTTCTGTCGAACAAGGGATCCACTTGCATACGGAACAGATGTGTTGGTGACTCTGTGGGATCAGTTCTAACGGATTTATGTATTCCCTCCTATTCTGCTGCTACCACGACTTCTTCGCAGGATCAAGCAGGAAATGAAGTCGTTTCTTGTGGCCCAGAAGATCTTGGTATGCAGAGATCATGAAGATGGCGGTAGGGGTCCCTTGGACCCTACCACCACGTCCAGACCTGCTATCGCAGGGACCAGTGTTCCACCCTACCTTATAAACTTTAAATTTAACGGTTTGGCTATTGAAACCCACATTCTGAAAAATTGTGGGCTTTTAGGCTCAGTGATATCTACCTTGATTAATGCAAAGAAGCCAGCTTCTAGAGTAATTTATTATAGAGTCTGGAAGGCATAAGTTTCCTTGTGTGAATCCAGGGGTTGGCATCCCAGAAAGTATGTCATAGGTAGAATCCTTACCTTTCTACAAATGGGGTTAGAGATGAAGCTGGTCTTGAGTACTATCAAAGGCCAGGTCTCGGCCTTATCGGTATTGTTTCAACGACCACTTGCTTTGCATTCTTTGGTCTGTAGCTTCATACAGGGGGTAATGCGGCTTAATGCACTGGTTAGGTCACCCCTGAACCCTTGGGACTTGAATTTAGCTCTGTCAGCATTACAGAAGCAGCCTTTGAGCCAATACAACATATTTCCTTGGTTCTTTTGACAAGGAAGCTAGTTTTTCTGGTAGCCATATCTTCTGCAAGAAGGGTATCAGAATTGGCTGCTCTTTCTTGTAAAGAGCCATATTTAATTATTCATAAGGATAGAGTAGTATTGCGTCCTCATCCTAGCTTTCTGCTGAAAGGTGGTTTCAGGTTTTCATCTAAACCAAGATACTTCTACCTTAGTTTTTTCCAGAACTCTGTTCTACGGAAGAAAAGTCACTACGTTTTCTGGATGTAGTGAGAGCAGTCAGAATCTATTTGGAAGCGACTGCTCAGATTCGGAAAATGAATGTTTTGTTTGTGTTGCCTGAAGGTCCTAGAAAAGGACAGGCAGCGTTGAAATCTACTATTGCTAAGTGGATTTGGCAAGTAATTATTCAAGCTTATGGTTTGAAGAGGAAAGTGCTAACTTTTTCAAATCAAAGCGCACTCCACCATTGCTGTTAGTGCTTCGTGGGCAGTGCATCACCAAGCCTCCATGGCTCAAATCTGCGAGGCCGCAACTTGGTCTTCAGTCCATACATTCACCAGATTCCATCAGGTGCATGTAAGAAGGCATGGGGATATCTCCTTTGGGCGCAGTGTGCTGCAGGGAACAGTATAGGTCCTCAGGTCTGATTGCACCCTACTTTTGTTTGTGTCTCCCTCCCCTCGGATAACAATGCTCTGGGACATCCCATACAGTAATTACTGTGACTCTGTGTCCCGTGATGTATGATAAAGAAAATAGGATTTTTATAACAGCTTACCTGTAAAATCCTTTTCTTGGAGTACATCACGGGACACAGATGTCCCTCCCCTCTTCTAATACACATATATTGCTTTGCTACAAAACTGAGGTACTCCCAGTGAGGAGAGGGGTTATATAGGGAGCTAAACTTCCTGTCTTGGGTGTGCCAGTGTCCATCACCTGAAGGTGCCTATATAACCCATACAGTAATTACTGTGGCTCTGTGCCCCGTGATGTACTCCAAGAAAAGGATTTTATAGGTAAGCTGTTGTAAAAATCCTATTTTCACTGCTTAGCTTTAACTGACAATTGCGCAGACATGCAACACTGTACCCAAGCAAAATTGACGTCCTTTTTTCCCAACAAATAGAGCTTTCTTTTGGAGGTATTTGCTCATCATTTTTTTTTTGTTTTTTTGTTTTTTGCGCTATAAACAAAAAAGGGCGTCAATTTTGAAAAAAAAAAACAAAAACAATATTTTTTACTTATTGCTGTATTATCCTAAAATTTTTTTTTTTTAAACAAATTTATTTCTTAGTTTAAGCCAATATGTATTCTTCATATGTTTGGTAAAAAAAAATCGCAAAAAGCATATATTGATTGGTTTGCGCAAAAGTTATAGGACAGATTTATGGCATTTTTATTTATATCTTTAATTAATTTTTTTACTAGTAATGGCGGCGATCTTCAATTTATTTATTTTTGCGGGACTGCAGCATTGCGGGGGACAGATTTGGACACTTTTTTTGGGACCATTGACATTTTATACAGCGATCAGAGCTAAAAATAACCGCTCTCGGTGGACATCGTGCATCAGCACCTACGTCACGCGGCGGGCGCGTGCCTGCCAAGTCTATTTAAAGGGCCGAAGTATGGCGATTTGCCCAGGAGAGCCAACCTGCCGCAGTATGACGGGGGAAAAAATAGCAAATAATGAAAAAATAATTTAGCGTGTACAATTGCAGATACAAGTCATATTGTAATTGAATGTAATTAAAAATTACCTTTCCTTTTCAATCTGCAGCCGCTGTAATTTTCTATCAATGCAATATGGTTACATGGAGGAGTTCTGTACACTGAAAATGTACTGACCACTCCCCAGAAACATAATTTCCTGCTTGTGCGATAGGCAGACTTCTGAAGAAATTGGTGAGCCAAAGATACAAGTCAGATTTCAGGCATTCCCTCAGTGGTGGCTGGTGATAAAAAAAATTTGGGAGGAGGGGCGCAAACCCCTCCAGGTCCTTACCTGCCTATCCTGGGCTGCCACAGAG
This sequence comes from Lithobates clamitans, assembly GCA_037952925.1. Taxonomy (NCBI): domain Eukaryota; kingdom Metazoa; phylum Chordata; class Amphibia; order Anura; family Ranidae; genus Lithobates; species Lithobates clamitans. The sequence goes on from JBBGZY010000209.1 coordinate 371,315, forward strand.
CACACACTATATACAGAACACACAGTATACACAGAGCACGCATTGTATACTATATACAGAGCGCACACGATACACAGAGGTGGAGGGTATCTAGCAGCATTAGTTATTTTAGCACCTGAGTCAGTGAGGATGAATTAGCCCTGTAATGTGATGGAGTTGGCATGTTCTTATCCTCCCCCACAGACCACGTTCTTTCTCCCCTCCCATACAATCATGTTTGGTAAATTCTTCCCTGCCTGAATGCCCATTTTGACACATTTTAAAGCACAGCCTGTTGCTGTGAAACTCGCCCATGTTTTTTATCACAAGTCAAGTCACTGTCAGAGCCCCACACAGTAGCTGCCATGCCATGATTTATTGCATGTGCAGAAGAGCCGTTCCACCAAAGCAGTCTGCCGGTAGGGGGGAGGCTGAAAGAGCAGCAGCGCGATGGACAGACTACCAGTACTCTATCAGCCAATCACAAATTAACTGATATCAGAACTGCAAAAGTGCAGTGCATAGGTGGCCGTCCTTACTGGAGCTTGTTCCTGTTCCTTCATCTCCTGCACCCAGTCCCACACGCACAGTCAACTCCACTCCACACACAGCCTAGTGAGCGATTGCTGGCAAACCAGAAGTGACGTTGCAAAAAGCACCATCCCCCGGTCCCCGCCAAACAGACACGGACAAGGAGCCAAAGGGACAAATGTGTGTAGAGTGGGGAGTGTTTGTGGCACATCGCTTGTGCCCTGAACCCCCCCTAAACACGGGCAAGCTTCCCATAGACCACCGTGTGTCACTCTTAAAGTGACCACTTTTTATTTATTTTTTTATGAGATTAGGTTGCAGGGGCGCCGCCTGTGCGCCCCCTATGGATGCACCCGCCACTGCATTCCCTTGTTTTTTTTTTCTCAACAGAAGTGGAGTTACGCTCTAAAGTGCATAAGCGCCCTTGGCCGGATGAGTTCACGGCCTTATTCTATAAGAAGCTACCGGATATCATGTTCCCTTATCTTACAACTATGTTTAATAGTCTAAAGAATGATGATCATTTCTCCACAGACATGTTATGGGCCTCAATAGTGATGCTTCTGAAACCCGAGAAAGATATACAGTCGTGGGCGAATTTTCTCCAATCTCCCTTATTAATATAAAAGGAAAACTCTTAACCGAGGTACTCGCCAATCACTTCAATCATATTTTGCATCACTTGGTCTCAAAAGATTAAAAGTTTTGTTGTACGCTTCTTCTTACCCACCTAGCTTCCATCGAACCAATACCCCTCATGTTACTGTCCTTGGACGAAGGCGTTTGATACTTTATCATGCGAATATTTGAAAAAAGTCCTCCGATATAGGGGTCTGGGTGACCCTTTCTTATGTTGGGTTGAGAAGTTGTATTCTCAGCCGACAGCTTCCATCAAATAAATGAGGTATAATTCCTCGAAATTTCCTATTCTACGTGGTATGCGTCAAGCCTGCCCTTTTGGCCCTGCTCCTCTTTATAATGGAACATATCCGCTTGAATCCCGATATGGGAGGGGTGGAATTGGCTGGAGTGCATCATAAACTGGAGCCATTCGCCAATGACGTCTTAATGTATATCACGTTCCCTCACACCAGTCCTCCTAATTTATTTTCCCTTTTGCACAGTTTTGCCTCCTTATCGGGACTTCTCATTAACCAGACTAAATCACGTGCTTTAAATGTTTCCTTACCGGACTCTGTTCAACGTGCTTTAATAATGAGTTTCCCATTTCATTAGTCATCCTCCATTCCTTATCTGGGGGATTAACCTAACATCAAATTATATATGGCTATTTATCCCTCCCTTATCAGATTACTTACCCATTTGCTGGAATCGTGGGACAAATCTACAATCTCTTGGATGGGCTGCATTAACGCAGTAAAGGTGATCCTCCTCCCGAAACTCCTGTATGGTTTTTGAGTTCTGATGATTTCAATCCCCCCACATACAGTGGGGCAAAAAAGTATTTAGCCAGCCACCAATTGTGCAAGTTCTCCCAGTTAAAAAGATGAGAGATGCCTGTAATTGTCATCATAGGTATACCTCAACTATGAGAGACAAAATGTGGAAACAAATCCGGACAATCACATTGTCTGATTTTTTAAAGAATTTATTTGCAAATTATGGTGGAAAATAAGTATTTGGTCACCTACAAACAAGCAAGATTTCTGGCTCTCACAGACCTGTATCTTCTTCCTTAAGAGGCTCCTCTGTCCTCCACTCATTACCGGTATTAATGGCACCTGTTTGAACTTGTTATCAGTATAAAAGACACCTGTCCACAACCTCAAACAGTCACACTCCAAACTCCACTATGGTGAAGACTAAAGAGCTGTCGAAGGACACCAGAAACAAAATTGTAGACCTGCATCAGGCTGGGAAGACTGAATCTGCAATAGGCAAGCAGCTTGGCGTGAAAAAATCAACTGTGGGAGCAATAATTAGAAAATGGAAGACATACAAGTCCACTGATAATCTCCCTCGATCTGGGGCTCCACGCAAGAGCTCACCCCATGGGGTCAAAATGATCACAAGAACAGTGAGCAAAAATCCCAGAACCACACGGGGGGACCCAGTGAATGACCTGCAGAGATCTGGGACCAAGGTAACAAAGGCTACCATCAGTAACACACTACACCGCCAGGGACTCAAATCCTGCAGTGCCGGACGTGTCCCCCTGCTTAAGCCAGTACATGTCCAGACCCGTCTGAGGTTTGCTAGAGAGCATTTGGATGATCCAGAAGAGGACTGGGAGAATGTCATATGGTCAGATGAAACCGAAGTAGAACTGTTTGGTAGAAACACAACTCGTCATGTTTGGAGGAGAGAGAATGCCGAGTTGCAACCAAAGAACACCGTACCTACTGTGAAGCATCGGGGTGGCAACATCCTGCTTTGGGGCTGTTTCTCTGCAAAGGCAACAGGACGACTGATCCATGTACATGAGAGAATGAATGGGGCCATGTATCGTGAGATTTTGAGTGCAAACCTCCTCCCATCAGCAAGGGCATTGAAGATGAAACGTGGCTGGGTCTTTCAGCATGACAATGATCCCAAACACACCTCACCGCCCGGGCAATGAAGGAGTGGCTTCGTAAGAAGCATTTCAAGGTCCTGGAGTGGCCTAGCCAGTCTCCAGATCTCAACACCATAGAAAACTTTTGGAGGGAGTTGAAAGTCCGTGTTGCCCAGCGACAGCCCCAAAACATCACTGCTCTATAGATCTGTATGGAGGAATGGGCCAACATACCAGCAACAGTGTGTGACAACCTTGTGAAGACTTACAGAAAACGTTTGAACTCTGTCATTGCCAACAAAGGATAGCAAAGTATTGAGATGAACTTTTGATATGCTTATTTTCCACCATAATTTGCAAATAAATTCTTTCCAAATCAGACAATGTGATTGTCAGGATTTGTTTCCACATTTTGTCTCTCATAGTTGAGGTATACCTATGATGACAATTACAGGCCTCTCATCTTTTTAAGTGGGAGAACTTGCACAATTGGTGGCTGACTAAATACTTTTTTGCCCCACTGTATATTGTGTTCCTTGCAACGTCACAGCCTTAAATTTTGTCTGGGGATCAACCAGGCCAAGATTGAATCAGACAGTGCTATACAAACTGAAGCGTGCAGGGGGTTTGGGAGTTCCAAACCTGCTGTACTATTATAAAGCGGCACAAATTGTACCCTTGATACAGCTAAATGCTGGAGAGTCTTTGGACATATATAGACCTGGTAGATTTGTCCCGGTCCCACTGTCATCACTTCTGTGGCTGCCTGCTCAACTTCGTCCTAGGCCTCTAAACCCTATCTTGTCCCACTTACGATATGGGATTCCGTTAAATGTTTTGCTGGACTTCTTTCACCTCACTTACCTCTTCTGGAGGTTTTCAGCTGTCCACGGTTCCCTCCGTGGTTATATGACCTCCATAGCTTTCATTGGTGGAGCTCAAAAGGTCTGACCATGGTCCGCTTCTTTTTCACAACTAGGGGGTATACACTTTTCAGCAGATTCAGGAAACTTTTGAAGCTCCTTATCGAGAGACATACCGCTACATCCAAATTCGCCACCTTTTTAGACACCCTGGTTAGAAATGATGGTTCTTTACCCTCGACTGCATTCAAAAACAGATGCTGTACCCATCTGGTTACTCAAAGCCTAGTCTCATTACTCTACTCTTCACTTCTGGGAGCATCCAACACTTCAGCCCCCTTCTATTGTGCACGATGGGAGGCGGATTTAGGTGCCCTTTAACCCTCTGAGCATTGGTCCAAGATGTGGTAGGCTCTTTTTCATCCCATAACGTCATAGCATTAGAATTCGTTCAAAGTTATGTTTAGATGGTACTACACCCCAGCGAGAATTGCAAAATACCTTCCTACATACCCAGTGATGTGTTTTAGGGGTTGTCCAGACCAGGGCGATATGAAGCACATACTGTATGGTGGACATGCCCCAAAGTTAAATGGCTGTGGATCCGGGTGTACGCTTTGGTCAATACGCTATTTCATTTTAATATACGTAAGGACCCCTGGGTAGCTTTACTTCAGAAGTCTTATACTGGAGTTAGCGAAACGAGAACGTGTCTTGGCAACACATGTTTTTATGGCTACTAAACAAACCATTGTGAAGGCGTGGAAAACACCTCTCCTCTTTCGAGGAGGTGAAGCAACGGGTGCATGGTACGTTGACAAAAGAGAAGTTTACGGCGATGCGGGTACTAAGGGAAAATTTCTCAAGACTTTGTAGCCTTGGTTGGATCCGTTTCCAGCGATGAGCCCACCTTCCTGCTTTCTGGACCTATACAAAATTCTGTCTAACCTACCGGTGGTGGCCTGGGCTTATCTTCTTCCTACTTTTTCTCTTTTCTTTCTTTTGATTTTTCAACTATCTACCGCCAGTTATGAAATATGTAAGGTGAGTCCGCTCAATGGATAAGGGTACTATTAAAATATATAGAGAGCTGCTGCCTCTGCAGGTACAATTCCACCTGAGTGGAATGTACTAAAATGTGAATAGAAAACAGGTGTAGATATGGCGCTGCTCTAGTGGAATAAATTTTGATGGTAGGCCACCGTGCCGTGCCTTATGTGATAACCTTGGTTAGATATGGAGGCTAAATTTAAATTATATATACTAATTGGCGAGAGCCTAAAATATTGTGTATGTGAACATAAGGTGGCTTGTGGTGTCTTATTAGCAATTAGGCTAGTTTAAAACATATGTGAATGAATAAACTTAAGTTTGATGGAAAATACAAAATAAGATATATAAGACCCAGCATGTGTTATAGCCTTTAAAGCCCAGTTTGCGTTTAATTTAAGCTGTGCTACAGCCTCTGACGACTATTTGCCAATGTAGTTTCTTTAATCCTAAAAGATGTTCCTATATATAGTTTTAGCCAAAGGTGGTGTGGATTACACTTCTTAGATGTTAATCCTAGGTATAAAATGTTAATTATGCAAATGGAAGGCCGCAATCCTATATCACATACTGTTGCGCCAATAACTGACAAAGGGCAAAAATTGCTTACTAGTCACAAATATATATATATGCTAGTGGGGCATCTATTAATTAACAAAGTGACTTGTGCTTAAATGGTGATGATTAAATATTAATCATAAGTGAAATTTTTTACAAGGGGAAAGTCGCAATCCAGTGTCGCATACCATTACATTTATAAATAACCAATTGCAAAAAGTGCTTATTGTTCAAAAATATATGTGTTAATTTGACATCTATTAAGTGACTTGTGCTTAGAAAATTAATTTAACAAAGTGACTTGTGCTTCAAAAACCCAGTACTTGTTGGAAAAGATCATTTCGCTTTATTAAGTCTTTTTATATATGGGATAAAAACAAAGGAAAAAACTGCGCTAAACCCTTATACCATGTGTGAAGGTATATATGAAAAGACATCAAATTGATTGTGGAAATTATATGTGAATCCTCTAAAGATTAAATAGGATGACAAATCAAATCAGAAATGAGCAATCAATATTGTATGATAAAAATCACAAGTGCAAAAAGCATAAAATAAAAAAAGTCCCAGGACGGAAAAGGAAATCTTCTAAAAAGATGGTAAGAGTCCCCAGTTGGCTCTTTGTAGGGATCAGTGTATGAAAGTGGAAATTGAAAACGACACCCCTTGCAGTGATCCTCCACCTTTAAAAATACATGCTTACCAGATAGTAAGCTTCAATAAGCTCGTAGATAAACCAAAGGCCGGATAACCAGCAAATATTGGAACATCCCTCTGTTGACGTGGCAGATGACAGACAAGCCAGGTTTGTATGGGACCTTGTATTCAGGCATCCAGCAGCATCAGGACATCACTCAATCAATGTACCGCGGACACATGGGGCAGGAGGGGGTTGCCACAACCCAAGTCACCACCATAGGAGCAAAAAGGAAAGGCCCATAGCGTAACTCCGTACAAATAAATGTATTAAAACACGTAAAAGACTTACATTCCAGCATAAGAAGTAAAGCAAATTCGCCAGCCGGCTGGCGAGCGCCCGTGCACATGAAAAGCGATGACATCAGAATGTGAACCTCCTGACGTACGTTTCGTCTGTATTCGACGTCGTCTGGGCAACGGGCGACGCTCTGAGTCATCGCTATTATATAGACAAATAAAACCACACCTCGATGTGATCTCGAAAGGCGCAAGCGCATGTGTCGAATCTACCGGATTGGTCGAAAGCAGACCGTCCACATAGGAGGCAACCATTTTGACTGATAGAATTAAATTAAAAAAAAGAAAAATAAATGGATGGAATTCGCCCTATATGTACCAAACCAAACTACAAATAGTATTCGATGGGCATTTGACCATTAAAATAGGGAATTATACCAACATATCACTAGCAACATGGATTAGCTGTGAGACGGTATAATGCCATCTTGTGGGGAAAATCCTTTAATAGTAAAAATAGAATTAAAAAAGGAAAATTAGGTCAATAACAAAAATTTTTTTAAAATAAAATTAAAAAACTTTGTTTAAAAAAAGGGAAAAATTAGAGCAAAATAACAAATGTCCACAATGGTGTCACCACTGTCTACCACCAGTTAAGATAAACCAAAACTGCAGGTAATCACAATGGCACTACCACTGTCCATTACTAGTGAACATGTAAACTATTAAAAATATAGACACATGAGACATCCGTATCGAGAGATCACATCGAGTTCACATAAACCTAAATAGGGACATTAAGCTACAAGATCAATATGGGAATAACAATATTAGGCATTGTCAATAAAGGCATTCAGATCTATCTCCACATTTAACCCAAATGGTGTATAGCACTTAATCCTATGTATCCGCGCCATTTCAAGACGTGATATGCCTCGGACCAAAGAGCCTCCCCTCCACGGACAGGTAATTTTATCTATCCCCAGAAAAACAGTTTTATCTGGATTCTTATTGTGGGCTTCCAGGTAATGCCTAGAAACAGGGTGTTTGGGAAAACCATTCAGGATATTTATCACATGTTCATTAAGTCTAACCATAAGTGGTTGCTTAGTCCTGCCCACATACTGTAACCCGCAAGGGCATTGGAGCAGGTATACGACCCCCTTGGTAGAACAAGTGACAAAAGGCTTTATCACAAACTCAACCTGGGTACTATTGGATCTAAAGGAATGGGTTCTCCCCTGAGTACAACCATTCAATGTGCATATTCTGCATCGCCTGCACTGATAGAATTCTGTGAGGTTGTCAAAAAAAAACTTTTGAAAGTAGGTGGATTAATGATATTATCAGCAATGGTACCTCTAATGGAGGGTGCCCCCTTATAGACCACTTGAGGTCTAGGAGGGAGGATGGTATTAAAAGTAGAATCACTCATAAGGATGTGCCAATGCTTTTTAATCATCTGACCTACCTTCCTATGCTGGATATAATAGGTTGTGATAAAAGAAGCAGATGGTACCCTATCGGTATCAGGCCTCTTCTCTTTGAGTAATTCAGTTCTATCAATAGATAATACCTCCTCTAGTGTGTTGCTAAGGTGTAAGTTCGAATAGCCCTTCTCCAGAAAGCGTTTGGTCAGGACATCCGCCTGCATCAAAAATTCACTACTATCAGAGCAGTTGCGCCTTAGGCGGATGTACTGGCTTTTAGGCACCGACTTAATCCAAGCCTCATGGTGGCAGCTATTAGTGGGGATATATGAATTACGGTCGGTGCTTTTATAGTAGGTAGCAGTGGTGAATTGATCATCTTTTATCCGAATGGTGAGATCTAAGAAATTAAGTTCATGCTGGCTAGCTTCATAATTGAGAAAAATGCCCCTGGTGTTAATATTCAATTCCCCAAGGAAGGAATCCAGATCAGATCTGTCTCCATCCCATAGGAGGAGGATGTCGTCTATATACCTAGCCCACAGGACCACCTCGGGTCTCTGTTGGGCATAGACGACATCCTCCTCCCAGAGGGCCATAAAGAGGTTCACCAAGCTGGGGGCATATTTAGCCCCCATGGCGACCCCTCTATCTTGTTTATAGAATTGGCCTCCGAACCAAAAATAGCTCCGAGAGGCAGCAAATTGAAGCAACTCTAAAATAAAAAAGATTTGTTCATCCACTAGGCCTGAGTCCCGTCTGAGAAAGTATTCAACTGCAAACAGACCGAGATTGTGTGGTATGACGGTGTAGAGGGACGTGACGTCACCAGTCACCATCCACATTCCCGACTTAGGGGTGAGAGCCGCCAACAGATTAATTACCTGACGGGAATCTTTTATGAAAGAAGGCATTTTGTTAACCAATGGATGAAGGGAGAAGTCAATGTACCTGCCCACCCGGGACGTGATGGAATCTATGCCACTAACTATAGGGCGGCCCGGGGGGCAGGTAAGATGCTTATGAATCTCGGCAAATAATATATCACCGGGGTACGTGGTGCCCTAGGTATCAAATGAGTTTTCTCTTTCTTATTGAGGATGCCTAAATCAAAACCTCTCTGGACCAGAACCTCCAACTCCTTTTTGAATTTGATCTTAGGATCAGATCCAAGGGGAGTATAGGTGTTTCTATCACTCAATATTCTATGCATCTCCACAAGGTAGTCGCTTTTATTTAAAATAATGATCTCTCCTCCCTTGTCTGCCGGTCTTATTACCAGACCCTTGTTTTCACACAAGAAGTCCAGTCCAGCAACAAAATCCCTATCCGTCCTCCCCTGGTTAACCGGCATCTGGTCCAAATCTCTAAGGACCACATCACGGAAAACCTTCGAAGGGGCTAAAGCACCGGGGGGGGGGTTAAAGAGGGAGGCGTTTGAGAGCCCCGAGTGCTTAAAGCCATTGGATAGAGTACGACTACTCTGGATGGGATTGGAAGCCATATAGCGTTTAATGCTAAGCTTCCTAACAAATTTGTGAATATCTATATACGTTTGAAATTTGTTCAATCTACGTGGAGGAGCAAATTTTAAACCTTTGTTCAAGACAAGCTTTTCAGTATCGGACAAAGTGACAGTGCTCAAATTAAATATCCCACTCTCTGCTGACTTTTTTCTCTTTAGTTAGTAGTTTTCTCCCTCCTCTAGACACTCTTTTTGTTCTATGGGCCTTTTTGTGCCCTGTGGGGGTTTGTGAAAACCCCAATGTGAAGTTTGATAAGAGGGATCCAGATGGCCAAGGTTGTAATTCGTGTTGGGCTTGAGGTATTGGGGTGGATTAACCAAACTAACCCCACCAATAGGATTTTCATGAGGACCTTCAAGGTCCTTCAAGAGGATAGAATCGGTTGGATGTTCCCACATTATACTCAACTTCATCCCTCCTCTCATGAGAATCGCTAGAGCTAAAGTGGCGAAATGGGGTACCATATTCTTTGAAGTAGTCAGGCCTAGGTCCATATTGAATGTCATGTGTATATTGGGAGCTAGCTCCATGCCCTAAATCACGAGAGTATGGAGAAGGCCCTTCATTATTAAAATAGTGATTACCCCGTTCAAAGGGTGAATAGGGAGGGGGATGGATTTGACCACTCCCCAAATTTCTCTGATGGGAGGGATATTGGCTATAACCCAAGTTGCCATAGTTACCACCACGGCCTCAGCGAGGGGGGGCCCTTGCACCCCTCGGTCGTTGTGAGGGCAAATGACTATAGGGACCCGCACCCCTACCTCCCGCCCCTTGTCTAAAAGGAGACTGGTGGGAGCCCTGCCCACCTCTCCGAGTGGGTCCAGGGTGGCCACCAGGAGGTCTCATGGGATTAGATATGGCTTTTGGTGTAGGAGGAAAAGCCAGTACAAAAGCCAGTACATCCGCCTAAGGCGTAACTGCTCTGATAGTAGTGAATTTTTGATGCAGGCGGATGTCCTGACCAAACGCTTTCTGGAGAAGGGCTATTCGAACTTAAACCTTAGCAACACACTAGAGGAGGTATTATCTATTGATAGAAGTGAATTACTCAAAGAGAAGCGGCCTGATACCGATAGGGTGCCATCTGCTTCTTTTATCACAACCTATTATATCCAGCATAGGAAGGTAGGTCAGATGAGTGATTCTACTTTTAATACCATCCTCCCTCCTAGACCTCAAGTGGTCTATAAGGGGGCACCCTCCATTAGAGGTACCATTGCTATTATCATTGATCCACCTACTTTCAAAAGGGTTTTTTTTGACAATCTCACAGGATTCTATCAGTGCAGGCGATGCAGAATATGCACATTGAATGGTTGTACTCAGAGGAGAACCCATTCCTTTAGATCCAATAGTACGCAGGTTGAGTTTGTGATAAAGCCTTTTGTCACTTGTTCTACCAAGGGGGTCGTATACCTGCTCCAATGCCCTTGCGGGTTACAGTATGTGGGCAGGACTAAGCGACCCCTTATGGTTAGACTTAATGTGACAAATATCCTGAATGGTTTTCCCAAACACCCTGTTTCTAGGCATTACCTGGAAGCCCACAATAAGAATCCAGATAAAACTGTTTTTCTGGGGATAGATAAATTTACCTGTCCGTGGAGGGGAGGCTCTTTGGTCCGAGGCATATCACATCTTGAAATGGCGTGGATACATAGGATTAAGTGCTATACACCATTTGGGTTAAATGTGGAGATAGATCTGAATGCCTTTATTGACAATGCCTAATATTGTAATAACCATATTGATCTTGTAGCTTAACGTCCCTTTTTAGGTTTATGTGAACTCGATGTGATCTCTCGATGCTGTTACGTGTTCACTAGTAATGGACAGTGGTAGTGCCATTGTGATTAAATGCAGTTTTGGTCTATCTTAACTGGTGGTGGACAGTGGTGACACCATTGTGGACATTTGTTATTTTGCTCCAATTTTTCTCTTTTTTTTTAATTTTTTTAATTTTATTTTTAATTTTAAAAAATTTTTGTTATTGACCTAATTTTCCTTTTTTTTTTTTGTAAAATCTTTATTTTTGAGAACATTTCAGTGAAAAAAAAAAAAAAAACATTACATAGAGTAAGCATGAATAGTGTAGCCCAGAGAAGGTTCATAGTGACACCTGCTTTTGCAACTGGCCATATCTCAAGTAAGATTAGATCACAATTTTTGTGGCTTTTAGACATCTTATTGAGTCCCTACATCCCCGGGGAGCAAGTCCCGCCCAGTGACGGTCCTCCCCCATCCAGGGTGCAGGTTGTTCAGGTGGGTATATGGAGCACCCCCCCCGACGACCGCCCGGGGAGAGGGGGGCCATCTGCCTCCAACAACCTCCCCCGGACCGCCGCCCGGCGGAAGCACCCCAACCGACACCTATTTTCCGGAGTGTGGGGTTCGACCCCCCCCGCCCCAACAGGGTTCAGAGGGGCCGGGCCCACCCCCCTGTGGTTGGCCACTGTTTAATTTCTCGCTGTTGCAGTGTATTATACAGTTATTATCCAATCTATGGGCATAGGAATATTGCATGCTCTATAAATCATAGTTAGTAATAAAAGAGAAGTGAAAGAGAGAGAGAAAGGGTAGATAAAGAATTGGAGTGGGAGGAGGGGGGAAGGTAAGTGGGGAACGTGGGGAAGGTAGGTGAGGAGCATACCTTGTGTTCCGAAGAAGTCTCAGAATTCCGCGTCGAACGGGCCCCGACCACGGCAGGTCCTTTCAATGGTTGATGTGGGTCTCAATCTTTATGAGGTATTATTAACATTAAGGCGAGATCTTAGGGAAGGTTCTGCTAGCTCTAACAGGGCTATGTCTAAACTGGAGTTTTCATGATATATTCTTTCCAGGGGGTCCATATAATTTCAAATCTTTCTACATTCCCCTTACAGGTCGCTACCCAGTGTTCAGCTTCTCTAATGTCATTCACTTTCTTTTGATGGGGTCTTGGTTTGTTTCCAATATATCGGGACGAGGCCTCTGGCTGCATTTAGGAGATGTGGCAATATGCATTTTCTGTATCTACTGATTGGCATTTGTGGGATATGTAGGAGGAAGTATGCAGGTGACATAGGGATGTCAAGATCTAGAATCTCTTTTATTAGGTTTTTAATTTCACTCCAATATGATTGGATCAGTGGGCATTCCCACCAAATGTGGAGGAGTGTACCCTGTTGTCCACACTTTCTCCAGCATAGGTCTGATGCCAAGGGGTAGATGCGAGCTAAGTCAGCTGGTACCCGGTACCATCGTGATAAAATTTTATAATTCGTTTCTTGGGATTTGGATTCTATGGAGCTCGAGTGGGTTAGATGGTAAAGGTGTATCAGCTGAGTTGGGGAGAGGTCCATCTTTAGGTCCTTTTCCCATGCCCTTATATAAGTTGGCCTAAGATTGTCAGTAGCATTACTTAATAGACGGTACATTTCCGAGACCATGTGAGGGATTGGGTCTTCTTCTATGAAAATCTTTTCGAAGCTTGTGAGAGTGGAAAGGTCTCTAATTGAATTCCCATTTATCTCGAAGAAGTGGTGTAGCTGCCTATACCTCCAGAAGTTCATTCTGGAGCCCCCGTGTCTCTTTTGTAAAGATTCAAAGTCCATTAATTTACCTTTATGCATTAGTTTCCCACAGCTGGCATTTCCATCATCCAACCAAGGACCAAAGAAGGCCATTTGTTCTCCTGGTGGGAACCAGAGGAATCCCCCTAATGGAGCTAGTGGTGACATCGGAGGAGACAAATTTAGAATTGAGTTTAACTTGTCCCAAGTGGAGAGTGCGTGGAGTGTCAAGGGGGAGGTATCTTCCGACAGTCCCCTGTACTCTCTAGGTAGCCATGGCGCATAAGCCAGGTTCCTGCCCGCTAGCCACTTTTCCAAGGAGACCCATAGCTTGGTTTGGGTGTGAAAGCGCCAACTGAGGATTCTTTGAAGGACTATAGCTCTATGGTATTTCAATATGTCAGGAATTCCCAGCCCTCCCGCCCGTTTGGATCGTTTCAGCACTCTCAAAGCTATTCTAGATTTCTGTGAGTTCCATACGAAACCCGAAAGTATACTGTTAATCTGGGAAAAAAACTTGTTCGGTAAGGGTATGGGGATCATTTGTAAGTAAAAGAGGATGCGGGGTAAAATATTCATTTTGATTATATTGACACGTCCTATCCATGTGAAAGCGGTCTTAGTCCACTGTGAAAGGTCTTTTTTAATTATGTTAAGTAGTGGGGGGAAATGTGGCGTATAGGGTATCATATCTGTCTGTCAGTTGTATTCCTAGATATCTAATTGAGGATTTGGCCCATGCAAAGGGGAAAGCGTTTTGTAAGTTACTCATCAGGGAGGGAGTCAAGTGAATAGGCAAAATTTCTGATTTAGAGAAATTAATTTTGAAGTTTGATGATGATCCGAATTTGTTTAGTTCCTTCATCAAGTTTGGCAGCGAGATCAGGGGTTCTGATAAATGAAATAGAACATCATCTGCATAGGCAGACAGTTTGTGTTCAGTTGTTCCAATCTTTAGGCCCTTTATGTTTATGTTCGCTCTGACAGTGCATAATAACTGTTCAAGAACTAGAGCGAAGAGGAGAGGGGAAAGAGGGCACCCCTGTCTCGTGCCATTCCGAATCGGGAATTGGGAGGATAGAACTCCATTCACTTTTACTTGTGCACAGGGAGTGGAATAAAGAGCTAGAATCGAGGATAGCATGCGTGTTTTAAGTCCTAGTGTCTCTAATACCATTTTATGAAATGTCCAATCGACCCGGTCGAAAGCCTTCTCGGCGTCAGTAGAGAGAATTACGTAAGGTTTTAGGTGTGGGCGGGTACGTGCCCAGTGTATAAGTTGAATGGCTCTAACTGAGTTGTCTCTTGCCTCTCTCCCTTTAATAAACCCTGTTTGGTCTGGGTGGACTACATTAGGTATAAGGTTTCCGAGTCTGTTTGCTAATACCTTTGCCATGATCTTAATGTCAACATTAAGGAGGGATATGGGCCGGTAGCTTTGGGGTAGTATCGGGTCTTTGCCCTCTTTGGGTAGCACTGTTATATGTGCTAGAAGCGCTTCAGTGGGGATAGGATTCCCTTCCGCGATGGTATTAAAGTATCTGCACATGTGGGGGCTTAAAAGATGTAGGAATGTTTTATATGTCCCCGTGAAGCCATCCGGTCCCGGGCTTTTTCCTTTGGGTAGGGATTTTACTGTTAACTCTCTTCTGGTGATATTGGTAGTTCTAGTTCAGTGCATTGATCTTCGTTTAAGGGTGGAACACCGGCTGAAGCCAGGTAGTCTCGTATGGCTGTGATCCTATTTGTCTGGGCGTCTAAAGGGTGGTCAGTGGTCAGGTTATAAAGTTGAGTATAATATTCTTGGAACCCTGAAGCAATTCCAGAGGATTGGACCGAAATGTCTCCATTTGAGGAGCGTAGTTTGTGGATATAAGTCTGAGCTTGTTTCTTGCGAAAAGCTCTAGCGAGCATGCGCCCACACTTATTTCCATGCTCATAATATTTGTGTGAAAGGCGTCTGGCTTGTCTACGAGTCTGTCTATCTAGTAGACGTGACAAGTTTCGTAGGTCAGTTAACCTCTGTAATGCCTCAGGGCTCTCATTTTGTTTATGTTTCAGTTCTGCTTCTTGAAGGGCAGTCAGTACTTTTGTGACGTCTGCCTGGAGCATCTTTTTAAGTTTGGCCCCTAGGGATATTAATTCTCCTCTTATTACAGCCTTGTGACCTTCCCATATTATGCTTTCTTTAACATCATTAGTGGTGTTCTCTCTAAAATAATTTGTGATGGCTTCCGACACTCCAGCCCCCACAGCCGCATCATCCAACAAATTTTCATTTAATCTCCACGTCCATGCCCCACGAGAGCCAGACGGTAGCTTGAGGGTCACACCTACCGGTGCATGATCAGATATTGTGATGTTCCCGATGAATGCTGACTGTAGGAGCTCCAGCGCCCGCCGATCAACATATATTTGGTCTATACGAGTATAGACATTGTGTATTGCCGAATAATAGCTGAAGTCCCTCTCTGCAGGATGTAGGGTCCTCCAGCTATCAACAAGCATGTGTAAATGAAAGGACTTACGGAAATGTTTTAGAAAGGCGTAAGAGTGAGTGTGGCTAGTGTTGGAAGTGTCAATGGAAGGGTCTGGGCTGACGTTGAAGTCTCCTCCGAGGACAACAAATCCTTCTTTAAACTCTGTCAAAAGTTCAAGGGCCTTATCTATGAAGGAGATTTGATTTGAGTTGGGAGCATATATGGAGGCGAATGTGTATTTGCGTTCTGCTATGGTGCCTTTCAGGAAAACGTATCGACCTAGTGGGTCTATTTTGCTGTTTAAAAGTTGAAAAGGGCATGTTTTGTGGATCGCTATTGAAGTTCCTTTAGATTTGGAGGTAGGGGAAGTGCTGTGGAACCACTGGTTATATAAATGGGTTGGAAGTCTAGGTAAGGAGATATGAGTAAAATGGGTTTCCTGTAAGAAAACTATTTGTGCCTTCAGTTTTAATTTTCCTTTTTTAATTCAATTTTACTATAATAGAATTTTCCCCACAAGATGGCGTTATACCGTCTCACAGCTAATCCATGTTGCTAGTGATATGTTGGTATAATTCCCTATTTTAATGGTCGAATGCCCATCGAATACTATTTGTAGTTTTGGTTTGGTACATATAGGGCGAATTCCATCTATTTATTTTTCTTTTTTTAATTTAATTCTATCAGTCGAAATGGTTGCCTCCTATGTGGACGGTCTGCTTTCGACCGCTCCGGTAGATTCGACACATGCGCTTGCGCCTTTCGAGATCACATCGAGGCGTGGTTTTATTTGTCTAAATAATAGCGATGACTCAGAGCGTCGCCCGTTCCCCAGACAACGTCAAATACAGACGAAACATTCGTCGGGAGGTTCACGTTCTGACGTCATCGCTTTTCATCTGAACGGGCGCTCGCCAGCTGGCCGGCGAATTTGCTTTACTTCTTATGCTGGAATGTAAGTCCTTTACGTGTTTTAATAAATTTATTTGTACAGTTACGCTATGGGCCTTTCCTTTTTGCTCCTATGGTGGTGACTTGGGTTGTGGCAACCCCCTCCTGCCCCATGCATGTCCGCGGTACATTGAGTGATGTCCTGATGCTGCTGGATGCCTGAATACAAGGTCCCATACAAACCTGGTTTGCCTGTCATCTGCCACGCCAACAGAGGGATGTTCCAATATTTGCTGGTTATCCGGCCTTTGATTTATCTACGAGCTTATTGAAGCTTACTATCTGGTAAGCATGTATTTTTAAAGGTGGAGGATCACTGCAAGGGGTGTCGTTTTCAATTTCCACTTTCATACACTGATCCCTACAAAGAGCCAACTGGGGACTCTTCCCATCTTTTTAGAAGATTTCCTTTTCGATCCTGGGACTTTTTTTGTTTATTTTATGCTTTTTGCACTTTTGTGATTTTTATCATACAATATTGATTGCTCATTTATGATTTTTGTCATCCTATTTAATCTTTAGAGGATTCACATATATTTCCACAATCAATTTGATGTCTTTTCATGTATACCTTCACACATGGTATAAGGGTTTAACGCCGTTTTTTTCTTTGTTTTTAGCCCATGGTTGTGTATTGCACATTTGAACTGCAGCTCTTATTAGCTTTGGTCTAGCGCAGTGTTTTCTTGTTCCACTTTTTATATATGGCTCAAAAGGGTTAAGTCCTCATTGGAAGATAATGCTGTTTTAAACAACTTCTTATCTAGGTGATGGTGCTTCTTAACCGTGCTCTTATTATGCTTGCACTCACCGCATAACCTCACCCCTGCAGGGGTATAGGCAGTCACAGTATCTGCCACTGTGTAGCAGCCCTGGATGTCTCCGGTCCGTGCTTTAAATGTTGCTTACCGAATTACCGAATTACCGAGCGTCGCCCGTTCCCCAGACAACGTCAAATACAGACGAAACATTCGTCGGGAGGTTCACGTTCTGACGTCATCGCTTTTCATCTGAACGGGCGCTCGCCAGCTGGCCGGCGAATTTGCTTTACTTCTTATGCTGGAATGTAAGTCCTTTACGTGTTTTAATAAATTTATTTGTACAGTTACGCTATGGGCCTTTCCTTTTTGCTCCTATGGTGGTGACTTGGGTTGTGGCAACCCCCTCCTGCCCCATGCATGTCCGCGGTACATTGAGTGATGTCCTGATGCTGCTGGATGCCTGAATACAAGGTCCCATACAAACCTGGTTTGCCTGTCATCTGCCACGCCAACAGAGGGATGTTCCAATATTTGCTGGTTATCCGGCCTTTGATTTATCTACGAGCTTATTGAAGCTTACTATCTGGTAAGCATGTATTTTTAAAGGTGGAGGATCACTGCAAGGGGTGTCGTTTTCAATTTCCACTTTCATACACTGATCCCTACAAAGAGCCAACTGGGGACTCTTCCCATCTTTTTAGAAGATTTCCTTTTCGATCCTGGGACTTTTTTTGTTTATTTTATGCTTTTTGCACTTTTGTGATTTTTATCATACAATATTGATTGCTCATTTATGATTTTTGTCATCCTATTTAATCTTTAGAGGATTCACATATATTTCCACAATCAATTTGATGTCTTTTCATGTATACCTTCACACATGGTATAAGGGTTTAACGCCGTTTTTTTCTTTGTTTTTAGCCCATGGTTGTGTATTGCACATTTGAACTGCAGCTCTTATTAGCTTTGGTCTAGCGCAGTGTTTTCTTGTTCCACTTTTTATATATGGCTCAAAAGGGTTAAGTCCTCATTGGAAGATAATGCTGTTTTAAACAACTTCTTATCTAGGTGATGGTGCTTCTTAACCGTGCTCTTATTATGCTTGCACTCACCGCATAACCTCACCCCTGCAGGGGTATAGGCAGTCACAGTATCTGCCACTGTGTAGCAGCCCTGGATGTCTCCGGTCCGTGCTTTAAATGTTGCTTACCGAATTTAAAAAAACGTGTATCTGCGAAATTCCACGAGAGCCAAACTCGTTTCTATGTGGCGTCACTTCTAGTACTCCTCCGGTACTCCTGTTAGTGGGTCCTGAGGACGCTCCATCCTGAAACCAGTTCTGTGTGTGTAGACTGGGGAGTGTGGTATCTGCCCTGTACGAGACCCTAGAGCAGTGGCAATGCCTGTCCTCAGGACCCACTAACAGGAGTAACCCTTTTGAGCCATATATAAAGACTTTTAATAAAACAGAATTATCTTTTCCAGCAAGTACTGGGTTTTTGAAGCACAAGTCACTTTGTTAACTAATAGATGTCAAATTAACACATATATTTTGGAACAATAAGCACTTTTTGCACTTGGTTATTCATAAATGTAATGGTATGCGACATAGGATTGCGACTTTCCCCTTGTAAAAAATTTCACTTATGTTTAACATTTAAGCACAAGTCACTTTGTTAATTAATAGATGCCACACTAGCATATATGTATATTTTTGCCCTTTGTCAGTTATTGGTGCAACGGTATGTGATATAGGATTGCGGCCTTCCATTTGCGTAATTAACATTTTACCCCTAGGATTAACATCTAAGAAGTGTAATCCACACCACCTTTGGCTAAAACTATATATAGGAACATCTTTTAGGATTAAAGAAACTACATTGGCAAATAGTCATTAGAGGCTGTAGTTCAACGTAAATTAAACGCAAACTTGGCTTTAAAGGCTATAACACATGCTGGGTCTTGTATATCTTATTTTGTATTTTCCATCAAATTTAAGTTTATTCATTCACATATCATGTTTTGAACTAGCCTTATTACTAATAAGACACCACAAGCCACCTTATGTTCACATACACAATATTTTAGGCTCTCGCCAGTTAGTATATATAATTTAAATTATTTAGCCTCCATATCTAACCCAGATTATCACATAAGGCACGGCACGGTGGCCTACCATCAAAATTTACTCAAAAGAGCAGCGCCATATCTACACCTGTTTTCTATTCACATCTACCGCCAGTTGCCAGTTGACTGAGCCTGTTAGCTGCTCTCTGGCTGTACTTTTTGAGGGGAAGATTTTTTTTTCCTTTTCCCCATTTGATGGTATAGGTTTATCGATCTTTCAGTGGGGGTAAAGTCCTTTTGTACATTAGGTGACTTGCTAGATGGCTTTCTCTCCTAATATATATAATTATTTGTTCTTGCAACCCTAAGAGGTTCTATTTTATCCCATGCCTTGACATAGGTCAATCTCAGGTACTGCATGTTATTTTTACGGGGTGATTCCTGAAATACTGTTGGCTTAGTGCATTCTTTAAGCTGCAATTATCGAGTGCCTCATGATTTGCTATTACCCTATTCGCAGGCAATACAGTCAAGGCACTCTCACCTGGTATTTTTTTTTCATACATCATGGGACACAGAGCCAGCCGAATATTCATTACCTGCTATTAATCTCCAGGTGAATGGACACTGGTAGACCAAAGGTCTTTAGACAGGAAGTGATTCCCTACATAACCCCTCCCACACAGGAAGCACTTCAGTTTTTTACCAGTGTCTACAAGGTGGATGGCACGGCTTGTTTGTTGGACTAGAGACCTGGAGCTCAGAGTTCTCAAACTGTTCTTAAATGAATTGAGGGATTGACCAATCGGATCCATTTGACAAAGGCTTTATATGCTTGGATAAATGGTACCCGAGCCTCGCAAAGAAGATACGAGATCCTGTAAGGTTTTGCCTGTAATGTGGCCTCCGGGCGCTGGACCCTGCAAAGTGGAATCCTGGACACCACAGCGCTAAGACATTCCTGCAGGGTGCTGTACAGGTCCAAGGGAGTGGACCCTAAACATGAAATGGGTACCCAGTCCTTGAAGGTCCTCAAGTGACAGGAACCCGCTGTGATGGGTGAAGTTTGGGCTCTTAGTTTCTAAGCTGCCCTGCGCCTGGACGGGTAAGTGAAACCCCTTTATTATTGTGGGGTTTCCCAGTGATTGTAACAATCAGTCAAGCTAACTAGAGGCTGGACACCTGTGTGTGGTGACCATATGGGAGGAGTTTTGGACTAGCTGTGGGTGTTTTCAAAGTGTATTTTTTTTTTTGCTTGTGTCTGGCTGTTTCTTACCTGTATGATGGCGCACGACTGTGCGCCATTTCGCCTTGGTTCGCCATGACATGCGTGCGTTCACAAAAGTGCCACTGTGCTCAGCAGTTTTTTTGTCGGCCATGGCGCACGTGAATTTGCCGCTGTTTGTTAGCCTTTATCTGGGCACGCGAATACAGCCACGCCCATTCGCGGGACCACACGTACATGCGCACGCATGCAGAGAACATTCCGGCGCACAACCAGCTTATTTAAGCTGTATATGCCAAGCATCCGGTGCTTCCAGAAGGCAGCTGTGGGACACAGAGCAGACTCTGTACAGGCACTTGCAGCGGTTCATTTCTCCTTGCCCAGGTCACGTGAGTCAGCAAGTGTTGCTTGGTAGGCTAAGGTGCTTAGCAGGATTGTTGCATAGGGGCTTGGTGAGCCCTATTAAAGGGTCTCCCTTCTGAGGTGTTTTTATACCACACCCAAGTACTCTTTTTGTGGCTAGTATCTGTCTTGAAAAAAGACGAGTGGGACCAGTACTACAGGGAAAGGCACTCCTATGTTGTCAGTAGTTCCCGTTGAACCTAGTCGTATCCCTAGTTTTGAATTCCCTGAAGGACCAGAGGCTTCTGGCCAATCTGAGCCGCTGCGCCCATCTGGTATTGTGCCTACAGTCAACGCTGCTGCTTCACCCTTTATCACCAAGGATGAACTGTCCTCGGCCCTAGCCGGGTTAGAGCACAGTATTAATGGCAGGATTGCCTCCATCCCACACGGTGGCAAGAAGCGTGACAGATCCCCCCTCCTTGGAGCCTCCTAGTTTGGAGCAGGAATGGGTTGAGAATGGGGGAAGAGCTAAAAACTCGTGATTCTGTGGAGGGCCTGGCGGATGAGTCTGCTTCCGAGCAATCTGGATAAAAAGATATCCAGTTGATGTCTGCCTCTCAGTCGCAGAGGCTTTTCATCCTGACTGACCGAAATGGTTCGTTCTGTTTAAAGTTGCCTCTTGCAGAGGTTACTGAGCGCCCCCCCCCCCCAGTCCTCTTGGGATCCGTGAGGCCTCTTCGGGCCGCACAGGCTTTTCCCCTACACCCCCTGCTGGAACAGGCGGTGTATGCTGATGGGAACATCCTGACAGGTTTTTGTTCCTTTTTAAGAGGTTTTCCCTTTTTATATCCCATAGATGAAAAGTTTAAAGGGAGCGTGTCAGCTGTATATGCAGCAGTCTCTTCCTTAAACAAGAACTTGACTTGTCCGGTAGATAACGCACAGGGCTTGAAACACCCTGTTGACAAGAAATTGGAGTCCTTATTAAAGGCTTCCTTTTCTTTGGCCAGTTTAGCTATTCAGCCAGCTGTTGCAGCAATTGGTATCTGCCATTCCATAAGGGATCAAGTCAAACGCCCTGATAGGTCTAACCAGGAGGATAATCTGCCTGAAAATAAGACTGATATTCCTCGAGCGCTGTGTTTTGCTGTTGACGCCTTTAAAAGGATTCAATACAGCAAGTTTCTTGCTTGGCTCTCTTGTCTGTACATATGCACAGACTTTTGTGGCTTAAGAACTAGTCAGCCGAGCTTCCTTGTGAAAAGTTATTGGTAGGTTTCCCTTTTCATGGGGAACCTTTATATGGTGATCATTTGGATGAATATATCCACAAGATTTCCGGAGGCAAGAGTTCTCTACTTTCTGTGAAGAAAAGCACCAGGCATCCCTTATTTAAAACCTCAGGGACTGCTTTCTCAAATGTCTCGGTGCCACGGCAGTTCCGCCACCCACAGGGTACTAGGGCCAGGGGCAAGCCGCAAGGCCAGGACCAGAAAAAGCCCTGGGTCCAAAATTCTTATAAACCCAGCACCAAGCCCTCCTTTTGAGTGGACGCCCCCACTCCATTGGGTGGGGGGAAGGCTGCTGCACTTTGCGGACATTTGGAGAACGATAATTCAGGAAGAGCGGGTCACCCCCCCGTGTTTACAAGCTGAAGTTGCGGGGGGGTTCCCCCTCAGGTTTTTAAGATCCAGCGTTCCCTCGGTTCCTCCAAAAAGAGACTTATTGCTTCAGGCATTACATCAAGGAGTGATTGTACAGGTTCCTGTATCAGACGAGCGAACCTGTTTTACAGTTTAAAAACCAAACTGGGTCACAAGGCCCATTTTTGGACCTAAGATCCCTGAACCAGCATCTACTAATCCAGTCCTTTCTGATGGAGTCTGTCTGGTCAATTGTAGCCTCGCTCGCTAGATGGAAGATTTTTTTAGCCTCCATCGATATAAAAAATGCGTATTTTACACGTACCTATCTTTCAGCCTCATCAGAGGTTCCTGCGATTTGCAGTAGAGGAACATGATTTTCAGTTTGTGGCTCTATCCTTCGGGCTTGCTACAGCTCCCCGGGTGTTCACAAAGGTCCTAGCACCAGTACTGGGTCTTTTTAAGGGCCCAAGGGATCCTGGTGCTTGGGTATCTGAATTACCTCCTGCTCAGAGATCGCTCATTACAGGCTCTAGAACTGAGCATGCACAGTGTGGTATTTGAAAAGCTTAGGCTGTATCAGAAATACCGAAAAGTCATCCTTGAAACCAGCTCAAGGTCTAAAGTATTTAGGTCTGATCCTAGATACGGTCTAAGCAAGAGTATTCTTGCCACCTGCAAAGATCTGTGCCCTGAAGAATCAGGTGTGTCAGATAAGGAGCAACAGACAACCCTCCATTTGGCTTTGTATGAGTCTTCTAGGGAGGATGGTATCCTCCTTCGAGGTGGTTCCCTATGCCCAGTTCCATTCCAGGCCTCTACAACATAACATCTTGTTGGCTTGGAACAAGAGGACAAGCCCTGGATTATCCAATGTTCTTATCTCCTCGGGCATGCTTAAGCCTAAACTGGTGGTTCCAGGATTAGAACCTGCGAAAGGGGAGATCCTTGCTTGGTGTGAAGCCAAAAAATTGCATCCTCGGAAATACGTGATTGGGACAATTTCTCTTTTCTACAGTCAGCTGTGGAAATCAAATTGACTTGATTCAGCTGAGTTTAAGTTTCAGCCCCGTCAGTATTCTTCCAAAGGCCTTTAGCCTCCCATTTACTGGTCCGAACCTTAATGCAGGGGGCAACTCGCTTGCTTTCCCCTATTAGGTCACTCATGTGTCCTTGGGACTTGAAGAACCATCTCAGAGATGTCCAGGTCATCCACGGAAGTTAACACCTCGGCAGGGGCATCTTCTGATGAGAAGGTTTGAAGAAAATCTCCATGCAAGTTCACTGCAGTTAGCTAAAGAAGTAGAAAGCCAAACTGGGGCGATTGTTTCCCATGACACAATACAACGTACAGTACACTGCAGACGTATGACATGCAT
This sequence comes from Lithobates clamitans, assembly GCA_037952925.1. Taxonomy (NCBI): domain Eukaryota; kingdom Metazoa; phylum Chordata; class Amphibia; order Anura; family Ranidae; genus Lithobates; species Lithobates clamitans. The sequence goes on from JBBGZY010000209.1 coordinate 395,108, forward strand.
GGGTTTCCGCCTAGAATTTGCCAGGGCCCATGCTGAAAGACTACTGGGACTCTCAGAACACACATCTAAGGCCACTGTTGCATTTCTGAAAAACAGGGTGAAAGTGATTCAGTGACCAAGTACTTTGTCTCCTGATCTGAACCCAACTGAACACCTATGGGGAATTCTGAAGAGACAAGTTGATCATCACTCACCAGCATCTAAAAGAGGTTGTTCTTGAAAAATGGAAAAAGATAGGTGTTGCAATATGTCGTCAACTTGTTCATTCCATGCCTAGAAGACTTGGTGCTGTCCTTACAAATCATAAAGGTCATAAAAAATACTAGCTGTAGTAGTTTTTGATGTGGGGTATATTCATTTCTTTATTGTACATCATGGGACACAGAGCCATAGTTATAACTTAATTGGTATATAGGCACCTTCAGGTGATGGACACTGGTATACCCAATACAGGAAGTTCACTCCCCTATATAACCCCTCCTCCTTCCAGGAGTACCTCAGTTTTTTTCGCAAGTGTCTAAAGGTGTTGATCACGAGTGAAGATGTGCTCTGAAGAGCTCTAAGCTGGAGGGATCACTGCTGGATTTAAACAGCCTCCATAGACCGGATCCTTCCAAGTTGCCACTGAGGCCAAGGTGGATGGTACCCGAGCCTCGCATAAGAACAAGGTTTTTCCTGTAACGCCTCTCCTTGGGGGGCTGGACCCCGGGACCCAGTGCTTTGGTCATGCTCACATTACCTAAAGTTTTTCCTGGCATTGTGCTATACAGATTCAAGGGAATGGACACCCTATAATAGGGACCCGGTCCTTGAAGATTTGCTTACGCATTCTGCCGTGGTGGGTAAAGTTTGGATCTGTCTGTTACAGCAGTATCCTGCAGCGAGGAAAAGGTAAGGGAAGAAGCCTAGGAACTGCACCTTGGCACCCCTGATGTTTTGGAACTACATTTCCCATGATGCTCAGCTACACTGCAGAGTACATGAGCATCATGGGAAATGTAGTTCCAAAACATCTGGGGTGCCAAGGTTCACCATCACTGCCTTTAGTACGTTGCTTCTCAGTCAGCTCAGAAGTCCCAGCTAAACAGCACATGTGTGGTCCCAGCAAGCCAGGGTGATCCTCATCTAGAACATTTCCCCCTGTGGGAGGGAGGTACAACTGTAGTTTGTATTCCCCCCCCCCCCCGTCTCCCCTCCCCGGGCAGCGGCTTTTCATATGAGTTTATCCTTTTATTCCCCACAAAAAGTTTTTAAACTTCCCACCGCCCAGCCCTCCCTTGCCTCTCCTCTCACTCAAGGAGCGTATTAATGCCATCCGCGTGTGTGGACTAGGGCTAATTAAAACGGGGGGAGTTGATTGATGGAGAGGGCGTGGGTAAGGTGCGTCGCCATGTACGGGACGTAAGTACACGAGGAGCACACGGCACTGGGGACAGGAGACAGACGCTCACAGCTAACAGCTGCACAGGACACAGGAGCGCTGGGGGCACGTAAGGTTGATGCAGGCATTTCCAGTACAGGAAATAATATTTATAACCACACTAAAGCTGTACTTTATTAGCATTGTCTTTTGCTAGACTGTTTTGCTCAGCGAGTTGTGCATTTACTTAGTGCCTCTGTTTTTTTGTGCTCAGCACTATGGCTCCCAAAAAAGACACCCCAAATGTACCAAAATTTCACCCCAGGCGCTGGGAATTCCAGTCGTGTCTCCAAACTGTCATCCTTGCCTGATATACCAGATATGGAAAAGCCAGGGTGAGTCATTGGGACCAATTGGTGGTGCAACTGCTCACATTTCAGCCCCTGTATACGTGATAGTTATGTTTCTTCTTTAGGTTCCTTTAAACCTTCACAGCCTTTTCATGCGTTAAATGTACCTGCATTATTAGAAAAGCTTATTTATACTGAATGGGATCACCCAGATAAGCATTTTCTCCCTCCAAAGAAATTCACAGCACTCTATCCCATGGAGGAGAAATTCACCAAAAGATGGAAGGTACCAGCAGTTGACGCTGCGATTTCCAGTGTGAATAATAGTCTAACTTGCCCAGTAGACAATGCACAATTGCTTAAAGATCCTACTGATAAAAGATTGTAATTTCTTTTAAAATCCTTTTTTTCTTTGGCAGGTGCAGTTACTCAGCCTGCAGTTGCGGCAATAGGCATCTGTCAGTCCCTAAGGGACCAGTTTACACAGGCCCTTAAAGAGGTCCCTGCACAACAGGCCCGCGATTTGGCTGAACTACCAAGTGGGCTATGTTTTACCATAGACGCCATGAAAGACTATTCACCAGGCATCCTGCCTTGTGCTTGTGCTAGTACACATGTGTAGGACCCTGTGGTTAAAAAATTAGTCAGCGAAGCACCTTGCAAAAGGCTTCTGACTAGTTTCCCTTTTCATGGAGATCGAATATTTGGAGATGATTAGGATAAATACATCCAAACGATTTCTAGTGGGAAGAGTACTCTTGCCAGTCAAAAGAAAGTATAAATGTCCTTCATTTAAACTGACTCTTTCTCCTGCGCCAGGGACACCCACCTCTAGACAGTGGCGACGGCCTCCACCGTCAGACTCTAGAGGAAAGCCTCAGGGTCAGGCCCAGGCACCGAAGAAGACCTGGGGCCGGAAATCTGCAAAGCAGAATACTAAAACCTCATTATGAAGAGTCGCCCCCCCCCCTCGCCAGAGTGGGGGAAGACTTCTGCAATACTCAGAAGTCTGGCAAGAGGAAATTCAGGACAGATTGGTCATCTCCATGGTGTCTCTAGAAATTGCGTCTGCAAACTAGAATTTCGGGAGTTTGCATCGTCTCGTTTTCTGAGATAAAATGTTCCCAAAGATCCAGGGAAAAGGCAATCTCTGTTTCGGTTATTAGAACGGATACCACAGAAGAGCAAGGTTTGGGGTTTTATTCAAACCTATTTACAGTACCAAACCGAATGGAGATGTCAGACCCATTCTAGATCTAAAAAAATCTAAATCCATTCCTGAAGATCCGCTCCTTTCGCATGGAGTCGATCAGGTCAGTAGTTTCCATCCTAAAAGGAGGAGAACTTCAGGTGTCTATAGGCATCAGGGATGCATATCTGCATGTCCGTATATTTCCCGCTCACCAAAGGTTTCTGCGGTTCGAAGTAGAACAGCAGCACTTTCAGTTTGTAGCCTTGTCCTTCGGGCTAGCCACAGCACCCCGGGTGTTCACAAAGGTACTGGCCCCACCTCTAGCCAGGTTAAGAGCACAGGGCATAACAGTCTTGGCGTACCTAAACTATCTATTGCTAACAGACCAATCGGTGGCTCGTTTGGAGCAAAGTGTACGCATTACAACCAATTACCTGAAAAGTCTGGGTTGCATTCTCGACCTAGAGAAGTCTTCCTTAATACAGCTAAATAAGCTAGAGTATTTGGGTCTGATCATAAATACAGCCCAGAAAAAGGTGTTCTTGCCTCAGAAAAAAATCAACACCATAAGAGCTGGTGTGGATGGTCAGGTTGAAAGTATATCCCTCCAGTCGCCTTCGTTCAAAGCAGTTCCCTATGCCCAGTTCCATTCAAGACTGTTGCTAAACAGTATTCTATCTGCTTGGAACAAAATGATCCAAGCTTTAGACTTGCCAATGCGGGTGTCCCAAAGCCTCAATTGGTGGTTACTAACCCAAAATCAGCTGAAAGGAAAATCCTTAAGACCAGTTATCTGGAAAGTGGTAACGACAGACGCCAGCCTTTCGGGCTGGGGAGCAGTACTAGGGAAGACAACTGTCCAAGGACAGTGGTCAAGAACCGATAGAGCCTTGCCCATCAATATTCTAGAGATTTGGGCAGTGCGTCTGGCTCTGAGGAGGCCTGGACTTCCAGGTTACGGGATTATCCTGTCAGGATCCAATCCGACAATGCTACAGCGGTGGCCTATATCGATCACCAAGGGGGCACCAAGAGTCTTGCACCGCAGACGGAGGTGAACCATATTCTAACTTGGGCAGAAAAGAATATTCTGTGCCTATCGGCAATCTTCATTCCGGGAACTACTTGAGTCGCCAGCAGTTATTCCCATGGAAATAGTCTCTTCACCCTGACATTTTTTTGGGCTGTTTGCCAAAGGTGGAGGACTCCGGATGTAGATCTTCTAGCATCCAGATTCAACATGAAGTTAGTCAACTTTGTGTCCAGGACAAGGGATCCACTCTCATGCGTAACAGATGCGTTGGTGACCCCGTGGGATCAGTTCTCACTGATTTATGCATTTCCCCCTATTCAGTTGCTATCTTGACTTTTTTGCAGAATCAAGCTGGAAAGAAAGCTGGTAATTCTGGTAGCACCAGCATGGCCCAGAAGGTCATGGTATGCAGAAATCGCAAAGAAGCCAGTGGAGGATCCATGGTCACTTCCACTACGGCCAGACCTACTCTCACAAAGGCTGATATTCCATCCTATCTTACGAACGCTAAATTTAATGGCTTGGCTATTGAAACCCACATTCTGAAGAAACGTGGGCTTTCCGGGTCAGTTAGCTCTACTTTATAATATCTAGTTCTGGAAGCTGGTTTCTTGCATTAGAGTCTGAAGGGCTTATGTTTCCTGGTGTGAAACCAAGGGTTGGCACCCTTGGAGATCAATCATAGGCAGAATTCTTGCCTTTCTACAATTAGGGGTAGAGATGAAGTTGGCCTTGAGTACTATTAAGGGCCAAGTCTCAGCTTTATCGGTCTTATTTCAAAGACCGCTTGCTACACATTCTTTAGTCTGGGGTTTTATGCAAGGGGTGATGCGGATTAATCCACCAGTTAGATCCCCTTTGAACCCTTGGGACTTGAACTTAGTTTTGTCAGTGTTACAAAAACAGCCATTTGAACCGATACAGCATATTCCCTTAGTCCTTCTCACAAGGAAGCTGGTGTTCTTGGTTGCTATATCCTCAGCAAGGAGGGTTTCGGAATTGACTGCTCTTTCTTGTAAAGAGCCATACTTGATTATTCATGAGGACAGAGTGGTGTTACGCCCTCGTCCAGATTTTTTGCCAAAAGTGGTCTCCGGTTTTCACCTAAACCAAGATATATCGTCCTGCCAACGTTTTTTCCAAAACCATGTTCCAGGGAAGAAAAGTCATTACATTGTCTTGATGTGGTGAGAGCGGTCAAAGTCTATTAAAGATGACTGCTCAAATTCGGGAGACTGATGCCTTATTTATTCTGCCAGAGGGTCCTAAGAAAGGACAGGCAGCGCCGAAATCCACTGACGCTAAGTGGATTCAGCACGTTATAATTCAGACTTATGATTTAAGGGATAAGATTCCCCCTCTTCAAGTTAAGGCGCACTTTACCAGGTCGGTTAGTGCTTCTTGGGCAGTGCATCACCAGGCCTCCATGGCTCAGATCTATAAGGCTGCAACTTGGTCTTCAGTACATACATTCACCAAATTTTATCCGGTGGATGTAAGGAGGCATGAGGATATCGCTTTCGGGCGCAGTGTGCTGCAGGCAGCAGTATAACTCCTCAAGTCTGGGGGTGCCCTGCGGGTTGTCTCTCCCTCCCCTCAAATAGCATTGCTATGGGACGTCCCATTAAGTTAATAACTATGGCTCTGTGTCCCATGATGTACGATAAAGAAAATAGGATTTTTATAACAGCTTACCTGTAAAATCCTTTTAGTACATCATGGGCCACAGAGGTCCCTCCCCTCTTTTGCGGTTTAGATATATTGCTTTGCTACAAAAACTGAGGTACTCCTGAAAGGAGTTAATAACTTTGGCTCTGTGTCCCATGGTGTACACCAAGAAAAGGATTTTTATAAAAATCCTATTTTTTGCATCAATTTGAGTAAAACTGAGGATTTTGTAATCTGAGGGATTGAGACACACAGTATCTCACAAAAGTGAGTACACCCCTCACTTTTTTGTAAATATAGTATTATATCTTTTCATGTGACAACACTGAAGAAATGACACGGCTACAATGTAAAGTAGTAAGTGTGCAGCTTGTATAACAGTGTAAATTTGCTGTCCTGTCAAAATAACTCAACACACAGCCATTAATGTCTAAACCGCTGGCAACAAAAGTGAGTACACCCCTAAGTGAAAATGTCCAAATTGGGCCCAATTAGCCATTTTCCCTCCCTGGTGTCTTGTAACTATTTAGTGTTACAAGGTCTAAGGTGTGAATGGGGAGCATGTGTGTTTAATTTTGGTGTCATCACTCTCTCTCTCATAAATGGTCACTGGAAGTTAAACATGGCACCTCATGGCAAAGAACTGAGGATCTGAAAAAATATATTTTTGCTCTACATGAAGATGGCCTAGGCTATGAGAAGATTGCCAAGACTCTGACAATACAGGGATTTAACAGGACAGGTTCTACTCAGAACAGGCCTCGACATGGTCGACCAAAGAAGTGGAGTGCACGTGTTCAGCATCATAACCAGAGGTTGTTTTTGGGAAATAGACATTATTGGCTGTGTGAGTTATTTTGAGGGGACAGAAAATGTAGACTGTTATACAAACTGTATACTCACTACTTTACATTGTAGCAAAGTTGTCATATGAAAAGATATAATAAAACATTTACAAAAATGTGAGGGGTGTACTCACTTTTGTGAGATACTGTATATACAGTGGGGATCGAAAGTTTGGGCACCCCAGGTAAAAATGTGTATTAATGTGCTTAACGAAGCCAAGGAAAGATGGAAAAATCTCCAAATGGCATCAAATTACAGATTAGACATTCTTATAATATGTCAAAAAAGTTAGATTTTATTTCCATCATTTACACTTTCAAAATTACAGAAAACAAAAAAATGGCGTCTGCAAAAGTTTGGCACCCTGCAGAGTTAATATCTTGTACTGCCCCCTTTGGCAAGTATCACAGCTTGTAAACGCTTTTTGTAGCAAGCCAAGAGTCTTTCAATTCTTGTTTGAGGTATCTTTGCCCATTCTTCCTTACAAAAGTCTTCCAGTTCTTTGAGATTTCTGGGCACGCACTGCTCTTTTAAGGTCTATCCATAGATTTTCAATAATGTTGAGGTCAGGAGATTGTGAAGGCCATGGCAAAACCTTGAAAAACCTTGAAAAACGCCTCTTGATGTAATCCCCCGTGGATTTTGAGGTGTGTTTAGGATCATTATTCATTTGTAGAAGCCATCCTCTCTTTAACTTCAGCTTTTTCACAGATGGCATCAAGCTGCCATTAAAAATTTGCTGAAATTTTATTGAATCCATTTTTCCTTCTACTCGTGAAATGTTCCCTGTGCCACTGGCTGCAATACAACCCCAAAGAATGATTGATCCACCCCCATGCTTAACAGTTGGACAGTGGTTCTTTTCATTAAATTCTGTGCCCTTTCTTCTCCAAACATACCTTTGCTCATTCCGGCCAAAAAGTTCTATTTTAACCTCATCGGTCCACAGAACTTGTTTCCAAAATGCCTCAGGCTTGTCTATATGTTCATTTGCAAAGTTCAACGTCTTCCATGAAGACCATATTTGTACAAGTATCTCTTTACAGTGGAATAGTGTACCACAACTCCAGTGTCTGCCAGATCTTTCTGGAGGGATCGTGCAGTCAAACGTGGGTTTTGAATTGCTTTTCTCACAATCCTGTGAGCTGTTCTGTCTATTTTTCTTGGTCTTCTAGATCTTGCTTTAACTTCCACCGTTCCTGATGACTGCCATTTCTTAATTACTTTCCGAACAGAGGATATTGACATCTGAAAACGCTTTGCTATCTTCTTATAGCTTTCTCCAGCTTTGTGAGCGTCAACTATTTTCAGTTTCAGTTTTCTAGACAACTGCTTAGAAGAACCCATGGTGCTGATTGTTGGGGCAAGGTCAGATGAGTCTGGCCATTTAAAACCTTTGAGATTGACATCACCTGGTCTTCCCAGACGATGATTGAGAACAATCCATGACACTGGCAGGTCTCAGCTTTGCAAAGGGGGCAGTGCATGCTATAAATTCTGCAGGGTGCCCAAACTTTTGCAGACGCTATTTTTTTGTTTTCTGTAATTTTGAAAGTGTAAATGATGGAAATAAAATCTAATCTGTAATTTGATGCCATTTGGAGATTTTTCCATCTTTCCTTGGCTTTGTTATGCACATTAATACACATTTTTACCTGGGGTGCCCAAACTTTCGATCCCCAGTGTACATACAACCCTCAAATTTTCCACTTGCATTTTGCAAGTGGAAAATTATTGAGGCCGAGCATGGGCTGCCGTGGGGAGGGGGAGAGAGCACCACCAGAAGGCGGGGTTAAATGGGAGCCGTTCTCCCAGCGATCTCCCCATTCTTCCTCTGGGTGAAAGAGGCAAACCGGCTGGATCACAGAGCAGGGATTGCCCACTGTAACAGCTTTCATTTGAATTGCCATCCCTTCGCGGTCACACACGGTCACCGGACCAGTGCCGGGACGTGTTCTGTCTGTCACAGGCGAGACTGTGTGACCGCGAGCAGGCAGCAATTCAAATGAAAGCTGACAATTCCCCCACTGTGATCCGGCCTCTCTTCCTCGGCACAGGTGAGGCTGCATTGATGGGCGCTGATGAGGCTGTGCTAAAGGGCACTGGTGAGGCTGCACTGGTGGGTGCTGATAAAGTTGTTGTTAAATATTTTTGTAACTTAAGAGAGAAAAAAAAATAGCTGATTGCTTGGTTCTCTCACCTCCCCGAGCGGAGAGTTGCTGACTGTCATTCAGCAGCTCCCCTGCTCTGCTGCTCCACGCTCATTGGAGCGCTGAGCTGTGGAGAGGTGGGAAGCACCTGTCTCAGGCTCTTAGCGGCTCGCTGGGAGGCTGAGACTGCCATCAGTCCAGGCACCTGGGGAATTGGGACTTCCTGAGTCGGGATGACGTGCTGCCTGAACTGATTTCAGTGACGTCAGTGGAGGGCGGACTTTAGGCCGCTCTCTGCTGAAAACGGTCACAGGCGTGCAAAACGAATTGCACTCCTGTGACGCATTGGAGAAGCCCACCCTAAAAAGCTTAGGCTGGACTTCTCCTTTTAATCCTGCATAAAACATTTCATGAGATAATTTATAAGGGCTTGTTTAGAGGCGGAATTAGGGTAGGAGTTGGGCGGGGCAACTGGTGGCGAGTAACCCTTAAGTCCTGGCTAGTAGCTCAGGATTTGAAATTTTGAGTCCCAATAGAATATATATATATATATCTATCTTTCATTGTATATTATTGTAGTAAACTTTATTTTCATGTAATGAGATAAAAACAAATGTTTTATAAATCTTGGTTTTGTCAAAATTTTGAAAATTATTCTTGTGTTCAATGAGGTATTGATTAAAATCGTACTTTTCGAAAGGGGTGTATACTCAATTTTTGCTGAGCACTGTATATACACACACTAACCGGCCACTTTATTAGGTACACTTAGGAAGAAATGAGATTTAAGTGACTTTGATTGTGGCATGGTGGTTGTGCCAGACGAGCTGGTCTGAGTATTTCAAAAGCTGCTGATCTTCTGGGATTTTCATGCACAACCATCTCTAGGGTTTATGGAGAATGGTCCCAAAAAGAGCGTCAGTCGTGTGTACAAAAATGCATTGTTGATGTCTGAGAAGAATGGCCAGACTAGTTTGAGATGATAGAAAGGCAACAGTAACTCAAATAACCACGTTATGCAGAATACCATCTCTGAACGCACAACACATCGAACCTTGAAGCAGATGGGCTACAGCAGCAGAAGACCACATGGGGTGCCACTCCTGTTAGCTAAGAACAGAAAACCAAGCTACAATTCGCACAGGCTCATCAAAATTGGACAATAGAAGATTGGAAAAAAACATTGCCTGGTATGATGAGTCTCGATTTCAGCTGATACATTCAGATGGTAGGGTCAGAATTTGGCATAAAAAACATGAAAGCATGGATCAATCCTCCCTTGTATTAACGGTTTAGGCTGGTGGTGTAATGGTGTGGGGGATATTTTCTTGGCACACTTTGGGTCTTAGTACCAATTGAGCATCCGCCACCACCTACCTGAGTATCATTGCTGACCATGTCCATTCCTCTATGACTACAGTGTACCCATCTTCTGATGGCTACCTCCAACAGGATAATGCACCATGTGCAAATTGTAGCCTCAGATTCCTGTACTTAGCAGAAAGGAGTGGCACCGGGTGTGGTTGTCTGCTGCTGTAGTCCATCTGCCTCAGGGTTTTACAAATCATCTCAAACTGGTTTCTTAACCACTTGCCGACCAGCCGCCGCAATTTTAACTGCAGCAGAATGGCACAGCTGGGTGAAACGACGTTCTGCAACGTCGCTTTGCCCCGTGGTCCGGTGGCGCACACCCACTGAGCTGATGCGAGTGCCCGGTGGTCACGATCACCACCGGGCTCCCGAGATCGCTCGTGGCACACCGAGAGCCGGGATCTGTGTGTGTCAACAGTTTGCGGTTCTCTGTATGAACAGATGATCAGTCTCTTCTCCCTTCAGAGTATGAACAGCGATTTTGTCATCTCCCCTACACCGTCCCCCCTCCCCTCTTCAGTTAGAACGCACACTAGGGAACACAACCCCTTGATTGCCCCTAGTGTTAACCCCTTCCCTGCCAGTGATATATTTACAGTAATCAGAGCATTTTTATAGCACCGATCGCTGTATAAATGCCAATGGTCCCAAAATGTGTCAAGTGTCTGCCATAATGTCGCAATCCCGATTTAAAAATCGCAGCTCACCGCCATTAATAGTAAATAAATAAAATAAAAATGCCATATAACCTTTCCCATATTTTGTAGACTTTTGCGCAAACCAATCAATATAAGCTTATTGTGATTTTTTTTAATTTTTTTTTTACCAAAAATATGTAGAAGAATGTATATCGGCCTAAACAGAGGGAAAAAAATAGTTTTCTTTATATATTTTTTGGGGGTGGGTATTATAGCAAAAAGTAAAAAATAATGCGTTTTTTTTCCAAAATTGACGGTTTTTTTTTGTTTATAGCGCAAAAAATAAAAACCGCAGAGGTGATCAAATTCTACTCAAAGAAAACTCTATTTGTGGGGAAAAAGAGGACGTCAATTTTTGTTTGGGTGCAACGTCCCACAATTGTCAGTTACAGCGACGCAGTGTCGAATCGCAAAAAGTGCTCTGGTCAGGAAGGGGGTAAAATCTTCCGGGGCTGAAGCGGTTAAACATGGCAATGAGTTCTCTGTACTCCAATGGTCTCCAGTAACCAAATGTCAATCTAATAGAGCACCTTTGGGATGTGGTAGAATGGAAGATTGCCATCATGAATGTGCAGCTGACAAATCTGCAGCAAGTGAGTAATGCTATGTCTATAATGACCAAAATCTCTGAGGAATGTTTACAACACCTTGTTGAATTAATGGCACAAAGAATAAAGGCCGTTCTAAAGGTAAAAGGGGGTCCAAACCAGTACTAGCAAGGTGTACGTAATAAAGTGGCCGGTCAGAGTGAATGGAGGACAGGCGAAATTGAAAGATTTCCCTCATTTTTACATTTTTAGATCATGTTTCATGGAAGCTGTAGTATTGCCTTCTATAAATTTAAGGAGCTGGGTGGAAATGACAGGCATAGTCCAGCACTCTTGAGGAGTGCCTGTGACAGTTCCCTAAACCACTTCAATACAGGGCACTTAAACACCTTCCGGCCCAGACCAATTTTCAGCTTTCAGTGCTCTCACACTTTGAATGACAATTACTCTGTCATGCTACACTGTATCCAAACCAAATTTTTAGGTTCAATATGTTTTTATTGTTTTCACATTATAAACAGAAAAGTACAAGAGCTGGATCAGGACCAAACCAAAATTTTATCATTTTTTTTCTCACAATTAGAGCTTTCTTTTAGTGGTATTTAATCACCGCTGGGTTTATTTTTTGTGATATAAGCGAAAAAAGAGCGAAAATTTTGAAAAAAAAACCTTTTTTTTTTAGTTTCTATTGTAAAATTTTGCAAATAAATCATTTTTCTTCATAAATTTGGGCCAAAATTTATACTGCTACATATCTTTGGTAAAAATAACCCAAATTAGTGCATATTATTTAGTCTGTGTGAAAGTTATAGAGTCTACAAGTTAGGGTGCAAATCACTGAAAATTGATCACACCTGATGTACTGAGGGCCTGTCTCATTTCTTGATACACCCCCCCAAATGACCCCTTTTTGGAAAGTAGACAGTCCAAGGTTGTTAGAGGCATGGTGAGTTTTTTGAAGTTGTAATTTTTTCCCACAATTCTTGGGAAAATGAAGATGTATTTATTTATTTATTATTGTATTGACAGGTTATTTCTTGAACACAGCATGCGCATACTTGCAACTACACCCAAAAATACATTCTGCTATTCCTGAGTATGGCGATGCCACATATAGAGGCCCAACATCCAAGTAGCACTTTCAGGCATTCTAGGAGCAAAATTACACATATAATATTATGACGACCTATCTCACTTTTGAAAGCCCTGGAGCACCAGGACAATGGAAACGCCCATAATGAGTCTTTTAAACGGTTCATTTTTTTCCAGAAGTTTTTGGAAAACGTGGGAAAAAAAAGAAAACGCATTTTTTTTACACAAAGTTGGCCATTTATAAGATATTTCCAACACATAGCATGTATATAGCAAAAATTACACCCCAAAATACTCCTCCTGAGTTTAACGATACCACATGTGACACTTAAACAGCCTGGCCATATACAGAGGCCCAACATCCAAATAGCACCTCCAGTCGTTCTAGGAGCATAAATTACATATATAATTTCCTGACTACCGATCACATTTTTGAAGGCCCTTCATATTTCTAACACATAACATGTACATACCAAATAACAAAAGGTTACCTGTGGTTTTAGTAGTGCAGTGGTCCACAGAGGAGAGCATTGGTCCAGGCAGCAGGCAGGGATGTGGTCAGCGACAGCAAAAGCAATTGTCCAGGTAGCAGGCAGGAATACCGTCCATAGTTAGTACAGGCAGAGATACTATCAGCACAGCCAAAGCATTGGTACAGGTAGCAGGCAGAGATGTCCAGGTAGAAATACTGTCCATAGTCAGAGGCAGCAGGCCGAGATATGGTCAACACAGCCAAAGTATTGGTCCAGGCAGCAGAAAGAAACACAGTCCATAAAGTCCTGGGTCATTAGAGGCAGCGATATGGTTGGCACAGCCAAATTATTGGTCCAGGCAGCAGGAAGGACCATAAAGGTTAGGGGCTTCTCCCACCCAAATCTCTTTGAAGCCTCCGGGCAACCAGACCCTGTTCTGGGAACACAGAAAACCGAAAACTGATTTTCTTTACTCAGAACGCTATTCTGAAGCCCCTCACATATGTGAGACCCCTGTGTACCGAAGTAGAAGGGCAAAAGATCAGTCCAAGTGGCAGGCAAAAACATGGTCGATTTTAACAGGCCGAAGTCGGTGCACATGGAAATCAGAAACGTGGTTAAAACGGCAGGCAAAGGCATTGTCGGTAAACAGGCCAGGGTCAGTTAACATGGAAGGTAGAAACATGGTGGCAGGCAAATTATCCATACAGGTAATTGAAATGGGGAAATGGTAGTCTGTTACTAATAAGGGGAACTAATATCTGATGGATGTGTGATCATTTTTGAAGCAATCACAGATACACAGGCCAGGTTGGGAATAACATTGGGGACAATAATAACTTGTATCTCTTCTAGCTCCTCCACTTGCGCATACACAACATTTCTTTTGGCGTCTTCCTCTGGATTCTGCGGGGGGGGGGGGAATGTTATAGGGAAAATGTTGCTCATGAAGTCGACTAACCCTATCAGGGCGAATGCTTCCAATTTCACCCCGTACCTGGCTCTTACTTGGCATATACTGCTTGATATGCAGCCGGCCAGTAAAGTGGATAAGGGATTCGTCTACACAAATAATTTTGGTTGAGAAAAAACACTTCAGAAAATCATTTGGTAAAATAATTTATTAGGGGGCGAAGCTTATATAATTTGTCGTGGTTGGGGTGATCTTGGGGAGGGCCCTGGGAATTGTCATTGAAATGTAGGAAACGTATAATCATATCGTACCGTGTCCTGGACATGACAGAAGAATATATGGGCATGGGGTGGGTGGATCAGTAGGCATGCAGTTCGTTTTCCTTGGTAAGCCCCATATTAAAAGTAAGGCACAAAAACAATTTGAATTCGTCTAGTGTGAGACGTCGCCAATGGAACATACGGGCGTAGGACGAATTGGGGTTGGCAGCAATAAATTGCTCTGCATAGAGATTTGTTTGGTCCACCATGTACTCCAACAAATTTTCGACGAAAAACAAATAGAAATAGTCCAATTGTGAAAAATTTGAAGTGATGGACTGCACACCTGGCTGTGCAGTGAAAGGGGGTATTGTAGCGGATCCTGAGTTGGCAGGCAACCATAAGTGGTTTGCCAGGGCATCGGGAAGGTAGGACTGGGCCCAGATTCTTTGGGCTGGATGTGCAATTCCAGTACTTGTACTGGACTCTTCTTCCTGGGGTCCGGCTCTGCTGGTGGTAGGCAGGTGTTCTGATCTTGGTCCTGATCTAGATCCTGATCTCCTTACTCTTTTAGGAGGGGGCGGTTTCCTCCGCTGACTCAGACTCCGATCCACTACCCTCCACTGGCTCGTATTCCGTACCAGAATCGGATAATGAGAGCTCCCCGCTGCTCTCATCATCTGACATTGTAAAGATGTTATATGCCTCCTCAGCTGTAAACACTCTCCTAGACATGATGGCGGTACTTTTGGCAGGCTTGTGTGACGGAACTGGTGGTGCTACTGACAGCTCACTGATGGCGGGCCTGTGTTGATGGTACCGACAGGTTACTGATGGCCTGTGTGACCGTACTTATGGCGGGACGGTGCGGCGGTAGTGATGGCAGGCCTGTGTGATGGTACTGACAGGTTACTGATGGCCTGTGTGACCGTACTTATGGCGGGACTGTGCAACGCTAGTGATGGCGGGCCTGTGTGACAGATGGGCTGTCAGATCCAGATGGTACCGATGGTGGTACTGACGCCCGGTCAGGATTTTCAAACCACTTTGCCGACGTCATTCTATAATAGGGCGGACGGCAAGTGGTTAAGTAAGCTTATAGATGATTTGAAACTCAGCACGTTTTGCAGGGACTGGACAAGGTTTGATCCATCTATGAAAATGTGATTAAGGGGGCGCTAGTTAGATCATTCACATTTGAATATCAAAAAGTGTGAATGAATGTGGTATAGCTAAACCACAAAAAACAGAAAAAGACCATGAGAAATAAAATCCGTGATGCTTTTGATGAAAATCTTGAAATAAAAATATGCAATATTCAAGTGCTGAGAAAAACACACTAGTCCAATTCCAGAGAGTTGGTTGCAAGGTGATCTTATTTTCTATACTTGATAGTGAACAATCCTTCACCACACCAGTAACATACACCCAACGTGAGCAGATGGAAAGGCTGCTTACCAGATGTATTTGACTTCTTTAATTAAAAAGAGAATCAAATATAGCTTTGGCAGGATAATGCCTGCTCGCATATAAGTGAAGCTTGGAGATGCACAGGGAACCTCTTCCTCAGAGTATAGGATATGAAAAACAATCAAAGAACATCCATAGCGTGATAACGTTTATTAAAACATTAGGATAAAAAGAAAAGCCAAATGGCTCCTTACATTAAAAAGTGCCAAACCCGGCACTGGGGCTGCTGGCTTGTCACATGTGAATAAGCTGGATCTGTGCCGTATCCATCTCCGTGAAAGGTGTGCGTTCCACCGGCCACCGCAGACAACCAGAGACCCGGATATGGTGTAGGGTACAACGTGACCAGGTACCGCCTCGACGTACGTTTTGTGATTAGGTCTTCAGGAGGCGTACCTGGTCACTGGACGTCATGTAATTTATAGTACTCAATCTGATTGGTTAAGAAAATACGGATGCGTGCACAGCCGCAGTGCCGGTTTACATATGCACCCATCTAATCATCATATAAATGGATAAATACGGCTTAGCTTAACAAGACAGATAAGGATTGAAGATATTGGTATAGTACCTAAATGTAACAGTAGTGGACTCAAAAAAAAGAGAAAAATATAATTGCGAAAGAAATATAAAAAAATGAAAAATAAAGTTGAGCAAAAAAATAGAAAAAATAAAAAAATTGTGGACAAAGGATCCCCTTAGTATTCAAATAAATAGCTGTCCACTCCTAGTATGTTACTACCTTAAGAAAGACCTATTTTTGAGACGAAAATGAACCTTCACATGAAAAAAACTTACACCCTTCCCCCATATAAGGTGGCATAGGATTTCCATACATAATTGAACAGTTGGAATATTAGTAAATGTCTAATGAATATACATAATGACATTCCATTTATTAAAGTGGATGTAAACCCAATGTCATCCTTTCTAAACTACTGCCATAGGGGTTATCTATAAGGATATACATACCTCTTGCAAGTATCTTTACCTGTCAAATGTCTCCTCTCTGTCTGTTATTGGACCCGAAAAACGGCAGATTCTGTGGGTGGGTCTGTTGTCTGGAGCTCGTTGGGTGGAGTCATGATGTCAGTAGACTCCCCGCCCACCTCTACACTCCCCTTGTCAATATGCGTTTTCTCTGTGTATTTCTAACACTGAACTTCTGCTGAACTTCTGCTATGATCTCTAACATCCAGTGAAAAGACAGGAAAGTAACCACATGACTTCAGCATGCCAAATCATGCTGAGGTGTGGAACAGTCAATCCTTGCAGAGCTGCTGAAGAAAGGAGTGGGGGAGGGAATTTAAAAATACTGCATGTCTCTTAGGCTAATGCACGAGATGTAAATCACCTGTGACTCACAGCAAGGGGGAGTATTTGGCAAAGTTTTTCTCAGTTTGTCAAGAATTGTCTCACTGAACAGTAAAAGGGGATTGCTCAGAGATGGATTAACTCTGTGTGGCAAGACTGGGCTCAAATCATAGGAAATCTTATACTCTACGTTATGATATAATTTTTTTTTTTTTTTTCGGGTTTACATCCACTTTAACCACTTCAGCCCGGAAGGATTTACCCCCTTTCTGACCAGAGCACTTTTAACAATTTGGCACTGCGTCGCTTTAACTGCTAATTGCGCGGTCATGCAATGCTGTACCCAAACGAAATTTGCGTCCTTTTCTTCCCACAAATAGAGCTTTCTTTTGATGGTATTTGATCACCTCTGCCGTTTTAATTTTTTGCGCTATAACCGGAAAAAGACCGAAAATTAAAAAAAAAATATTTTCTACATTTTGTTATAAAAAAACCCAATAAACTCAATTTTAGTCATACATTTAGGCCAAAATGTATTTGGCCACATGTCTTTGGTAAAAAAAAAAGTCTAAGCGTATATTTATTGGTTTGCGCAAAAGTTATAGCGTCTACAAACTAGGGTACATTTTCTGGAATTTACACAGCTTTAAGTTTATGACTGCCTATGTCATTTCTTGAGGTGCTAAAATGGCAGGGCAGTACACCCCCCCAATGACCCAATTTTGGAAAGTAGACACCCCAAGGAAATTGCTGAGAGGCAAGTTGAGCCCATTGAATATTATTTTTTTGTCCCAAGTGATTGAATGACAAAAAAAAATTACAAAAAGTTGTCACTAAATGATGTATTGCTCACACAGGCCATGGGCATATGTGGAATTGCACCCCAAAATACATTCAGCTGCTTCTCCTGATTACGGGGATACCACATGTGTGGGACTTTTTGGGAGCCTTCAGGATTTCTAAGGGCGTAAATCTTTGATTTTACTCCACTACCTATCAGTTTTGAAGGCCATAAAATGCCCAGATGGCACAACCCCCCCTCCAAATGAGCCCATTTTGGAAAGTAGACACCCCAAGCTATTTGCTGAGAGGCATGTTGAGTCCATGGAATATTTTATATTTTGACACACGTTGCGGGAAAGTGACAAATTTTTTTTTTTTGCACAAAGTTGTCACTAAATGATAAATTGCTCACACAGGCCATGGGCATATGTGGAATTGCACCCCAAAATACATTTAGCTGCTTCTCCTGAGTACGGGGATACCACGTGTGGGACTTTTTGGGAGCCTAGCCGCGTACGGGGACCGAAAACCAATCACCGCCTTCAGGATTTTTAAGGGCGTAAATTTTTGATTTCACTCTTCACTGCCTATCACAGTTTCGGAGGCCATGGAATGCCCAGGTGGCACAACCCCCCCCCCCCCAAATGACCCCATTTTGGAAAGTAGACACCCCAAGCTATTTGCTGAGAGGCATGGTGAGTATTTTGCAGCTCTCATTTGTTTTTGAAAATGAAGAAAGACCAGAAGAAAATTTTGTGTTTTTTTGTTTTTTCAATTTTCAAATCTTTGTGACAAAAAGTGAGGTCTGCAAAATACCAAAATACTCACCATACCTCTCAGCAAATAGCTTGGGGTGTCTACTTTCCAAAATAGGATTATTTTTGGGGGGGGGGGGGGGGGGTTGTGCCACCTGGGCATTCCATGGCCTCTGAGACTGTGATGGGCAGTGAAGAGTGAAATCAAAAATTTACGCCCTTAGAAAGCCTGAAGGCGGTGCTTGGTTTTCGGGGTCCCGTACGCTGCTAGGCTCCCAAAAAGTCTCACATGTGGTATCCCCATACTCAGGAGAAGCAACAGAATGTATTTTGTGGTGTAATTTCACATATTCCAATGGCATGTTTTAGCAATATATCATTTAGTGACAACTTTGTGCAAAAAAAAAAAAAAAGTGTCTTTTCCCTGCAACTTGTGTCACAATATAAAATATTCCATGGACTCGACATGCCTCTCAGCAAATAGCTTGGGGTGTCTACTTTACAAAATGGGGTCATTTGGGGGGGGGGGTTGAACTGTCCTGGCATTTTATGCACAATATTTAGAAGCTTATGTCACACATCACCCACTCTTCTAATCACTTGAAGACAAAGCCCTTTCTGACACTTTTTGTTAACATGAAAAAATTATTTTTTTGCAAGAAAATTACTTTGAACCCCCAAACATTATATATATTTTTTTAAAGAAAATGCCCTACAGATTAAAATGGTGGTTTCATTTTTTTTTTCACACAGTATTTGCGCAGCGATTTTTCAAAAGCATTTTTTTTGGGAAAAAACACACTTTTTAAAATTTTTATGCACTAAAACACACTATATTGCCCAAATGTTTGATGGAATAAAAAAGATGATCTTAGGCCGAGTACATGGATACCAAACATGACATGCTTTAAAATTGCGCACAAACGTGCAGTGGTGACAAACTAAATACATTTTTTAAAAGAGCCTTTACAGGTTACCACTTTAGATTTACAGAGGAGGTCTACTGCTAAAATTACTGCCCTCGATCTGACCTTCGCGGTGATACCTCACACGCATGGTGCAATTGCTGTTTACATTTGACGCCAGACCGACGCTTGCGTTCGCCTTTGCGCGAGAGCAGGGGGGGACGGGTTTTTTTTTCTTTATTTGTTTGCTTTATCTTATTTTTAAAATGTTCCTTTCATTTTTTTTTTTAATCATTTTTGTTTTCTCAGGGAATATAAGTATCCCCTATAATAGCAATGGGTAGTGACAGGTACTCTTTTTTTTGAAAAAATTGGACCCTAGATCTCTCCTCTGCCCTCAAAGCATCTGACCACACCAAGATCGGTGTGATAAAATGCCTTACCAATTTCCCAATGGCGCTGTTTACATCCGGCGAAATCTAAATCATGAAATGCTCGTAGCTTCCGGTTTCTTAGGCCATAGAGATGTTTGGAGCCACTCTGGTCTCTGATCAGCTCTATAGTCAGCTGGCTGAATCAACGGCTGCATTCTCAGGTTCCCTGTTGGGACAGGAGAGCCAGAGAAAAACATGGAAGACGGTGGGGGGGACATTCCCTCCCACTGCTTGTAAAAGCAGTCTAGAGGCTAATTAGCTGCTAGGATTGCTTTTACATGAAAGCCGACCGCTGACTGAAAAGAATGATACCAAGGTGATGCCTAAACCTGCAGGCATCATTCTGGTATAACCACTCAAAGTCCAGCAACATACCAGTACGTTGCTTGTCCTTGTTGGGCATATATTGTTATCTATTTTCTTTTTTTTCATGCAGCCTGTGGGCTGAACAAAAAAAAAGAGATTGATCGGTGGGTATGCCCACCATTAGAATACCTCCCTTCATTCACCCACTTCTAATGATGGGCATACATGCACCATTTATATATAGCGTCACCAGTGACACTAATACAGCGATCAGAAAAACAGTCGCTTGGTGACACTGGTGACGGGGGGTTATCAAGGGGTTAAAACTTTATTAGGGGGGGTTAGGGGGGTACCCTAGACCTAAAGGGTGCTAACACTAACTGCCCTACCACACTAACTGTCACAAACTGACACCAATGCAGTAATCAGAAAAAAAAACTGCTGTGATGGGGGTGGGGGGGGGGGTTGGTATGTGATTGGGGGGTGATCGGGGGTGAAAAATATGTCTGGCATGTACTACTGTGTGTGTTGTGCACTCACATCGATGTCTTCTCTCCTCGGCGCTGGAATGGAAAATACTGAGCCGAGGAGAGATGACATCACTTCCTCTGCCGCTGTTTACTATACAGCAGCAGAGGAAGGATTTCATTGGCTGGGAGCGATCGCGAGGGGAAGGGCCACAAATGGATGGCCTCCCCCTCACCTCTGATCGCTCCCGGACCGAAGCCGACCACCTCGGGCACAGGGGGGGGGGGGTCCTGATCGGACCCCCTGCCCGCGGGAGGCAGATCACGTACAGGTACGTGATTTTGCCTGCCCGTGCCATTCTGCCGACGTATTTCTTCGTGAGGCGGTCGGCAGCTGGTTAAGTAATGTCCCATACAAAAATAACCGTCTCAAAAAAACCCTGGAGAGCAGCACTGATAATCTAATCATTGGATAAGAAGCAGTTCAAATCCAGCTCAATGTTCATGCCTTATGGCTGGATAGTGCATAATTTGTACAACCATTTAGTCTCATTTTGGGAAACTGCTCTCTTCATATGTGTTCCCCTCCAATGTTTATAAATCTTGTCAATTCCTTAAAAAGTACGGAGTGTGGGGTCACTGTTGTGAAATTCTTTGAAGTGTCTAGATACACTATGGTTAGGGAATCCTTTTTTGATGTTTGTCAGATGCTCATTTATTCTGACTCTTGATCCATCTATGGGCAGGCTGATTGTACCCAAGTAATTCCATCAATTGACTTGGGCATTACCTGCATGTCGGATATCTAGCATGCGATGATTGCCAGCCGCTATAGCCTCTAGCAATAATCTGTGTTCTCCTGGCAGGGGCGACTCTCCACTCCCTGAGCCATTGGCCCCCACTGCTGTCAATCACAGCCAGTGAGGAGGGAGTGGGGGGGGGGGTTAGCTGCGTTCTGTGTGTCTCAGACACACAGAGCAGAGCTTGAGAACAAGTACGCCTGAGTAGGCACTCAGCAGGGGGGAGGGGCCAGGAGAGCTGCCAGGGGACCCGAGAAGGGGATTGGGGCTGCTTTGTGCAAAACCTTTGCACAGAGCAAGTATGTATGACATGATGGGATGGGTCCCTCAAGGGGGTTTTTTAGCAGCAAGGTAATTAAACTAACCTCTCTCCATATATGTGGTGATATGTTTACCGTTCAGAAGATGGAAAATAAGGAATATATCCTATAACCAGAGTTATTTAAAAGGTTAAATACAATGATCCTGAAATCTCCATGTGTTGTCTCCACCTCCTCCAGACAAGCTCCTGCTCCAGATTGCTTACAAGGAGCCACGCGCTTGGATCTCCAAAGGGAGGGGGTATGGGAAGCACCTGCGATATAATATTCAAACAATCTCAATAAGTAAATTGAGGTATATTTGTAAAACAAATCATTTTACAAGTAATAGTGAAAGGGTTATATATACCTTGGTGTAAAAAAAACAGGGATAATATTGTAGATACAATCACAACAAAAATGTATTAAGTTATGTGAATCCGAAACAATGTAGTGAATCAACAAAATTAGAGCAATGAACTATAAAAAAAAATTATCTTAACAAGTGCAAAAAAGGTTTTGTGACTAACAGTTGAGATCATGATGTATGGTAATGATGATGCACAGAGTGTTTTGAATAGAAAAATATTTGTATTTTATTAAATTATATTAAACAAAAGGCTAAGAAAATCTCCAAGATATGTGAGATATCACAGCCATTCAATGTAATGGTAATATCAGCCAGTCTGGTGTTTCCAATATCGGCACTTTACTCCAATCCTTCCTGTACGTATATGCCAACAGCTCTCCTGGGATTGCCTCAAGATCCACCAGAGGCTGTGCATTTAAATAGTGTCCAGGCTTATTGATTGCAGGTGCCCTCCTCCCCTCTCCCCCCATCCTTTCCACCTTGATTGCAGACTCCACGTGGCTCCTTAGTTGTTCAGGAAGGCCGAAGCCGCGGCATCCATCGCAATTACGTGACATCATGACGCCACACGCAACGCATGCGCGCTTTGTCTTTGATCGTCCAGCAGTGATCAAGGGACACCGCCGGCTCGAAAATGCTACCCCAGTGGCCGAGATGGATGAATGGCACAACAGGTGGGAGCGTATGAATTGGGAGAATCGTGAAAAAATTCACATCTCCCCACTGTGCCAGGAAGCTGAATGGACTCCCGTACTCACCTCAGAGGGTGCGGAGAGAACCACAACGGTCAATACAGGAATTCTCATTAAAATACAGAATTAGTCATTTATGGTACATTACAATACATATAACAGTATTTATTGCTTATAATATTATACAATCTTATATTTATTTGTTGAAAGATCTATTAAGAAATTTTTTTTAACCACGTCCCTACCCACCCATTTTCATATGACGTCCGTAAGAACATTGTCCTTCTTGGCGAACATCATATGACGTTCTTGGCTCTCCAATGGCATAGGGGGCGCGTGTGCGCTGCCGCGTTACTCGGGAGCCGATGCGCGTGCCTGGCAGCCGCGATGTCCGCAAGGCACCCACGATTGCTGGGGACAGATCAGGAACGTGGATCTGTGTAAACACATAGATCCACATGCTGTCAGGGGAGAGGAGACATATTGTGTGTTCCTAGTATATAGGAACACCGATCTGTCTCCTCTCCTTGTCAGTCCCCTCCCCCCACAGTTAGAATCACTCCCTAGGTAACACATTCAACCCCTTGATCGCTCCCTAGCGTTAACTCCTTCCCTGCCAGTGACATTTAAACAGTATTCAGTGCATTTTTATAGCACTGATCGCTGTACAAATGTCACTGGTCTTAAAATAGTGTCTAAAATGTTCGATGTGTCAGCCACAATGTCGCAGTCACGATAAACGCAGATCGCTGACATTACTAGTAAAAAAAAAAATAGTAAAAATGCCATAAATCTATCCCCTATTTTGTAGGCGCTATAAATTTTGCGCAAACCAATCAATATACGCTTTATTGCGATTTTTTTTTTTTTTTTTTACCAAAAATACGTAGAAGAATATCGGCCTAAACTGAAGAGAAAATTTTTTTTTTTTTTTTTTAAAATAAACATTTTGGGATATTTTATTATAGCAAAAAGTAAAAAATATTGTGTTTTTTTTTTTTTTTCTTTTTTCAAAACTGTCGCTCCTTTTTTGTTTATAGCGCAAAAAATAAAAACTGCAGTGGTGATCAAATACCACCAAAACAAAGCTCTATTTGTGGGGAAAAATGATAAAAATTTAATTTGGGTACAGGGGTACAGTGTTGCATGACTGCGCAATTATCATTCAAAATGTTACAGCGCTGAAAGCTGAAAATTGGCCTGGGCAGGAAGGGGGTGAAATGCCTTGTATTGAAGTGGTTAAAGAGCTATGAGCATGTCACATTTTCAAATTGTTTTTCGCCACATATATAGTTACATAGTAGGTGAGGTCAAAAAAGACACAAGTCCATCAAGTCCAACCTATGTGTGTGATTTATATGTCAGTATTACCTTGTATATCCCTGTATGTTATGGTTGTTCAGGTGCTTATCTAATAGTTTCTTGAAACTATCGATGCTCCCCGCTGAGACCACTGCCTGTGGAAGGGAATTCCACATCCTTGCCGCTCTTACAGTAAAGAACCCTCTTTTTTTAAGGTTAAACCACTTTTCTTCTAATTTTAATGAGTGGCCACGACTATTGTTAAACTCCCTTCTGCGAAAAAGTTTTATCCCTATTGTGGGGGTCACCAGTATTGAAATCGTATCCCCTCTCAAGCGTCTCTTCTCCAGAGAGAATAAGTTCAGTGCTCCCAACCTTTCTTCATAACTAAGATCCTCCAGACCCTTTATTAGCTTTGTTGCCCTTCATTGTACCCCCTCCATTTCCAGTACATCCTTCCTGAGGACTGTTGCCCAGGACTGGACAGCATACTCTAGGTGTTGCCCTTCATTGTACTCGCTCCATTTCCAGTACATCCTTCCTGAGGACTGGACCCCCTATCGACTACTAGGACCCCCAGGTCCTTTTCCATCCTAGATTCTAGAGATGGAGAGATGTTTTGAATATTATGCAGTGTTCAAAAATGTTTTAAAGTTTTTTGATACATCTCCCTAGCACAAAAATCCCCTTGAAGACCATGACTGTAGGGGTTGGAACGCGTTTGGCTATTCATGTGAATGGCAATGTTGTAATGTAATGGAACCAAATAGCTCCACTGTGTGATTTTTGCCAGGAATAATGGAATGTTTATCTTATGTCAAAAACCAGAGCTCACATTTTAAACTCATTGTGAATTTGAATTCCATTTTTTGGTATAATGGATATTAATTAACTCCAAAAAAATGTCATTAATTTAATTACGTTGCTGCTAAAAAAAAAAAAAAACCCTTGGGGGAACCATCCCATTTTTGCAATTCTTCGGGGTGTGGAGCCTTGTTAACCCTCATTTGTGTCCTTCCATTTTGTAAGTATGACAATTCTTATTTTTAGAAAAAAGCTGAGCCTTTAATGTACAATTAAGTAAATGGGATTTTTGACCTGCAGCGGAATCCTGTTTTCATAGAGTACATTAAGTTCCTATGATCCACTCATTCTATTGCTTTGCTACAAAACAGGAGCATGATTGTTGTAGAAAGGGTTAAGTTAGGCTGTCAGCTTTATTTGGGATTGTCCAATATTCTGAAAGCAGTAGGATAACTCTATGTACAGCAATTATTAAGTATGTATCTCTTAATGTATAATCATTTTCTTGGAATACATAAAGTCAAAAAATCCTTTTATCTTTGTGTCAAAGCTTTGAAAATTTTAACCTTAGGTTTATCTCACACATGCGTTTTTTGGTTCTTTTTGCAGAAACGTACTACTGTCCATTTAATATGGTTTCCTATGGGTCAGGTTCACATCTCTGCTTTTTTCAGCTGCTGCTTTTTTGAAAGGCAAAACGATGGTTCGATAGACTTCAATGGAGACTCTGCAGAAAAGTGTGTTTTTGACGTGTTTTGCGGTTTGCGTTTTTTAAATCTGCAGAAAAAAAAAGCATAAATGAAAACACGTTGAACGCGTGTACATGAATTTCCCTACAAAAAGCACTGCAGAAATTGATCAAAAGTAAACTGCATCGGTGTGAACCCAGGCTTAAGAGTCCTTTCTGATGAGTGTTATCAATCCCATCCCAAAATCTGAGAGATTTAAAAAAAATAATGAAAAAAAAAACCTCATGAATCCACCCACCCTCAGTTCAGCTTACATAATTATATAGGTGGACAAAAGTAAAAATAAAAAATGATTCTTGCCTAAAAATGGACATATTCAGATTGGACCTAAAGGGATGACATCCATTTATGTCAGCAAAAATTGAAAAGCATGCAGCCTTTTTCTGTTTTTTTCTGCAGACATTACCTGGCATAAGTCTGCTTACAGTCGCACAGCTATATACTGTACATGCCTATTATGGTCCAGTCTGAATCCCTCTGAAAAACTGACCTACAAATTCAGGCTGTATTCTTGTGTGAAAGGGCCCTAAAAAAAACTCAGCAGAAGAGCGCACTCAAATTTACATTTTGCCAATATTCCTATGACTAAGTGCATGGTGATTCCATAAAATATCCATTTTAATAGAAAAAGTTGTAATATAGAATGGGTTATTTCCTGAAATGATATAGTTCTAAAATTAGAATAGTTCTAACAGTTCTAAAAGTCTAAAATGACTAATGTTTTGGATAGCTGATAATATGCAAATTATTTCTACCCTGAGGCTGCATTCACACCTGAGTGTTTCAAAGTTTTTACCGCAATTTTGGCGCGATTTTGTTCAGGTCACCAATGTAAAAGGCAGAAAAATGCCTGTAATCTGCCCCAAAGAAGCTCGTGTTCTCTTTTTTTTTTTTTTTTTCTTTTTTTTTTTAGCTTAGGGCGTTTTTCAAGCGTTTTGCTTCAGGTGATAAAACACTCAGATGTGAACAGGTGCCATTAAAATGAATGGGATTTTGCTTGTTGGGCGTTTTTCAGGCATTTTTTTGGGGGGTTTTTTACGAGCTTTTTTATCAGCTGAAAGCGCTCAGGTGTGAAGCTGTAAAATAAGCAGCCATTGCAGTGGATTTATGACTTAAACAACTGTTTGTGTGTGGTGGTTATTTGAAGAATAGGGAAAATTTTGTGCGCCATTTGTTTTTGACAGGAAATGATTGCCAATTTCATGAGGAAGGGATATAATCTTTGTTTCTATAGTACAAAGGGGCTTCCTTGACCTGGTTACTCCAATTTTTCTTTCCCCGACTTGATGGCACACAGCAAGGAATTGATGGGGACGTTTCTCCAGTAATGGGTTAATGACAGCAATAAACCTGACAGAAGTTCATTTTCTCCCCTACTTTATGCAATCCTAAAAAAGTTTTGGTTGCAGTTGAGATCTAACTTCAGGCGGTATGTCACCTATAATGGAGTGGTGGTTATGCTGTAACTCTTATGTCATGCTGAAGTCATATGTTGCATTTCAATTCAACATTGCTCTTTGCCCTTGTCACCATGCGCTTGAATCTGTTCCAATATATTTTTTTCTGCTGTTTGTCCATGTTGTTTTTTTTTACTTTTTATTTATTTTATTTTAATTATAATCATTTAGTGATCAACCATGCAATGTTTGTTTTTGCAGACCAGCCCAGCTGACTACAGTAGGAAAACGGGCTTGTCTGTGGCTTCAAGACCTGTGCATGGATCTTCACAATGTAGAACGAGCCCGAAATGAGCTCAGATTTCGAGGGGTGAAGGGTACAACCGGAACACAGGCCAGCTTCTTGCAGCTTTTTGATGGTGATCATGATAAGGTGACATAGTTAACATTTGTTGTTTAATTGAATGTGTTTAAATGTTGTCAAACCTATTATGGGCAGGCAATTGTATATAACAAATTCAAATCAATAAAACCATAATGGGAATGTAAAGAGAAATGCCTTACATGTTGCAATCTAAATGTACAATCTACTTGCTTGGATAGGTAAACGTAGAAATGAAAAGGTTTGTGGGCTTACATATTACATTTTTTTATGTATTTTTTTAAAGCTCGGAGACAGCTGTATTAAACCTTTATCACCTTATTTATTGTTACTTGTATGTGATGCAACAGTAGCTTGCTGAATAAGCTTTAAAATCTTTCAACCATCTTCAAGTCAAACTGTAAGGGCCTGTTCACCCTAATGGCATGGCTGGTGTTTTTCTGTGCCAGAAACAATTGTTTTCAATGTGCCCTATTGACACTGCAATGTAGCCGGGAGGTGCTGTGCAATTGCCTGCAATGAAATGCAGTAATTCTACATGCTGAATGTCACTGCACAGCAGCTCGATTGTTACTTTGTGCACTTCAAATACAGTTGCCAAGTAAAAGAAATGAACTGTAATGCGGTAAACTGCCACCTCACTGTGGATCACTGCATCTGAAACGGACAGCTGCCCACACTCTAGACCACTGTGATTTAGTGTGCAGGCAGTGTAAATGGGCCCAAATAGGTGTGGGCAGCTTAACAATACTGTTGACAAAGTTAATTTCATCAATATCTTTCTTTAGGCCCCTTTCATACTTGTGCAATTTGTCCTGCGACTTGGTACTGCAAAGTCACATGACAAGTCATTCCCCATGATATCCAATGATACCCATTCATATACAGTTGTGCTCATAACTTTACATACCCTGGCAAAATGTATGATTTCTTGGCTTTTTACGGAGAATATGAATAACACAAACATTTTTTACTCATGGTTAGTGTTTTGCTGAAGCCGTTTATTATTAATCGACTGTTTACTCTTTTTAAATCATAAGCACAACAAAAACTACCCAAATGACCCTGATCAAAAGTTTACATACCCTGGGGTTTTTGGCTTGATAACATGCACACATGTTGACACAAAGGGGTTTGAATGGCTATTAAAGGTAACCATCCTCACCTGTATTCTGTTTGCTTGTAATTCGTGTGTGTGTGTGTATAAAAGGTCAATGAGTTACTGGACTCCTGACAGACCCTTGCATCTTTCATCCCGTGCTGCACTGACGTTTCGTCAAAGGATCTGCGGCAAAAGGTAGTTGAACTATATAAAACAGGAAAGGGATATAAAAGATATCCAAGGAATTCAGAATGGCAATCAGCAGTGTTCAAACTCTTATCAAGAAGTGGAAAATGAGGGCTTCTGTTGAAACCAAACCACGGTCAGGTAGACCAACTAAAATTTCAGGCACAACTGCCAGGAAAATTGTTCGGGATGCAAAGAAAATCCCACAAATAACTTCAGGTAAAATACAGGACTCTCTGGAAACATGTGGTGTGGCTGTTTCAAGATGCACAAAAAGGAGGCACTTGAAGAAAGATGGGCTGCATGGTCGAGTTGCCAGAAGAAAGCCATTACTATGCAAATGCAACAAAGTATCCTGCTTACAATATGCCAAACGGCACAGAGAAAAGCCTCAAACCTTCTGGCACAAAGCCATAATTGAGCTTTTTGGCCACAACCATAAACATTACATTTGGAGAGGATTCAACAAGGCCTATGATGAAAGGTACACCATTACTACTGTAAAACACGGAGGTGGATCGCTGATGTTTTGGGGATATGTGAGCTACAAAGGCACAAGAAATTTGGTCAAAATTGATGGCAAGATGACTGCAGTAGGTTATCAAAAAATACTGGAGGAACATTTGCATTCATCAGCCAGGAAGCTGCGCATGGGACGTACTTAGACATTCCAACATGACAATGATCCAAAACACAAGGCCCAAGTCGACCTGTCATTGGCTACAGCAGAACAAAGTGAAGGTTCTGGAGTGGCCATCTCAGTCTCCTGACCTCAATATCATTAATCCACGCTGGGGAGATCTCAAACGTGAAGTTCATGCAAGACAGCACAAGAATTTACAGGAACTGGAGGCTTTTTTGCCAAGAGGAATGGGCAGCTTTACCATCTGATAAGATAAAGAGCATCATCCACAAATACTACAAAAGACTTCAAGCTGTCATTGATGTTAAAGGGGGCAAAACACTGTATTAAGAACTGGGGTATGTAAACTTTTGATCAGGGTAATTTGGGTAGTTTCTATTGTGATTATGATTTTAAAAAGAGTAAACAGTTGATTGATAAAAAATGGCTTTAGCCAAACACTAACCATTAGTGAAAAATGTTTTTGTGTTATTAATATTTTCTGAAATATGGCCAAGAGATCATAAATTCTGCCAGGGTATGTAAACTTATGCCACTGTATGGGTGACTTCAAGTCGTGCCAACTTCAAAGTAGCCCCTGTACTACTTTGGTCCGACTTTCATGCGAGTTGAGGTCTATGGACCTCGAGTTTACACAGGCATTCCCTGAAATCGCATCAAAATCGTGCAGTGTGAAAGGGGCCTAAATTATAACCGCATAACATGTGGTGAAGTCCAGTTTGGTTCATACAGGAAATGTTGTTCACAACACTTCAGACAGTCAAGGGGGTAAATTTATTACCAATCATTGTGTAGTGTGTGTATAACATGTTAGTACAGTCTACTAAGCTTAGACTTGTAGTGAATTGAAGGGATGTGTAGGCTTACACATTATTCAACTAGGAAAGCAAAGCACAGACAGTGCTTACAACAGGGAACACGCCTCATAGCTTAAGGGTGGAGTCCTTCACTGGGTGCTCTGGCTCAAATGGCCTCCAGCCATTAAAATCACAGCTCCAAGAAAGATGTAGCCAGTAGCTCCAGAATCCCATGGAAATTTTTATTTGCTAAATGTCGAGATTAAAAACAGCTGACACGTTTCGGCATACAGCCTTGTGCACAGCATAGTCACAAAATCAATGACAGAACATTTTTACTACATACCTCAAATGAGGAAGAGCAGTGTTAATAAAACAGTTATTCAATTAAAACCAAAAACTGGCAGATGACAGAAAAATGTGCCACCGGATTATAGTCCAATCAGATGTGGACTTACAATACTATGAAAACATTCAGCATATCAAAGACATCATGCATAACAATTGGCTTATGTGCAGGTGTGCCACAAAATATCTATGGTGGTACATTAAGAGGAGGTGGAGACAGGAACGCCAAGAGGCAACCCTAGAAGAGGAGGATCTGGGGCTGGTCTTTGCAAAACCATTGCACAAAGCAGGTAACCTGTTTATTAGGTGTTTAGTAAGAATAATATATTGCACAAAGATTTCTGTATGTGAAGTAAATAAAACAAGTCAAATGAATGTGTTTAGTGACTTCCACCTCCAGAGAATCCACAACACCACTTGTGACCGACACCACTACCACGCTCACAAGCTCCAAAGCTGCCAGAGGAGGGCAGCAAACAGCATGTTTGTATCAAAACCTTTCCAGACGCTAACATATGGTCATCCTGCTCCATCAATACACTGAGGTTGCCTGGCAGTGCCACCTCGGCTCTCAGCACTGGAGACAATGCGTTCACCCATTTAAATGCTGTATAGGAGAGAAGTACTCACCAAATGGAGCCAGCACCAGGGGACCATATATAGTGTAGTAGTTTATTAAAAAATGTCTCAAGTTTCACAGATAATAAAGACATGCTCAGCTGTCAAAACGCAGCAAGCATTAAAAAATGTACAAAGTGCACTTACAAAAATGGCCCCCAGTTCCGAAACAGCGCACTACATGGGGGAAAAAAAATTGCCTGGAGTCCACCTTTAAAATGACACCATGCAAAATAGTCCCACTTTGCAGGCACTTAGGGATGCTGCCGTTCTCCCTATTTCCTGATTGGATCATTTCCTGCTCTTCTGAGGTCTCTACTGGTATCCATTGGGAAGTTCATAGAACAGTACTGTGTGGACAGTGTATAGGTATCTCCTCGGGTTGGAAAAAAAATACCAGGCTGTTGAGGCAACAAACTGAGATGAGACTTCATAACCTGGAGTCCCATCTCCTTATCTGCCGCATTGACACATCTCTTACGGGAAATAGTGCTTTACGTAACATCTTGAAAAATCTCGACCTGGCTAAGGTTGAAATAGCCCTCCAGAAGTTGCATCAGGTCTTCTATGATAAAGGGAATAAAGCCCATACCTTACTAGCCCACAAACTTCACAAACAAACTTGCACGACGGCTCCTCAAGCCTTGGGAGACTAACGTTGCTTACTTGCATTATCACCCCGAATGCATTACTCAGATTTTTCGCGAATACTTCTCTAACCTCTTATAACAATCTGGCTGTTCCACATCTCCCTACGCAAAAGACTTTTGTGACCGCGTACACGCCTACCTCTCTCATAGCGGTGTTTCTATGCTCTCTGCACCTGCCCTACAGTCCCTTAATGCTCTGATTTTAAAGAGGTGGTGATGGAAACCCGTAAAGCCCCAGAAGCTTTTCTTCCTGTTCTCCTTCCAGACATGACTCATCTAATAGTTTTAATTTTTTATGCGTGAGGGGGAGATTTTGAGAGGTATGTAAATCTCCTTCCTTACCATGATACATAAACAAAACAAGGGCCACACCTTTTGTTTGAATTATAGGCCCATGGCCTTATTGAAGTCTGATCTTAAAATTCTTATGAAATTGCTCTTTGAGGCTTAATGATGTCTTCCCATCTTTAATTCATAAGGATCAGGTGGGCTTTGTCCCTTGGAGGCAAGCGGGTGACAACACCAGAAGAGCAATTCATTTAGTGGACTTTGTCAATAGACAAAAAAATGGAGGCACTCTTACTGAGCTTAGACAAAAAGCTCAGTTGGCCATTTCTGTTTACAACCCTTGAGTATCTGGGCTTTCAGGGGTCTTTCCTCAGAGATTAAGCATCTATATAAGGCTCTTTCAGCCCCCATCAAAACTCAGTTTGCCATCTCTTCCTCTCCTTTCACCATTTCTAATGGGACAAGGCAAGTCTGTCCGCTTTCTCCCTTGCTATTCGCTTTGTGCATTGAACCTCTTGCAGCCCAGATCCACTGTGATCCCATTGTTCATGGGTCTCGGGTAGGGGACAAGAGTTTAAAATTTCATTGTTTGCGAATGACGTTCTCGTTACCTTAACACAACCTCGAGTAACCCTCCATAAGCTATTGGAAGAGTTTGGTGCTTTGTTTGGTTATAAAGTTAATTCCTCTAAATCTGAAGCTTTGCCGCTTAACATCCCTCCCAATGAAGTCAAGCATCTACCGCTATTAAATGCTTGGGGGTGTACATTGCAGTACAGAGTACGACTCTCTGTATGGAGGTAACTTTTTAAACCTCTTTGCGTTGAGAGATTTTATTAACTAAATGGAGGCTTTATTGAATTATAATAATAATATAATAATAGGTCGCATAGCATTGGTTAAAATGACGATCTTGCCTAAGATTCTGAATTGTTTCATGACCCTACCAATACCTATCCCCCGGCGTATCTTCAGGGTCTTCAGGCGGATTTCCTGTACGTGGAACCACAAATAGCATAGGATAGCTCACTCAGTCCTCTTTGCCTTGAAGAAAGATGGGGGTTTGGCCTTCCCCAATCTTATACATTACTATCATGCAGCACAATTGAGGGCCGTTTACTCATGATTTACCTTACCGGCATACAATCGCTGGCCCAAGATAGAAAAAATATGGCTGACCCCAATCCACCCAAACAATCTATTGTGGAATACTGATGCAGATATGCCTTCTGGCTCTCTTGTGCACACTATAGCATTGTTCCACAACTGTTGAACACAGCTGAAATGAAAACACTCCCTCCAGTCTGAAGCTTTCCTCTATAACCCCAAGATGGCAGATAACCTCACCTCCCAAATGATCTCACCATGGTTGCCGAGAAGTCTCTTCCACTTTGATCACCAAGTTAACCTAGTCATGCTCTACCTTTTTTGCTCCTAATCTCCAATTTTCTAAATTGACCCTATTTGAGAACATAGTCTTTGCAGGCCCGTCACAAAAAGGTCTAGTCTCTGATATCAAATGAGTATAGTATGGATACCCAAGGTAAACATGGGTACATGCTTAGATGGGAACAGGATCTTGGGGAGGAGCTTTCCATAGAACAGTGGAGGTCCCCGGCAGCTAAAAACTAATTTTGTACTCTCTAAAGAATACGTACAAAGTGCTATTTTTTTGGTACATGACTGCTGTCCACCTGCAGGCCATATACCCCTTGACTTCAGACCGTTGCTGGCGATGCCGTGTGTATAAAATATATATATATATATATATATATATATATATATATATATATATATATAAAATATGTATGTGTGTAATATAAATATATATATATATATATAATATGTGTGTGTGTGTATGGTGTCAAATGTACATACAACTGTGTTTAGGGTTAGGGTGCTGTTTTACATTCAGATGCGTTCACGCACGTGAGGAAAAAATGAATTTGAGATAATGTGGAACTCCCTTTCAGAATTCTGTGAAATGAGTGATTCAATATCTATGTGTAAGCTCAATAAAATATGACTGACACACATGAATACAAAAAAATATAAATAGCATACAATCAACATTTTTAAATCACCATTAGTGTCCGTGTTATAAAAAAAATCCATAAAGAGTCTGTGTTGTTAAACTCCTATTTGAAAGAAGTTCAAGAATGCAATTTCCACCAGAACCCCTACTCCAATATGTTTGCAAATGATATATAATGTGACCCCGCCATCATGCACAGGTGCTCCCACCACCTTCAATTCAATGCCCTCACCTTAAGGAATAGGCCTACGAAACATACGCTTGTTAGGTCAGATATGCTTGGTCCCTTCAGGGTTATGCATAGATTTTTATTATTCCTCTAATACTGGTATCCTCTATGGTGGGCAATTTCCTCAGTGGTGTTTTTTGGGCTTGTATCTCTAAGGGACGCTCTATCCCCTCTCCTTGGCTCGCAGTCACTCAAACACAGTTGGGTATCCATAGTGTAGCATGTATAACCAACCAACTTTTATTAAAGCGGAGTTCCACCCAAAAGTGGAACTTCCGCTTTAAGGACTCCTGACCCCCTGACATATTACATTTGGCATGTCATTTTTTAGGGGGGGGGGGGGTGAAGCGTGTACCTAGTTTTGACAGGTACCCAGCTCCCACCTCTGCTCTCGCCACCTTGGCAACTTGAGCTGAAGTTCTCTCCTCCCTCTCCCTCCCTGCAATCTTCTGGGACACGTCACAGGTCCTAGAAGATTTTCCGGCCATTTAGGACACGCAGCGTGACTTGCGCAGTGCGCACCCAGCTGTGAAGCCGCAAAATGTCCCACACTAGTGATGCTCTCGCCACGGAGAGGCGGGCGAGAGAACAGAGGCTTTGGGCGGTCGCATCGCTGGATTGTGGGACAGTTGAGTGTGTGTTTAGGTCAGCAACTACCCTTTTGTAGCGGCTGGACCTCCGCTTTAAAAGATATTGCACTTACATTGAAAACAAGTATATGTGCCTTTTAAACTGGACAGGGAAACTGAGCAAGTCAGGAGACTGGTGACGTGACGCTGAAGCCGCCGAATACCTGTTTGTGGCTGTATTGTTTAAAGGCACATATACATGTTTTTAATGTAAGTGCATTTCTTTTAATAAAAGTTGGTTGGTATTCATGTGTGTTAGATATTCATGTGTGTTACATAGACACTTATTTCACAGAATACTGAAAGGGAGCGCTGCATTATCTCATTATTTGTTTTCAACCGCACTGGCATTCTCTCCAAAATCTTATTGAATGACTGACATAAATCTTCCCTTCTGCCCCAAAATGTTAGGATTACTCCCTTCCAGGTTGTCCAAATTAGCCAGGAAACTAACTATCATGGTTATGCAATAGAGTTTTGTCTGTCAGGGGGCGTGGCCTGGAGAGCAATGGAGTAGGACGCTTGCAGTGAGTGCTCCGCTTGCCTATACTCCTGCAACAACCATCCTGCTTTAATCCTGCTGATCCTACCTGGCATCTGCATCCCAGCAAGCCTGCCTTGTCCTCTGCTAGGCCCTTGGAGCTATTTAGTCATCTAGAGTGCCACCCGAGGCTGCAATCACCGGACTTCCCCACCCTGGGGCTGGCTGTAGGACAGACCGCGGCTTCGGCCTAGTTCTCGGAGCGGAGGCCATTATGCTCCACCCGGCGGTGGCTCCTGCAGGTCTCCCTGGCATACCTTACTCCCCCCGAGACTGATTTCTGCCTGCCTCGGCCACCGGATTGCCTGTGGCTGCTAGCGCAGCGCCTCTACACCCTGTAGCAGCTGGTGGAAAGGACCGCAGCTCCGGCCTTGTTCTTGGAGTGGCGGCCATCTTGCTACACCCAGCGACGGCCTTACAGGTCTGCCTGGCTCCCCAGAGACTGATCTTTGCCTGCCTCGGCCACCGGATCTCCTGTAACAGTTGGTGCAGCACCTTCTCATCCAGTGGCAGCCAGTGGGACGGTACGTATCTTCGGCTTGGTCCCTGGACCGGCGGCCATCTTGCTTCACCCACAGTGGACCTGTGCAGGTACTACAAGACTCCCTGATCCCCCTGAGCCCGGGTTCTCCCTGCTACAACCATCTGGCCACAACTTATAGCCCCTATTGTGCAGCTCTAAAACTGCGGCGAGAGGGGGTTATCGAAGACTCGGCCTAGTAAGCAACGGCCATATTAGTGCACCCCGGGACCCCACTGACCACCTCCTGGACTATGTCTCCACTGAAAAAGGCTTCCGAGGCTACTGACAAGCTTGCCAAATACCGCCGCCTTGAGGAAGACCAACATGCCAAGGATGGCGCCGGTCCCTCTCCGGACACGGAACATTCTACGGCGGCCACAAAGTACGCGATGCTATTGCCCTGTGCCAGAGCACGCTCACCACCAAAATCAAGGAAGTCATAATCGATGTGTCCCTTATCTAACAAGATCTCTCTACCCTGTGGGACCGCGTGGCAGAGACTGAGACCCGTATTAGCAGAGCGGAAGACGTCTTGCACCCCCTGCAACATACTACTGATGAGGTGTGCCGCCAGCTTCAGCAGATTAGTGCGAAACAGGATGACATGGAAAATCGCCTCCGGAGATGTAGTCTCCAATTTATCGGCCTCCCTGAGACTGCTGAGGGCAACGACGCAGCAAGTTTCCTTGAAAACCTCCTGACATCCACCTTCGACAGAGGTGCATTCTTGGTAATGTTCGCAGTGGAAAGAGCTCATCGAATCCCTGCCTGTCCTCCTCCAGGGGCTCCACCGCGTACCCTGATAGCGAATTTCCTTAACTTCAGGGACCATGACAAGATCCTCCGCCTGACCAGAGAGATGGGAAATATCCCCCACACCAACACGCATGTGGCCGTATTTCCGGACTTTTCCACTGAGGTACAACGATAAAGATCCAGGTTCCAGGATGTTAAGCAACGCCTCCGAGTACTACACCTCAAATACGCTGTGCTGTACCCTGCAAAGCTTCATATGGAGTGTGAAGGCCAAACCCACTTTTTTGAAGACTCTGAGCTAGCATCCACTTGCATTGATCAGAGGGATCGCCGAGACGTAGTATACCACCTAGCCTATAAGCTGTGAGTACTTTGCTTTTCTCCCCCCTGTACCCGTAATTATACCCACTGCTGTACTGATGAGCCCCTTAGTGAGCACATTGCACGTACATATCCTCTGCTAGAACTGGGGGACAGACTTGAAATTCTTTTTCAGCCGTATACTGGACCTCGCAGTGTACCTACTGTCTCCGGGTGGCCTCACCGATTCATGATCCCTATTTCCCCTATCCCTGAGAGATGCCTGTAGAGGACAGTAGATCGAACGTCACTAAAAACAATGTTGCTTTACTTTATCTACCACCCTGATGACAGGCGGACCCCCCCCTGCACAGCTGTAATGGTGCTGCACCTTTGTGGCCCCTACACCCCATGCACTTCTAGAAGTCCCCCCTAGTATCTCTGAATTTTTTCATCTCCCGTTTGTTTGAATGGTTTCTTTTCCCCTTTGTTTTTTTTTTCTTTTTATTATGGTTATCTATGATCCTCTGAAATTAAGTTCCTTACCTCCAATGTGTCCTAAACGTTGGATGTCCCCTGTTGATACCTGGTTATGGGGTACTATGTCTGTGCCAAGTTGGGGTGGCATTGGACTGGGAGGGAGGGGAAATGTTGTGGTTATTATTTTTCTCACACCACCATGTTTGCAACTGCTTACTTATGCTAAAGGTACTATGTTACTATCATACATGCACTGTCGTTATTGGTTACCACTGTGTTTTATGCTATCTGATGTGGCTGTGTCTGCTCTGCCGGTCCTGGTCCAGCTGCGGCTTATCATATACACCCTATACCCGCCATGAGCTCTCTAAAGTTCCTCACATGGAATGTTAGAGGCTTGTGCAATAAGATTAAACGCACAGCTGCAGTGACATTCCTTAAGTTCCAGCATGCTGACATCACGCTAGTTGAGACCCACGTCACGGGCCACTTACAATCCTCTCTCAAAAAGCAATGGATAGGTTGGGCGTACCATGCCACCCACACCTCTTATTCCAGAGGAGTATCGGTCCTGAACGCTAAAAGGGTTCCTTTTGACCTAGTGCTGCTCCAGACGGACCGGCTGAGCAGATATGTGTTTTATACACGCCACTATTAATGGCTCCCCTATCCTGATACTAGCCTGCTATGCCCCCCCCAATACACTTGTAATTAAGCCCACAAGCAAACTAAACTGGAGCCTTTTCGCTGCAGTGTCCTCTAGTGGCAGAAATTCTTATTTCTCTTGTTTGAGAACTGCATAATTTAAGACTTTACATAAACTCTCAAATCTTTCATTATGTCTTCATGTTATATACTTTGAATACTATGGCATCAATATCAATTCTAAGCGGTATGTGTGGAGAAAACCAGGCACTGCTCATCACCTGTCCAATACAGTCCCAACAGTGAAGCATGGTGGTGGCAGCATCATGCTGTGGGGGTGTTTTTTAGCTGCAGGGACAGGATGACTGGTTGCAATCAAGGGAAAGATGAATGCGGCCAAGTACAGGGATATTCTGGACGAAAACCTTCTCCAGAGTGCTCAGGACCTCAGACTGGGCCGAAGGTTTATCTTCCAAAAAGACAATGACCCTAAGCACATAGCTAAAATAACGAAGGAGTGGCTTCACAACAATTCTGTGACTGTTCTTTAATGGCCCAGCCAGAGCCCTGACTTAAACCCAATTGAGCATCTCTGGAGAGACCTAAAAATGGCTGTCCACCAACGTTTACCATCCAACCTGACAGAACTGGAGAGGATCTGCAAGGAGGAATGGCAGAGGATCCCCAAATCCAGGTGTGAAATTTTTTTTAGCATCTTTCCCCAAAAGACTCATGGGTGTATTAGATCAAAAGTGTGCTTCTACTAAATACTGTAATAATAATAATAAAATAATAAATAATTTCTTTTGTGTGTTCTTTTCTGTGTGTACATTAATGAGGAAAAAAAATGGACTTGAAAATGATTTTAGCAAATGGCTGCAATATAACAAATACTTTCCGTTCCCACTGTGTGCATGTATGTATGTATGTATGTATATGTGTGTGTGTGTATATGTGTATATGTGTGTATATATATATATATATATATATATATATATATATATTTATTACAAAATATTATGCACACACACCCCCTTGAAAAAGTATTGATACCCATTTGAAATTTTGCACATTTTGTCATGTTTCAACCAAAAACATAAATATATTTTATGTGATAGACCAACACAAAGTGGCTTCTAATTGCGAAGTGGTAGGAAAATGATCAATGGTTTTCAAAATTTTTTACAAATATCTGAAAAGTGCATTTGTATTCAGCCCCCTTTACTCTGATACCCCTAACTAAAATCTTGTGGAACCAATAGCCTTCAGAAGTCACCTAATTAGTAAATGGGGGTCCACCTGTGTGTAATTTAATCTCAGTATAAATGCAGCTGTTCTGTGAAGCTCTGAGGTTTGTTAGAGAACCTTAGTGAACAAACAGCATCATGAAGGCCAAGGAACACACCAAACGGGTCAAGAATAAGGTTGTGGAGAAGTTTTAAAGCAGGGTTAGGTTATAAAAAAAATATCCTAAGCTTTGAACATCTCACGGAACACTGTTCAATCCATCATCCGAAAATGGAAAGTGTATGCCACAACTGCAAACCTACCAAGACCTGACCGTCCACCTAAATTGACAGGCAGGGCAAGGAGAGCATTAATCAGACACAGCCAAGAGGCCCATCGTAACTCTGAAGGAGCTGCAGAGATCCACAGCTCAGGTGGGAGAATCTGTCCACAGGGACAACTATTAGTCATGCACTCCACAAATCTGGCCTTTTATGGAAGAGGAGCAAGAAGAAAGCCATTGTTGAAAGAAAGCCATAAGAAGTCCTGTTTGCAGTTTGTGAGAAGCCATGTGGGGGACACAACAAACTTGTGGAAGAATGTGCTCTGGTCAGATGAGACCAAAATGAAACTTTTTGGCCTAAAAGCAAAACGCTATGTGTGGCAAAAAACTAACACTGCACATCACCCTGAACACCACCGTTAAACATGGTGGTGGCAGCATCATGTTTTGGGGATGCTTTTCTTCAGCAGGGACAGGGAAGTTGGTCAGAGTTGATGTGTAGATGGATGGAGCCAAATACAGGGGAATCTTAGAGGAAAACCTGTTTGAGTCTGCAAAAGACTTAATACTGGGGCAGAGGTTCACCTTCCAGCAGGAAAACGGCCCTAAACATACAGCCAGAGCTACAATGGAATGGTTTAGATCAAAGCATATTCATGTGTTAGAATGGCCCAGTCAAAGTCAAGACTTAAAGCGGAAGTAAACCCATCCATAAAACTTTCATTTCCGGCACGTGCTGGAAATGTAACGCTCCCATTGGTTGTGCTCTCAACCAAACTGTCGAGCCATCCAATGGCTGGTGTCATAACTGATCACATGTGCAGCATCATGGCAGTTGTAGATTTAACAGAGGCAAAGATGGCAGCTTTCTTGGCTGAAAACGATAGGAGGGTTTACTTACACTTTAAATCCAATTGATAATCTGTGGCAAGACTTGAAAATTGATGTTCGCAGATGCTCTCCATCCAGTCTGACAGAGCCTGAGCTATTTTTAGAATGGGCGAAAATTTCACTCTCTAGATGTGCAAAGCTGGTAGAGACATACCCAAAAAGACTTGCAGCTGTAATTGCAGCGAAAGGCGGTTCTACAAAGTATTGACTCAGGGAGGCTGAATATTAATGCACGTCACACTTTTCACATATTTGTAAAAAATTTGGAAAACCATTTATCATTTTCCTTCCACTTCACAATTATGTGCCACTTTGTTGGTCTATCACATAAAATCCCAATAAAATACATTTATGTTTTTGGTTGTGACATAACAAAATATGGAAAATTTAAAGGAGTGTATATATATATATATATATATATATATATATATATATATATATATATATATATATATATATACTCACAAAAGTGAGTACAAGCCTCAGATTTTTGTTAAATAATGTATTATTTATTTTCTTGGGACAACACTGAAGAAATTACACTTTGTAAAGTAGTGAGTGTACAGCTTGTATAACACTGTAAATTTGCTGTCCACTCAAAATAATGAACACTCAGCCATTAATGTCTAGAACGCTGGCAACAAAAGGGAGTACACCCCTAAGTGATAATGTCCAAATTGGGCCCAAAGTGTCAATATTTTGTGTGGCCACCATTATTTTCCAGCACTGCCTTAAAGGGGTTGTAAACCCTTTTGTGTTTTTTCACGCTAATGCATCCTATGCATTAAGGTGAAAAAACGTCTGGCAGTGTCTGGCCCCCCCCCCCTCCGTTTTCTTTACCTTAGCCCCTTCATTCACTCGGCGGAGACACGCTCTCCTTCTCTGCACGGGGTTCCAGCTCTTGATTGGATTGATTGATAGCGCAGCCATTGGCTCCTGCTGCTGTCAATCAAATCCAACGACGCGGGTGCTGGTGGGCAGGCCCCAGTCCGGCATTCGTATGTATGGATGCAAATGCTGGACTCGGAAGCATGCCCGCAAGGTAACCCTCTGGGAGAGCGCTTCTTCTAGGGGGTTATCTGATCAGAGGAGGAGCTGCCGGGAGACCCCAGAAGTCAAGGATCATGTTATTTAAGAAAAAAAAAAAAGCCTTACAATCACTTTAACCCTCTTGGGGATGGAGTTCACCAGAGCTTCACAGGTTGTCACTGGAGTCCTCTTCCACTCCCCCATGATGACATCACGGAGCGGGTGGATGTTAGAGACCTTGAGTTCCTCCACCTTCCGTTTGAGGATGCCCCACAGATGCTCAACAGGGTTTAGGTCTGGAGATATGCTTGGCACCTCCGCTACTTTAGCAAGGCAGTGGTCATCTTGGAGGTGTGTTTGGGGTAGTTATTATGTTGGAATACTGCCCTGCCGCCCAGTCTCCGAAGGGAGGGGGGTCAT
Organism: Lithobates clamitans; assembly: GCA_037952925.1. Taxonomy (NCBI): domain Eukaryota; kingdom Metazoa; phylum Chordata; class Amphibia; order Anura; family Ranidae; genus Lithobates; species Lithobates clamitans. The sequence goes on from JBBGZY010000209.1 coordinate 436,911, forward strand.
GCTCTGCTTCAGTTTGTCACAGTACATGTTGGCATTCATGATTTCCCTCAATGAACTGTAGCTCCCCAGTGCCGGCAGCACTCATGCAGCCCCAGACCATGACACTCCCACCACCATGCTTGACTGTAGGCAAGACACACTTGTCTTTGTACTCCCCACCTGGTTGCCGCCACACACGCTTGACACCATCTGAACCAAATAATTTTATCTTGGTCTCATTAGACCACAGGACATGGTTCCAGCAATCCAGGTCTTTAGTCTGCTTGTCTTCAGCAAACTGTTTGCTGCCTTTCTTGTGCATCATCTTTAAAAAAAGCTTCCTTTTTGGGACAGCCATACAGACCAATTTGATGCAGTGTGCGGAGTATGGTCTGAGCACTGACAGGCTGACCCCCCCACCCCTTCAACCTCTGCAGCAATGCTGGCAGCACTCATATGCCTATTTCCCAAAGACAACATCTGGATATGACGCTGAGCACGTGCACTCAACTTCTTTGCTCGACCATGGTGAGGCCTGTTCGGAGTGGATCCTGTCCTGTTAAACTGCTGTATGGTCTTGGCCATTGTGCTGCAGCTCAGTTTCAGGGTCTTGGCAATCTTATTGCCTAGGCCATCTTTATGTAGAACGACAGTTCATTTTTTCAAATCCTCAGAGTTCTTTGCCATGAGGTGCCATGTTAAACTTGCAGTGACCAGTATTTGAGAGTGAGAGTAAATGAGAAAATGGCTAATTGGGCCCAGTTTGGACATTTTCACTTAGGGGTGTACTCCTTTTTGTTGCCAGCATTCTAGACATTAATGACTGTGAGTTATTTTGAGGGGACAGCAAATTTACCCTGTTATACAAGCTGTACACTTACTACTTTACATTGTAGCAAAGTGTCTTCTCTTCAGTGTTGTCACATAAAAAGATATAATAAAATATTTACAAAAATGTGAGGGGTCTAATCACTTTTGTGAGATACTGTAATTGTGACACAAGTCATATTGTAATTGAATGTCTCTTGAATTGAATGTCTTTTCCATCTGCAGCCACTGTAATGTTTTGAAAATGCATTGAAATATGGCTACCTGGAGTTGTTCTGTACACAGAATGTGTTCTGATCACCCCCTGGAAACACCATTTCCTGCTTGTGTGAATGGCTCACTAATTTTCCCTGAAGTCTCCCTAAGGCCCCTTTCACACTTATACAACTTCAAAGTCGCGCGATTTTACCGCGATTTGGGAGCAGTACTACTTTGTACGATTTTGCCACATTTTTGGCATTAAATGAAAACATACAGTAGTTGGTATGAATCGTAAGGGGGAACTCCACGCCAAGTTTTAAATAAAAAAACTGGCGTGGGTTCCCCCCCAGGGGCATACCAGGCCCTTAGGTCTGGTATGGATTGTAAGGGGAACCCCCTACGCCAAAAAATTGGCGTGGGGGTCCCCCCAAAATCCATATCAGACCCTTATCTGAGCACGCAGCACGGCCGGTCAGGAATGGGGGTGGGAACGAGCGAGCGCCCACCCCCCTCCTGGACCGTACCAGGCCACATGCCCTCAACATGGGGGGGTGGGTGCTTTGGGGCACGGGGGGGCGCCCGGCGGGCCCCACCCCACCCCAAAGCACCTTGTCCCCATGTTGATGAGGACAACGTTCTCTTCCCGACAACCCTGGCCGTTGGTTGTCGGGGTCTGCGGGCGGGGGGCTTATCGGAATCCGGGAGCCCCCTTTAATAAGGGGCCCCCAGAGCCCGGCCCCCCACTCTATGTGAATGAGTATGGGGTACATCGTACCCCTACCCATTCACCTAGGGAAAAAAGTGTCAATAAAAAACACAGTACACAGGTTTTTAAAGTCATTTATTAGGCAGCTCCAGGGTCTTCTTCCGACTTCGGGGGTCTCTCCGGCCTCTTCTCCCAGTGTCCGCAACTTCTGCCGGCTCCACCGCTATCTTCTGCCGCTCTTTTGCCAGCGGTGGCCCAGACTACTGGATTGTCGCCTTCCCTCTTCTTTTCCAGAGTTGTTGACACGACGCTCTCTCAAGCTGCAATGGTCTCTGAGCTCTCCGCAACGGACTTATATAGGCGGTGACCCCGCCCGCTTATGCCGTCACAGTCCCTGGGCATGCTGGGACTGTGACGTTTTAACCACTTGAGCCCCGGACCATTATGCTGCCTAAGGACCAGAGGTCTTTTTCCAATTTGGCACTGCGTCGCTTTAACTGCTAATTGCGCGGTCATGCAATGCTGTACCCAAACGAAATTTGCGTCCTTTTCTTCCCACAAATAGAGCTTTCTTTTGATGGTATTTGATCACCTCTGCGGTTTTTATTTTTTGCGCTATAAACGGAAAAAGACCGAAAATTTTGAAAAAAAATGATATTTTCTACTTTTTGTTATAAAAAAAATCCAATAAACTAAATTTTAGTCATACATTTAGGCCAAAATGTATTCGGCCACATGTCTTTGGTAAAAAAAATGTCAATAAGCGTATATTTATTGGTTTGCGCAAAAGTTATAGCGTCTACAAACTAGGGTACATTTTCTGGAATTTACACAGCTTTTAGTTTATGACTGCCTATGTCATTTCTTGAGGTGCTAAAATGGCAGGGCAGTACAAAACCCCCCCAAATGACCCCATTTTGGAAAGTAGACACCCCAAGGAAATTGCTGAGAGGCATGTTGAACCCATTGAATATTTATTTTTTTTGTCCCAAGTGATTGAAAAATGACAAAAAAAAAAAAAATATTTACAAAAAGTCGTCACTAAATGATATATTGCTCACACAGGCCATGGGCCTATGTGGAATTGCACCCCAAAATACATTTAGCTGCTTCTCCTGAGTACGGGGATACCACATGTGTGGGACTTTTTGGGAGCCTAGCCGCGTACGGGGCCCCGAAAACCAAGCACCGCCTTCAGGATTTCTAAGGGTGTAAATTTTTGCTTTCACTCTTCACTGCCTATCACAGTTTCGGAGGCCATGGAATGCCCAGGTGGCACAAAACCCCCCAAAATGACCCCATTTTGGAAAGTAGACACCCCAAGCTATTTGCTGAGAGGCATATTGAGTCCATGGAATATTTTATATTTTGACACAAGTTGCGGGAAAGTGACACTTTTTATTTATTTATTTTTTTTTTTTCATAAAGTTGTCACTAAATGATATATTGCTCACACAGGCCATGGGCATATGTGGAATTGCACCCCAAAATACATTTAGCTGCTTCTCCTGAGTATGGGGATACCACATGTGTGGGACTTTTTGGGAGCCTAGCTGCGTACGGGACCCCGAAAACCAATCACTGCCTTCAGGATTTCTAAGGGTGAAAATTTTTGATTTCACTCTTTACTGCCTATCACAGTTTCGGAGGCCATGGAATGCCCAGGTGGCACAAAACCCCCCCAAATGACCCCATTTTGGAAAGTAGACACCCCAAGCTATTTGCTGAGAGGCATGGTGAGTATTTTGCAGCTCTCATTTGTTTTTGAAAATGAAGAAAGACAAGAAAAAAAATTTTTTTTTTTCTTTTTTCAATTTTCAAAACTTTGTGACAAAAAGTGAGGTCTGCAAAATACTCACTATACCTCTCAGCAAATAGCTTGGGGTGTCTACTTTCCAAAATGGGGTCATTTGGGGGGGTTTTGTGCCACCTGGGCATTCCATGGCCTCCGAAACTGTGATAGGCAGTGAAGAGTGAAATCAAAAATTCACGCCCTTAGAAAGCCTGAAGGCAGTGATTGGTTTTCGGGGTCCCGTACGCGGCTAGGCTCCCAAAAAGTCTCACACATGTGGTATCCCCGTACTCAGGAGAAGCAGCAGAATGTATTTTGGGGTGTAATTTCACATATTTCCATGGCATGTTTGAGCAATATATCATTTAGTGACAACTTTGTGCAAAAAAAAAAAAAAAAAAAAAAAAAATTTGTCTCTTTCCCGCAACTTGTGTCGCAATATAAAATATTCCATGGACTCGACATGCCTCTCAGCAAATAGCTTGGGGTGTCTACTTTCCAAAATGGGGTCATTTGGGGGGGTTTTGAACTGTCCTGGCATTTTATGCACAACATTTAGAAGCTTATGTCACACATCACCCACTCTTCTAACCACTTGAAGACAAAGCCCTTTCTGACACTTATTGTTTACATGAAAAAGTTTTTTTTTTTTTGCAAAAAAATTACTTTGAACCCCCAAACATTATATATTTTTTTAAAGCAAATGCCCTACAGATTAAAATGGTGGGTGTTTCATTTTTTTTTTTCACACAGTAATTGCGCAGCGATTTTTCAAACGCATTTTTTGGGGAAAAAACACACTTTTTTTAATTTTAATGCACTAAAACACGCTATATTGCCCAAATGTTTGATGAAATAAAAAAGATGATCTTAGGCCGAGTACATGGATACCAAACATGACATGCTTTAAAATTGCGCACAAACGTGCAGTGGCAACAAAATAAATACATGTTTAAAAGCCTTCAAAAGCCTTTACAGGTTACCACTTTAGATTTACAGAGGAGGTCTACTGGAAAAATTACTGCACTCGATCTGGCCTTCGCGGTGATACCTCACATGCATGGTGCAATTGCTGTTTACGTTTGACGACAGACCGCCGCTTGCGTTCGCCTTAGCGCGAGAGCAGGGGGCGACAGGGGTGTTTTTTTTTTTTGTTTTTTTTTTCTTTATTATTTTTTTGCTTTTTTAATCTTACTTTTAAAATGTTCCTTTCATATTTTTTTTTTTAATCATTTTTATTGTTATCTCGGGGAATGTAAATATCCCCTATGATAGCAATAGGTAGTGACAGGTACTCTTTTTTGAAAAAATTGTGGTCTATTAGACCCTAGATCTCTCCTCTGCCCTCAAAGCATCTGACCACACCAAGATCGGTGTGATAAAATGCTTCCCCAATTTCCCAATGGCGCTATTTACATCCGGCGAAATCTAAGTAATGAAATACTCGTAGCTTCCGGTTTCTTAGGCCATAGAGATGTTTGGAGCCACTCTGGTCTCTGATCAGCTCTATGGTCAGCTGGCTGAATCACCGGCTGCATTCTCAGGTTCCCTGTTGAGACAGGAGATCCAGAGAAAAACACGGAAGACGGTGGGGGGGGGGGGGCATTCCCTCCCACGGCTTGTAAAAGCAGTCTAGAGGCTAATTAGCCGCTAGGATTGCTTTTACATGAAAGCCGACCGCTGGCTGAAAAGAATGATACCAAGATGATACCTAAACCTGCAGGCATCATTCTGGTATAACCACTCAAAGTCGTGAATGGCGTACCTGAAGACAAAAAAATGGTTAACAATGGTTAACAATAAAGCACAGTAAAGTGTAAATAATTACACACCTGAAAAACAAACATGATAAAACATAATAACAATAACAATAACAATAACAATAACAATAAAACATTGCAGAATAGAATACAGTAAAAAAGAGCAGAACAATAGAGAGAGAGAATAGAGAGAGAGAGAACAATAAAACAACAACTATTTTTTTTATTTCATATTTTTTTTTTTTTTTTACACTTTTTTTGTAACTAACTTTTATAACGGTAACCGGTTCCAGGTTCGGGTCTCTCAAAATGCGATGGCATCTTGGGAGACCCTGTGAAAGTGTGCCTAGTCTGTGCAATGCTGTACCCTACGCTAATACTCAACTAGTGAATGGTAGCGTTCAAAACATTCACCAATGCAAAGACCAGGATTGTCAGGACAGGAGGGACAATAATAGCGGGTGTCACGCCTATATCCGCGCTTGCTGCAGACACGACATCTTTTTTGGGGGGTTCGCTGGGTAGGGGTACTCGGGAGGACATAAAAATGCCTCTCATGCAGCCGACTGCATTTGGTTGGGGATGTGAATGGGGGAAGTACGGGCGCTGCAGAAGTGGTGGGCTCCCAATTAGGATTGGCGAATGCAGCAGGAAGGGCATTATGGGCACGACGGGCCTGTGTTTGTCTTTTTGGTGGCAGCGGGACACTACTTGTGCTTGCCACCTCACCAGCTTGAACTGCACTTATGGGACTCGCCACGTCACCAAGTGTTACTGCAGTGCTGGTTTGACCACGACCGGGGTGTACTACGCCGCTGGTGCTTGCCAGTTCACCAAAACGCTACAAAAAAACTGTTAGCGATCGCAGGGATCAGGCCTGACTCTGCGAACGCTGCAGTTATGCGTTTAGTGCCTTGTAAGTGACAGTGATCGATCGATACTGCACTTGGGTGGGCTGGGCCGGGCGGAGGGACAAAACGCAGGTGCTAGCAGGTATCTGGGCTGATCCCGCTAACACTGCATTTTTGGGAACCCTAAACTGCTGGTGACGCTAGTATAGATCTGATCGGATCAGATATTGATCCGTTCAGATACTATACCACTAAGGGAGGTGTATGGTGCGTGCGTGGGTGTTAGCGGTACTGGCGCTAATCTGACGCTGCCTGGGGCTGGTGCTTGCCAGTTCACCAAAATGCTACAAAAAAAACTGTTAGCGATCGCAGGGATCAGGCCTGACTCTGTGAACGCTGCAGTTATGCGTTTAGTGTTTTGTAAGTGACAGTGATCGATCGATACTGCACTTGGGTGGGCTGGGCTGGGCCGGGCGGAGGGGCAAAACGCAGGTGCTAGCAGGTATCTGGGCTGATCCCGCTAACACTGCGTTTTTGGGAACCCTAAACTGCTGGTGACGCTAGTATAGATCTGATCGGATCAGATATTGATCCGTACAGATACTATACCACTAAGGGAGGCGTATGGTGCGTGCGTGGGTGTTAGCGGTACTGGCGCTAACCTGACGCCTGGGGCTGGTGCTTGCCAGTTCACCAAAATGCTACCAAAAAAACTGTTAGCAATCGCAGGGATCAGGCCTGACTCTGCGAACGCTGCAGTTATGCGTTTAGTGCCTTGTAAGTGACAGTGATCGATCGATACTGTACTTGGGTGGGCCGGGCCGGGCGGAGGCACAAAACGCAGGTGCTAGCAGGTATCTGGGCTGATCCCGCTAACACTGCGTTTTTGGGAACCCTAAACTGCTGGGGACGCTAGTATAGATCTGATCGGATCAGATATTTATCCGATCAGATACTATACCACTAAGGGAGGCATATGCTGCGTGCGTGGGTGTTCGCGGTACTGGCGCTAATCTGACGCTGCCTGGGGCGACGCATATCACCGCCGGGCGATCGGGGGGCTAAACCTTTATTCGGTAATAAACGGCGGGTGCCCTGACACTATAAAAAATAAACGAACTAACCAGCGTCACCCGTAACGGTTATACGGTGATCAGTGGTGAAAGGGTTAACTAGGGGGCAATCAAGGGGTTAAAACATTTATTAGGTAGTATATGGGGGTCCCTGACGCTATAAAACGCTGACGGCGAACCTAAATATTTACCTCACTAACTAGCGTCACCAGCGACACTAATACAGCGATCAGAAAAATGATCGCTTAGTGACACTGGTGACAGGGGGTGATCAAGGGGTTAAAACTTTATTAGGGGGGGTTAGGGGGGTACCCTAGACCTAAAGGGGGGTAACAGTAACTGTGCTAACACAGTAACTGTCACAAACTGACACCTAGCAGTAATCAGGAAAAAAAAAAAAAAAAAAAAAAAAACTGCTGGTGTCAGTTTGTGACAGGGGGGGGGGGGGGGTGATTGGGGGGGGATCGGGGGGCGATCGGGGGGGGGGATCGGGGTGATTTGTGTGCCTGGCATGTTCTACTGTGTGTGTGTAGTGTTGTGCACTCACATACTTGTCGTCTCTCCTCGGGCCGGAACGGAAAATACCGACCCGAGGGGAGATGACATCACTTCCTTTGCTGCTGTTTAGCATACAGCAGCAAAGGAGCGTTTTCATTGGCCGGCGGCGATCGCGAGGGGGGGGCCACGAACGGATGGTCTCCCCCTCATCACCGATCGCCGCTGGACATAGGACGACCGCCTCGGGCACCGGGGGGGGGTCCGATCGGACCCCCCACCCGCGGAAGGCAAATCACGTACCCTGTACGTGATTTTGCCTGTCCGTGCCACTTTGCCGACGTACATCGGCGTGAGGCGGTCGTCAAGTGGTTAAGGGGCATGGTCACCGGGTGATAACCACGCCCCCTTATGGCGGCACAGTCCCAGCATGACCCGGGACAGCAACCTCATAAGGGGGCGGGGTCACCGCCTATATAAGTCCATTGCGGAGCGCTTAGAGACCATTCCAGCTGGAGAGAGCGTCGTGTCAACATTGGAAGAAAAGAAGGCAGAAGTCCGGGCCACCGCTAGCAATTCAGCTGCAGAAGATAGCGGAGGAGCCGGCAGAAGATCAGGACACCAGGAGGAGACGCCGGAGAGACCCTCAAAGTCGGAAGAAGACCCCCGAAGTCGGAAGAAGACCCCGGAGCTGCCTAATAAATTACTAAAAACCTGTGTTTTTTATTGACACTTTTTCCCTAGGTGAATGGGTAGGGGTACGATGTACCCCATACTCATTCACATAGGGTGGGGGGCCGGGATCTGGGGCCCCCCTCATAAAGGGGGCTCCCGGATTCCGATAAGCCCCCTGCACGTAGACCCCGACAACCAACGGCCAGGGTTGTCGGGAAGAGGCCCTTGTCCTCATCAACATGGGGACAAGGTGCTTTGGGGTGGGGGGGCCCTGCAGGGTGCCCCCTATGCCCCAAAGCACCCACCCTCCCATGTTGAGGGCATGCGGCCTGGTAAGGTCCAGGGGGGGGGGGCGCTCGCTCGTCCCCACCCCCATTCCTGACCGGCTGGACTGCATGCTCAGATAAGGGGCTGGTATGGATTTTGGGGGGGACCCAAGAAGTCGGACCAAGTAGTGCAGGGACTACTTTCAAGTCGGCACGACTTAAAGTCGTGCCAATATGAATGGTAGTCATTGAAAATCATGGAGAATGACTTGTCATACGATTTTGCAGTACAAAATCGTGGGACAAGTCGTATAAGTGTGAAAGGGGCCTAAGATGCAAGTCAGATTTCAGGCATCCCCTGCTACAAAAATGTCATTTTTGAAAAGATACTTTCAATAGGAATACATCTAAAGGGATGCAGGCCTAGCAGATTTCCTAATTAGTGCTCTGCAGCTCCACAGCTGACAGATAAATATGAAACTACTCCCATTAGACCCACTCAGAACAGAGGCACAGAGGAACATACAGGGATTTCTTCAGAATAACAAAAAGGTGGGAATCTGCAACAAAGGTTATTATAATTTTTGCAATGTACATGGAGCACCCAGGGGGGATTTTTTTTTTGTGTTTTTTTTTTTTTTTCAACCAAAGTGGAGTTACACTTTAATATTTTCCACCTCTGGGGGAATCTAGGATGGAAAAGGACCTGGGGTCCTAGTAGATGATAGGCTCAGCAATGGCATGCAATGCCATGCTGCTGCTAACAAAGCAAACAGAAAATTGGCATGTATTAAAAAGGGGATAAAAAAAAAAAATTCTCCCGCTCTACAAGACTGGTCCAGCCGCACCTAGAGTATGCTGTCCAGTTTTGGGCACCAGTCCTCAGGAAGGATGTACTGGAAATGGAGCGAGTACAAAGAAGGGCAACAAAGCTAATAAAGGGTCTGGAGGATGTTAGTTATGAGGAAAGGTTGCAAGCACTGAACTTATTCTCTCTGGAGAAGACGCTTGAGAGGTGATATGATTTCTATTTACAAATACCGTACCGGTGACCCCATAATAGGGATAAAACTTTTTCGCAAAAGAGTTTAACAAGACACGTGGCAACTCCTTAAAATTAGAAGAAAAGAGGTTTAACCTTAAACTACGTAGAGGGTTCTTTTACTGTAAGAGCAAGGATGTGGAATTTCCTTCCATAGGCGTTTGGTATCAGCGGGGAGCATCGATAGTTTCAAACAACTATTAGATAAGCACCTGAACGACCACAACATACAGGGATATACAATGTAATACTGACATATAATCACTCACATAGGTTGGACTTGTGTCTTTTTTTTCAACCTCACCTACTATGTAACTAAAGTGTGGTGCGCACATACCTCTGATCCGATGTCATGCAGAAACTCTCCTCATCTAAGGGCATCCTAGCCCAGCAGCACCCACAGCCTGGGCACAGTGTGCGCATAGCTATGGGGCACCACGGGACACAGAGCCTTGTTAATTACTTAATGGGTGTTATAGCTCACCAATAGGTGATTGGACTCTGGCACACCCAATGAAGACCGGTCCCCCTCTATATAACCCCTCCCATAAGGACAGTACCTCAGTTTTTGTAGCAAAGCAATGAGAATGCCTAAAGAAGGGGGGATCTCTGTGTCCTGTGGTGTACTCCAAGAAAAGGATTTTACAGTTAAGCTGTTATTAAAAATCCTATTTTCTTTTTCGTACACCACGGGACACAGAGCCTTTTTAATTACTTAATAGGATGTCCCGGAGCAATGCTCAACTTGAGGGGAGGGAGACGCAAATCAAAGCAGACCACCATCGAACATGAGGACCTACATTGCTGCTTGCAGAACACTGCCCCCGAAGGAGGTATCCTCAAGCCCTCTTACATCCACTTGATAGTTTGGTAAATGTATGGACTGAAGACCAGGTTGCAGATCTGAACCATGGAGGCCTGGTGATGCACCGCCTAAAAATCACTTACTGTTCTGGTCTAGTGCTCTTTCACACGAAAAGGAGAAATTTTCTGTTTCAAACCATAAGCTTGAACCTGCCAAAACCACTTGGAGATAGTAGATTTTGATGCTGCCTTGCATTTTCTAGGACCTTCCGGCAGAATAAACAAAACATCAATCTTCCGTATTTGAGCAGTTGCTTTCTGCTAGACCTTTATTGCTCTCAATACCTCTAGAGAATGCAATAATTTTTCCTCCGCAGACTGCAGGTCTGGAAAAAAAGGAAGGTAAAACAACATCTTGATTTAGATGAAAACCTGACACAGAAAGGTGAAGTGGGGACTCAACACAACCTTGTCCTTGTGGACAATTAAATAAGGCTCTTTACAAGAGAAATCTGCCAGTTCAGATATTCCTTCTAGCAGAGAAGATAGCAACTAGAAAGGCCAATTTCCTACTCAAAAGGAGCAATGCAATATGGTGAATAGGTTCAAAGGGCTGTTTCTGTAAAACAGACAAGACTAAATTCAAATCCCATGGGCACAAAGTAGATTTGACTGGCGGATTTAACTGCAATACCCCCTGAATAAAAGCCAGGACTAGGGAATGAGACGCAAGTGGTCCTTGAAAGAACACTGATGGGGCCGAGATCTGACCCTTGATGGTGCTCAGGGCCAGTTTTATCTCTACCCCCAATTGAAGAAAAGCAAGAATCCTACCAATGACATACTTTTGAGGATGCCACCCTTTGGATTCACACCAGAAAACCTATGCCTTCCAGATTCTGTAATGGATGAGGCTGGAGGCTGGCTTCCTAGCATTAACCAGAGTGGAGAGAACTGGACTCGAAAGTCCAGGTTTCTTTAAAATGTAGGTTTCAACAGCCAAACTGTCAAATTTAGACTTTGTAAGGAAGGATGGAATACTGGCCCCTGCGAGAGCAGGTCTGGGCGGAGTGGAAGTAAGCAAGGTTTTCCCACCGCCAGCCTTACGATCTCTGTGTACCAGGGGCGTAACTACCACCATAGCGACCCATGCGGGCGCTATGGGGCCCACAGCTGAGTGGGGCCCAGTGAGGATAAGAGCACCGCCGGCACAGTCTCCCAGCCAGGGGAAGAGAGAGGAAAGGAAGAGGCGAGCTGTCCGTATCAGCAGAGAGCTGAATTGCCCGATGTAAGAGCTTTCATTAGAACTTCCAGTGTTCCCGGGGCTCACGTCACATAGCTCCACCTTTTGGCCCGGTGCCTTTGATAGACAGAACGCCGATCCAATGTGGGACATGTGACGTCATCAAAGGCGTCGGGCAAAGAGGTGGGGCTATGTGACGATGAGCCCCGGGAAGACAGGAAATTCAAATGAAAGCTATTACAGCGGGCAATCCCACTCTCTGCTGATCCGGGTGGCTTGCCTCTTCCTCTGCATAGGTGGGGCTGAATGGGGCACAGGCAGACCAGGCTGTATGGGGCACAGGTCACGCTGTATGGGGCACAGGTCACGCTGTATTGGGCACAGGTCATGCTGCATTGGGCACAGGTCACGCTGCATTGACACTAGGGCAGCTGGGGGGGGGGGCTGTTTGCAGGGGGGACCCATACAACATTTTGCTATGGGGCCCTGCTATTTCTAGTTATGCCCCTGCTGTGTACTAGGATCTTCTGAGCCAAGCTGGAGCCACCAGGATTACTGGTTTCCCTTCTTTCCTGACCCTGCGAAGCAGTCTCGGTAAGAGCGGAATCAGAGGGGAAAGCATAGATCAGAGAAAACTGAAGGAATCCCTAGTGCATCTGCTCCATACGCTAGAGGATCCCTTGTCCTCAATACAAAGTTGTCCAACTTCTTGTTGAACCTGGAGGCTAGTAAATCTACATCCGGGGTACCCCATATGGCCTGAAATATCTCAGGGTGCAGAGACCATTCTCCTGGTAACAGCTGCTGGCGGCTCAGATAGTCCGCTTGCCAATTCTTTACCCCCGGAATGAAGACTGCAGAAAGACAGGGAACATGCTTTTCTGCCCAAACCAGTACTTGGTTCACCTCCCTCTGGGCATCCCGACTCCGGGTGCCCCCTTGATGATTGATATAGGCCACAGCAGTAGCATTGTGGGACTGTATCCGGACAGGATAACCCTGCAACCTTCACGTCCAGGCTCTGAGGGCTAAATGCACTGCCCGGATCTCCAAAATATTGATGGGCAGTCTCCTTTTGGTCTTGGGCCGAAGCCTCTTCCAGAACTGCCCCCCAGCCCATAAGGCTGGCATCTGTTGATACCACCTTCCAGGTGACTGGGGTGAAGGATTTTCCCCTTCTCAAATTTTTGATTTTTAACCACCAACTGAGGCTTTGTCGTATCTCTGACAGGCACATTGGAAAATCCAAGGCTTCGACTCTCCTGTTCCAGACAGATAGGATGCTGTTTTGCAGCAGTCTCGAATGAAACTGGGTGTAAGGAACGGCCTCAAAAGAGGCCACCATCTTTCCTAACAACCTCATGCAAGGATGAATGGATGGTTCCTTCCTTGCCTTGACCATCTGGATCAATTCTCTTATAGACTTGATCTTTGACTCAGGTAAGAATACCCTGCTTTGGGCAGTGTCTATGATCATGCCCAAATCCACCCTCTTTAAAAGCTGCAAGGATGATTTTTCCAGGTTGAGGACCCAACCTAAGTGCTCTAAGTATTTTACCGTGCTGAGCACATTGTGGTTTAACCGTGCTACCGACTGCTCTACCAGTAGCAGGTCGTCTAGATATGCTGTCACCGCTATGCCCTGCGCCCTTATATTTGCTAGAAGCAGGGCTAGAATCTTCGTAAATACCCGGGGTGCAGTAGCCAGACCAAAGGGTAGGCCCACAAACTGCAAGTGGTGCTCTTCTACTGCGAACCTTAGGAATCTTAGGTGAGCGGGACAGATAGGCACATGTAGATATGCGTCTTTGATGTCTATTGACGCCATGAATTCTCCCCCTAATAGGGTGGAGACCACAGAGCGGATTGACTCCATGCGAAAGGGGCGAATGTTCAGGAATTGATCCAGGCCCTTTAGATCTAGAATAGGTCTGACATCTCCACTTGGTTTTGGAACCACAAAGAGGTTTGAATAAAACCCCGACCCTTGCTCCTTTAGGGGAACTTCTATGATTACCTCTTGGGATAGCAAGTGATTCCATGTCTGGAAGAAGGGCTTTCTTTTTACTGGATCTTTGGAGATGTTTGACCTTAGAAAAGGTAAGGCTGGAATTCTCGGAACTCCAGCTTGTAACCCAGGGACACTGTGGAATTTACCCACCTGTCCCTGATTTCCGCCTGCCAAGCCCCTGAAAATCGCAGAAGTCGCCCCCCCCCCCCCCACTCGGCCGAGCGGGGGCGCCCCCTCATAAGGAGGCTTTGGGGTTCTAAGCAGATTTCTGACTCCAAGGTTTCTTTTGTCCTTGGGCTTGGCCCTGGGCCTTGCCTCTTACATCTGGCTGAAATAGCCATTGCCACTGCCTGGAGGCCGTGGCCCCAGGATTCTGGGAGAAAGAACGTTTAAAAGAAGGATGTTTACTCTTTTTCTTAGCTGGTAAAAGGGTAGTCTTGCCACTAGAAATCTTCTGGATGTATTTATGCAGGTTATCCTCAAACAGCCATTCCCCATGAAAGGGGAAACCGGTTAAGTTTTTTTGCATGGAGCTTCAGCTGACCAATGCTTTAGCCACAGAATCCTGCGCATGTGTACCAGCAGGAGGGTAAGGCCTGCTGAATAGAATCTTTAGTTGCAACTACCGCAAAACATAAGGCCTTAGGCAGGTCCGCCCATAGCTTAACCTGATAAGCAGGAAGATCTTTAAGCCCTTGCTTCACCTGCCCCTTTAGTACCTGACACATGCCATTCGCTGCCACAGCAGGTTGGGTTACAGCGCCAGCCATACTAAAAGAGGACCTGAGTAAAGATTCCAGCTTTTTCTCAGTTGGTTCCTTAAACACCTGAACATTGTCTACAGGACAAGTCAGATTTTTGTTCACACATTGCCGGCAAACTCCATTTATTGGTAAATTTTTCCTCCATTGGGTAAAGAAAAGCAAATTTCTTAGGAGAAGAAAACAGCTTGTCTGGATGTTCCCAGTCGCATAAATACGTTTTTTTAATAAAGGATGGACCGGGAAAGTATATGCAGCCTGCAGGGATTTTAATGATCCCAAAGAAGAAACGGGGGACTCAGTTAACTCGGGAAGAGGGCAATTTGTACGTAGCATGTACGGCTTCTGCATAGCATTGCACCTGCAATTTGAGAACCTGAGAGGCAGAAAAAGCCTCCTCTAATTCTCCCGATTCATCCGACTGATCCTTGTCCCCTGATGGAGTAGTATCATCATCAGACTCATCTGATGGGGGATTTAGAGCAGCAGAAGGGGACCTACCCCGCTTTCTGCTCTTCTGTGAGGACGCTGCGATTAAAGTAGCGATTTTTTTCTTCTAAACCATTTAATGCTGCTGCTAAAGTGTCCTCAGTGACATATGCAGGAGCTGCCATATTGGGAGAAGCTGTAAAGCCCGACAGGGGCAATGCTCATCCCGTGCATCAGGTCCAGCAGGGGAGGATGGAACCAGGCAGGCATGACTAGAACCCCCGATCCGGATGGCGACACCTTGGTGCCCCTCTTACCTGCCCCTGAACTCCTTCTACGGGAAGGCATAGTCTTAAGCTAGAAAAAAGCAGTGGTACTAGCGCTGAGCTAGTCTAGCAATACAAACAACATGCTGCTAATTTGCACAGCCTGATGCTGAGTAGGCGCCTGGGTGTGCCTGCATCCAACACACATGGAGTTGCTCATGTGCCCCAAGCTGCTGTGTCCCTCTTGTATGCATAACTCAGGGGGTTTATTAAAAAAATTCCGACCCTGCGCTGTGGCTGGCATGCACGCCCGCGGCAGCCACCCCCCCGCTTCCCCGCCAAACTGGCTTCAAAAGCGTGCGCACATGCGCGTAGGGTAATGGCGGCGGGGGGCGAGAAGGGGGAGAGAAAGATCTCTCCAACGAGCGCCATGGCCCCCGGACTACTAGGGACCCCCTTACAAAGTTGTGGCAGAGCCTGCAGCGGAGGAAGTGAGCTGACACTGAGCTTTCGTTTCCTGGAGAGCATGGTAAGTAGAACACCAGGTATGCCTCTTTACTCCCTCCAGTGGTGGAACAAGTAAGACATGCAGCTACTCATAGGAGAAAGTCCTTAAGATTTTTTCTTAGGATTTTCTCACTTACCTTATCCCTGCCGCAGGAACTGCTGAAGACCAGACAGTGCCAACCTTCAGGGTTTTGGGTTCCTATTTAAAGGGGGCCTCTTCCCTGGACCTGTAGTAGACTCTGCCAGAGTATCTGCACATTTTTTAATACGTGCCCAAAGTACTGGATCCCAGAGCCCAGTCCTACAAGAGACATTTCAGGCAAAACTTTGCTCTTCCACGAGGCCCTGGTACCATCCATTTTAGCGTTTTTTTGGCTCTTTTGGATGGATCCAGTTGCATAGCTCCTTCACCCCGGAGGTGTTATATAGAGGGGGACTTGTCTTCATTGGGTGTGCCAGTGTCCAATCACCTATTGGTGAGATATACAACCCATTAAGTAATTAACAAGGCTCTGTGTCCCGTGGTGTACGAAAAAGAAAAAGGGGCGGTACCTATTCTTCCCAGTCCAGTGCAAAAAACTAGGCACAGAGGGCGTAGGAGGAGTATAAAACAATACACTCAGTCTACCCCTGCTCTGTCAGTTGGATTTTTGGGATTCTGCCCAGGGCAGGAGCAGACCGGGACATTGATTTGATTTCCGTGGAAGTCCCAGGCAATCCGTGACTGTTCTATGACAATGCAGTATTTAATGTAATGACAGATTTTTGTTTTTTTTATATTATGGGTTTAAAGACATTTTAACATCTATGGAAATAACACTAGATTGTTGATCCGAGATGTATCTGAACAGAGATGAGGAAGGAATTTTATTTGCATATTTTGTTTTGCAGGTGGAAGAGTTGGACAGGATGGTGACCACTATGGCAGGGTTTAAAAGGTAAGCTTATTTTTGACTAGATTTACACAATGAATATGTTCTGTTACATTCTTCGAGTATATAAGTGGGAGACATTGGCTTTTTGTGAAGCACAAACTTTGATTCTTTACTTTGTCCAGGGTGGAAATAGTTTTTTTTTTTTTTTTATTATTGTTTAACCACTTCAGCCCCGCAAGGATTTTCCCCCTTCCTGACCAGAGCGTTTTTTGTGATTCGGCACTGCGTTGCTTTAATTGACAATTGCACGGTCGTGCAACGTGGCTCCGAAACAAAATTGACGTCCTTTTTTTCCCACAAACAGAGCTTTCTTTTGGTGGTATTTGATCATCTCTGCAATTTTTATTTTTTGCGCCATAAACAAAATAAGAGCGACAATTTTGAAAAAAATTCATTTTTTTTACATTTTGCTATAATAATTATCCCCAAAAAATATATAAAAAAACATTTTTTTCCCTCAGAATAGGCCGATACATATTCTTCTACATATTTTTGGTAAAAAAAAAATTGCAATAAGCGTTTATTGATTTGTTTGCGCAAAAGTTTACAAAATAGGGGATAGTTTTATGGCATTTTTATTAATAATTTTTTTTTTACTAGTAATGGCGGCAATCAGCGATTTTTATTGTGACTGCGACGTTATGGCGGACATGTCGGACATTTTTTACACATTTTTGGGACCATTGTCATTTATCCAGCAATCAGTGCTATAAAAATGCATTGATTCCTGTATAAATGATACTGGCGGGGAGGGGTTAAGTATGTCCTAGGGGAGTGATTTCTAACTGTCAGGGGCATGGGCTGGTGTGTGACGTCACTGATCTCTGCTCCGATGACAGGGAGCAGAGATCGAGTGACACTTGTCACTAGGCAGAACGGGGAGATGCTGGTTACAACGGCATCTCCCCAGTTCATCCTCTCCGTGAGGCGATCGCGGGTATGCCCGCGGCGATCGAGTCCGCGGGACCCGCGACCCGACTTGCAGAGATCGCAGCAGGCGCGCGCGCACACGGCGGCAAATTCAAAGTAACGTATGGGTACGTTACTTTGCGCAGCCATGCCATTCTGCCGACGTATAAGTACAGGAACCGGTTAAAGTAATTGTAAAGGTTTGTTTGTTATCTAAATTTTTTTTTCTTTTTTATACTTGCCACCCCTGTGCAGTTGGTTTTGCACAGAGCAGCCCAGATACTCCTTTTCTCTTTGCTGCTTCTACCCCCTCCCTTCTTTGAATGCACCTCGGCCAGCAGCTTGCTACAGGGGGCACCCAAGCCTATTTAGAGCTTTGTGTATCCATTCAGACACGGAACATTGACCTAGCCTATTAGCAGGCATCTGCTCACCTGCTGCCGCCACGTCCTTCACCTTGTTGTGTCCCTGCCACATCACCAGCCGTCCCATTAAAGTGAATTGGACTATCAGTGAGTCGACAGCGGGTCAGAGGAGGAGCCGCTGCGGGACAGAGATGACTGTTTCTCCTTTAAAAATGATTTAAATCGAGTTTTATTTAAATCCTTCCTTTTTACTAACGATTTAAATCAGCTTGATTTAAATCCCATCCACTCTGATTTTATTTAGGGAGGTGACAAGAACTAAAGCATACACTAACTGCAACTGGAATCTAACTACCTGCATGTACATTCCTTTACCTTAGCAGATTTTTAACTATGCCAGTTTTATATATTCTGTCGTAGTAATTACTCCAGCGCACGGTATGTTGCATGTACTGGGGTGCAATTCATTTTGAATGACATTCCAGCACACTAAGGCAATGCATCTATGTTGAAGCCTTCTGATATCTGCCCAAATAATGGTCAGGTTTAGTTTTGGCCACACTGTGGGGGGGTGCATTGGCACCTCATTCTTAACCACCTCAATACCAGGCCAATTCTGACACTTTGCTCCTACATGTAAAAATCATCATTTTTGTGCTAGAAAATTACATAGAACCCCCAAACATTATATATGTTTTTTTAGCAAAGACCCTAGAAAATACAATGGCGGTTGTTGCAACTTTTTATCTCACACAGTATTTGCGCAGGAATTTTTCGAACGCATTTTTTTGGGGAAAAAACTGTTTTGTGTTTAAAAAAAAAATAAAACAGTAAAGTTAGCCCAATGTTTTTGCATTTTGTGAAAGATGAAGTTACGCCGAGTAAATAGATACCTAACATGTCACGCTTCAAAATTGCACACGCTCGTGGAATGGCGCCAATGTTCGGTACTTAAAAATCCCCATAGGCGACGCTTTAAATTTTTTTACTGGTTACATGTTTTGAGTTACAGAGGAGGTCTAGGGCCAAAATTATTGCTCTAGCTCTAACGTTCGTGGCGATACCTCACATGTATGGTTTGAACACCGTTTTTTATATGTGGGCGGGACTTATGTATGCGTTCGCTTCTGCGTGCGAGCACACGGGGACAGCGGCGCTTTAAAAAAATTTTTTTTTTTTTATTGTTAATTATATTTTATTTTTTTTTATTTTGACACTTTTTTGCAAAAAAAAAAAATTGATCACTTTTATTCCTATTACAAGGAATGTAAACATCCCTTGTAATAGCAATATGACATGTCAGGTGCTCTTAATAGTGAGATATGGGGTCAATAAGACCCCATATCTCACCACTAGGCTGGGAAGCCTGAAATAAAAAAAAAAATAAAACGATCGCCGCTTCCAGGCCGAAGCGGCGCCATTTTTTTGAATGGAGAGGCCGGGCGTGACGTCATAACATCGCGCCTGGCCTCCGACGATCATAGAGACTCCGGGGACCATCTGGTCCGCCGGAAATCTCTATGATCTACATCCGGTGCCGGCGGATCCGCTATCCGACTCACCGATCGCTGAGGTGAGTTGGTAGAAGCACCGGAGGGCGGCAGGAGGGGGGGGACGTCCCCTCTCGCCTCCCATAGGAACGATCAAGCGGCGGAACGGCCGCTATGATCGTTCCTATGGTGTAGAGATTCGCCGGCTGAAACCGGCAATATCTTCATGAAGTCTGTAACTACAGGCATCATTCAGATATACCCGCCCAAAGCCCAGGACGTCATTTGACGGTGGGCGGTGGGCTAGTGGTTAATCAGTAGGTTTCCTTAATGCAACACACATTAACATGCAACAAAACGCATGTTAATCTGCAGGTGTTAAGTCGCTAGACCAGTTTTAATCTGGATTAAATTAACCACTTCAACCCCCTTAATCACCAGGCCATTTTTTGTGATACAGCAGTGGGTCGCTTTAACTGACAATTGTGCAGTCATGTGATGTTGTACCCAAACAAAATTGATGTCTTTTTTTCCCCCCACAAATAGAGCTTTCTTTTGGTAGTGTTTGACACCTCTGCGGTCTTTATTTTTTGCACTATAAACAAAAAAAGACCAACAATTTTGAAAAAAAAACAAAACAATATTTTTTACTTTTTGTTATAATAAATATCCAAAAAAAATAAATTTCTTCATCATTTTAGGACAATATGTATTCTACATATTTATGATATAAAAAATCACAATAAGCGTATATTGGTATGATTTGCGCAAAAGTTTTAGCGTCTACAAAATAGGGGATCTATTTATGGCATTTTAATTATTTTTCTTTTTTTTACTAGTAATGTTGGTGATCAGCGATTTTTAGCGGCACTGTGACATTGCGGTGGACAGATCGGACACTTTTTTGACCCTTTTTTATTTTTTTGACCAGTGACATTTATACAGTTATCAGTGCTAAAAATAGCCACTGATTACTGTATAAATGACACTGGCAGGGAAGGAGTTGACACTAGGGGGCAATCAAGAGGTGTTCCCTAGGGAGGTGTTTCTAACTGTGGGGGGAGTGGACTGACTGGGAGTAGAGAGAGATCGCTGTTCCTGATCACTAGGAATAGACAATCTCTACTCTGCTGTCAGAATGAGGATCTGTTTGTTTACATCGACAGATGCCTGTTCTGGCTCTGTGGAGCGATCATGGGTGGCCGGCGGACATCACGGCTGCCGGCCATGCGCATCGGCTCTCGTGCCGCGGGCCTGTTATTGCGGGGCTTAAAGTGTCCGACTTACAACTACAGCGATTCACGCAGCCGTGCCAGCCTGCCACAGTATAGTAACGGTGGCTGGTCGGCAAGCAGTTAATGTAAACTATAACTGAAAAATCTTTAGTCAGCCCAGCTTTAGTCAGTGGTGTGTGTGGTGTTGTGCTTTTTTTTTTTTTGCATTCTTAATATAATAGAGAAAACAGTTGCCATCTTTAACACGAAATGCAGTTTTTTCACCTTTTTTTCCAACCATCATTGCCTGGTTTTCAGATAGCGACAATAGTGGTCCATTTGTAAGTCAACATGTATTGAAATGTCTCCAGAAAGCATGTGTGACATTACAGCAGTGCATTACATTACATATTCAGAAAGTTGTCACCCTGTTAAAGGAAATGCTTGAACAATGACTTTCATTGCTTTATTTTAATAAAAGCTTCAAATGTAAAAATATTAAAAATCACTTTTGAAAATAAATTAAATGTTAACGCTTATGAGATTTGAGTGATTGAGTTTACGCTCTAGTTCAGGCTTGTGAATGGTACCCACATGCACTCATTGCGCAAGCTGTTCGCGTGCGGGCTGCAATTTAAAAAAAAATGGGACAGGAACTTTTTCTGCGGTTTCAGGAGGCATTGCAGCCCATTCAAATGAAAGGGATGCCGTGCCTGTGGAAAAAAACGGCTTGCAGAGCCACTTAAGTGTGAACCAGGCCTACATATATACATCAACTTGTCTGTTACTGACTAGGTCTACCTGACCCTGCACAGGCTAACCAGATTTTTCAAAGCCTTAAAATCTTGCTGCTCCAAAATGCTGCAGCCCTCGGGCTACCTTGTACCTTTCAAAAGTTTTAGATCACCCCCATTTTTACAGTTTTATTGAAACTTTAAGGAGTTGTAAAGTCTTGAGGTTTTTCACCCTAATGCATTGTATGCATTAGGGTGAAAAACATTCTGTGCTGCAGCAGCCCCCCTGAGCCTCCCTTTTACTTACCTGAACACCATCGTTCCAGCATCGAGGACTAGACCAGCAGCTCCAACCGCTGTCTCTGGTTCTCATTGGCTCCTGCTGCTGTCTATCAAATTCAGTGACGCAGGAGTCGGGGGGGGGGGGGGGATTGCTGAGTCCTGCTGTCTGTGTCAATGGATGCAGCAACAGAACTCGGGGGCGCCCGCACAGAAAGGGGCCAGGAGCGACGCAGGTGGACCCCAGAAAAGGAGGATCGGGGGCACTCTTTGCAAAACCCTTGCACAGAGCAGGTAAGTATAACATGTTTAAGAAAAAAAAACAAAACTTTTACAGTCACTTTAAACAGTTCAAGTCTAGTGAATAACCTGAAATGGCAAACTGGTATGAAGATAATCGGTAAACTGTCAGAGGTGTGAATAAAAACGTTTCGGTTAACAAAAGCTGAAAAATAGTGTACATTTCAGAGTTATACAGAGGCCTTTTATGCTAGCAATTGTACAAGTGTCCCAACTTTTGTTGATTACTTACAAGCTCTGTGTATATAAAAGCAGTGTTGAAACAGGCTGTGTTACTACACCCTCCTAAGCAATATTTGGACAGTATTGTACTGCAGGAAGCGGTATATTGCTCTCAAAATGGCGATAAAATGGCAGATTGCAAAGTAAGACGGAGCATTTTAACCTTTTTAACCACTTCAGCCCCGGAAGAATTTACCCCCTTTCTGACCAGTGCGTTTTTTTTGCGATTCGGCACTGCGTCGCTTTAACTGACAATTGCGCGGTCGTGCGACTTGGCTCCCAAACAAAATTAACGTCCTTTTTTCACACAAATAGAGCTTTCTTTTGGTGGTATTTGATCACCTCTGCGGTTTTTATTTTTTGCGCTATAAACAAAAAAAAAGCCACAATTTTGGAAAAAACGCATTTTTTTTACTTTTTGCTATAATAAATATCCCCGAGAAATATTTAAAAAAGTTTTTTTCCTCAGTTTAGGCCGATACGCATTCTTCTACATATTTTTGGTTAAAAAAAATCGCAAAAAGCGTTTGGTTTGCGCAAAAGTTATAGCGTTTACAAAATAGGCGATAGTTTTATGGCATTTTTATTATTAACTTCTTTTTTACTAGTAATGGCGGCCATCAGCGATTTTTATCGTGACTACGACATGGCGGACACATCGGACATTTTTGACACATTACTAACTGGGGGGGCGTGGCTACATGTGACACGTCACTGATCTCTGCTCCCAATCACAGGGAGCAGAGATCAGTGACACTGTTACTAGGCAGAACAGGGAGATGCTTGTTTACATTAGCATCTCCCCGTTCGTCCTCCGTGAGGCGATCGAGGGTATTCCCGCGGCGATCGAGTCCGCGGGACCCGCGACCCAACTCACGGAGCTCCCGGCCAGCGCGCGCACGCAATGGCACGGTGGCAAATACAAAGGGACGTACGGGTACGTCCATCTGCCCAGCCGTGCCATTCTGCTGACGTACATCGGCGTGCGCTGGTCGGGAACCGGTTAAAGACTTATGCCCCATACACACGATCAGAAATTCCGTCAGAAAAAACTTGGATGGTTTTTCCGACAGAATACCGCTCAAGCTTGTATTGCATACACACGGTCACACAAGTTCTCTGAACTTTCGAATGTCAAGAACGCGGTGATGTACAACACTAAGACGAGCCGAGAAAATGAAGTTCAATGCTTCCGAGCATGCGTCAAATTGTTTCCGGGCATACGTGATTTTTTGCGCGTCCGAATTGCATACAGACGGACGCATTTTTGGATGGGAACTTTTTCTGAACGAAAAATAGAGAACCTGCTCTCAATCTTTTGCTGGTTGGAATTCTGCCAGCAAAAGTCCGATGGAGCATACACACGGTCAGAATTTCTGACCAAAAGCTCACATCTGACTTTTGCTGGCGGAATTTCTGATCGTGTGTACGGGGCATTAGGTCTTTCTTTTAGAGAGATTACACAGAGAGCCAAAATGCCAGTGAGTACAGTTTCCTACACCATCAAAAAGCAGTTGGAAACTAGAGGAAACGAACATTAGGAGGTCTGGCAGACCCAAAGCCACAACCGAATCAGAAGACAAGATTCTGAGAAGCAATAGCTTGCGTGACAGGCACCTCAGAAGACACCAGCATTAACTAGTTCCCTACTGGCTCACGCCAATATACGGCGGCAGAATGGCACCACTGCGCGATTCACCGTACCCTTATTGCGCTCGCGGGGCACGCCCCCCCGCCGTGCTCACGACGATCGGATTCATTACAGAACCGATCAGTCTTCAGGTCCAGGCCAATAATTTCTGGCCTTGACCTGCTGATCGGTTCTGACGAATGAAATACTTTCCCTGCCTGTAAGTGTAAACACAGGCAGGGGAAGTGATGTCCTCTCCCCTCGTGGAATTCTTTTCGGTTCCAGAGAGAGGAAATCTAACTGAGTTATACCAACACTACATAACGACAGTACACGTAGGCACACTTTTCACTCCCGGATCGCGCCCCCCCCCGCAGTTAACCCCTTCACTCCCTGTCAGTGTCACCAAGTGTAGTTTTCAGATTTTTCACTGTACTGGTGTCGTTTGTGAATCTATTCAGCTTTAGAGCAGTTAGTAGTAGGCCCAGGTAGCTTTAGGGAACCCCCCTAATAAAAGTTTTAACCCCCCGATTGCCCCCTAGTTAACCCTTTCACCCCCTGTCACCAGTGATCACCGTATTCGTTTCACGGCTGATGCTTGTTAGTTCGTGTTTTTATTTTTTAATTTATTTATTTTTTTAATAGCGTCAGGGTACCCGCAGTATATATTACCCAAAAAAGGTTTAACCCCCTGATCACCCGGCGGGTGACATCAGTTAGGTTTTAGCGTCAGATTAGTGCCAGTAGCGCTTACACCCACGCACGCATCATACACCTCCTTTAGTAGTATAGTGTCTGAACGGATCAATATTTTTGATTTGATCAGACCTATACTAGCGTCCCCAGTAGTTTTGGGTGGCTAAAAATGCAGCGTTAGTGGGATCAGCCCAGATACCTGCTAGCACCTGCGTTTAGCCCCTCCACCCATCCCAACCAAGTGCAGTATCAATCGATCACGGTCACAAAACACAACACACATAACTGCAGCGTTCACAGAGTCAGGCCTGATCCCTGCGAACGCTAATAAAGGTGAAAGGTGGGGCAGAAAGTCCCAATCCCAACATCTATGGGATCATGACAGACAGATAATAAGTTGAATTAAAAATGATTAAAAAATATAAAATAATAAATACTTACCTGCTCGTGACTGCCAGTCTTTAATTGGTTAACTCTCAATCAACTGCCAATCGTGTATCTTTATAAAGGAAAGAGATGCGTCACTAGCAGGCAGACTAAGAGAAGAAGTCATAAGATAACTTGTGACATATACTTACTGTACCTGCTGTTATGGAAACCTTGTTGTGCAGGATGATGGATCGCGCCGCCGCTGATGGGGATGCCTGGATGCATCGCTGACCATGTCGGCTCCTTTGTCTGATGTTTCCCGTGCTAACGTGGACGTGGTGGATGCCTGCGGGGGCGGTATTATCATTTCTGAACCCGTGATATCTTCCTTTAATCTGCCCTACTGCTTCTGGTTCCAGGTCAGGCTTACAGGCGTGTTTATCTCCTGCAGGTCCGCCTTAAGCCAACGTCACTTTGGGCCCGTCTTCTGAGTGTGTCATAGCTCTGCCCGCTGATCGGCTTAATGGACAGGGCGATGACGCAGATAGACCTGGAAAAAAAATTAGAGGACACTCGAGACCTCGCCGGTTCAAATCCCCTGTAGGTCGTGTGACTAGGGATAAAGAAAAAAAGAAAAAAGGTAATATAATTGGTACAAGGAATTCTCAGGATGATTCATATGCTACAGGATTTTGTAACAAAAGAAGTATTGAATCCTCTTCTATTACACAGTCTTTAAGGAGTGTTGATTGTAATCATTCTGAGTATGCTATGTTTTCAGACATGGGACGTGCTCCTATTAAATCAGATGTGATGGCATTGCACCCTTTGCTACCTAAAACTAAGAATGCATCCATCCCTGCTGCTATTCCTGCAAAGTGGTGAGTCGGAAGATTTGTCTCCAATTAAAAGCAATTTTTTTCTTCTTTTAAAGATTTAATTAATTTACAGCGACACAAAATGTACATACACAAAATGACCATTTAGACACAGGAGTTGCTCAGGTATGGCTTGCTCCTACGGAGGGTGATTTGCTTAGGCCCTCAGCGACTGTGGCAAATGTTTGTATTGAGC
Source organism: Lithobates clamitans (assembly GCA_037952925.1). NCBI lineage: Eukaryota > Metazoa > Chordata > Amphibia > Anura > Ranidae > Lithobates > Lithobates clamitans. The sequence goes on from JBBGZY010000209.1 coordinate 462,817, forward strand.
CTCCTGTTGATTCTAGTTCTTCTTTTATTCCTGATACGTACTTAAGAGAAGTTATTGCGTGCAAATTGTCACCTTTGCGATTCCATTTAAATGGTGCATTAAAGGAGAAAATATGGAAGGGTGATTATGTCGACATTCTAAGTCTGCTCCTTTTGCATAAAGAATTTAGACATGATAAGAAGGAAGTGATAAATTTGATGACGATAAACATAAGTTACCCCCTCGATCATTTAACAAATGGCTGCAAGCATTTTGCATTTATTAGAATGTACTGGCTGACTTATGCTGCGGTTTATTTCAGCATGTTGAGATAGTACTTGAAGCTTATAAGAATTTTCCGGGCCTCTCATGGTTTGCCTATGGCGAATCGTTTCGCCAAAAGTTTTCAGTGGATAGATCATTGAAGTGGGGGGGGGGGGGTTGTGGCTTAATCTTTTAATTCCACAAAAGCAATTTCCAAAACTTCAAGTATCTAATACACACACATACTTATTGATGTGGAGTTTGTTTCCACTTTAATGATGGGCAGTGTAAATGGCCCAACTCGTGCAAGTATAAACACGAGTGTAACTTTTGTGCGGGCTCTCATCCTGCGTCATGTTTCTTTAAGAGATCTTCTGCTAATGTATCAGTCTCTTCTAAGGAGCCATTTCTCAAAAGCAGCCTCTCTGGTAAGGCTCACAAATATGTTGCCATGGCTCCGTCGGTACCCAGAACGTCAGTAAGTGGAAATTTGCATGATGGTTTTTTTTGTTTTGTTTTGTTCTGTCTTTCTTTAAGGGCTCTGGTTGTGTGGTTTTTGAGAACCTAGGGTCTAAGTACTACATTCGGATATTGTGCGAGTAAAATTGTTGAAGGAGATTAGTGAAGGCAGGATTGCTGGCACTTTTCAGGAACCTCCTTTTCCAATTTTTCGGGTATCCCCTTTAGGAATCATACCCAAGAAGGAACCAAGTACTTATAGACTGATGCACCACTTGTCGTATCCATACGGGCTTTCATTGAATGATGAAATTTATGCAAATTTTTGCTCAGTTCATTATTCTTCTTTTGATGCTTTACGCATAACTAGAAGCGTTGGTAGTTCAGCCTTACTTGCGAAAGCTGATATTAAGTCGGCATTTCGTCTGCTGCCCATACACCCTTCGGCCTTTAATTCCTTGGGTTTTCGATTTGACGATAAGTTTTATTTTGATCGCTGTCTCCCTATGGGGTGTTCTCTGTTCTGCCATTATTTTGAATTGTTCTCTTCCTTTATTGATTGGGTGGTTCGCCATAAGACTGGACTCACTTTTTCATTATCTCGATGATTTCTTGTTTGTTGGTAGATCTGATTCTAATGATTTGTTTCTTTTCGCTAAGTTTCGGATTGTTTGCAAGGACATTGATGTTCCTTTGGCGAAAGAGAAGTCTGTGTATCCTACTTCTAGTCTAGAATTTCTGAGCATTCAAATTGATACAGTTGGCATGGAATTTAGACTGCCGATTTGATAAAATTTTGCGCATTCTAAAATTGTTGGTTTTTGTTATGTCTAGGACGAAGGTGAGTTTGAAGGTTTTACAATCGTTGCTAAGTTTGCTGGCATTTGCATCCAGGATTATGCCGATTGGTCGGGTTTTCTCTAAACATCTTTATTGTGCGATTTCCAGTTGTTCTTCTCCATCTCAATTTGTGCGTGTTACTTCTGACATTGTTGCAGATTTACGGGTTTGGCAGTAGTTTATATGTACGTACAATGGTGGTTCCATGTGGCGATTTCCTTTTTGTTCTGCATCTGCTTTACATTTGCATACTGATGCTGCTGGATCATGTGGTTACGGTGCATTTTGGAATGGCCATTGGTCGGCTGCTGTTTGCCCTGATACATGGAAATCTAGAGGTTTTTCATGTAATATTGTATTTTTGGAACTGTTTCCAGTTTTAGTGACTCTGGATATTTGGGGTTCTCAGTTGGTTAACAGGCGGATATTCATTCGCATAATAAAGGCAAAGTTTTTGCTATAAACTGTTTTTATAGTCAAAATCTTTACCTGTTATTTCTATACTAAGACAGATTGTATTTCGATGTTTGATGTTTAATATTTGGTTAAAAGCTAAAAATATTCCTGGTATTGAGAATATTGCGGATTCTTTGTCTCGTTCACAGATTCAAGAATTTCGGAAGTTGGTGCTGGATGCAGATCAAGTAGGTCTGGATTGTCCTCCGCACTTATGGGCAGTGGTGTAACCCCAGCCATTTCAGTGATTAGTTCCATTGCACCTTCTACATGGTCTCCTTACTGTTCAGCGTTGAATTTATGGCATTCTTTTGTAGCCTCTTCCAATTTAGCTCATAAATCTTTCTCTGAGAATTTGGTATTGTCATTTTTGGATTATTTGATGTCGGCTTCTTACTCGTACATAGTAAAGACATTGGCTGGGATATCCTTTTTTAGGCGTTTGATGGGAGCAGCTTCCTGCATGCAATTTTTTTGCTGTCAAGTGTGCGTTTAAAGGATATCGAAAGAACCACATGGTTGCTGATTCCAGATTACCAATATCAACTGATTTATTGTTTAGGATTGGTGATTCTCCCAGCAATGTCTGTTACTCTCCATTTGAGGCTTTGCTGTTTAAGTTGGCTTTTTACTTATGTTTTTTCTGAGCTTTTTGGGTTACTGAGCTATTGCATATGAAAATTAGGGATGGCTACGGTATTTTGTTCCAGGGTGTTTATTTAGCGTTTAACTCTTTCTATCCTGTTGAGAAAGGGCAAAACTGATTCCGTCGGGAAAGGACGTTGGATCAAGTTGCAGGGAAATGTAGGATCTAATGTTTGTGTTTTAGATTTAGTTCATCAATATTTGCAGTTACTTCCACCTAATTCCTCTTCCTTTCTGCTCCATGGGAATGGGAATCCTTTTAACTGTCTATCATTTTAAGGCGGTATTGGAGAAATGTCTGTTGCACTTGAAGTTAGGTCATCTACATATCACTTCACTCATTCCTCATAGGAGCAGCCACTGAAGCAGCTAAGCAAGGTTTAAATGATGAGATGATTCAATGTATTGGTAGATCTAACTGCTTTCGTTCTTATGTTAGACCTAATGCTTCTTTTTAATTTCCGGTCAAGTTATTAATATCTGGATAATCGGCCATTCTTTTGCATTTTGGGCCAAGCATAGAGCTGACGTAGGAACTATGGTTCTAACCTGGGTATGGCACTTGACACATTTAAAGTTCCTTGGTTTGGAAGAAAAGGAATGCAATGGAAAATGCTTTGCGACACTTTGTCTCCCTTGCATGAGAGGTGGCCGGTGCCTAAGGTTCTTATTTTACATTTATCAGGGAATGATATTGGTAAATGTAATCCATTGGAGTTGATTGCTAAAATTAAATTGGATTTACAATGTATACATGCTGTTTTACCTGATACGATTTTGTTTTTTTCCGAAATAGTCCCTCGTTTGGCTTGGCTTATTTCTTCAGAGTTTCGTTACTTCGAAAAAATTTGCAAGTGAGTAAATAGAGCAATGGCTAAATTTATGCCTTCTGTAGCTGGTTTCTCTTTCCGGCATGTTGACTTGGAAGGAGGACTGTCAGGCTTCTACAGATATGATGTCTATTTATCTGACATTGCTCTTGACATTTTCAACCTTGATAGGCAGACCTGTGTTGAATTGGCTGTCACCCAGGGGGTGTGCCAGGCTATTTAATTATGCCTGGCGTATGGGATGTTGTTTTATTGAGTTGCGTAATAGCTCAAGCTTATATATAGCTGAGCTATATTTAGTATTATATATATGATAAATATATAAGTTGTGCTTAAAATATTTAAGTGCATTAAATATTTGATGTAAAAGATGTTAATAATTTTAAATATATTATACTTATAATAAAGGGCCATGGCCTATTACACCACAGGTGCTGCAGTAATGTGTTTCATTAGTATGAATGTTCTATGATCCCACAGTTTTTTTGGTAGCGATTGAAGTAGGCTCTGACAATCAGGTGCTCTTTCTGCCTTTGTGTCGCACTAGTTGTACCTATAAATCTAGAGGCCAAAATGTCCAAACGGAGGTACACTAGTGAAGAGACCTACATGTTTCTGAGCATGACAGATGAGAGTGAATAAGTCACCCATCTGTCAGATTCAGGCTCAGAATACGAACCCGTAGACGGCAGTGGCACCCTGACAGATGGTTTTGACGATGGAGTAGTGGTCCCTGCTGAGGTCAGGCGTACCCGACCCCGTTCTGTTGTTAAGGTGCAAGAACTGCAGGGCTCTCGTATGGAGCAGAGAGCCAGTACTAGTGCTGCTCATCCTGGTGAACTGTCAAGCACCAGCAGCCTAGTACATCCTGGTCATACATCCAGCACTGCAGTATCACGTGGCGAGTCCCATAAGTGCAGTTCAAGCTGGTGCGGCGGCTAGCACAAGTAGTGTCCCTCAGCCACAAAGAAGACAAACACAGGCCCGTCAAGCCCATAGTACCCTTCCTGCAGAATATGCCAATCCTAATTGGGAGCCCACCACTTCTGCAGCATCTGTACTTCCCCAATTCATCGGCCAAACCAGAATTCAGGTGGAAACAGTTGATTTTCCGTCGCTTGATTTTTTATTTGCTGTTTTTCACAGAAGATCTTTATAGATCTATTGTGGACCAAAGCAATTTTTATGCTGGTCAATTCATCGCCGCTAATCCCCATTTGACCCTTGTCAGAGAATGGAAACCTATTATAGTTTCTGTTTTTAAGACCTTTCTGGGCCTATCCTTCCTGATGGGCATAATTTTAAAAAAAGTGAGTTGTGGTCATATTGGTCCACTGACCCAATTCACCATATGCCTGTGTTCTCTGCTTTCATGACCAGGTCACGATAGAGACAGTATAGAGAAGATCTTGTGATTCATGCATTTTAATGACAATGAACTGTGTTGTCCTCAGGGTGACCCTGGTTATGATCGGCTCCACAAAGTTCGGCTCCTCGTAAACAACTTCAACCAACAGTTCGCAGCCTTGTTTACTCCTGATCAAGGCGTTGGCGTTGAGGAGTCCCTGATTAAGTTTTATGGCCACTTGTCTTACAAACAGTATCTTCCCAGCAAGCCTGCCAGATATGGGGTCAAGATGTATAAGCTCTGTGACAGGGCAACAGGCTATACGTATATTTGTATGGTTTACAAGGGAAAAGATCATCAAGTGGAGTCCGAGAACTGCCCAGACTACATAGGGAGCGCTGGCAAGATTGTTTGGGGCTTGGTGTCACCCTTATTCCTATCACAGTTTCGGAGGCCCTGAAATGTCAAGATAGCACAAAACCTTCCCAAATTACCCCATTTTGGAAAGTAGACACCTCAAGCTATTTGCTGAGAGGCATGGTGAGTATTTTGCAGCTTTCATTTGTTTTTGAAAATGAAGAAAGCAAAGGATTTTTTTTTATATTTTTTTTCAAAACTTTGTGACAAAAAGCAAGATCTGCAAAATACTCAACATGCCTCTCAGCAAATGACCTTGGGGTGTCTATTTTCCAAAATGGGGTTATTTGGGGCTTTTTGTGCTATCTTGACATTTCTGGACCTCCAAAACTGTGATAGGTAGTGAGGTGTGAAATCGCCATTTTATGCCCTTATAAAGCCTGAAGGCGGTGCTTGGTTTTTCGGAGTCCTGTACGTGGCTAGACTGCCAAAAAGTCCCACACGTGGTATCCCTGTATTTAGGAGAAGCAGCAGATTGTATTTTGGGGTGTAATTTCACATAAGCCCATGGCATGTTTGAGCAAGATATCATTTAGTGACAACTTTGTGAAGAAAATAAATTAAATTTTTTTTTGTTATTTTCCCGCAACGTGTGGCAAAATATAAAATATTCCATGGATTCAACATGCCTCTCAGCACATAGCTTGGGGTGTACTTTCCAAAATGGGGTCATGGGGGGGGAGGGGGGTTGTGCTATCTTGGAATATCATGGCCTCCTAAACTGTGATAGGTAGTGAGGAGTGAAATCACCATTTTATGCCCTTAGAAATCCTGAAGGCGGTGATTGGTTTTCGGGGTCCTGTACGAGGCTAGGCCCCAAAAAGTCTCACACATGGAATCCCTGTACTCAGGGAATGCAGAAGAATGTATTTTGGGGTGTAATTTCACATATGCCCATGACATGTTTGAGCAATATATAATTTCAGTGACAACTTTGTACATTTTTTTTTTCCTGTAATTTTTCAAACACTTGTGACAAAAAAATAAAATATTCAATGTGCTCAACATGCCTCTCAGAAAATTCCTTGGGATGCCTACCTTCCAAAATGAGGGCCATTTGAGGGGCTTTTGTACTGCTCTGCCATTATAGTACCTCAAGAAATAAGTCATAAACTTAAAGCTGTGTAAATTCCAGAAAATGTACCCTAGTTTGTAGACGCTATAACTTTTGCGCAAACCAATAAATATACGCTTATTGAATTCTCTTTTTTACCCAAGACATGTGGCTGAATGCATTTTGGCCTAAATGTATGACTAAAATGGAGTTTATTGTATTTTTTTTATTACCAAAAAGTAGAAAATATCTTTTTTTTTAATTCAAAATTTTCGGTCTTTTTTCGTTTATAGCGCAAAAAATAAAAACTACAGAGATGATCAATTACCACCAAAAGAAAGCTCTATTTGTGGGGAAAAAAAGGATGCAAATTTTGTTTGGGTACAGCATTCCATGACCACGTAATTACCAGTTAAAACAGCGCAGTGCCAAATTGTAAAAAGTGCTCTGGTCAGGAAGGGGGTAAAACCTTCCGTGGCTGAAGTTGTTAAGCATCTTATCTAAGTAAGCAAGATTGTGTAGATAAGACTTCGAGCTGCAGGTTTGACAAGTCAAGTGGCTGTAAGAAAGCCATTGCTAAGATGGCAAAATAAGAAAAATAAGCTTGCCTGGACCATGAAGCACCGCCAGTGGACTTTAAAGACTGGAAGAAGGTCTTGTGGACTGATGAATCAAAATTTGAGATCTTTGAAAAGTAAGTTTCTGCATTACTCTCTCAATTCACCCGTAAGTGTAATATCTGGTGAACTCTTCCTTTGACTCCGCTTGGACGAATAAATCTTTTAAAGATGATGAAATTTCTACCTAATATTTTTTTCTTAACACCTTGGTCTTTTTCCCTAAATCTCTCTTCCGTAAATTGGACGGTATTGTGGTGTCCTTTTATCTAGGCTGGGCGAATTCCCCATTTAGCCAAGACGACTCTACAACTTCCGCTATCTCATGGTGGTCTTGCACTTCCTAACTTTCAATTCTACCACTGGGCGGCTGTACTGGTTAACGTGCGGCGGTGATTCTGGGGGTGGCTCTCCTGGGTTCTTATGCGGCTTTAAGTAACCTGGTTTTTAAAGGCCCTCAAGCTTATCTACAGGACCTATGAAGGTTAAAGTCCGGGTGTGGCCCCAAGCTCATAACATATATAGGGCACCCTCCAAGTTTTCGCCACATCTTCCCCTGTGGTTTAATCCATCTCTTCCCCATCTTTATGTAATCCCTGACCCACACTAATGGGCTAAACGTGGAGTGACAACTTTGAAGCATGTAATTTTGCATGGGGAGATTATTCCTTTCCCGCCCTGCGACATACGTATTCTCTGCCTGGGTCCATGGAGTTTAGATATTGGAAATTGCAACATGCCATTTGGGCCAAATTTCCAGACCCCCTCGTCTGATCCTGTTGAGCGCCTTCTGTCTTCAAAGGTCATGGGGAGAGTCTTTGTAGCTCTGCTTGTCTGTGACCTATGACACTAAGTCTACCCATACCCTTGACCGTTGGCTGGCTGGCTGATATCTCTGCCCTCAATGAGGACGACTGGGAGGACCGTGTCTCTCCTTATGTGACTTGATTTCAGCTAAGGACAGATTTATACAACTGAAATTCCTTCATGGGGCATACTACACCCTCCCAGCAACTGGCCAACATTTACCTCCAGACAGACCCCGATATGATCTGTTGAACTATATGGAGGATATTGAGGCTGATAGATACACTAAGCTCTTTAATTATTTACGCTTTATTTTATGCGTGAAATGAAATCTTGTTGCGGTGGAAGTCCACTACCCCTCCTACTCATGCTACCCGGCGGAAGGCTATTTAATTCAGTTTTGTCACTCTTAAGAAGTTTAAGATATTACCCACCCGGATTAAAATCTTGAGTTGTGAAAATGCACATAGTTTCATGTTGCCTTGTTGTACAAAAAACGCATATCTCTCCCTTGTCCCCATTTCTTTCCCTTAAACCATTGACCTGGTGAGATTTTTTACCTAGTCTTGTGGTATGTTCTATTAGACAATCTGAACAAACAATATTTGATAATGAATTTCATTTTTAGATCTGTGGGGTGTTGATCCATCTCAGGTGGGCTTCCCAGGATCAGACCACTGATATTGACTCCCTGTGGGATTTGGGGTTAGGTTGGTTTCTGGCGTGGGATTCCTGCATGACTGCACTGCAAGGACACTTTTGGCACATAAACCACCATATACAGTATCTCACAAAAGTTAGTCTACCCCTCACATTTTTGTAAATATTTTATTATAGCTTTTCATGTGACAAGAAGAAATTACACTTTGCTACAATGTAAAGTAGTGTGTACAGCGTGTATAACAGTGTAAATTTGCTTTCCTCTCAAATAAACTCAACACACAGCCATTAATGTCTAAACCACTGGCAACAAAAGTGAGTACACCCCTAAGTGAAAATGTCCAAATTGAGCCCAATTAGCCATCTTCTCTCCCCGGTGTCATGTGACTCGTTAGTGTTACAAGGTCTCAGGCGTGAATGTGGATCAGGTGTGTTAAATTTGATATCGCTCTCTTACTGGTCAGTAGAAGTTTAACATGGCACCTTATGGCAAAGATCCCTCAGATATGAAAAAAAAATAATTGTTGCTCTACATAAAGATGGCCTAGGCTATAAGAAGATTGCCAAGACCCTGAAACTGAGCTGCAGCACGGTGGCCAAGACCATTCAGGACAGGTTCCACTCAGAATAGGCCTGGCCATGGTCGACCAAAGAAGTTGAGTGCACGTGATCAGTGTCATATACAGAGGTTTTCTTTGGGAAATAGACGTATGAGGGCTGTCGGCATTGCTGCAGAGGTTGAAGGGGTGGGGGGTCAGCCTGTCAGTGCTAAGACCATACGCTGCACACTGCATCAAATTGATCTGCATGGCTGTCATCCCAGAAGGAAGCCTCTTCTAAAGATGCACAAGAATGCCTGCAAACAGTGCTGAAGACAAGCAGACTAAGGACCTGGATTACTGGAATCAGGTCCTGTGGTCTGATGAGACCAAGATAAACTTATTTGGTTCAGATGGTGTAAAGCGTGTGTGGCGGCAACCAGGTGAGGCGTACAAAAGTGTGCCTTGCCTACAGCCAAGCATGGTGGTGGGAGTGTCATGGTCTGGGGCTGCATGAGTGCTGGGGAGCTACAGTTCATTGAGGGAACCATAAATGCCAACATGTACTGTGATATACTGAAGCCGAGCATGATCTCCTCCCTTCCGAGACTGGGCCGCAGGGCAGTATTCCAACATAACAGCCCCAAATACACCTCCAAGATGACCACTGCCTTGCTAAAGAAGCTGAAGGTAAAGGTGATGGACTGGCCAAGCCTGTCTCCAGACCTAAACCCTATTGAGCATCTGTGGGGTATCCTCAAACAGAAGGTGGAGGAGCGCAAGGTCTCGAACATCCACCAGCTATGTGATGTCATCATGGAGGCGTGGAAGAGGACCCCAGTGGCAACCTGTGACGCTCTGTGGAACTCAATGTCCAAGAGGGTTAAGGCAGTGCTGGAAAATAATGGTGGCCACACAAAATATTGACACTTTGGGCCCAACTTGGACATTTTCACTTAGGGGGTGTTTACTTCCTTTTGTTGCCAGTGGTTTAGACCTTAATGGCTGTATTGCGTTATTTTGACAGGACAGCAAATTTACACTGTTATACAAGCTGTAAACTCATTACTTTACATTGTAGCAAAGTGTCATTTGTTCAGTGTTGTCACATGAAAAGATATCAAATATTTACAAAAATGCGAGGTGTGTACTCTTTTTTGTGAGATCCTAGAACCCCTGAGGAAGGTTTTATAGATAACCGAAACACGTTGGAAAAGGGAATCTGTGGTTGAATTTTCACAGATTTGTTTATCTATATGTAATATGCCTTTCTCCCCCTTATGTTGGAGGACAGGAGATTGGTAACTTCTTTACCATAAAATAGAGTGTGGTATAGGTGTACTTTTTTTGCTTTGTACAACAAGGCAACATGAAAATATGTGCATTTTCAACAACTCAAGATTTTAATAAATTTTACATGTTTTCTTGGTTTTGTATAATATAGATCTTTTATGAAACGTTGTACTATTTTTGTTCTCTGGTAAATGAGTGTGGGGGTAAGCGTGAGATAAATATAACACACTTAGGCACTGTCCCTGGTAGAAACAAAATTTAGAAAAACGCGGAGTGGGACTTTGAGTGTGCCTTAATGGAGTATAGATCATTTATGACACAGTTTTTTATTTTTTTTTTAATTCATAAAGATACTTTATTTACCATCCTTGGATGAAAATATTTAAAACATTACAGTTTAAGAGAAAATACAATTTATTGTTATGTTGATCCAGGTTGTGCGAGTCCTGGTATAAAGTATCAAAGGTGTGGCCTACGAGTTTTTCGCTGGAACCCCGCTTCGTCTGGGCCTTTTAGAACAGTACAAACAGCATGTCAAGGCAATTTTTACCTACCTCACTTAAATGCTTAATGATACATAACATAAGTCATTAAAACCTTTTATCTATATGAATCAATCCATGCGGTTGCATCTATAACCTATGAAATCAATAAGGAATGATAACTGTGTAAAAGGAATACCAATCACATTTATACAGAAAAGAAAGGTTAGAATAATCAGAGGTTACCAAATATAGTATAGAGATGCTATAAATGCAGTGTTGCCAGTGTTTACAAAGATAGGTAATTCAAAAAGGAGGTATTTTTGCAATTGACACACACATGCTATCCAGGTAAGGCAACTCCTAGGATAGAAAAAGTTAAGAGAAGAAAAGAGACATAAGAGATAATAGATACATTGTATAGAGAGGTCTTGCGTAACCATCCTTCATCTAGACCGTCAGCCGAAGAGAGCTAGCATTCCTAGGCTTTTGGCTTTTATGCTGTTAGAATAACCCACTCCAAACAATCAGAACTCAGGGTCACCTCATTGGTTCAGAAGTAATATATAACGTAAATTAGCATTTCAAGGACTTGAGAGCCGCAATGTCTGCCTTTTTGTTTCAAACAACAATAGATATGTAAACATCAGACCAAAAGACGTTGGTGTGTTTTGAGATGCAGATAACAGTACCTAGACCCACCTCTCATGATTAAACCTAACAGTCATACATTCCTATAAAACATATATACATATACGGGGCATGGTAATCTAGTTAGAGAGTCTTTTTATTAGAGAGTTCATTCTTGAACTTATGTCCTCCTTCAGTGATTTTGCATCCACCCACAACCGCCAGAAGCCCCGACCCTTCCCCACCACCACCACTGCGGCCTCCTCTAACTTTCTTGAACACGCTGAAACCCTTCAAGGTAGACTTGAGACAGCAAAGAAATCCTGGTGCCTTTGAGACTTCACATCCAAACCATGAGTGTCTGTACTACAATGTTTCATCGCCCCTCTGCCTTGGAAGAGCGGAACTCCAACATTGATGGCGGGATCATGGCATATCTAGTCCCGAAACTTGGGAATATGGTGTAAGGATTGTAACGACTGGATCAGACCGCGAGACAGCACTTTTCAGCATGGTGAAGGAAAGTTCAGGAGAGTCTTATTCGCGGCACATTTGTCTCAAGAAATTACTTGGTTGTCTTCCGGTGGTGGTTGGGCGGGCCTCCGGACAGTCATGCATGAATACAAAAAGAGAGAGGAGAATGTCAGTGCACAGTTATTGGAGGAATGCCAGACAGGAGCAGCAGTGTGGCCATTAAGGCTAAATACTTATAAGGGGTGTAATGTGGACTGGTAGAGTGGGATCCCCACAGGGTACAGAGTCCGAGCAACAGCCAGTATCATCCATGGCCCTTGATGGTAGGGATAGTCAACACTGCCTGCTATTGCCAGGTTCCTGGGTTCACCACACCTGCTCACGGGGCTAAGGTTAAAGCAGTAGACAAACTAGGGGAGGGAGAATTACATTAAAATATAAGATCTGGATGTCCAGGGATACTTTGTGAAATATGGTACTTGTATGTTTTAGGAAACCATTCTTTAGGACCCACTGGACTTTTAAAAACGGAGTCCGGCAGAAACGGTGAAAAAACGGTTCACAGCTCATCTCTGCTATTCAAACAAAAGTTCCAGAAGACGAATACATTTACTTTTAAAGATATAGAAGAAGTTAGAACATTATCAGCTAATGGGCTGGTACCATCACTTAAAGTAATTAAAGATAAGAATCTGAAACAAAAAGTAGGAGCGAGAAAGAATAGAAAAAAAATAAAATAAGCAAAAAAAATCAAACCTACAGGTTTATTGCTGCTTCAACCCAGCACTTTGGCAAAGAGCATTGAATCTGCATTTATAAAAACAAACGAATAATATATAACTGTCCTGAAAAATTATTTTATAAAGTGCCTTGAAAAATAATACATTGCAGCAGCAACTTTAGCAAAAAAAACCCATAAAAAATAAAAAGGAACAAAAAAAATAAAAATAGATAACTCCTCTCCCATATTGATCAACAGGTGAACAGGATCACTGTCACTAAAAATTTACAAGTCGGGTACAAAAAAATATTAAAAAAAAAAGAGAATAAAACAAATGGTTGCCAAAAAACGTTTAGAATTTAGTCAAACCCGACTGCATTTTATTGCTCAAAATTATTTTAGAGGCTTTTTCCCAAAACAATAAAAAGAAAAATATAGTTCTAGGGTCCTCTTTTTAAATGTGCACAATACTCTGCATCGGTCTCTTAATAGTTACCCACATCAGGACAGCAACAGGGTGGAGTTTACTAAAGCTGTGGCCCTAAGACTGTATATTAAGTCATACATTCCTATAAAACACACACATATATACATATATATATATATATATATATATATATATATATATATATATATATATATATATATATATATATATATATATAATGGGGCATGGTAATCTAATTGGACATCAATATAAAATGTGTTGGTGCCCTTATTGAACCCTCCCAATCTGTTAAAATAGTGCATGTGTTTATAAACCTAAACCATAGTAAATATGATGCAATTATAATGCAATCAAATAAAGTAAATAAATGCAAATAAGTACACCAAAAAACTTTTATAAGGGATCGCATATCCCTAAATAACTAATGACAAATAAAAAAGGTGAAAGAGAAATAAATAATACCTGCTGGTACTAATCAAGGTCAGGTCTGCATCTAAATGTCAGTCCAATGCCTTTGACAGACTTGCTTGTTTTTCCAATTAGATCACAGTTGCATGACCAATTACATTTGTAAGGTCATGATTAACATAAAAATGAAAGAAAAAGCCATCATTGCGCAGTGATTTAAATAATACGGAACTGTGCAATCAATGTAATCCACTCACATATTAGTAGTAGCTAGATCGTTTTTAGTAAAATGGTCAGACAGCTTCAACACCGCTCATACAGCATTCGCTGTGTTACCGAACACTTGCGATGCCATCACTGACTCCGCCTCATGATACGTTGCATCACGTCACGTGACTTTCTCAAGGCGAGCTCCCTATTTAAGCTGTGGACAGCGTATTGGTTGTCATAGTGATATCGGTAATTTAGCAAGTCATCATTCCATTAGGCATGCACTTCATATATATATATATATATATATATATATATATATATATATATATATATATATAGTTAGTCAGGTTGAAAAAAGACACAAGTCCATCCAGTCCAACCATATGAAAAAAAAAAAAAAAAAAACGTACAAAAAAACCTACATACACGTACGTATATATATATATATATAGTGCTACATTACACAATATAACTTTTCATAATAAAACCTATGGGACACAAATTCAAATCAAATTTTGAATAAAAAATCTTATTCGCTATAGAAAATCTATTTGTATACAGACTTCAGGCTCCCCCCGCATGGTCAAACTTTGTATTTATATCCAAAATAAATAATAGATGACATTGGACCGTACTCCTTCACCCTCCAGTGGTGAGTCATGAATATAACACCACAAACGTGAAGTATTTATTTTATTATGGGTAAATAAGCTGAATTCAGCCCAAAATAAAATAATAAATTAAAATTGTTAAAATTCACACATCACAACCTCCCTCTTATAGTTTTATAGGAACTTTATGGTGTTCGACCCATAGCACCGTTCCCTCATGTGGTGAGCCATGGGAAAACCCCACACATAAAATAAATATATATAAAGTACCAAAAGGATAAAATCTAAAAATCTGAAATAAAACTATTCAAATCAAAATCAATATTCAAGCCCCTCGGCGATAAAGTGCACATTTCGAAGATCCATCTGGATTCACTTTTACTTAATTCTCTGATCTTATTATTACCCCTCCAGTGGGGTTTATACTTATCAAAAGCCCAGAATTTTAAGTGAGTAGGATCTTTATTATGATGTAATGCAAAATGACGGGATACACTATGTTTGGGGTAGCCACTTCTAATATTTTGTATGTTTCCGTATGCATTTCCATAGGGGGCGTTTAGTTAGTCCTATATACTGCAGTGAACATGTACACTGTAGTACATACACACCCGTTCTGTCTCTGTCCTACATGAAATAAAATCCTTAATAATATACTCTTTGGTACTCGTGGAGATAAAATTTGTGCATTTTTGGCCATTAAGGTTTGTATTCCTGCATGCGTAACATCTTCTGCAGGGATAGAAACCTTTACCCTGAAAAAAGGTCACTAGACCTCTTAGGTGGATCTGGGATATTTTTTGCAACTAGATCCCTCAGAGTTGGAGCCCTCTGGTAGGTAAAACGTGGTTTCTCCGGCAAAATCGATTGCAATTGTCTTTCAGCTAAAAGAAGTGACCAGTACTTTTTTAATAATCTGTTCAATTTGTTTTTCCCGTGGAATTTCATATACTTCCTTTATTTTATCTTCTATAAAGCTTTTATTACAACCTTTTTTTTTTTTTTTTATGCCAAACACTACATTATGTTTATTCCGCGGAAATATTCGGTATACATATAATTTTAAGTAACTATGCAACAAGATGTATCTTCAAGAAAACATTCCAAACTAAAATTGGTCGCATTATACACGGGTATCAGACTCTTGGAGCCAACGATCCCATATCTTATTGTACTTAGCTGGACAGCCTCTATTAATATATATACATTTCTGATATGGTAGGGTGTTATTCACTTCGACCTTCCATTCCACTAGTTTAGGAGACGTCTGTCTCATCCACTTTTTGGCTATAACCTTTCTTGCTGCAAAGATTGTTTCATGAAGAAATGTTTTTGTGTATTTGTCTATTGTATCTGGGAATATACCTAAAAGGGGTGAGCCCATTGTATCATGGAGGAATGTCACAATTTGTTCCCACAGACCCTGAATCTTAGGACATGCCCATATCAGATGGAAAAAGGTGCCAGTCTCTTTCCCACACATCAAGCATGTGGTGGATTGTGTGCGTTTATATCTTGCCACTCTGAGGGGGGTGAGGTATGCCCTATGAAGAATGTATAGCTGTGACAGGCGATCTGACAGCTTAGGGGGCACATCCCTACAAGATTCCAGTGCCTCGCCCCACTCCTCATGCTCTATTGGTCCCACATCTCTTTCCCATCTTGGTTTAAGAGCATATGCTATTCTAGTAGACACAGGGGTTAGGAGCATGTTATAGAAAGCTGAAATCAATTTATGTGGGTCTGTGTTCTTAATTACTGCCATTAGAATATTAGGTGTAGGGCTTGGGAGAGAATCAGGAAATTGTGATTTCGCCGCATGACGAAACTGTAAAAATCTAAAGAACATCTGATTCGGAATTGTGAATCCTGCTTCAAGTGAATCAAAAGTTTTTAGATGTCCGTCTTTTAATAAGTGATGCAGGTAAAATATTCCCTGCATGGACCATATAAATGTGTCTTGTATTTTGTTGAATTCAGGAAGATTCTTGTTATGCCATACTGGCGTATAATTATTGAATTGTGGGATTTCAAGTTTTTAGGTAGCCAGGTCCCAAATTTTCCTGTAGTGATATAACATAGAGAATCTATTGTCCCCTAATTCCATCCCTCCTGAGCCTTATGCTATTGCGTATATCAAGTCCTTGGTTTGTTGTGCCCACCTTGGACATAGGAGCATGAGAAATCTCTCACTATCTGTTTTATCCAAATGGAATAGTTGTGACAACTGTGATGCAATGTAATATAGGTTAAAGTCCAGGAGAGCTGTACCACCAAGGTCAGTCTGATTTTTGAGAGTTTGCCATGCCAGTTTATGTCTGTTAGCGCCCCACACGAATGGCTTAAGAAGGGACTCTAGAGTTTTAAAATACTTCAAGGGTAGGTAAACCGGAGAATGCCATAGAATATACAAAATTTTAGGGAGTAAGATCATTTTAAGTAAATTTATGCAGCCCCAAGTCCCAAGTGGGAGTTTAGACCAAACCCGGATTTTATTTTTAAACATGGAAATGAGAGGGTCTGTGTTTAGGGATACGTAATCTGCAGGGGATCTAGATACACGGATCACTAAATATTTGATAACATCAGCTCTCTGAAGCGGTAGTCTAGCTTGGAATACTGTGGGTGGGAAGCTATCGATTGGTAGAATTTGCGACTTATCCCAATTGATTTTTAATCCCGAAAATATTCCAAATTGTTCTATCTCATGGAGTGCGGTACATAGAGATGGGCCTGGATCCGCTAAATAGCGTGTCGTCAGCGTACATGCTGATTTTTTCGATAAGAGAGCCCAATCTTAGACCTCTAATCTCCGGGTTCATTCGAATGGATATTGCCAGGGGTTCTGCCGCAAGGACATATAATAATGGGGACAAGGGGCAACCCTGCCTCGTGCCTCTACTGAGGTCAAACGTCCGAGATGACCATCCATTAGCCACCCCCCTGGCCTTGGGTGCCTGGTATAACAATTGAACCCATTTGATAAATTTCGGACCGAAGCCATACCCCTCCAGACATCTCCAGAGATACCTCCACTCCACCGAGTCAAAGGCTTTTGCTGTGTCCAAAGTTACCAGAACTCGTGTGCCAACCTCCTTGTGTGTAGCCTGTAAGTTCATATAAAGTTTTCTAAGATTGAACGAGGTGTTGCGACCAGGCATAAACCCTGCCTGATCTGTATGAATTAGTGATAAAATGACCTGACTAAGTCTAAGGGATAGCACTTTGGCGAGTATTTTAATATCTACCTGTAAAAGGGATATTGGGCGATAGGATTCCGGGTATCCCGGATCTTTTACTGGTTTGGGGATGAGGACTGTTATTGCCTCTGTCATAGATGGGGGCAATTTCCCAGTCTCGAAAAGATGATTATATAAGGTTAACAATTTAGGGATTAAAATTTCACTGAATTGTGAATAAAACTCAATTGGGAGTCCATCTGATCCTGGGGATTTAGATCTAGCAAAACTGACAATGGCAATTGTAATTTCATCTGTAGTGAGAGGTGCTTCCAATAGGTCTATCTGTTCCTCTGTTAACTGTGGGAAAACCACCTTCTCAAGAAAGGTGGACATTGATTGTGTTTCAGTAGGAGCTGTCGTTCTATACAAGTCAGTAAAGAAATCCCTGAAGATAGATGTAACACTAGGTGGGTCTGTTATTTGTCCTCCTCCAGTGCCATGCAGTGTGATTACCACAGGGGGCCTATCTTCGCTGTGCACTAAGTAGGCCAACAATTTGCCCGCCTTTTCCCCATACTCAAACATTTTTTGTCTGGTAAAAAAAAGTTTTTGTCTGGCTTTCTGGTATTGCAACTGGGTAACTACTCTGGTTTGTAATTTTAGCAGATCCGCATTTACGGGGGTTAGAGTGGTAGCAAAGTCTTTTTCAGCAGAGAATAAGTCCTCCAGCGCCTTCCCGAGGGCACTGGAGGAAGTTGTCTTGATTTTATTTATAGTACTAATTAACGTGGATCTGGCAAATAGTTTAAAGGAGTCCCATACTGCAGAGGGCGATGCTGACTTGTCTGTCTCTATAAAGTACAGTTTCCACTTATCTAGTAGCTCATCATCCTCCGGTAAAAGAGAGAGCCAAAATGGGTTTAAATGCCAAGCCCGTGTTGGTTTTTCTATGGGGATACTTATCGTGATTCAATAAGGACTATGATCGGAGAGTGTTCTGGGACAGAATACCGCCTCTAACAATCTTGGTATTAATCTATGGGAAATGAATATGAAGTCTATGCGGCACATAGTATTGTGAGAGGATGAGAAACACGAGTATGATTTAGTCTGTGGGAACTTGTGGCGCCATGTATCTGTTAAGTGGATGGTGGAGATAAGCTTAGAAAACCTAGTTTCATTGGGAGTATTATGGGTGAGTGGAGCGGGCTGTAGTCTATCCAAGGTCGGGCTTAGTGTGGAATTAAAATCTCCTAACCAAATTGCAGATATATCAGAGTGGCGGGCCATGAATGAAAACCCTTCCTTAATTATTGAGATATTAAATGGAGGTGGTACATAGAAAGCCAGTATAAGCAAGGGTTCTCCATATAGTTTAGCAAGAATAAATATATACCGCCCCTGTGGATCAGTGGACAATTCACACAACTCAAAATGAACCGATTGGGCTATCAAAATTGAGACTCCCCTGGAGTGAGATGTATGGGTAGAATGGTATGCCCACCCCACCCATGGTCGGCGGAGTGCCATCTGGAGACTCCCCTCCACATGCGTCTCCACCAAGACTGTCACATCAGCACGCTGTTTCTTAAGGAATGTGAAGATTGCTGCGCGCTTAAATTTCTCACGCATGCCCCTCACATTCCATGTAAGAAATTTTAGGGATGCCATAAATAGAACCTTTTGGAATCTATGAAAACAGTTATGTTAAGCAATTTGCTCTTTATGTATGAAACATATGGGTTATTAGTATGTAAATCTTGTTGCATCAAACCTATAGCATATATTTCACATGAACACTCACATGAATACAGCATTCGAGGCATTACCTGTTGTCTGCAGTCAGTATGCACAATCAAATTAAACCAAATTATAAACAGATGAACTCTCCCCCCCCCCCCTCCCTGCCCTACACTGTCCCAAACTGGTGCGGGCATATTCCCTCAACTTGTATCCAACTGGGAAACGTTCCAACTTCGAGGTTACATAGGAAATGCAGTAGACTTGGTTAAGGCTCCGAAGATGTAGTGGAGTAAAAGATGTCATCCATAGTATTAGTACTAAGTATAGTACAGTTTCTTCATCTCCTTGTTTCCAAGTGACTGAATCTTGAGTGTTCCAGGAAAAATTCCAGTGATCATGGTGCTGCTTCCCAGTGGTGTGTGGGGTAAAGTCTCGCTGCACAATGCACATTGTTGGTAGGACTTCTGCTCTTCCGGAACCCCGGAAAGTAAGTGGACTCCCATACTATAAGGTCCAGAATCTGTATTCTGTATACGCACTGGTTTGTAAATGATTACATATCATGTTCAATACCTTTTTTTTTTTTTTTTTAACGGGTAGTAAGGAACAGTTTACATTCCCAAGTAGGCAGCAACAAAAAGGGTTCCATGTGACATCAGGGAACAGTGTAGTCATATAACTCTGGTCAATCAGCTCTTTCGGGAACTGCACGACGTTCTAGCCAGGAGATTACTTCTTCAGGATCTTCAAAAAAAAGCGCACGTCCGTCATGTTCTATACGGAGACGTGCTGGAAAGAGCATGGAGTATTTGTATTGTAGATTCCTCAGCCTGCGCTTGACCTCTGTAAAGCTCTGCCGATGGCACTGTACCTCCGCCGAGAAATCTGGAAAGATGGCGACTTTAACATTCCCTATTGGGATATTGCCCTTCTCTCTTGCCATCCACAGGGCTGTATCCCGATCTTTGTAATTGAGGAGTTTAGCTATGAAAGTGTGAGGAGGGGCTGCCTGCGGAGGGGGTCTGGCTGGCATGCGATGTGCCCTCTCCACCGCAAACATAGGGGAAAAGACCTCTCTCCCATAGGTGTTGATCAGTAGTTGTTCCAAGAACGTGGTTGTGTCTTTGCCCTCAGTTCCCTCTGGCAAACCGATCAGGCGTATATTACATCTTCTCAGCCTATTCTCCATGTCATCTTGTTTAGTAAGGAGTTGATATATTTGCCTTTGTACGCGGTCTGAGGATGTTTGTAGAGGTGGAATGGCGTCTTCAACTGTGCTCAGCCTGGTCTCCGCTTCCTTTACTCTATCTCTGAGTTTTTGAATGTCTTGCCTAATAAGGGAAATATCCACCTTGACTTCCTCGATTTGTGCTGTAAGGGAGGTTCTACAGAAGTTGATTGCTTCAAGTAATTTTTCAGTATCACTCATTGTTCGTTCGCTTCCCTCTGCTTTCTCGGAGGCCCCTTCTTCCTCCATATCTTCTTTTTCTTGTTGGCGGTATTGGTCGAGTTTCGCCGCCGATGCCTTCTGTGCTTTGGTTGGCAACATACTTGGGGGGTCCGGTGTATTGCTAGATGGGTCCCCGATATTGTTACGGCAGATTTAATCGCCTGTGAGGAGGGAAACAGTGTTGGCCGGAGTCACAGAGCCTCCAAGGTGCCCGGAATTAAAGTCTGCCCCTACGCGGCAAGTGCGTACTGGGTTCCGGCACTGTTTGGGGTACTATTAAGCCAGATGCACAGTGCAGATTTTAAGGGTTCCCCTAAGAGAGTTTTTTCCTTCCCCATAAAGAATTGAAAAGGCAGCAGATTAGAAGTGCAGCACAGGCCGGGACTGTGAGTGTGCCAAGATGGCCGCCGGCCTCAGTGTGTAGGCCGAAGCTTCGGTTTTGCCTAAGTGCGGCCGCCGCTCCTTCTGTGGTATTGGGGGTCAGATGGAGTCTGTATATGAGGGGGTGAGTCTGCTCTGGGTCCCCTAGGAAGTTTTTCCTCAATTAGGCAATGGCAGGCACAGTTATCTCTATAGGGGCTGGGTGTAGAGGTGGACCAAGATGGCCGCGGACCTCCGGGAATAGGCCGAAGCCGTGGACTTGCCTGAGACCGGCCTCCATGCGGAAGATCGCCGCTCCGTTCGGGCCGCCGTTCGTCCTGCTGCTTACCTGAACAGTTCAGCTTGAAGTGGATGTTCTGGGGAGGTTGATCCAGCGGTACTGTATGGGATGTCCAGGATTAATTATAGCAGGAGTAATGGACAGAGCTCAGGAGATACACGTCCTACTCCATGCTGTGTCAGGCCACTCCCCCTTTATTATAACCTTTTAATTGTAAATGTAATTCCTATGATTTTTGCTTGTTCCAAATAATCATTTTGGCTGGAACAGTTCCTTCTCAGATGTACCAGCTGGCCTTTAGGAATATTGATAAGCCAGGGCTCATGGTAACAACTGTCTACCAGTATGTAACTGTTCCTTTCCACAGGTTTAAAGAAAGTTTTTGTGGTTAATATTCCCTCTTCTTGATGTATTTCCAGATCAAGGAAGTGAACCTTTTCATTGCTAATTTCATAAGCAAGTTTTAATATTTTTCTGATTATTTTTTTTTTAAATTGTACCAAGCTATTTTCACCCCCCTTCCATATTACAATACAGTCATCTATAATCCTTCTGTATAGAATCAAATTGTCAGGGAGTTCAGCATATATGGCTTGTTCCTCCCACTTCGCCATAAATATATTTGCAACACTTGGTGCATACTTAGCACCCATCCCAATGCCATTCAATTGTCTATAATATTCATTGTTTTTCCAAAAATAATTGTGTTGCAAACCAAACGCCAAACACCTCAAAATAAATCTTTTTTGTTTCGAGATCATATTAGTAAACTTATCCAGAGCCCATTTTGTAGATTGAATGGCTTCATCATGATCTATTATCGTATACAGCGATGGTACATCTGCTGTAGCTAGTAAATACTTATGTTGGGGTACCAAATCAGTTTTAATATCTGAATGAGGTGTTTTGTATCTCTTAAGTAAGCACGTTTGTGGCACTAAAGGCTGTATAAATTTATCTACATATTCTCCCAGTCTAGAGTTTATAGATTGTATTCCATTGATAATAGGCCTTCCTGGAGGATTTAGTGGATTCTTATGGATCTTTGGTACTGTATATATAATGGGCACCCTGCACACCTCAGGTACCAAATATTTATCTTCCTTCTTTGTTAGGACGTTCTTCATTCTTCCTCTTAGTATAAGTTCACGTAACTCTTCTTTATATTCCCTTGTTGGATTACCCTTCAATTTTATGTAGGTACTGGTATCATTTAATTGGTCTATTACCGTAATTCCTTATTGTAATAATCTTTTGACAAAACAGTTGCTCCCCCTTTATCCGCGGGTCTGATTATGACTTGTTTGCTTTCCTCTATTTCCTTAATTCCTCTTTTAATGGCTTGAGGCTCATGTATTTTTTTTAATTTTTAGTTTCTCGAGGTCGTGTATAACCATCCTATTAAAAACCTCTATATGCTCATTATTGTGAACCGGCGGAGTAAATAACGATTTATTCTCAGTTGACTATGCACAATTTTTTCTGATATATCCGATCTTCCATTTTGGATACTTGGGGTCTTGTTTAGCATGTATTTTTTTATATTTAATCTCCTTGTATATTTCTGGATGTCAACATACACTTCAAATTTGTTAAGATTCTGTTTGGGGGCATACTTCAATCCTTGATCTAATGTCAGCATTTCTGATCTTGTTAGTTCTATTCCACTCAAATTAAGGTTGCCTTCCCCTACTACTCTTTTTCTTTTGGACCTTCCGTCCTCCACGGCATCCTCTTTTGAGCTTGGACTTCTTGCATTTGTCATTTTTTCGTGCCTTGGTGGGGTTCGTTTGTTCCGACGATGGTCTAAAAAAGAGCGTGGCTGCTCATCCTCTCGATAATCTCTTAGGGCCTCATACCTATTTTGAGTAGGGATCAGGCTTCTTCTGGAGTCATACTGATATTGGTTATAATGGCCATAATTTTGATATTGAAGGTAGTCTCTTTCATCTCTTCTGTTCGATCTTGATTTTGATGATTATAATTCCTTTGGTTTTTATTAACATAATTTCCTGAATTTCCATAGTTTATTATACGATTGATTTGAATGTTTCTGATTATTTCTGTTCCATTCTTCCAAAATGGCTTTCTTGGTAATTTGTTTTTATTCTTATTCCTCCACCAAGGTTTGGGGGTTCTTGGGCCATTATTTTCATCCCTATAAACTCTATCCTGTTCATTAGGGGTCTCTCGTGTCTTGGTTCTTCAGGTGATCTAAATTTTCTTTCAGGTGATTTGTAAGCTTGGTCCCTTCTTGGACTTACAATTCTAACCTCCCTTTCAGGTGATGAAGAAATAGAGCCTCCCTTGCCTTCTTTTAAATGTATTTGTCATTTAAACGTTTGTTCCAATTTATAGTCATTTGTGTCTCTTAAATATTTTCTTTTTTTTCCTTTGCTTTAATTCACTATCCTTCTGTTCCAATACTTTATTTAGCTGTTTCGTTAATACTCCAAAAGATGCTGATTCCTTTTGCGTTGCTAATGTTACTTTGCAATCTGTGATTTTTTGATTAATGCTAATTTTCTTTGTTTCCTTTTTAATACAAAATGAAACACCTCCAAACCCTTCTCATTAAACACCTCCTATGGAAATGCATACGGGAACATTTACAAAATATTAGAAATGACTACCCCAAACATAGTGTATCCCGTCATTTTGCATTACATCATAATAAAGATCCTACTCACTTAAAATTCTGGGCTATTGATAAGTATAAACCCCACTGGAGGGGTAGTAATAAGATCAGAGAATTGAGTAAAAGTGAATCCAGATCTTCGAAATGTGCACTTTATCGCCGAGGGGCTTGAATATTGATTTTGATTTGAATTGTTTTATTTCAGATTTTTAGATTTTATCCTTTTGGTATTTTATATATATTTTATGTGTGGGGTTTTCCCATGGCTCACCACATGAGGAAACGGTGGTATGGGTCGAACACCATAAAGTTCCTATAAAACTATAAGAGGGAGGTTGTGATGTGTGAATTTTAACAATTTTAATTATTTTATTTTGGGTTGAATTCAGCTTATTTACCCATAATAAAATAAATACTTCACGTTGGTGATGTTATATTCATGACTCACCACTGGAGGGTGAATGAGTATGGTCCAATGTCATCTATTATTTATTTTGGATATAAATACCAAGTTTAATCATGCGGGGGAGCCTGAAGTCTGTATACAAATAGATTTTCTATAGCGAATAAGGTTTTTAATTCAAAATTAGATTTTAACTTGTGTCTTATATGTTTTATTATTAAGAGTTATTTTGTGTAATGTAGCACTATATATATAGTGGCATTTGTCGAGGGACTCAATAAGAAAAACTATAACCTTTCTTTCACCCTCAACTGGCACATGGACACCCTCCTATTCTCGGATTTGGTCATACACAAAAATGTGGAGGGCGAGATCATTACCAACCTTCATCGCAAGGATACAGCGGGAAACTAACTGCTGCACTTTAAAGTACCCATCCATCCCATCTGCTAAACTCCATCCTTAAAGAGGAAGTAAACCCTGACAAAATGATCTAAAAACACTGAAGCAGCAGACTTGGTGAAAATGTATATTTGTGTCAGCCTCAAAACTTTTGGCCAGGGCTGTACAACTCAGTAATACAGAATCACAGGTACAATGCAATACAAAGACAAAGTGCACCCGATAAAGCAGTGGGACTTACATATAAGCAAATATAAAACAATAAAAAAAAGGGGAATAAGCCACAGAGAAAAGAGGGGAAGAGAGGAGAATGGGTCAAAATAAAGTATCAAAATAGATCATATATCACTAGAAAAGCATCTCCCATGGGACTTTGTTGCAGCAATAGAAATCACACAATTTGAAATGTACTTCATAAAAATTGAAAATCTTTATTTGTACAATGGGTTAAAAATAGCTGGTCTATACAATTCACATCCATGTCTGTTAAACATCTCCTGCTAGCCTCACGGGGGGCAGGGACGCACCTTTATATGAAAAATTATTCATATCCACCAATTACATCCAACGTGTTTCAACTGTACATAGTCTTCTTCAGGGGATAAGAGGGTGGATGCAATCCTACATACATAAAGAGAGAAGCGCACAGCAGAATTTATGTCAACTTCACCAAGTTATATATAATAGTGAGGTCTCATGCAAAATCTATATAAGAGCATTTTAGACTTACACAGATGGACATGACCAAGTGTACAGATCAACAAAGGCAGCTAGTAATGCATGCTTTTCGGATCCCAGCTTGGAGTGGGCTCCAAGTCCCACAGGGAAATAGTGATCAGAGGGAGGCAGCTGCAGCAGGCTCAATCTCATTGGCTATATCAAAAAGGCCCTCCTTCGCTAATTTACCACACACCATTTAAGGTACAAAGCATACCTAATTATTCAAAGATTTACTAAAAAGAATGAATTCAAAGAGTAACTGAAGGCAATCACACCAGGCAGGCACACCTGCATGAAAATATGTGTGGAAACGCACCTGATCCAGAGCTGGACAACCATGCAGGGTTTGGCTAGATGGTCCAAGAAGGGAAAAGGCAGGGGGGAAAAAAAAACCCTGTAGAGTCCTGTAATGAAACAGGGAAATATCTATATAGCAACATATTGGAGGTTTAAGTGTTTTATAAACTAGGAGAAGAAGCTTCCTTTTACTTACATAAAAGTGTGGACTGTCCGCCTGGGACCCTAGCAGCTGAATAATGGGTGATGGAGAGTTCTATATAAATCTGTGAACACAGGGTATGGAGCCTGCATAATTGCCCCCTGGCTGCTGCCACTAAAGTTGATCCCCCTCGGCGCTTCTTTCTAGGCGCCGCCACTTGCGGGGGGTGTAAACGACCGCCGCTGCTGACGTCACACGCAGCATGGCCGACACGCGCAAGACCGCGCACGCACAATGCGGACTGCCTGGAAGGCGGAGAGATTCCAATGGGGACACTGACAGCGCAGGCAACATAGCCTAAATCCACCCGCGGATCGCAGACAAGCAGGTGGAAAGGCAGAAGAGGGGGGAGCTCGTCCAACCTGAAAGGTACACCTATGTCCACGCTGGGGGACTAAAAGAATCTCCCCAGGCTGGAAGATGACCCCCAACAACATAAAAGCTGCCTTGTAATGACAGCTAATAGATCATGTATCAGCCAAGGAGTCTTGACCATAAAGGAAAAGTGAGTAGTGTGTAAGTTCACAGCTGCTCCGTCCCTATATGTTGTTATGCTAGAAAATAATCTCTCCCTTGGGACTTTGTTGCAGCAGAGTACAAAAATAATGTGGAGTGGGACTTTGCATGTGCCTCGATGGAGTATAGATAATTTGACAGTATTTTTTTTTTTTAAATCATAAAGATACTTTATTTACCATCCTTGGATGAAAATATTTAAAACATTACAGTTTAAGAGAAAATACAATTTACTATTATGTTGATCCAAGTTGTGCGAGTCCTGGTATAGAGTATCAAAGGTGTGGCCTATGCGTTTCATGGGAACCCTGCTTTGTCCGGGCCTTTTAGAACAGCACAAACAGCATGTAAATACTAAAAAGATGTCCTAGAGATACAAAATTGCAAAATTAGCTAAATCATAAAAGGATATTAGATAAAATGTTAATAGTGCATATATAAAACATGAAAAACTCCTACATCATTGTAGGACATTTATAATTACCCTTTGGTATGAAATACTGATATGGTAACAAAGAAAGTTTTAACAGAGCCTGAGGAGCCTGTGGGAATGTCCCGCTAAGCCCTGCTGAAGGAGACACAGGGCGGAACCCTGTGTGTGTGAAATAATATAGTATAATGTATAACTATGGATGTTGATAAAAGTGCTAGTGAAAAATTGGGAAATGTGACCAGTGTAGGAAGATTAAAGGGAGTGTTGAAAGTGATGGGAAGTGGTCGGAGAACAAGGGAGAAGAAGGGGATAGAAAAAGGAAAAGGGGGGGTTTGAAAGAGGGAGGGGGAAAAAGGGGAGGAGGAAAGAAATGTGGGGAAGTGGGTAGACGGGGGGGGGGGGAGAAGGGGAAGAGAAATGAGAGAAAGAAAAGAAAGAAAAAAGGGGAAAAGAGGGGGAGAGGGGAAGGGGGAACAAAGAAAAGGGATAAAGATAAAAAAAGGGGAGAAAATAGAGAGGGGGAGGGGGGAAAGGAGGGAGAGGAGAGAGGGGAAAGTTAGCATGGAAAGGAGGGGAGAGGAGAGAAGAAAAAGGGGGGGGGGGGAGCGGGGAAAAAAAGAGAAAGGGGGAAACGGACAGAGAAGGGGAGAAGAGAGGAAAGGGGAGGGGGAAAAAAAGGAAAGATGAAATATATGTGAGGAGGAATGGCTTACCTTGGTTTATATATGTGTAAACACCGTTGTAGGCCTTAAACACATGTAGCATAATAATATGGTGATAATGTTTGAAAGTTGGTGATGTGTAAAATCACTATGTCCCTGGGCCCGAATTAAGCATGCCAGAACAGGGGATCTGAGTTGAATCCAGATGGATAAACTTTCCACAACTAGAGGGGAAAAGCAAAAAAGAGGTACTAACTTTTAGAGTGGTGTAAGGTGCATTAAACTGAGTGTATAAGCATATACGGAAAGGAGAGGGAGGGAAATGTTACCTTTAGTGGTGGTGTATGTGTAAAGTCTTCTCCCAGCGTCTCACACACAAGAGGATAGACCGCTGAGAGGAGACAAGTGAACTAAGTGGTTTAGAAGGGGAAGGAGGAAGGTCCGTTATGATGACTCCAGGATGGCAAGAGGGGGGGGGATCCCTGAGGCCGCTCGTGCCCCCTGGACTGAGGATCCAGAGACCCGGAGTGGCGGGAGCAGGTTCATCTGCCCACTGAAAAAGCCAAGGGGGCACACACTAATAAAGTGTGTGTATTCCATGAGCCACTGCCATGGCTTCCTGAGATGAAGTGGGAGGCCACTCCCGCAGCCTCAGCCGCGATTGGTGGCCAGAGGAGGGCGGGGATAGAGTGGCGGAGATGGTGGGGGAGGGGGCGGATGGTTGGTGGTGTGAAGCACATAGAGCCGTGCATCGAGGGCGCTGTGTTCCAGGCGAGCAGGCGTCCGGAGGCCGGAAGTAGGACAACCAGAAAGTTGTCCAATGCCGGTGTCCCCGGACGGCCTGCCCGCAAGAAAGCCTCTATGAAGTCCCAGGTGGAGAAGGAGGGGACACCAAAGGCAATGGGCAGATACGGCCAGACGGGCAGGGCTGCAAGTCCAATGGGGCCGGCATAACCACCACACATACAACTCGGAAGGAGCAAACAAACGCAAATTGGTTATAAAAGAATATATAAGGAAAATGTATAAAAAATATAAAAAAAATGATGAAGCAAAAGACAATAAAAAGAATAAGAGCAAAAATTGCAGGTATGCAAATAGAAGCCCTTGGATTAATCGCATAGATTCGTGTGTTGAGGTCACGGCTGAACATTTCCATATTTAAAATAAACATTTATATGTAGAGACAATGGGTACATTGGATATTGTATGTATCCTAAAATAGTACTTACATTAAAGAAATAATTGAGTGCATTCTTAGAGGAGGAAGGTTGAAGGCAAAGGGGGTGAGGGGGATTAATAATTGTGGGGAGGAATGAGATGGGGGAAAGGAGCATCATTTAACCCTGGTGGCTGGGTTGCCAGTAATTTAAATGTCCACCTGGCTTCAACTTGAAGATTGTAGATGTAGATGAAGATGTATCCTAGCAAGTACTTGAAATTTCAATGAGTCTGTTTTGTAGTTGTGGAAGTCTGCAAAATGTCTAGATATAGGTCTCTCAATGATCCCCACATGTTCCTTAATGCTTCTCCAAAAGTTACATTTGGTTTTACCCACACAGTGGTTACCACAGCCACGTAAGTAAATACACTATACCAATTTATTCACAAAGTGATGCATAACTAAATTCTCGCCCGTAGGCAGCTGAACATTTTTTCCCTGTTTTGATGAATTTGCAGAAATAATTTCCCACTTTGGAAAGTGCCTTGCAGCAAGGAGCCACAGGGGTCCATGTTCTTCTGAGGCAAGAAATGGCTCGACACCAAGATGTCTCGTAATGATTGATTACGTTTAAATATCAAATGTGGTTCAAATTCAATAAAAGGTTTCAGGGCTGGGTCGTCCCTAAATAAATGCCAGTGGGTGTTTAGGATGTTTAAGGCTTGATATTGGTTATTATATTCTGTAATTGGGCGTATACCGGATGGGTGGAAAGATGTGGATGTTTTTCCTTGGAACAGGAAGTCACGAGGGTTATTTGCATTTTTTAAGGACTTTTTGAGGGACTTTCTGCGAAATCCTCGGTCTAAAAAGTGTTTTTGCAGAAGGGAGGCCTGCGCCTTGTCCCTTAAAGTGGTTGTAAACCCTTACAGACCACTTTTAGGTGCACCTACAGGTAAACCTTAATCTAAGCTCACCTGTAGGTGCAAGAAATATCTCCTAAACCTACATGGTTCAGGAGATATTTCCAAAAGACAGGCACCGATGTCTACGGCACATGCGCCGAAGAGAATGGCGCGCAGGCGCACTGAGCGTGCAGTCTAACGTCGATCATGCCGTTAGTGGCTGCACCAGCGCGTATGCGTGGGAGTGACATCATCGCGGCTCTGGCCAATCACAGCGCCGGAGCCGCGATACCCGGAAAGAACATGGACGATTCGTAGAAGGGACAGCGGTGACATCGCAGGCTCCCTTGTCAGGTAAGTGACACATAATGGGCTACTATGCGATGCATACTAGTCCATTATGCTTTACCTTTGCAGGGAAACAAAGAGGAAGTAAACTCAGTTAGATAGTATATAAATGTGCACTGGAGAGGGAGGTTAATTTTAGCTCTAAGGGAAGTGAGAGACCGTAATTTACAGTTCATAACAATGGGGGTTATTTACGAAAGGCAAATCCACTTTGCACTGCACGTGCATTTGAAAGTGCACTTGGAAGTGCATTCGCTCTAAATCTAAGGGGTAGATCTGAAATGAGTGGAAGCTCTTCTGATTTTATCATCTAATCATGTGCAAGCTAAAATGCGTTTTTTTTATTTTCCTTGCATGTCCCCCTCGGATCTACAGCGACTTTACTTCCAAGTGCACTTGCAGTGCAAAGTGGATTTTCCTTTAGTAAATAACCCCCAATGTGTTCTAATGTTTTAATTTTGTATCTGGGCCAGGCATGTAGGTCTGGAAGAGTATACAAGTGGGGGAGAGAGGGATTAAGCCACAAGGGAGTATGGGGGGAAGCTGAATTCGGGGGAATGGTTTCATAAGAGTCCCAGTCGCCAAGTTTTCAAGTGGTACCCAGACAGGGTTAAATTATAAGAGGCTACTTCCCAAATACTTCTCAAGTCTCCCAGGGTTTTAAAGTGATTGTAAAGTCTAGTTTTTTTTCTCTAACAATAACAAACATGTTATACTTGCCTGTTATGTGCAGTGGTTTTGCATAGAGCAGCCCTGATCCTCCTCTTCAGGGCTCCTGGCTTCTCCCTCCTGTTGGGTGCCCCCACCGCAAGCAGCTTGCTATGGAGGGCACCTGAGCTGAGTCACAGCTCCCTGTGTCCATTCAGACACGGAGCCCCACTTCGGCCCTGCCTCCTCTCTCCTGATTGGCTCCCGCTGCTGTCAGTCAGTTAGCCAATCAGGAGGAGAGTCCCGGACGGCCAAGGCACCTCGTGGACATCACTGGAGAGAGATAGGGCTCAGGTAAGTATCAGGGGGTGCTGCAGCAGCTGCTGCACACAGAAGGTTTTATATCTTAACTACCTAAGGACTGCCCGCCGCAGTTGTACTTCGGCTGTTTGAAGAGGAATACCATTGTTATGGCAGCATCTAGCTGCCATAACCCCGGTATCACCTTCAAGAGTGGACGGTCCTCTCTAAGATAAAAGTGGTCTTCGTGGCGTATTTGCCGCAAGATCACTTATCGGGGGCGGTAGAGGGCCCCTCTTCCGCTGCGCTCTGGTCCTCTGCCGCTTACCGGAGCCGTTGGTAGCAGTGCAGACTATCAGGTCCTCTACACTTACAGGCTGGATGCCGAGTGAATGAAAGATGGCCCTCGCTCGGCTCCATAGCATTGGAAGGGGAAGCAACATCAAACGTCACTTCCGCCCAATGCTGTTAAAGGAGAATTTTTTTATTTTTTTTAAAAAAAAAGACATTTAATTTTTTTTTTTTATTATTGACCACCGCCTGGAAGGGAATTCCACATCCTTTCCGCTCTTACAGTAAAGAACCCTCTACGTAGTTTAAGGTTAAACCTCTTTTCTCATTTTAATGAGTGGCCACGAGTCTTGTTAAACTCCCTTCCGTGAAAACGTTTTATCCCTTTTGTGGGGTCACCAGTACGGTATTTGTAAATTGAAATCATATCCCCTCTCTGAAGCATCTCTTCTCAGAGAGAATAAGTTCAGTGCTCGCAACCTTTCCTCATAACTAATATCCTCCAGACCCTATATTAGCTTTGTTGCCCTTCTTTGTACTCGCTCCATTTCCAGTACATCCTTCCTAAGGACTGGTGCCCAGAACTGGACAGCATACTCTAGGTGCGGCCCGACCAGAGTCTTGTAGAGCTGGAGAATTATCATTTTATCTCTGGAATTAATCCCCTTTTTAATGTATGCCAATATTTTGTTTGCTTTGTTAGCAGCAGCTTGGCATTGCATGCCATTGCTGAGCCCATCATCTACTAGGACCCCCAGATCCTTTTCCATCCTAGATTCCCCCAGAGGTTCTCCCCCCAGTGTATAGATTGCATTCATATTTTTGCCACCCAAATGCATTATTTTACATTTTTCTACATTGAACCTCATATGCCATGTAGTTGCCCACCCCATTATTTTGTTTACATCTTTCTGCAAGGTTTCCACATCCTGCGGAGAGTTATTGCCCTGCTTAGCTTAGTATTGTCCGCAAATACAGAGATTGAACTGTTTACCCCATCCTCCAGGTCGTTTATGAACAAATTAAACAGGATTGGTCCCAGCACAGAACCCAGGGGGACCCCACTACCCACCCCTGACCATTCCGAGTGCTCCCCATTTATCACCACCCTCTGAACTCGCCCTTGAAACCAGTTTTCAATCCATTTACTTGCCCTATGGTCCATGCCCATGCCCTTGCCCTATGGTCCATTTCCATGTCAAATGCTTTTGCAAAATCCAGATACACCACGTCTACGGGCCTTCCTTTATCTAGATGGCAACTCACCTCCTCATAGAAGGTTAATAAATTGGTTTGGCAAGAACAATTCTTCATGAATCCATGCTGATTACTGTTAATGATACCGTTCTCATTACTAAAATCTTGTATATATTGTATATAGCCCCTTATCATCCCCTCTAAGAGTTTACATACTATTGATGTTAAGCTCACTGGTCTGTAATTCCCAGGGATGTATTTTGAGCCCTTTTTTAAATATTGGCTTTTCTCCAATCAGCTTGTACCATTCCAGTCAGTAGCAGTAAAAATTGGGAACAATGGTCTGGCTATTACTGAACTGAGTTCCACAAGTACTCTCTGGTGCAAGCCATCTGGTCCTGGTGATTTATTAATGTTAGGTTTCCCAAGTCCAATTTTAATTCTGTCCTCTGTAAACCATGGAGGTGCTTCCTGTGATGTGTCATGAGGATAAAAACTGCAGTTTTGGTTACTGAAGCCCCCTGATTCCCTCGTGAAGACTGAGGAGAAGAATAAATTCAATACCTTCACCATCTCCTCATCCTTTGTAACCAGATGTCCTTCCTCATTCTTTATGGGGCCAATATGGTCTGTCCTCCCTTTTTTACTGTTTACATACTTAAAGAATTTCTTGGCATTTTTTTTTTTTTTGCTCTCCTCCACTGTGTGTCTTTCATGTTCTATCTTAGCCATCCTTATTGCACCCTTACATTTCTTGTTGCATTCGTTATAAAGTCTGAATGCTGAGGATGATCCCTCAACCTTGTATTTTTTGAAGGCCTTCTCCTTTGCTTTTATATACATTTTTACCGTGGAGTTATGCCATCCAGGACTTTTGTTTGCTCTTCTAAATTTATTACCCAATGGGATGCATTGGCTAATACCCTTATTTAATATGCTCTTAAAGCAAACCCATCTCTCCTCCCTGTTCTTTGTTCCTAAGATTTTATCCCAATTTATGCCTTCTAGCAAGGTTCGTAGTTTAGGGAAGTTGGATCTTTTGAAATTCAGTGCCTTTGTATTCCCCTTATGTTTCCCATTTGTGTGATTTATACTGAAGCCAATTGACCTTTGATCGCTGTTACCTAAATTGCCCCATATTTCCACATCCATAATCAGGTCTGTATTGTTGGTAATCAGTTGATCCAGTAACGCTTTATTTCTAGTTGGTGCGTCTACCAGCTGACCCATAAAATTGTCCTGCAAGACATTTAGGAACTGGCGAGCCTTAGATGAATGTGTGGTTCCCTCCGCCCAGTCTGTGTCTGGATAATTAAAATCCCCCATTATGATAACACTTCCCATC
Source organism: Lithobates clamitans (assembly GCA_037952925.1). Taxonomy (NCBI): domain Eukaryota; kingdom Metazoa; phylum Chordata; class Amphibia; order Anura; family Ranidae; genus Lithobates; species Lithobates clamitans. Next base: position 496,517 of record JBBGZY010000209.1, read on the forward strand.
CTTGCTGCTAATCCAAATTGTGATAGGAGATCTGTCTCCACTTCCTCCCTCAGGTTAGGGGGGCCTATAGCATACTCCCAGTATTATTTTCCCCTTAGCTTCATCCCTTTGGAGCTCTACCCATAAGGATTCCACCTCCTCCCTAGCTCCCTTAGTGATGTCATCTCTCACATTCACTTGTAAATTATTCTTGATATATAGGCATACCCCTCCCCCTTTTTTACCCTCTCTACCCTTGCGATAAAGGGTATACCCTTGAATGGTTGGCAGCCAATCATGAGAGCTCTTGAACCAGGTCTCTGAAATTCCCACAAATATCCCTAATCCTCCTCGTACAACAGTATCTCTAGTTCAGCCATCTTGTCCGCTAGGCTCCTGGCATTGGTGAACATGCCACGTAGTTTAGACCGGTCACATGTTATCCTCTTATTAGGTGTTCCGAGATTGCAACTAGGACTTGCTTCTATACTTACCTTGGTTTATGTGCTTTGGTCAACCTATCACTAATGCCCCCAATACTACCCTCTGGAATATGTTCCGCGCTGACTATCTCTACCTCTAGACCCGCACCCCCCCACCCCACCCTGTGGCCAAGTTTAAAAACCTCTCTAACCTCTCCACTTTTTGCCCATTTTCATTCCCAGCTGATCTGCACCCTCCTCATTTTAGGTGCAGTCCATCCCTTCTATAGTACTGGTTATTGACTGAGAAGTCGGCCCAGTCCTCCAGGAACCCAAACCCCTCCTTACTACACAAGCTCTTTAGCCACTTGTTTACTTCCCTAATCTCCCTCTGCCTTTCTGGTGTTGCTCGATGTACCGGTAGTATTCCTGAGAATCCTACTACCTTGGAGGTCCTTTTCCGCAATTTAGCTCCCAAGTCTCAAAAATCGTTCTTTAGGACACTCCATCTGCCTCTGACTTTGTCATTGGTGCCAACGTGCACCATGACAGCCGGCCGGGTCTTCCCCAGTAATCTGTCCACAAGATCCGTGATGTGCGGAACTCGAGCGCCCAGTAGAACCTGGGCTTCCAGGGAAACAATGTGCTTATATTTTGTACAGCAGTATTCACCCTCAGTCGGATGATCAAGGAACGCATACATGCCGCAAGATGTACAGCGAGTCGCCTCTCCACACCTGCCTGGCATAATTTGAGGATTGGGGAATTATACTCTGTCCAAATTGCCTAACAACTAGCTTCCTGACACTAATACTCAACAAGACAATACACAGGTACCCGCAGTACACAAGTACGCAGTACATAATACACAAGTACTAATGATCCACACACACTACTCAGACAACACTCGGGTACTCACACTACACAGGTACTATGACCCCTGTTATAACCTCCTGTTTTAGGCTGGGTTCACACTGGTGCGACACGACAGCCGTCCTACTTTGGATCCGACTTAGCCCTGCGACATGAAGCCGGCATGTGTCCGACTTTCAATGAACGGGGATCCGACTTGGATCCCCGCCAATGCCCGACACTGTGTTTGGTATGAATCTTTAGGGGAAACTCCACGCCAAATTTTAAATAAAAATCCGGCATGGGTTCCCCCTCCAAGAGCATACCAGGCCCCTGGGTCTGGTATGGACCTTGAGGGGAACCCCCTACGCCGAAAAAACGGCGTGGGGGGTCCCCCCCAATCCATACCAGACCCTTATCCGAGCACGCAGCCCGGCCGGACAGGAATGGGGGTGGGGACGAGCGAGCGCCCCCCCCCCTCCTGAACCGTACCAGGCCGCATGCCCTCAACATGGGGGGGTTGGTGCCTTGGGGGAGGGGGCGCGCTGCGGCCCCCCCAGCCCAAAGCACCTTGTCCCCATGTTGATGAGGACAAGGGCCTCTTCCCGACAACCCTGGCCGTTGGTTGTCGGGGTCTGCGGGCGGGGGGCTTATCGGAATCCAGGAGCCCCCTTTAATAAGGGGGCCCCCAGATCCCGGCCCCCCACCCTATGTGAATTGAGTATTGGGTACATAGTACCCCTACCCATTCACCTAGGGAAAAAGTGTCAATTTAAAAAAAAAAACACTACACAGATTTTTAAAGTATTTTATTAGACAGCTCCGGGGGTCTTCTTCCGACTTCGGGGGTCTCTCCGGTTCTTCTCCGCGCTCTCCGGGTCTTCTGCCGGGCTCCTCCTCTCTCTTCTGCTCTTTTGCCGCTCTTTTGCTAAAGAGGAGGAGCCCGGTCTGCTGCCTTCTTCTCTTCGGGGGTCTCTCCGGTTCTTCTCCGCGCTCTCCGGATCTTCTGCCGGGCTCCTCCTCTCTCTTCTGCTCTTTTGCCGCTCTTTTGCTAAAGAGGAGGAGCCCGGTCTTCAATCTTCTGCCCTCTTCTCTTCTCCTGATGTTGACACGACGCTCTCTGGGGCTAGAATGCTCTCTGGGCGCTCTGCTCTGACTTATATAGGCGGTGACCCCGCCCTCTTATGCCGTCACAGTCCCTGGGCATGCTGGGACTATGACGGCATACAGGGGGCGTGGTCATCGGGTGATGACCACGCCCCCTAAAACGTCACAGTCCCAGCATGCCCAGGGACTGTGACGGCATAAGAGGGCGGGGTCACCGCCTATATAAGTCAGAGCAGAGCGCACAGAGAGCATTCTAGCCCCAGAGAGCGTCGTGTCAACATCAGGAGAAGAGAAGAGGGCAGAAGATTGAAGACCGGGCTCCTCCTCTTTAGCAAAAGAGCGGCAAAAGAGCAGAAGAGAGAGGAGGAGCCCGGCAGAAGATCCGGAGAGCGCGGAGAAGAACCGGAGAGACCCCCGAAGAGAAGAAGGCAGCAGACCGGGCTCCTCCTCTTTAGCAAAAGAGCGGCAAAAGAGCAGTAGAGAGAGGAGGAGCCCGGCAGAAGACCCGGAGAGCGCGGAGAAGAACCGGAGAGACCCCCGAAGTCGGAAGAAGACCCCCGGAGCTGTCTAATAAAATACTTTAAAAATCTGTGTAGTGTTTTTTTTTTTAAATTGACACTTTTTCCCTAGGTGAATGGGTAGGGGTACTATGTACCCCATACTCAATTCACATAGGGTGGGGGGCCGGGATCTGGGGGCCCCCTTATTAAAGGGGGCTCCTGGATTCCGATAAGCCCCCCGCCCGCAGACCCCGACAACCAACGGCCAGGGTTGTCGGGAAGAGGCCCTTGTCCTCATCAACATGGGGACAAGGTGCTTTGGGCTGGGGGGGCCGCAGCGCGCCCCCTCCCCCAAGGCACCAACCCCCCCATGTTGAGGGCATGCGGCCTGGTACGGTTCAGGAGGGGGGGGGCGCTCGCTCGTCCCCACCCCCATTCCTGTCCGGCCGGGCTGCGTGCTCGGATAAGGGTCTGGTATGGATTGGGGGGGACCCCCGCACGCCGCCTTTTCGGCGTAGGGGGTTCCCCTCAAGGTCCATACCAGACCCAAGGGCCTGGTATGCTCTTGGAGGGGGAACCCATGCCGGATTTTTATTTAAAATTTGGCGCGGAGTTCCCCCTCAAGATCATCTGAGCACAAGTCGCGTGCCGAAGTCGGATCATGCGAGACGGCAATCCGACTTTGATCCGACTTCAATGATAGTCAATAGGCTGAAGTAGGATCAAAGTCGGACCAAAGTAGTACAGGGAGCATTTCTAAAGTCGGAACGACTTGTGTCGGACCAGTTAGGACGGCTCCCATAGGGAAACATTACATTTCACACGTCATGCGACATTAACTCCCAATGTCGGAGCGTTTGTCGGACCAGTGTGAACCCAGCCTTAAACTCTGATTTATAACTCATCACTTAGTTCCACCTGGACAGAGTTCTTGCAGGCTCAAAGATGAGCAGGCTCTAAATGAATTCTACACAAGGTTATTTAGCCCTCAAGCACCTGTGACCAATTAACCACTTCCCTTAATTAGTTGGCTGAAGGAAGCAAAGAAAAAAAAAACTGTTTAAAAAGTGTCAGAAAAAGGTGTTAAAAAGCTACAAGGAAAAGCCCCAAAAAGAACCTAAAAATGCAACCCAGCAATCGCCAGCAGTCAAAAAGCAAGACTTGTTCACTGTCCACTCAAGGTCCCCACTGTTTAACTTCCAACCAGCAATCTGGCCTTACATTCCTTGTAATAGGAATAAAAGTGACCCCATTTTTTTTAAAGGACAGTTTAAAAATAAAAAGTAAAATAAGAAAATAGTTTTTTTTTTTAAAGCGCCCCGTCCCGCCGAGCTCGCGCACAGAAGTGAACGCATGCGTAAATCGCACCCGCATATGAAACCAGTGTTCAAAACCACACATGTGAGGTATCGCCACGATCGTTAGAGCGAGAGCAATAATTTTAGCCCTAGACCTCCTCTGTAACTCAAAATTGGTAACCTGTAGAAATGTTTAAATGTCGCCTGTGGAGATTTTTAAGGGTAAAAGTTTGTCGCCATTCCACAAGCGGACACAATTTCACACGCTCAGTGGCTCTGGCAAGCATCACGATCTGCTGCCTGTGAAACTGTTTCACAGGCAGCGGAGGTTACATACAACATTTCGGGGCAGATCTCGGGGAGACAGCACGGGTGATTAGGGTTCCCAGGCACACGCCTATGCCAGTATGCTATGCATTCCTGTTTATGGTCCTCTGACATGGGTTGGAAAAAGCATGTGTTCATCTAGATGTGACAGAACCTCTACACCCAAGCTCATTAAACTAGTAACACCAGTGCTCCATGTTTAAAGCGGAGTTCCACCCACATTTTCAAGCATTCCAAGCTACTCTGTGCATGTAAAATGATTTGGCATTTTTTTTTCAACACTTACTGTTTCATTTGTGAATTCAATATTAATTTTCTCCTTCTGGCCGCGGCCCAGCTCATCATTTCCAGTTTGCAATGCTTCCTGGGAGACATTTGTCATCAATCCCAGGAGGCAATAGGCATCGCTGGGCTGTATCACCGCGTTATTTCATTTATTTCAGAAATTACGCGATGCAAAGCGGCAGCCACCGCCATTTTAAAAAAGGGCAACCAGGCTTTTGTTGCCATTGTTACCCCAGCTTCCAAAGCAGAGAGATCGGCGGTGGTGGATACGGTCGATTCGCGTGGAAGGTAAGAAGGGCAGCAACTATTTACTATTTGAGAGCGGTAAGCACGTTTGCCGATCCAGGGGGACACCATAGTATGTGTGATTTTTGTAGAAAAGAGCAGTGTGATGGGCGCTGTGTCAAGGGGGCAATGTTATGAGAACAGTGGCAATGTGATGTGCTGAGGGCAGCGCGATGGGGGGAATGTGATGGTGGCAGCATCATGCGGGCAGTTTCAGGGTGGCAGTGTGATGTGGGCAATGTGACGGGGGCAGTTTCCTGGTGGCAGTTTCATGGGGGCAGTGTGATAGGGAGCAGTTTCATGGGGGCAGCGTGATAATATTCCTTGTTGTACATGCAGTATACTTCGTGGTTCCTGGAGGGAGGAGAGGTTTGCATAGCTAAGGGGCGGCAACTTCCTCTGACACTGCCTTTGCTATGGAAACCTGACCTGCAACCTATTACACTGCTTGTGCTGCACTGAGCATGTGCGAGATCTGCCAGGATGAGATCCAGGAAGAAATGCAATCTGGCTTCAGATGCCCACACTTGAGATAGCCACGGCCTGCTGGAAGTTTATAAAGTAATAAACTAATGCTACAAACATACAAAATGGACCTTAGTTTACACACTAACTTTGCTAGATTACATTAAACTTGTGTAGTATAGGGTTTTTTTTTATTTAAAAAGTATAATTTCGGCCGGAGCACCGCTTTAATAATTGGTGTCATTAAACCCACATTAAAAACTATCAATAAATGCTATTAATGCTCGCTCTGTCACTATGTGATTTGTTTTCTGTCTTCTGCGAAAAAAAAAAAAACTTGGTTGATCCTGCTGTTCTCTATATCCCTCTTCTGTCCATGTCCCCACCGCAGTCGTGGATTTTGCAGAGCAGTGTTGGCAACTAGTGCACATGCTAAGTTTTTTCAGTTTATTTTCTACCCTGAGCATTCCCTCCCTATCACATCTGAGCAGCCCATGTATACGCACTGGTAGGTGACCGCCCTCTCCCTTCTCCTCCATGCCCACTAGCCAGCTCAGCAATCAATGGGGTGGGATATTACATCCTGATTGAAGGCTTCACCTCCCTCTTATTCTAAGACACAAACTGAAGGGACGTGACACAGCCTGTGACTGGCAGAATCTGCTCACACAATGTTGCCAAAAAATATAAATATTTGATTTCAAATATATATTTGTATAGTAGTTTAAAACAGTTTATTGATATTTATTTTTCCTCTGTATCACAAAGGTTATGTTTTTTATTTTGAAGGTTTCCCTGCAGACAGCCTGGGAAAGAGCTGGGTCATGTAACAGCTGTATATCAATTAGGGAAAAAAAGGTACATGGATGTGTTTTATTAAAAAAAAAAAAAAAATGCAGTGCCATCATCCACATACAGAAAGAGATGGGACAACGTACATTAAACAGTGTATTTAATATCACTTTAAAGTGGAGTTCCATCCAAAAGAGGAACCTCTGCTTGGCGGCCTCCTCCTCCTCTTCGCTGCCACATTTGACACCTTTTGGGGGGGGAGGGAGCAGGCACCTGGCTTTGACCAGAAGTTCAACCCCCCCCCCCCCCTCCTTCTTCCTCTGCAGCCTTCTGCAACACTTCACAGGTCCCAGAAGACTGCGGCCTATTCACAAAGTGCAGCACGCTTCGCGCATGTTCAGTAGAAAAAACGTCTTTGAAGCCTCAAGGCTTCACTGCTGGTTTCCTTTCGTCAAGATGGTGGCACCAGCACCCAATAGCCGATTGAAGAATTGGCTTGTGTGAGGACACACCAGTGGATGCCTAGACAGGTAAGTGCCCTAACATTAAAAGTCAGCAGCTACAGTATTTGTAGCTGCTGCCTTTTATTTTTTTAGGGGGGAGCCTGGAGCCCCTTTTTAACTTGAGGGGTGGAAAAGCAGACAGACCTGTTTAGTAGGCCAGTACAATAGGTATCAATGTCCAAATTATGCCAGCACAAAGTGACAAATTTGGTTTCCGCTTTTGAGAATGTAGAACTTTGTAAGGTAGATGATTACTGACTGGTCACTGACTTGCTGCACATTCTTTATCTCTGTAATGCTGGAAATCATTTTATTTAAAATGACAAAATATTACATCTGTTTATAGTGTAAAGAAAATACAGTCTACTTGAGATCTCTTCTAGGTTTTGAAACTTCAAGCACATTTCAGAAAATATATTTTGTTTAGTCTGCATGGTCATATACATATGTTTCTTGTTCTAGGGCATACATAATAACAGGTCAAACGTACAGCCGCAAAGTTGATGTAGAAGTTTTGTCTGTTCTTGCCAGTCTAGGAGCCACAGTCCACAAGGTAAGTTAACAGTGCGGTATATCATAAAGAACTTACCTTCATTATTTTGGCTGTAAATGGACTCATGATTTTGTTCATATTGTATATGTTTTAAACTCCTAAAGCAGAAATCCAAGCAGATTTAGGGTCCTTTCAAACAGGCGTTCCATCTGTCCATTTTTCATCCATCAGTTTACAGATGAAGAACAGACAAACAGATGTAAACGGATGATCATCCATTTACATCCGTGTCCATTCGGTACACATGTGCAGAGCAGATAAATTTGTTTCGTTTTGGACAGGTTCATTAAGTTACTAATTTTGTTTTGTTATGGAATTAGTTTAGTTTGGTTTCAGAATTTGTTTCATTCCATTTTCGTAAAAAAAAAAAAAAATTGTTTTCGTTAAAATTTAATTAATGTTCTAACGAATTCCAACTTTTCAGAACGATTAGAATGCCGATCGGTTGAAGAACGACCTGAATTCTGTGAAGAAATAGCTGGTTGTTGAGCAGCAGGCCGGGAAGCCGGCCGCTCAGTTACTTAACAACCATGACTCATCTGGCAGCGGGCTTCCCCACTGACCAATGAATGTAATGATAAAGAATGCCGGCATTTCCAGGCAATAGAAAAATTTTAAAACGGCGTAGAGTCTCCCTCAAAAATCCAGACCAGTCCCTTACCCAAGCATACAGCCCGGCAGGTCAGGGAAGGGAGGAGAAGAGCAAGCGTTTTTTTTTACTTTTTTCTATTGCTGGGAAATGCCTGCATTTATCTTTACATTCATCTGTCAGTGAGGAAGCCCGTTGACAAATGATGACTCATGGTTGTTAAGGATGCGGGCGGCTGGCTTCCCAGCCTGCTGCTTAACAACCAGCTATTCCTTCACACAGAATTCAAATTGGTTGATTGCTTTTCGACCGATACGATTTCTGATTGTTTTGAAAAGTAGGAATTTATTAGAAAACGAATAAACAACAAATTTGAATGGATTTCAGCGAAATTTGTTACTATTCATTAGTATTTATTTAGGACATTCGGATACATCCGAATAACCAAAAATTAGTCTTTGTGTTTGGACCGCAACAAATTGCACATGTCTCGGGCGGATCCAGGGGGGGGGGCAACGGGGCAATTGCCCCCTCCGAGAATGCGGGTGACAGTGCGGGCGGCTCTGAGAGTGACAGTGCGGGCGGCTCTGAGAGTGACAGTGCGGGCGGCTCTGAGAGTGACAGTGCGGGCGGCTCTGAGAGTGACAGTGCGGGCGGCTCTGAGAGTGACAGTGCGGGCGGCTCTGAGAGTGACAGTGCGGGCGGCTCTGAGAGTGACAGTGCGGGCGGCTCTGAGAGTGACAGTGCGGGCGGCTCTGAGAGTGACAGTGCGGGCGGCTCTGAGAGTGACAGTGCGGGCGGCTCTGAGAGTGACAGTGCGGGCGGCTCTGAGAGTGACAGTGCGGGCGGCTCTGAGGGTGACAGTGCGGGCGGCTCTGAGGGTGACAGTGCGGGCGGCTCTGAGGGTTACAGTGCGGGCGGCTCTGAGGGTGACAGTGCGGGCGGCTCTGAGGGTGACAGTGCGGGCGGCTCTGAGGGCGACAGTGCGGGCGGCTCTGAGGGCGACAGTGCGGGCGGCTTCGAGGGTGACAGTGCGGGCGGCTTCGAGGGTGACAGTGCGGGCAGCTCCGAGGGTGACAGTGCGGGCGGCTCGGTCGGTGAGTGGGCAGGTGAGGGAGAGGGGGTAGCTGGGCGGCTCCGTGTGTGACTGTGAGTGGGCTGCTGGCCAATCAGGGAGCCGGCAGGCAGGGGAGCAGAGAGATGACATCTCTCACCACCCTGCGCCTGCCCTGCATCCCTGCAGTTCCGCCCTCACTGTGAAGGCAGCTGTGGGCAGCAGAGAGATTACATCATCTCTCTGCTGTCTGACTCTGGGACATAGCAAGAGACCACCTTAGCAGGAAAGTGACACGGCAGGTGACAATCCACATCTGGTGACAGGCGACGTGGCAAGTGACAATCCACAACGTGTGGCAGGTGACATGGGAAGTGACAATTCACAACGTGTGGCAGGTGACGTGGCAAGTGACAATTCACAACGTGTGGCAGATGATGTGGCAAGTGACAATTCACAATGTGTGGCAGGTGACGTGGCAAGTGACAATCCACATCTGGTGACAGGTGACGTGGCAAGTGACAATCCACATTTGATGGCAAGTGACAATTTGCAGCATGTGGCAGGTGACGTGGCAAGTGACAATCTGCAACGTGTAGCAGGTGACGTGACAATTTGCAGCGTGTGGAAAGTGACTCAGGGCTCCCACTGATTCTACGTTATGGTGAGTTGAACTATTTCATTGTATATTACAATGTAAGAATAAAAATAATGCGCTTCAATCATCCTGACACCATAATAACCATGGTGCCGTGATGATTGAAGCGCCAACACAGCCATTTCCCCGATAAATTGCCCGCAAAAAAAATGTATTTTCTGGCAGTGCCCCTCCCGAGACTAGACTCTGGATCCACCCCTGACATGTCTACCATTTGAACCTAAACAGACAAATGATCCGTTTTTGCATTGGTTGTTAGGAGCCGGCATCCTAACAACCATTGATTATTCCTTTCAAGTTATAAAACGCTGAGCTATCAAAATGAATAAATATATAATTAATAAAGTGGTATTGTGCTCTCTCGTGACATGTATAAAATGTCCAAAATACTATACATTAATGTGCAATAAACTTCAATAAATAAATGAATAAGAGTGCTTCAATAAGCCTGTGAAAAAATAAAAATAAAAAAAAATATATATATATATATATATATATATATATATATATATATATATATATATATATATATATATATATATATTCCAAAATATTTGTGCAATATTCAAACAAATAATAAATATTTCAAGAAAAAAATCATCCATGCGATTCAGTGTTGCATCCATGAAATGCAGTTCTGTATCTCTGTAATTCAGTGATAGTGCAATGTTCAAACAATATTAGATAAAAAATTCCAAAGAAATATCATCCATGAGATTCAGTGCTACATCCATGTAATTCAGTGTTGCATCTGTGCGATTTGGTGCTGTGTAGCTTAGTGCTATGATCGAATAAACAGTCCATACACATTCCAAAATCCATCCATGTGTTTCAGTGAACAGAAACTAAAGTGCTGTGTGCTCATATAAGTGCTCCCCCCCCAGGTGATAACCCCTCACCTTAGGGCGTGTGACCTTGCGAATAAGCTTGGTCAAAATGCGCCTTTAGAACCTCTATGGGTTCAGTATTTTATGCTGGATCCTGGATAGGTTACACTTGTGCCTCTGTTCCTCACAGCAGTCCAGTTTATACCTCGGTATGTCAATATAAAGAGAACTTCATGGTGTATTATGTATTACCTTTATTTAAAATCACACTAAAAACCCACAGTGGATACTCACAATGTCAAGGCGCTTACAGTGCGCCACTCTAAAACAGCGGTAACGTTCGGGTGACGGCGGCCGGTTATGGGGTGGCGTACTAATCGTTGCCAACAGATGGTGTGTAGCGTTCCGTTCTGTCCCCTTCGGAACGCTACACACACCATCTGTTGGGAACGATTAGTACACTACCCCATTACCGGCTGTCGTCACCCGATCATTACCGCTGTCTGCACCTTTGTAGATTCTGAGGCCACGCGCAAAAACGTGTTCTGCTCAGGTGAGACTAAAATTTTATTATTTGGTCTGGAGACCAAATGATATGTCTGGTGGAAATCCAATACAGTACAAGGAAAAGGCGCAAAAAAAATGGAAAATATTTAGCAAAATCACAATAAGCAGCAAACGATTTTAGAAACTACAATTTTAAAAGATACATGTGCAATGTAAAAGGGAAAATCAACATGAATAGTCCGTTAAAGGTCCATGTAACAAGTCTATGTAAAAAAGGGATAAATGTATAGTCCACAAGCAGGGCTGCCTTCCAGGGAACTGAAACCAAGCTCCAGAATCTATAGAAAAAACACAAGGAAGGGAGGCGCCTCTGGGTGTAGTATAAAAGGGCGTTTTTAATTTTAAAAGCAATATGCAAACAACTCAGATTTTAGTAGTGTAAACAAAGCATATAGGAAGCCAGAGGAATGATCCATCATGGGGCAGTTGATGAAGGAGCGCGGCTACCAGAATATCGTAGCCCGTACGCTCAAGAAACGCGTCGCAGCCCTTTGACGTCACAGCCTGTGCGCTTGCCCTCCATCTGCTTTCCAAGCCTCACCTGGATTTCCATCATCACCGCGGCCGGCATTAGCGGTATACCAGGAGCTACACGCAGACCTGCCAGCACCACTGTGACTCACTGGATGAACTGCCCCATGATGGATCATTCCTCTGGCTTCCTATATTCTTTGTTTACACTACTAAAATGTGAGTTGTTTGCATATTGCTTTTAAAATTAAAAACGGCCTTTTATACTACACCCAGAGGCGCCTCCCTTCCTTGTGGAAATCCAATACAGCTCACCATCCAAATAACATTCCTACAGTAAAGCATGGAGGTGGTAATATCCTGTTATGGGGGTGTTTCTCTGCAGCAGGGACTGGAGCATTTGTCAGAATAGAAGGAAAAATGGATGGGGCACAATGCCATCAAATTCTTATGGAAAATCTGCTGCTCTCTGCCAGAAAGTTGTCAATGGGAAGAAGGTTTACCTTTCAACATGGCAATGACCCAAAGCACACAGCAAAAATGACCACACAGTGGTTGAAGGAGAAAAAGGTGAATGTTCTTGCATGGCCTAGTCAGAGCCCAGATTTAAACCCCATTGAAAATCTGTGGAATGACTTGAAGACTGCAGTCCACAAACCGTCACCATCAAATTATACTGAACTTTAGCAGTTCTGCAAAGAAGAGTGGGCAAATATTGCAAAGTCTAGATGTGCAAAGTTAGTAGAGACATATCCCAACAGACTAAAGGCTTTAATTAAAGGAAGAGGGTGGTTCAATAAAATACTGGCATAAGGGGGTGGTCCTTTTTTATAACTATTTCACTTGGATGTTATAAGTTGCACTGAGTTAATACAGCTGGATAGAACAAAAACTGTGTTCGTCTTCATTTCAGGCTGCAAAGCAACAAAATGTGATTATTTTAAAGGGGGGTGTTTTTTTATTTCCTATACCCTGTGTATGTCTTCTCTCTGGGAGAAGCAAACCCCATATTTTTTGTTTTTATTATGATATATATATTTTTAGCCCTATAGTATGGGACACAAGCTTCTTTTACCAATGGATTATATGCAGCTTCTTTTATTTGATTGGACACTGACAAAAAGATAAGGCTATAGGGACATCTCTGCTCGACATGTTCATTAGGGGACACAGGAGGATATTCAGAGACATAAGGAGATTGGACACTGGCATTTAATCAGAGCTGTTGGAACAGCCCAGCATAACCCCTCCTACTTCTACTTGACTTATGTTTTTTGCCTGTGTTCTAGGAGAATGTATGTTTTTTTTTTTCACTCTACTGAGAGAAGAAAATCCCATACTTTTTGTTTATATTTAAGATATATTTAGTGTGGCTTCTTTGAGTTGATTGGACACTGGCAAAAAAAAAATAAAAAATAGGCCTCTGCTTAAAATCTCTCTCTCTCTCCTCTCCTTTTTCTTTCTTTCTCTCCTTTTTCTTTCTTTCTTTCTCTCCTTTTTCTTTCTTTCTTTCTCTCCTTTTTTCTTTTTTTTTCTTCTTTTTCTTTCTTTCTTTCTTTCTTTCTTTCTTTCTTTCTTTCTTTCTTTCTTTCTTTCTTTCTTTCTTTCTTTCTTTCTTTCTTTCTTTCTTTCTTTCTTTCTTTCTTTCTTTCTTTCTTTCTTTCTTTCTTTCTTTCTTTCTTTCTTTCTTTCTTTCTTTCTTTCTTTCTTTCTTTCTTTCTTTCTTTCTTTCTTTCTTTCTTTCTTTCCCAAAGGTCAGACTTTTAAGGCATAGAAACAATGAAGAAGTAACAAGAAGAATAATTATTGAAAAAAGTTTATAGTATATCAGTGTTCAAAGAGGATAAAAAACATGAAAACGATACAGTATGTACAATGAGCCCTTGTGCGTCTACGCGTTATGCCGCTAGGCTTCTTCAGGACAAGATCAAGGTTCAGAGATGTAACAAAAAGATAACGGAGCGAATCTCACTATCTGAAATGAAATATATTCCAATTAAAAACAAGGATATCACATATACTTATTCCATCGTGTTACATTAAAAAGCATATGCTAAACCATCCAAGAGAAACCAGAAGAAACAAAGACACCAACAAAAAGGATACCTTCAAGTGGAAAAGTAAACAACGTGTAATTGGTTCTATCGGGCAATGTACAGAGCAGTGGATAAATTATATTTTATGGGGAACACTAAGAAACAAAAGGTACCTACTAGTATGTAAATTTTAGGTATTGCTACAACAGGGGCAGGTGCATGTCTTGTGTCCAAACGTGAAAAGGACTAGCAGCATGTAATACAGCCTAACTAGCGTACAATGCCTATAGACAAAAGATATAGGGGAAAAAAACTAGTATAAATAGCCACTTTTTTTGTATTGGCTCTGTGTACAGCACCCGGCTGTCTCCCAGGGGCATATCTGTCTGTCTTAATATTCATGTAAGTACTCTTGCTTTCACTTTTGCAGTTATGCTCTTGGTTATTACTAATGGACACAGTTTGTAATGCCGTTTTTTCCCCTATATCTTTTGTCTAAAGGCATTGTACGCTAGTTAGGCTGTATTACATGCCACTAGCTTTGCTGAATTTTGTCAGGGTTTTTCCATTTTGGATTCTGGACTTTCCAGTGTTATTGCTCTGGTGGTCCTTTTCACGTTTGGACACAAGACGTACACCTGCCCCTAATGTAGCAATACCTAAAATTTACATACTAGTAGGTACCTTTTGTTTCTTAGTGTTCCCCATGATATATAAGTTATCCACTGCTTTGTAAATTACCCATTAGAACCAGTTATATGTTGTTTACTTTTCCACAGTTTGCTAGAAGCATTCCACACTCTTGGAAACCTTCCGGCTACTGAAAATTTGTACATGAGGCCTAGTCCACTTGAAGGTATCCTTTTTGTTGGTGTCTTTCTGTTTCTTCTGGTTTCTCTTGGATAGTTTAGCATATGCTTTTTAATGTAACACGATCTAATATGTATATGTGATATCCTTGTTTTTAATTGGAATATATCTCATTTCAGATAGTGAGATTCGCTCTCTTTTCTATTTTGTTACGTCTCTGAACCTTGATCATGTCCTGAAGAAGCCTAACGGTGAAACGCGTAGATGCACAAGGGCTCATTGTACATACTGTATCATTTCCATGTTTTTTATCCTCTTTGAACACACTGATTATACTATGAACTTTTTTCAATAAATATTATTATTATTCTTGTTACTTCTCCATTGTTTGCCTTAAAAGTCCGACCTTTGGTTACTCAATTAGTACCCTCTTCTGTCTCTCTGAATTTACGGATGTGACATTATGAGTGCCTTTCTTTCTTTCTTTCTTTCTTTCTTTCTTTCTTTCTTTCTTTCTTTCTTTCTTTCTTTCTTTCTTTCTTTCTTTCTTTCTTTCTTTCTTTCTTTCTTTCTTTCTTTCTTTCTTTCTTTCTTTCTTTCTTTCTTTCTTTCCCCGATTCCTACTGCACCAAAGCCACTGCGATTCTTAATGCAGCTTCCAGATAGGTTGAGCCCCAAGCAAAGCCTTGGGGACTGTACCTGGACCCCACCAGATGGGCACTGGCCTATAATTTAAATACATGCATTGGATCCTGCTGTTGGTGCTCGCCTTGGCACATTTTGCAACACTGGAGTTATCCAAGGGATGCTTTACACAGGTCTGTGGCAGAGCCCTGTCCCTGAAGACTTCTGCCTCATATATGTCCATCATAGAGGGCACAGCTAGGATAAGGTATATCCCTAGGTATGCCTGCTTACTAGATCTTCTATGGTGAGTACAGGCCAGAAGTACAGGTGCCGTTTTTTCTGTAGACCTTCTGTCGGAGCCACCAACCACCCTTCCAGTGGTCACAGCAGGTAAGCTTGGATTGCTATGGCCTATTTTAAACTGGTAGCATTTTTGATCTACTGGCACTCTTGTATCAGCACTATTGCAACTGCGTGCATCCCCCAAAGTGATGCCTAGTGTACACTTAGCTCAAACCATACTGTGCCCGTCTTTGTTCTTAGTAGGGTGACTGCAGCTGTGCTCCCTGCCTCTGAAGCCCCATACACACTGTCAGATTTTCTGCTGATTTTGTCCTTCAGATTTGCCAAAACCATATAATATGAGGTCAAACCTTAGGAGTTTTAATGTGTATGCAATCAGGCTGGCCCTTCTACTACATGGTTTTGGTAAATCTGAAGGAAAATCGCAGCAGAAAATCTGATAGTGTGTATGGGGCTTTACTCTTTTTAGGCAGCACTTCAGACTGGGAATATCTCCTGGCACTCTCCTGCATGCACGATTTAGCTGCTGTTACTACAATACTTGGATTATAGCGTCCTCCGACCTCTTAAATGCAGGAAAAATCTGTCAGGGCCCAGGACTTGTTATCTAAGGCTCGGCTTTTAGCTTCATTGGGGGGTAATAGTTCATCTATTCATGGTCCCAGTAAATTGCTCTCGCTGCTGTGCGTTGCATTCTGAATTGGCCCTTTAAAAGGGATGCAATAAGTGAGCTTACTGATTTGAAAGTGGAAAAGGATTAAATGTATGAAACAATTATTCCTATATTTTAGTGCCTTTACCATTATTCAGGAGAGGTAAATCAGCGGGTCTCAGTGGGCCTAAAGTACGTTATGATGTGAACAGTATTACTTCATGTCTGTGGCCTTCTGCTTGACTCTTCATGTTAGAAAAGAAAACTGCAGCATGGTGTTGGCTGCATTACTAATTTTAAAGTAACAGTTTAGCAAAACGAAAATCTTAATTACAATTTGGTTATGCTAAATTCATAATATAAAATTCTATCTCCCTTAATAAAACAGTTATGCAGGTATGTGTTCACTAAAAAACATTAGGCGTATTTCTGAAATTCAACATATTATCTTCTTTCAGTCTTCTGCTCAGCAGAGCTCAGAATGTAAGAAGGAGAAGCAGCACAAGAAGCCAGTCAATTGTTCTACTGTGTTTTTGTGCTAACTACTAACACACTGATGGGAAGAAAGGCCAGAGTATTAGCAAGCTTGTTGCTCGGCTACTTTTCCTTCATTGTCCAATCAAAGGCTGAAAGCAGAAACAAGACCTTGTTGTGCTGCCTAAGGGCTAATTAACACATGTTGCGGTGACGGGTGTTTTACTGAATTTGTTTTCTGTGGGTCCCATTCACACTGCAACAGAGCCTGGAGTTGTGCCGCTGCAGTGTGCTGCGATTAAATGCAGACATGCTGTGTACCAGTGGCGGTGCGTCCATAAGGGTGCACGGGCGCCTCCCCCGCTCTCCAGCCAACCCTCTATAACCAATGGATAGATTCATGCATAGCATGAATCTATTTATTGCCGCCGCTGCCACCCCCTATTCAGGCACCTGGCCCCTTTCCGGGCGCCTCAATTACAGTGGCGGGGGGTGTTGTTGAGGCACCTGATTAAAGCCATAGGCTCCAATAGGCGTCAAAAAAGGTTCACCCAGGTGTGTTAGAACAGCATATGAATATTCGCTTTCCCAACACTGAACCGCCTCTCCGCCAATCAGATGCTTGGGTCTGTTACCGGTCACCTGATTGACTGAAACGGCAGGTGCTGTAATTGGACGCCTATCAGGAGGAAAGGACGGAAGGGGACACATGGAGGACACTGCTCGCCCTCACGCGCTGCCCCACTGAGACAGGGTAAGTGCCGGGCAGATGGCGGGCGGGGGTTCATAGTGGCAGCATTTGAGGGGCACAGTGGCGGCATTTGAGGGGCACGGTGGCAGCATTTGGGCACAGTGAGGCTGCAATTAATTTTTTTTTTTTTTTTTCTCAGAATTTTTCAGTTTGTTTGATCTCCAGCCGCCACTGCTATGTACTGTACTCTACAGAACTGCATGACACTGTCCAGCAGTGCATCTTGCTGCTGTACAGCACCATGAATGGAGTATACCTTTGTACTTTTCAAATCAAGTTTGTACAAAAAAAGTGTGTGATACGCTGCCCCTACAGCAGTTTGGTATGGACAGCTGCCAGAGAGATGAAGCGCTCTGACAGCTGTCTCTTCTAGTGTGAATACAGCCTAAATTTCAGAAGTGGATGTACAGTGACATAAATATTTATATAAACATTTTCATGTGTATTTTTGGTTTTGAACTTAACTGTCTGCCTGGAGTTCATCTTTAAAGCCAAGCTCCAGCTTTCTGTCATCTTAACCGCTTACAGACCGGAAGATTTGGCTGCTTAATGACCAGACCATTTTTTGCGATACAGCATTGCGTCAATTTAACTGACATTTGCACAGTCATGCGACGTTGTACCCAAACAAAATTGACATTTTTTTTCCCACAAATAGAGCTTTCTTTTGGTGGTATTTGATTACATCTGCGGCTTTTATTTTTTGCGCTATAAACACAAAAATCGACAATTTAAAAAAAGAAAAATTTTTTTTACTTTTTGCTATAATAAATATCCCAAAAAATGTTTTTAAAAAACGTATTTCTTCATCAGTTTAGGCCAATGCGTTTTTTTTTTTTTTTTAACCAAAAACATGTAATAATATACAATAAGCGTATATTTGGTTTTGCGCAAAAGTTATAGCGTCTACAAACTGGGAAAGATTTATGGCATTTTTTTCATTATTTTTTTTTATAGTAATGGTGGTGATCTGCGATTTTTAGCAGTACTGTGACTTTGCGGCAGACAGTTTGGATACTTTTGACACATTTTTGGGACCATTGACATTTATACAATGATCAGAGCTATAAAAATGCACTGATTACTGTGTAAGTGTCACTGGCAGGGAAGGGGTTAACACTAGGGGGCGATCAAGGGGTTAAATGTGTTCCCTAGTTAGTGCTTCTGACTGTATGGGGATAGGACTGACTGGGGAAGGAGACATATCGTTGTTCATACTTACTAGGAACAAACAATATGCTTCCTCTCCCCTGACAGAACAGGGATTTGTGTGTTTACGCACACAAATCCCTGTTCTAGCTCTCCTGCAACTGCAGGTGGCTGGTAGAGATTGCACCCGCCGGCCACGCGCATTGGGTCCCTGGCCGTGCCGCAGGCTTCCAGCGGCTCTTAACCACTTCAGCCCCGGAAGGATTTACCCCCTTCCTGACCAGAGCACTTTTTACAATTTGGCACTGCGTCGCTTTAACTGCTAATTGCGCGGTCATGCAATGCTGTACCCAAACGAAATTTGCGTACTTTTCTTCCCACAAATAGAGCTTTATTTTGATGGTATTTGATCACCTCTGCCGCTTTTATTTTTTGCGCTATAAACGGAAAAAGACCGAAAATTTTGAAAAAAAATGATATTTTTTACTTTTTGTTATAAAAAAAATCCATTAAAATCAATTTTAGTCATACATTTAGGCCAAAATGTATTCGGCCACATGTCTTTGGTAAAAAAAATGTCAATAAGCGTATATTTATTGGTTTGCGCAAAAGTTATAGCGCCTACAAACTAGGGTACATTTACTGTCCCAAGTGATTGAATAATGACAAAAAAAAAAAAAAAAATTACAAAAAGTTGTCACTAAATAATATATTGCTCACACAGGCCATGGGCATATGTGGAATTGCGCCCCAAAATACATTCAGCTGCTTCTCCTGAGTACGGGGAAACCAAATGTGTGGGACTTTTTGGGAGCCTAGCCGCGTACGGGGCCCCGAAAACCAAGCACCGCCTTCAGGATTTCAAAGGGCATACATTTTTGATTTTACTCCTCACTACCTATCACAGTTTTGAAGGCCATAAAATGCCAGGATGGCACAAACCCCCCCCAAATTACCCCATTTTGGAAAGTAGACACCCCAAGCTGTTTGCTGAGAGGCATGTTAAGTCCATGGAATATTTTATATTTGGACACAAGTTGCGGGAAAGTGACAATTTTTTTTTTTTTTTGCACAAAGTTGTCACTAAATGATATATTGCTCAAACATGCCATGGGCATATGTGGAATTACACCCCAAAATACATTCTGCTGCTTCTCCTGAGTACGGGGATACCACATGTGTGGGACTTTTTGGGAGCCTAGCCGCGTACGGGGCCCCGAAAACCAAGCACCGCCTTCAGGATTTCAAAGGGCATAAATTTTTGATTTTACTCCCCACTACCTATCACAGTTTTGAAGGCCATAAAATGCCAAGATGGCACAAACCCCCCCCAAATGACCCCATTTTGGAAAGTAGACACCCCAAGCTATTTGCTGAGAGGCATGTTGAGTCCATGGAATATTTTATTTTTTGACACAAGTTGCGGGAAAGTGACAATTTTTTTTTTTTTTTGCACAAAGTTGTCACTAAATGATATATTGCTCAAACATGCCATGGGCATATGTGAAATTACACCCCAAAATACATTCTGCTGCTTCTCCTGAGTACGGGGATACCACATGAGTGGCACTTTTTGGGAGCCTAGCTTCATACGGGGCCCCGAAATTCAATCACCGCCTTCAGGATTTCTAAGAGCGTTAATTTTTGATTTCACTCCTTACTACCCATCACAGTTTTGAAGGCCATAAAATGCCAAGATAGCACAAACCCCCCCCCCCCAAATGACCCCATTTTGGAAAGTAGACACCCCAAGCTATTTGCTGAGAGGCATGGTGAGTATTTTGCAGCTCTCATTTGTTTTTGAAAATGAAGAAAGACAAGAAAAACGTATTTTTTTTTCTTTTTTCAATTTTCAAAAGTTTGTGACAAAAAGTGAGGTCTGCAAAATACTCACTATACCTCTCAGCAAATAGCTTTGGGTGTCTATTTTCCAAAATGGGGTCATTTGGGGGGGGGGGGGGGGTTGTGCCATCTGGGCATTACATGGCCTCCGAAACTGTGATAGGCAGTGAAGAGTGAAATCAAAAATTTACGCCCTTAGAAAGCCTGAAGGCGGTGCTTGGTTTTCGGGGTCCCCTATGCGGTTAGGCTCCCAAAAAGTCTCACACGTGGTATCCCCGTACTCAGGAGAGGCAACAGAATGTATTTTGGGGTGTAATTTCACATATTCCCATGGCATGTTTGAGCAATATATCATTTAGTGACAACTTTGTGCAAAAAAAAAAAAAAAATAATAATTTGTCTTTTTCCCGCAACTTGTGTCACAATATAAAATATTCCATGGACTCGACATGCCTCTCAGCAAATAGCTTGGGGTGTCTACTTTCCAAAATGGGGTCATTTGGGGGGGTTTTGAACTGTCCTGGCATTTTATGCACAACATTTAGAAGCTTATGTCACACATAATTCACTCTTCTAACCACTGGAAGACAAAGCCCTTTCTGACACTTTTTGTTTACATGAAAAAATTATTTTTTTTTGCAAGAAAATTACTTTGAACCCCCCAAACATTATATATTTTTTTAAAGCAAATGCCCTACAGATTAAAATGGTGGGTGTTTGATTTTTTTTCACACAGTATTTGCGCAGCGATTTTTCAAACGCATTTTTTGGGGAAAAAACACACTTTTTAAAATTTTAATGCACTAAAACACACTATATTGCCCAAATGTTTGATGAAATAAAAAAGATGATCTTAGGCCGAGTACATGGATACCAAACATGACATGTTTTAAAATTGCGCACAAACGTGCAGTGGTGACAAACTAAATACATTTTTAAAAGCCTTTAAAAGCCTTTACAGGTTACCACTTTAGATTTACAGAGGAGGTCTACTGCTAAAATTACTGCCCTCGATCTGACCTTCGCGGTGATACCTCACATGCATGGTGCAATTGCTGTTTACATTTGACGCCAGACCAACGCTTGCGTTCGCCTTTGCGCGAGAGCAGGGGGGGACGGGGGTGCTTGCTTTTTTTTTTTTTTTTTTAATTAATTTTTTGATTTTTTATCTTATTTTTAAACTGTTCCTTTCATTTTTATTTTTTTTAAATAATTTTTATTGTTATCTCAGGGAATGTAAATATCCCCTATGATAGCAATAGGTAGTGACAGGTACTCTTTTTTGAAAAAAATTGGGGTCTATTAGACCCTAGATCTCTCCTCTGCCCTCAAAGCATCTGACCACACCAAGATCGGTGTGATAAAATGCTTTCCCAATTTCCCAATGGCGCTGTTTACATCCGGCGAAATCTAAGTCATGAAATGCTCGTAGCTTCCGGATTCTTAGGCCATAGAGATGTTTGGAGCCATTCTGGTCTCCGATCAGCTCTATGGTCAGCTGGCCGAATCACTGGCTGCATTCTCAGGTTCCCTGTTGGGACAGGAGAGCCAGAGAAAAACATGGAAGACGGTGGGGGGGGGGGGCATTTCCTCCCACTGCTTGTAAAAGCAGTCTAGAGGCTAATTAGCCGCTAGGATTGCTTTTAAATGAAAGCCGACCGCTGGCTGAAAAGAATGATACCAAGATGATACCTAAACCTGCAGGCATCATTCTGGTATAACCACTCAAAGTCCAGCAACATACCAGTACGTTGCTGGTCCTTGTTGGGCATATATTGTAAACTTTTTTTTCATGCAGCCTGTGGGCTGAACGAAAAAAAGATATTGATCGGTGGGTATGCCCACCATTAGAATACCTCCCTTCATCCACCCACTTCTAATGATGGGCATACATGCACCATTTATATATGCCGAAGCATGGGGGCATCCTCCCGCAAAAGGCAGGAGCAAATTGCTCCTCCACCCACTGCCCCCACGATTCGGCATATATGCTGAAGTATGTAACTGTGGTGGTAAAATCACCTCCGACAGCGCTGGAGTCACGGCTTTATGTATCGTGGGAGCAAACGCTGTTGCTGTCAAGATAAATAAATCCGCGCTGCAACTGAATGGCGTACCTGCTAAGCAAATGATGGTTAACAAAAAACAAAGTAACATTACAGTATAACAGTAATACTTACCATACCTGCAAAGCAAATACAAAAAAAAACCATAGTAAAAAATAAAACATTTAACGCAACCTGTGCCTACCTAAAATATATATATGCCGAAGCATGGGGGCATCCTCCCGCAAAAGGCAGGAGCAAACCGCTCCTCCACCCACTTCTGCCCCCGCGCTTCGGCATATATGCTGAAGTATGTAACTGTGGTGGTGAAATCACCTCCGACAGCGCTGGAGTCACGGCTTTATGTATCGTGGGAGCAAACGCTGTTGCTGTCAAGATAAATAAATCCGCGCTGCAACTGAATGGCGTACCTGCTAAGCAAATGATGGTTAACAAAAAACAAAGTAACATTACAGTATAACAGTAATACTTACCATACCTGCAAAGCAAATACAAAAAAAAACCATAGTAAAAAATAAAACATTTAACGCAACCTGTGCCTACCTAAAATATATATATGCCGAAGCATGGGGGCATCCTCCCGCAAAAGGCAGGAGCAAATCGCTCCTCCACCCACTTCTGCCCCCACGCTTCGGCATATATGCTGAAGTATGTAACTGTGGTGGTGAAATCACCTCCGACAGCGCTGGAGTCACGGCTTTATGTATCGTGGGAGCAAACGCTGTTGCTGTCAAGATAAATAAATCCCCGCTGCAGCTGAATGGCGTACCTGAAAACAAAAAAATGTTTAAAACACAGTAAACTATAAAAAAATTACATACCTGAAAAGCAAACATGATAAAACATAACAATAAAACAATGCTGAATAGAATACAGTAAAAAAGAGCAGAACAATAGAGAGAGAGAGAACAATAAAACGACAACTATTTTTGGTTTTTTTATTTTATATTTTTTTTGTGTATTTTTTTTTTTTTTTTTTACTTTTTTTTTTTTTTTATAACTGTAACTTTTAAAACTGTAACGGTTCCAGGTTTGGGTCTCTCAAAATGCGATGGCATCTTGGGAGACCCTGTCGAAGTGTGTCCTAGTCTGTGCAGTGCTGTACCCTACGCTAATACTCAACTAGTGTATGGTAGCGTTCAAAACATTCACCAATGCAAAGACCAGGATTGTCAGGACAGGAGGGACAATAGTACCGGGTGTCACGCCTAAATCCGCGCTTTCTGCAGACACAACATTTTCTTTGGGGGGCTCGTTGGGTAGGGGCACTCTGGAGGACATAAGGAAAATGCCTCTCATGCAGCCGGCCTACTGCATTTGGATTGGGAAGGTGAGGTGGAGCACCGTCTGGAAACAGAAGGGCTCTGACGATCTCTTCCTGGAATTTAAGGAAGGATCCAGTCCGTCCTGAAGCTCTGTATAGCACATGAGCGTTCAGCAAAGCCAATTGAAATAAATAAACAGACACTTTTTTGTACCAGCGTCTGGCCTTACGGGCAATTAGGTACGGCGCCAACAACTGGTCGTTGAGGTCCACCCCTCCCATATTAAGGTTGTATTCGTGGACACAGAGGGGTTTCTCCACAACACCAGTCGCCGTAGTAATTTGGGTCATCGTGTCTGCATGAAGGGAGGTGAGAACGAAAACATTCTTCTTATCCCTCCACTTCATAGCGAGCAAATTATTATACTGCAAGCAGGCTCTCTCCCCCAGCCTAAGACGGGACTCTACAAGCCGCTGGGGAAAGCCCCGGCGATTAGGTCGCACGGTGCCACATGCTCCAATCTGCTGATCAAACAAGTGACTAAAAAGTGGCACGCTCGTATAATAATTGTCCACGTACAAGTGGTACCCCTTTCCGAATAAGGGTGACACCAAGTCCCACACTATCTTGCCAGCGCTTCCTATGTAGTCAGGGCAGTTTATCGGCTCTACGTGACTATCTTTGCCCTCGTAAACCATAAATCTACATGTATAGCCTGTGGCCCTGTCACAGAGCTTATACATCTTGACTCCGTATCTGGCACGCTTGCTGGGAAGGTACTGTTTGAAGGACAAGCGGCCAGAAAACTTAATCAGGGACTCATCAACGCAGACAACTTGATGGGGGGTAAACAAGTCTGCAAAACGTTGGTTGAAGTGGTTTACGAGGGGCCGAATTTTGTAAAGCCGATCGTATGCAGGGTCTCCACGAGGACGACAGAGTTCATTGTCGTTGAAGTGCATGAACCGCAAAATCTGCTCGTATCGTGCCCTGGCCATTGAAGCAGAGAACACGGGTATATGGTGAATTGGGTCAGTGGACCAATATGACCGCAACTCACTCTTTTTGGTTATGCCCATGTTGAGGGAAAGGCCCAGAAAGATCTTAAATTCGGAGACCGTAATTGGTCTCCAATCTCTGGCAAGGGAGGACTGGGGATTAGCGGCGATGTGTTGACCAGCGTACAAATTGCTTTGGTCCACAATAGATCTATAGAGATCTTCGGTGAAAAACAGTGAATAAAAATCCAGTGGCGTAAAGTCAACTGTTTCCACCTGAATTCCGGGTTGGCCAGTGAAAGGGGGAAGTACGGGTGCTGCAGAAGTGGTGGGTACCCAATTCGGATTGGCGAATGCAGCAGGAAGGGCACTATGGGCACGACGGGCCTGTCTTTGTCTTATTGGTGGCAGCGGGACACTAGTTGTGCTTGCCACCTCGCCAGCTTGAACTGCACTTATGGGACCGCCACGTCACCACGTGATACTGCAGTGCTGGATGTACGACCAGGGTGTACTAGGCCGCTGGTGCTTGCCAGTTCACCAGAAGGAGTAGCGGCACTAGTACCTCTCTGCTCCCTACGAGAGCCCTGCGGTTCTTGCACGTCAAGGACAGAAGAAGAAGATCGGGGTCTGGTACGCCTGACCCTAGCAGGGACCACAACTCCGTCGTCAGAGCTATCTGTCATGGAGCCGCTGTCCTCTACAGGTTCGCATTCTGAGCTTGAGCTTGACAGATGAGTGACTTCCTCTTCACTATCTGTCATGCTCAGAATCCTGTAGGCCTCTTCACTAGTGTACCTTCTATTTGCCATTTTGGGCTCTAAATTTAGGGGTACACTAGTGAGACTCACAGGCAAAAAAGCTCCTGACTGTCAGCGACTGATTCAAAGCGCTACCAAAAAACTGTTAGCGATCGCAGGGATCAGGCCTGACTCTGCAAACGCTACAGTTATGTGTGCTTAGTGTTTTGTGACAGTTATCGATCGATACTGCACTTGGGTGGGCTGGGCTGGGCCGAGGAGCAAAACGCAGGTGCTAGCAGGTATCTGGGCTGATCCCGCTAACACTGCGTTTTTTTGGGGGACCCTAAACTGCTGGGGAGTATAGATCTGATCGGATCAGATATCGATCCGTTCAGATACTATAGCACTAAGGGAGGTGTATGCTGCGTGCGTGGGTTTTAGCGGTACTAGCGCTAACCTGACGCTGCCTGGGGCGACGCAGACCTTATCTGATCCTAAAAACTTAACTTCTATCACCGCCGGGCAATTAGGGGGTTAAACCTTTATAGGGTAATAAACGGCGGGTGCCCTAAAACTGTAATAAACTACAAAAAACAAACCAACTAACCAGCGTCACCCGTAACAATTATATGGTGATCGCTGGTGAAAGGGTTAACTAGGGGGCAATCAAGGGGTTAAAACCTTTAGTAGGTAGTATATGGGGGTCCCTGTCGCTATAAAACACTGGCAGCGAACCTATATACTTACCTCCCTAACTAGCGTCACCTGTGTCACTAATACAGCGATCAGAAAAACGATCGCTTAGTGACACTGGCGACGGGGGGTGATCACGGGGTTAAAACTTTATTAGGGGGGTTAGGGGGGTACCCTGGACCTAAAGGGGGGTACCCTAGACCTAAAGGGGGCTAACCTAACTGCCCTAACACTTGTTACTGTCACAAACTGACACCAATGCAATAAATCAGAAAAAAAAAAAAACTGCTATTGGTGTCAGAGTGACAGGGGGTACAGGGGGGTGATCAGGGGGTGATCGGGGGGTGACGGGGGGTGACAAGTGTGCCTGCGTGTTCTACTGTATGTGTAGTGTTGGTGCACTTACTTGGATGTCTTCTCTCCTCGGCGCCGGACGAAAAGACCGGCTTGAGGAGAGATGACATCACTTCCTCTGCTTCTGTTTACATTCACAGAAGCCGAGGAAGCTTGTCATGGGCCAGGAGCGATCGCGAGGTGGGGGCCACGAATGAGTGGCCTCCCCCTCACCTTTGATCGACCCTGACCTCGATCCGACCGCCGCAGGCACCGGGGGGGGTCCGATCGGACCCCCCACCCGCGGGCAGGCAGGGACGTACAGGTAAGCCCTTTTGCCTGCCCGTGCCGCTCTGTCGACGTACATCGTCGTGCGGCGGTCGGCAAGTGGTTAAAGGGGAAGATGTACCCTTACGGCGATTTGTGGGAACGTGCCACTTTGCCGACTTATATCGGCGTGAGCCAGTAGTTAAAAGGTAACTCCCCCTTCGTGGGGGAAAAAAATAGCAAATAAAGAAAAAAATTAATATAGCGTGCACAATTGCGATACAAGTCATATTGTAATTTAATGTTTTTAAAAATGGCCTTTCCTTTTTGAATCTGCAGCCTCTGTAAATTTCTATATATGCTATGCAATATGGCTACATGGAGTTGTTCTGTACACAGAATGTGTACCGACCACTCCCCAGAAACATTGTTTCTTGCTTGTGTGATTGACTCACCAATTTTTCCAGAAGTCTGCCTAAGATACAAGTCAGACTTCCCCTGCAACAGAAATGTCATTTTTGGTGAGATTTCCAATACGAATACGTCTAAAGGGATGCAGGCCCAGCAGCTTCCTCATTAGTGCCCTGCAGCTGCCACAGCTGACAGATAATTATGAAACCACTCCTATTAGACCTACTCAGAGGCACAAACACACATGCATTTCTTCAGAATAACAAAAGGTAGGAATCTGCAACAAAGGATGTTATAATCCTTGCAATGTACATAGATAACCCAGCGAGGAATGCTTTTTTTTTTTTTCCTCAACAAAAGTGGAGTTACGCTTTAGGCCCCTTTCACACTTATACGACTTGTCCCACGATTTTGTACTGCAAAATCGTATGACAAGTCATTCTCCATGTTTTTCAATGACTACCCTTCATTTTGGCACGACTTTAAGTCGTGCCGACTTAAAAGTAGTCCCTGCACTACTTTGGTCCAACTTCTATGCGAGTTGTACTTCATAGACCTCAATGTTAAACCCTGAAGTAGCATGCAAATCGTGCCTGAATAATATAGACACGACTTCAGTACGACTTTGTAAGCACAAGCCTGGCTCGCTGATTGGGAAAGGAAAAGTTTTCTTTCCTTTCGCGATGAGCGACAGGCAGTGCTGACAGCTGTCTGGTAAGAATCCTGAGGGGGAGCGCCGTGCCAGGACCTTAGGTATGGTATGGATCTAAGGGGAACCCCCTACGCCGAAAAATCAGCGTGGGGTCCCCCCAAAATCCATACCAGATCCTTATCCGAGCACGCAGCCTGGCCGGTCAGGAATGGGGGTGGGGACGAGCCAGCGCCCCCCCCCCCCTCCTGGACCATACCAGGCCGCATGCCCTCAACAAGGGTGGGGTGGGTGCTTTGGGGCATGGGGGGCGCCCTGCGGGGCCCCCCCACCCCAAAGCACCTTGTCCCCATGTTGATGAGGACAAGGGCCTCTCCCCGACAACCCTGGCCGTTGGTTGTCGGGGTCTGAGGGCGGGGGGCTTATCGGAATCCGGGAGCCCCCCTTAATAAGGGGGCCCCAGATCCCGGCCCCCCACCCTATGTGAATGAGTATGGGGTACATGGTACTCCTACCCATTCACCTAGGGAAAAAAGTGTCAATAAAAAACAGTATACAGGTTTTTAAAGTAATTTATTAGGCAGCTCCGGGGTCTTCTTCCGACTTCAGGGGTCTCTCCGGCGTCTCCTCCCGGTGTCTTGATCTTCTGTCGGCTCCTCCGCTATCTTCTGCAGCTCAATTGCTAGCGGTGGCCCGGACTTCTGCCTTCTTCTTTTCTTCCAGAGATGTTGACACGACGCTCTCTCCTGCTGGAATGGTCTCTGAACGCTCCGCAATGGACTTATATAGGCGGTGACCCCGCCCCCTTATGAGGTCACTGTCCCGGGGCATGCTGGGACTGTGCCGTCATAAGGGGGCCTGGTCATCACCCGGTGACCACGCCTCCTAAAACGTCACAGTCCCAGCATGCCCAGGGACTGTGACGGCATAAGGAGGCGGGGTCACCGCCTATATAAGTCCGTTGCGGAGCGTTCAGAGACCATTGCAGCTGGAGAGAGCGTCGTGTCAACATCTCTGGAAGAGGAGAGGGAAGAAGACGATCCAGAAGTCCGGACCACCGCTGGCAAAAGAGCGGCAGAAGATAACGGTGGAGCCGGCAGAAGATGCGGACACCGGGAGAAGACGCCGGAGAGATCCCCGAAGTCGGAAGAGGACCCCCCAAGTCGGAAGAGGACCCCCGAGCTGCCTAATAAATTACTTTAAAACCTGTGTCCTGTGTTTTTTATTGACACTTTTTTCCCTAGGTGAATGGGTAGGGGTACCATGTACCCCATACTCATTCACATAGTGTGGGGGGCCGGGATCTGGGGGCCCCCTTATTAAAGGGGCCTCCCGGATTCCAATAAGCCCTCCACCCGCAGACCCCAACAACCAACGGCCAGGGTTGTCAGGAAGAGGCCCTTGTCCTCATCAACATGGGGACAAGGTGCTTTGGGGTGGGGGGGCCCCACAGGGTGCCCCCCCATGCCCCAAAGCATCCACCCCCCCATGTTGAGGGCATGCGGCCTGGTACGGTCCAGGAGGGGGGGGGCGCTCGCTCGTCCCCACCCCCATTCCTGACCGGCCGGGCTGCGTGCTCGGATAAGGGTCTGGTATGAATTTTGGGGGGACCCCCACGACGATTTTTCGGCGTAGGGGGTTCCCCTTACAATCCATACCAGACCTAAGGGCCTGGTTAGCCCCTGGGGGGGA
The DNA here is from genome assembly GCA_037952925.1 of Lithobates clamitans. Lineage (NCBI taxonomy): Eukaryota > Metazoa > Chordata > Amphibia > Anura > Ranidae > Lithobates > Lithobates clamitans. The sequence continues at coordinate 525,812 of JBBGZY010000209.1, forward strand.
ACCCACGCCAGTTTTTTTATTTAAAACTTGGCGTGGAGTTCCCCCTTATGATTCATACCAACTACTGTATGTTTTCATTTGTTAATGCCAAAAATGTGGCAAAGTCGTACAAAGTAGTACTGCGGTAAAATCGCGTGACTTTTAAGTCGTATCAGTGTGAAAGGGGCCTTAAGTTTGTTTGGACCAAGCTGATCCAAACAAACTATTACTTTCATTAACAGATGTTCCCGCTGTGAGCGCTGTATAAACTGTTTGTAGTATTAGCTACATACAGTATGCAGTTCTGTGTATTCCTGAAACAAAATTGAGCTAGGCTGAGCACTGCTCAGCCATTCACAGAAGACTTTGTATTTTCTGAATGAAAATACAAGGATTTTTATAAATAAAAAGTGCAGCGCTACAGTACTTCTAACATAAAGTGCCATGTATAAGAAAAATTTGACATAAATAAAACATGTGACCATCTTACATCACAAAAGAAATAATCAAAATCAAACGTGACAAAAAGTGTAAAATTCGTAACGTTCGCAGTAGGGCTGCGGAAATTAACGATTAATTCCTCGATTAATCGTTAATTTTTTTGATCGGTAGGCTGCCTGCCCTGGGGCCGCTTTGGGCCAAGCTGTGGCTGCAGCGCTCCGCTCCCTCCTCCTCCTCCACTATATGTCATACACAGTCTGTGGGCATCTCCCGCTGTGTGTCTCTGAGCTGAGTGTGAAAAGTTTGGCCGTGCTGTGAGAAAAGTCCTGCCCTCCTCCTAGATCAGCTCGTGTGATAGACGCAGTGTTCTGTCTATCAGGCACAGGCACTGACTACAGTGAGGCTGCGATTGTGGGCACGGTGAGACTGCTTTATGGGCACGGCGAGGCTGCGATTATGGGCACGGCGAGGCTGAGTTTGACGTGTGACGTCCTAGCCAAGGCCTGCTATGTCTGGCTTCGGCCGTTGCCATACAACGATGCTAAATCAGTTAAAAGTAGTTGGATCTGTATGTGCGTTATAATTAATCGAAATTAGTTGATTAATCGATTTAAAAAAATCGATTAATAGAACACGAAAATTTTAATCAGTAACAGCCCTAATTCGCAGGTGATATCAGACATAAAAGGTGACAGAAGTGCTTCTCTGCATAAAGTGACAAAAATGCCTTTTTTACATCAAGTGACTCCTGTGCTGCTTCCTTTATCAATATGCACTCACCAGAATGCCATTGGTTAATGGCACAAAGTCAAAATATTCTCTTGCGTGCTAGTTCACACCAGATGCAGTTCTGTGCGTTTTTTTTTTGCACTAAAAATGCATGCAGTTTTTTCCATGTATTCCAATGGCTCTAGTTCACACCAGTGCTGTCAGTTTCCGGTGCAGAAAAAAAAAAGTAGAGCATGTTGCATTTTTTCTGCACAGAACTATACTGGAACCTAGCAAATTGTATCAAAAACGCACTGGAACTGCGTGTGGTGTTAACTGTAAGGCCCCTTTCACACTGGGGCGGTGGGGGCGTCGGCGGTAAAACGCCGCTATTTTTAGCGGTGGTATTCGGCCGCTAGCAGGGCGATTTTAACCCCCGCTAGCGGCCGAAAAAGGGTTAAAAATGCCCACAAAGCGCCACTACGGCGGCGCTATGACAGCGGTATAGCCGCGCTGCCCCATTGATTTCAATGGGCAGGAGCGGTGTATACATATTCACCGCTCCAAAGATGCTGTTTGCAGGAGTTTTTTTTTTTTCCGTTCCTGCCAGCGCACCGCTCCAGTGTGAAAGCCCTCGGGCTTTCACACTGGAGACACACCAGCGGCAGTTTCAGGTCGGTTTGCAGGTGCTATTTTTAGCGCAATGGCGCCTGCAAACCACCCCAGTGTGAAAGGGGCCTAAGCAAAAACTGATCCAGAACGTAAGAGTGCATTTATGTGGTGTGAACTGGCCCTAAAAATGCATGCACAGTGTTTTCCATGTATTCCAATGGCTCTAGTTCACACTAGTTCAGTCAATTCCCAGTGCAGACACTAACTGGAAATGACTGCATTGGTGTGAACTAGAGCCATCTAGCATATGATATAGTATGATAGATTTAGTTCTATTCATTGTTTGCTTGCATTTGTGGTTGGTGTGCCTAAACTTTGCTAAAGGCTTGCATTGCTGAATACTTATATTGCTAGTTTCCCACCACTCATGCTGAGCTGCTGACCCACTTCAGTATCTCAATTAATCTAGCTTTCCTGGTATGTGGAATTATTGAGCATCACTGTTTCAGAAAGTGTTAAAGGAGAAGTACAGCCAAAGCTTGTTTGACTGTACTTCTTCTGTGAATCGCTAAAGGCTGCTGTTGGCTGATGTCACAGAGCCGGTCCAGCCTCGGGCAAGATTGCGACAATTAAGTTGGGATCCGCCCACATATCTGGACCAGCACTCGGCTCAGCCTCTCAGCAAGCCACTGAGAGCCCGAGGCAGCTGCTCACGCCCCCTTCACAGCCCAGCACTCCTATGAGCGAGGGGGGGGGGGCAGAGCAGAGAGCTGCTGACTGACAGTCATCAGCGACTTGCTCAGGAAGTCCTGAGAACATCAGCGGTGTTTGATCCCCACAACATGATGCTGCCACCACCATGTTTCACAGTGGAGGTAGTGTGTTCAGAGTGATGTGCAGTGTTAATTCTTGCCACACACAGCATTTTGCTTTTAGGCCAAAAAGTTAAATTTTGGCCTCATCTGACCAGAGCACCTTCTTCCACTTGTTTGCTGTGTCCCCCACATGGCTTCTCGCAAACTGCAAACGGGACTTCTTATGGCACTGCATCAAACTGGTCTGCATGGCTGTCCTCCCAGAAGGAAGCCTCTTCTAAAGATTATGCACAAGAAATCCCGCAAACAATTTGCTGAAGACAAGCAGACTAAAGACATGATTTACTGAAACCATGTCCCGTGGTCTGATGAGACCAAGATAAATTTTTTTGGATCAGATGGTGGCAAGCGTGTGTGGCAGCAACCAGGTGAGTACAAAGACAAGTGTGTTTTGCGTACAGTCAAGTATGGTGGTGGGGGAGTGTTATGGTCTGGGGCTGCATGAGTGCTACCGCCACTGGGGAGCTACAGTTCATTTGAGGGAACCATGAATGCCAACATGTACTGTGACATACTGAAGCAGAGCATGATCCCCTCCCTTAGGACACTGGGCCGCAGGGCAGTATTCCAACATAATGACCCCAAACACACCTCCAAGACCACCACTGCCTTGCTAAAGAAGCTGAGGGTAAAGGTGACAGACTGGCCAAGCATGTCTCCAGACCTAAACCATATTTAGCATCTGTGGGGCATCATCAAACAGGAGGTGGAGGAGCACAAGGTCTCTTACATCCACTAGCTCCATGATGTCGTCATGGAAGAGTGGAAGAGGTCTCCAGTGGCAACTTGTGAAGCTCTGGTGAAGTCCATGCCCAAGAGGGTTAGGGCAGTGTTTGAAAATAATGGTGGCCACACAAAATATTGATACTTTGGGCCCAATTTGGAGATTTTCACTTAGGGGTGTACTTTTGTTGCCAGCGGTTTAGATATTAATGGCTGTGTGTTGAGTTATTTTGAGGGGACAGCAAATTTACACGGTTATACAAGCTGTACACTCACTATTTTACATTGTAGCAAAGTGTAATTTCTTCAGTGTTGTCACATGAAACGATAGAATAAAATATTTACAAAAATGTGAGGGGTTTATTCACTTTTGTGAGATACTGTGGGTGGACTCTATTTACTATTTAGGTGACTCCTAAAGGCAATTTGTTTCACTAGATTTTAGTTAGGGGGCTGAATACAAATGCACGCCACACTTTTCAGATATTTGTAAAAACTTTGAAAACCATTTATAGTTTTCCTTCCACTTCACAATTATGTGCTACTTTGTGTTGGTCTACCACATAAAATCCCAATAAAATAAATTTGTTTTTGGTTGTAACATGACAAAATGTTGAAAATTTCAAGGGGTATGAATACTTTTTCTGTAGGCCCTGTAACAGCCATGCAAATATAATTTTCTTAAGAAGGCCCAACAAAAGCAGCACTATAATTCTAGGTAAAGCTTTACTTTAATCCTTTCCTGTGAGAAAAATGAGGGTTTCCATTGTTGAGCTGTTTTTCTCAAAATTAGCAAGCATTCATTGTGACCCATTGGCTTTAATTACTAATTTTATCACGGTGGTTTAGCAGTCAAATTATAATTACTGAAAACATCTCCTTAGCAAGTCTTATGTACCTATGTAAGTGTGCATTGTCACCATTTATCAAAAATTATCCCTGACAGCTATATAAAATTGTGTATTTATATAAGCATAGTTTTTGTGCTAGGAAAGAATAAGGCCTTGACTCGAGTGCATGGAAAAAGAATAGCCAAGTGGCTCTCTCACTGAGACAGAAAGAAAGGCAGAGAGACAGACGTTTCTTTAACAACTTGCCAATCTTTTGTGTTCTGCAGATATGCACTGATATTCGTCTGTTGGCCAACTTGAAAGAACTTGAGGAACCATTTGAAAAAGAACAGATTGGTGAGTCCATTTCTGAATTGGTTGCTCAAATTATTAGGATGGAATACTTCTAGCCAGGCACACAGATAATTCTTTAGAGTGGGTTTAAAAAACAAAAAAGGCACCCCTTTTGCCACCCAAATGAACTAGCCCAGGGGTACCCAACCTTTTGAAGAGTGAGGGCTACTTAAGCGACTTGGCAACCGGTCGCGGGCCACAATGATGGGTCAGTGACCGGTCGCGGGCCACAATGATAGGTCAGTGTGCACTCTGCAAATGCAGAGCACACACAAACACAGCCCAGTCTACTCTATGGGCCCTTCGATCTGATCTGCCCAGACAGATGGGGACGGATCCCCTTCTGTTTTTTTATTCTTTTTTTAGCAGATCGCATTGGAGGTAGGCAGGTATAAATGGACACTAGTCCATTTTCATCTGCCGCTCCATAGAGGTGAATGGAGGGTCCGATTGAGTCAGACCGATAGTGTGAATGGGGCCTAAGACTGCTTTCACATTGATGCACTGCAGTTTACCAACACTGCGGGTGTAGCGCAATGCACCTGTGGCTTTCCTGCAGGTTAATTGCACTTTGCCATAGACTTCTATTAAATCCTGCAGGTGTGGCACACTTTCTGAAAATGCACCAAACCTGCAGGTAATAACAGAAGTCTATGGCACAGTGCAGCAAACCCTGACGATCAGTTTGAACGCAGCCCAGTAACAACTGCAGAACAGATATGCCTATATACACACTGATTTTAGTAATAAACTCTTCCATTCAGGTATCGCCAGCTGTTGCAGTCCCAGGCAGAGTGCATTTGGTATCACTCCACCTATGACAGGAGCGGGTGCTATACAGGAAGCATCAACTTATGTGGCTCTGCTCCCGCTTGCTTTCTCTACCGCCGGCTCTATTCACAACACTGATGCTCTGGGATTGCGGATCAGCAACCCGCAATCTCAGCTTGCAAACCTGCTATTCCACAGCAGGAGGTCGCAGGCCACATCAGAGGGCTCTGTGGGCCATTGGTTGGTAACCCCTGAACTAGACCATATAGTTAAAGTATATGTGAACTCTCGTCTTGTAAAACAACCCATTCAGTTTAAAATAGAAATTAAATGCAAAACAGTTGTTTGTGTATATACAATGGGGCAAAAAAGTATTTAGTCAGCCACCAATTGTGCAAGTTCTCCCAGTTAAAAAGATGAGAGATGCCTGTAATTGTCATCATAGGTATACCTCAACTATGAGAGACAAAATGTGGAAACAAATCCAGACAATCAGTCTGATTTTGAAAGAATTTATTTGCAAATTATGGTGGAAAATAAGTATTTGGTCACCTACAAACAAGCAAGATTTCTGGCTCTCACAGACCTGTATCTTCTTCTTTAAGAGACTTCTCTGTCCTCCACTCATTACCTGTATTAATGGCACCTGTTTGAACTTGTTATCAGTATAAAAGACACCCGTCCACAACCTCAAACAGTCACACTCCAAACTCCACTATGATGAAGACCAAAGAGCTGTCGAAGGACACCAGAAACAAAATTGTAGACCTGCACCAGACTGGGAATACTGAATCTGCAATAGGCAAGCAGCTTGGTGTGAAGAAATCAACTGTGGGAGCAATAATTAGAAAATGAAAGACATACAAGACCACTGATAATCTCCCTTGATCTGGGGCTCCACGCAAGATCTCACCCCGTGGGGTCAAAATGATCACAAGAACGGTGAGCAAAAATCCCAGAACCACACGGGGGGACCTAATGAATGACCTGCAGAGAGCTGGGACCAACGTAACAAAGGCTACCATCAGTAACACACTATGTCGCCAGGGGCTTAGATCCTGCAGTGCCAGACGAGTCCCCCTGCTTAAGCCAGTACATGTCCGGCCCATCTGAGGTTTGCTAGAGAGCATTTGGATGATCCGGAAGAGGATTGGGAGAATGTCATATGGTCAGATGAAACCAAAGTAGAACTGTTTGGTAGAAACACAACTCGTCATGTTTGGAGGTGAGAGAATGCTGAGTAACAACCGAATAACACCATACCTACTGTGAAGCATGGGGGTGGCAACATCATGCTTTGGGGCTGTTGCTCTGCAAAGGGACCAGGATGACTGATCTGTGTACATGAAAGAATGAATGTATCGTGAGATTTTGAGTGCTAACCTCCTCCCATCAGCAAGGGCATTGAAAATGAAACGTGGCTGGGTCTTTCAGCATGACAATGATCCCAAACACACCAATCGGGAAATGAAGGAGTGGCTTTGTAAGAAGCATTTCAATGTCCTGGAGTGGCCTAGCCAGTCTCCAGATCTCAACCCCATATAAAATCTTTGGAGGGAGATGAAAGTCCGTGTTGCCCAGTGACAGCCCCAAAACATCACTGCTCTAGAGGAGATCTGCGTGGAGGAATGGGCCAACATACCAGCAACAGTGTGTGACAACCTTGTGAAGACTTACAGAAAACGTTTGACCTCTGTCATTGCCAACAAAGGATATATAACAAAGTATTGAGATGAACTTTTGATATTGACCAAATACCGTATTTATCGGCATATAACACGCACTTTTTTCCCCTGAAAATCGGGGGAAAATCGTGGGTGCGTGTTATAGGCCGATCCCCGCCGATTTTGTGTGATCGGAGCAATCGCGGCAATTGCCGCCGACATACACAGCCGTGTGTAGATTCAAATATGGCGCCGAGACTGCAGGGTTTCGTCGGAGCCGAGATACACATACCCGAGTGTTCTCGGCTTTTTTCGGCGCCGCCGTCACTCCCAGTCCCGCCCTTGGACCTGTGTTATGTCCATCATAGGGCGGGACTGGGCGTGACTGTGAGCGGCGCAGAAAAAAGCCGAGGACTCTCGGGTATGTGTATCTCGGCTCTGACGAATCCCTGCAGTCTAGGCGCCATATTTGAATCTACACACGGCTGTGTATGTCGGCAGCGAGTGCACAAAGCTGCACTGACATGGCTGCACTGGGGCAAAGCTGCACGGGCAAACCTGCACTGGGGCAAGGCTGCACTGACAAGGCTGCACTGGGGCAAGGCTGCACTGACAAGGCTGCAATGGACACTGGGGCAAGGCTGCACTGACACTGAAAAGGCTGCAGATGGACAGATAACGCTGCATTGATGGGCATTTTAATGTAAGTTTTTTTTTCTTTAAACTTCCCTCCTAAAAGTTTTTTTTCCTTAAAACTCCCTCCTAAACTTGGGGTGCGTGTTATACGCCGATAAATATGGTACTTATTTTCCACCATAATTTGCAAATTCTTTCAAAAATCAGACAATGTGATTGTCTGGATTTGTTTCCACATTTTGTCTCTCATAGTTGAGGTATACCTATGATGACAATTACAGGCCTCTCTCATTTTTTAAGTGGGGGAACTTGCACAATTGGTGGCTGATTAAATACTTTTTTGCCCCACTGTATGAAAAACCTTAATGCCTCTTTTTTCCTTTATTTTAGTTTCACATAGTTTCTATTCTCTGCTACAAAGGGGCTTAGAGAGGTGGGGGTGGAGAAGCAACAGTGCACTGATCTTCCCAGTGGATGGGTGTGCAGAGGGGAAGTCGTGTCAGCACAAGTCTGACCGTTGGAGGTCTCCCAGCACAGCTGGAAAACTGTCCACACTGGGTAGGATGTGCTTCTATACCAAGCATGGCCAGTTTGCAATAGGAAAGTAGGAGGATTGACAGAATCTCCCAAGTTTTCACACAAAGGAAGCAAAGAGAACTGGATACCTTTTTAAATAAATGGCACAACACATATCAAGAATATAAAATGTTTGGGTTACATTCTTTAAGCTTTTAAGACTACACACTGCAGAATGCACTAAATCTAACATTATGCACCCCTGTACAGTTCTGTGTACTCCAATTTCCCAGGAACTGATACACACTGCTTTAATATATATATATATATATATATATATATATATATATATATATATATATATATATATATATATATACACACACACATATATATACATATATACACACACATATATACAGTGGGGACGGAAAGTATTCAAACCCCCTTAAAATTTTCACTTTGTTATATTGCAGCCATTTGCTAAAATCATTTAAAGTGGATGTAAACCCAATGTCACCCTTTCTAAACTACTGCCATAGGGGTTATCTATAAGGATATACATGCCTACTGGCGGCACAGTGGTGTAGTGGGTAGCACTCTCACCTAGCAGTAAAAAAGGTCGCTGGTTCGAATCCCAACCACGACACTACCTGCCTGGAGTTTGCATGTTCTCCCTGTGCCTGCGTGGGTTTCCTCCGGGTACTCCGGTTTCCTCCCACACTCCAAAGACATGCTGGTAGGTTAATTGGCTTCTGTCCAAAAATTGGCCCTAGTATATGAATATGAGTTGGGGACCTTGGATTGTGGGCTCCTTGAGGATAGGGACTGATGTGAGTGTGTACTCACTCAGGTTGAACTGGATGGACTGGTGTCTTTATTCAACCTTACTAACTATGTAACTATGTATCTGTACCTGTCGGAAAAGAGAGTAAAGCCTCAATTGCACATTAGTAAAAAGCTCATATAGGTACCATCATCCCGATATTTAGACAATGAAAGGGATATAGGGGTGGAGGCGTGGAGGCAGTTGCTGCTACTGCCTATTCACGCGTGCACCCCCAGAGTTGGAAACTGGGACTATTTCGGTACTAGATAAAGAATTTTTACAGTGGAGAAGAACATAAAAATTATATAAATTTTAATAATTACAATACAAAATTACATAAATCATATATACATACAAGCATAAAATCAGGATTATATACCACACTCAATACAGCAAATAACGAGTATAGCCTGCAAATTTTCTGAAGTGGGGGTATATGGGACTTGCTCTCGACCGGTTTCGCGGTCAAAACCCCTTCTTCAGGAGAAATAGGTCTATAAGGTAATGTTGAACATCTTTAATTCGTAAACATGTTAAAGATATGCAGCAGATATAGAACATCACAAATATCATAAAACATCATACAAAAATGGTAAAATTGAGGACTGGCTCACCCATTCAGGCAGATTCAGTGGGACAGCAGGACCCAACATAAATGGATTGAGTGGCTTAATGCCACCATCCCCCCCGACCTCAATGAATTGGTATTCTACAAACCCTTTTTGTGACAACCTTGTGAATCCCCCCCCCCTTTTTCCCCCCTCTCCACCCCCCCCCCCTTTCCTGCTCCTTCCCTTTCCCTCCCCATCCTTTTTCCTTTTCCCTCCCCACCCCTCTTCCCCTCCTTCCTTTTCCTTTCTCCCTGTCCCCTATCCCCCCCCCCTCCCCATTTATGATAATTGGTACTATTTGTTTTTTCTTACTGTAGTGCTCCACTGTTCCATTGACACTTCACCCTGTGACCGACCTTCTAGTTGTGTTAGGATGGGTGACAGTTTTAGGGTGACATCCCCAAGAGATAACCATATAGTTAATTCCTTGTTTACTTTTCATTGTTATTTTCCTTTTAATCTATTTCTGTTACATTTTGCTGTAAGAGGACTCGCTCTCCCCCTTCCCCTCTCCTTCCCCCTCCCCTCTCAGCAGTCGTGAGGCCATGCGGGATCCCTGTTTCCTCCCCCCGGCGGACATGTGTTTGTCCTGGCAGCCTCAACCGTCGCTGCTTGCACTGTGTGTCTTGGACTTCATGCCTTCTGACACCAGCGCGCGCTTGCACAGTAGCACGGGCCCGTGCACCTGCGCAGTGCGGGCAAACAGACCCGGCTACGTCAAACGCCGCCCACGATGGCGTGCACTGACGTCCGGGTTGGGGAGCCCTTATAGCGGCCCTGACAGGACCGCTATTTGAGCTTGTACAGACTCCAGTGCTGAGCTGCAGAGATGGATTGCCCTTCCTAAGGTCAGTATATTTTGCTACATGTGCGGCCTTCCTCTATTTCCCCATCTTTCCTCTTCTTGCAGCATCTGCCCTCCTCTATTATCACATCCCTGCCAGTGTTGCAGGGTCCTTGTCTTTTCTGTCCCTCTTGTGTGGTTTCACTATCCTTCCTCAATTCTGACTCCCGGAGCCGTGATCCTTCCATGCTGGTTACACTTCTCTATTATATTTAATTTTTAGATGAGGCTGCCAAATCTTACTGTGCTCAGCATCAGCTTTACCTACAATCCTAAGGTTTAATTAGTTAATCCAGGACTACTTCTAGATTATCCATTGGATGTTGCTTGCTTACAGTATCTTCTATCATACAGCTCATGCGCTTAATTTGGGCTTACTGAATACCTGGTGAGTGCCAGCTGGTAATCCCCCTTCACCCCCTTATAATCTACAATCCACAACACTTTCATACCCCGGGTCTTTCTCCCTCCCCCTTGTTTTCCTGACCTCCCCCTTCCCCTCTGTCCTCCATATTCCATCCCTCTTTGTTCTTCCTCTCCCCATCCTCCTTCCCTCCCCACTGCCCCCCCTTTTTTCCCTTCCCCCCCTCCCTCTTTCCCCCCCTCCCTCTTCCCCCCCCTCCCTCTTTCCCCCCTTCCCCCCTCCCCCCCTGTCTCCCTATCCTTTCCTGCTTCCCCTCCTCCCCCTTTCCGCTCCCAATTCCCTCCCCTCTCCCTCACCTCCCCTCCCCCCCTTCTCCCCTTTCCCCCCTTTACCGCACTCTTCCCCCTTTTCTCCCCCCTCCCCTTACCCCCCTTCTTCTTTACCTCCCCCCTTCTTCTTTACCTCCCCCTTTTCCTCTCCCTTTCCCCTCCCCCCATTTCCTCTCCCTTTCCCCTCCCCCTCAGTCCATTCCATTCCATTTAAGGTTCCAAAGAGCACAGTGGCCTCCATAATTCTTAAATGGAAGATGTTTGGGATGACCAGAACCATTCCTAGAGCTGGCCGTCCAGCCAAACTGAGCTATTAGGGGAGAAGAGCCTTGGCGAGAGAGGTAAAGAAGAACCCAAAGAACACTGTGGCTGAGCTCCAGAGATGCTTTTTAAAGAATTTTTATTGCTATATGCACAAAACGATAAAAAGAAACAAATTTGAGTACAGATGGGCGAAATCAAGTATTACAATGCTTTTTCAATACAAGGCAGGTAATTTAACAATAATATAAAATTATTGATGCACTCTAATTAAAATGTCAATCAGTGCACAGCTCCCTTAGAAGCGTTGTTAAATAAAATTCTGTGAATACAAACATCAAAGCACCAGGAACAAACAAAGCGCAAGTCACTGTCTATCCTTAACCTGGGAAAAGAAACTTTGTAGGCATTGATGAATGCAGGCTGAAAATCAGGTTGGAAATCAACTACACAAATTAACCCCTACAATTCAAATGAAAATGATTAATGGACTCGTGGGTGAATATTGTTTGTGTTGGAGGAATTAAGGTAACCTTAATTCCTCTTTTCAGTCACTTTTCTCAGTCACATTATTTTTCCACTGTGCATTTTATTTATTTCAGGTACTTATATAGCGCCGTCAATTTACGCAGCGCTTTACATATACATTGTACATTCACATCAGTCCCTACCCTCAAGGAGTTTACACTCTAAGGTCCCTAACTCACATTCATATACTAGGGACAATTTAGACAGGATCCAATTAACCTACCAGCATATCTTTGGAGTGTGGGAGGAAATCGGAGTACCCGGAGGAAACCCACGCAGGCACAGGGAGAAAATGCAAATTCCAGGCAGGTAGTGTCGTTGTTGGGATTCGAACCAGCAACCCTTCTTACTGCTAGGTGAGAGTGCTATCCACTACACCACTGTGCCGCCCATTTCTCATTAAGATGTTAGCTTATGAGTGCTGACAGTAGCACATACACAATTATTATATATTTACTTTGATGTTTGTATTCACAGAATTTTATTTAACAGCGTTTCTAAGGGAGCTGTGCACTGATTGACATTTTAATTAGAGCGCATCAATAATTTTATATTATTTCACATTAAGGTGCCTGAACACTTAGGATTGATTGCAGCTTAATTTTCCAACTTTCAATCACTATTTATCATTTATTTCATTTCACGCTTCACAGCACTTACAATTTAACAATAAGCTTACATGCATTATTAATACCCAATCCAAATTGAATTAAAACCTAGGACTCATTGATTTGCTACTTGTTGCTGGACCAATGAGGCTCAGGCAGAACCCCTGACTGTTCTTTCTTCTACTTTTTGCCTATTATCTAATTACTTTTTGGAGGGACCTTGCCCCAATCTATTTATATTACCATCAATTAATACTGTCTGTAATGTATTGGCAGATCTCATTATCAGCTGTAAACTAGAGATGCACTTAACCACTTCAGCCCCAGACCATTTGGCTGCCCAAAGACCAGAGCGTTTTTTGCGATTCGGCACTGTATCGCTTTAACTGACAATAGGGCGGTCGTGCGACGCTGTACCCAAACAAAATTGACGTCCTTTTTTTCCCACAAATAGAGCTTTCTTTTGGTGGTATTTGATCACCTCTGCGGTTTTTATTTTTTGCGCCATAAACAAAAAAAGAGCAACAATTTTGAAAAAAGGCAATATTTTTTACCTTTTGCTATAATAAATATACCCCAAAAATATATTAAATATTTTTTTTTCCTCAGTTTAGGCCGATATGTATTCTTCTACATATTTTTGGTAAAAAAATCGCAATAAGCGTACATTGATTGGTTTGCACAAAATTTATAGCGTCTATAAAATAGGGGATGTTTTATGGCATTTTTATTTTTAATTTTATGTATCGGGACTGAGACATGGCGGACACATCGGACATTTTTGACACATTTTTGGGACCATTATCATTTATACAGTGATCATTTATACAGTGATTTAATGGGATTAAAAATGCATTGATTACTGTGTAAATGACAGAGAGCAGTAGATCACTGTCCTGTCACTAGCCAGAAGGGGGAATGCTTTGTTTACATAAGCATCTCCCCATTCTTCCTCTCCGTGACAAGATTCTCGGAGATCGAGTCCGCGGGAACCGCTGTCACGGAGACCACAGCAAGCTCGCGACACCGCTTCTTAAAGTGAAGATATTTGCCAGCAAACCTTGGAACGACATCAGTAGCGTCCAAACGGGTAATTTATTGCATAATCACAACACAAGGAGAGTGCAACGTTTCGGAGTCACGCAGGACCCCTTCGTCAGGCATGTGATGATCATCACATGCCTGACGAAGGGGTCCTTCGTGACTCTGAAACATTGCACTCTCCTTGTGTTGTGATCATGCAATAAATTACCCCAATAAATTACCCGTTTGGATGCTATTGATGTCCTTCCATGGTGTGCTGGCAAATATCTTCACTGTGACTTGAACCAGTATCCAGCTGGCTGTTGCTGCAGTACCCAAACTCGAGAGCTCATCCAGGAATGTGTGCGATGGGAATATGAAGTACTGCTTTTTAATGGGGACGTACCTGTACGCCCTTTTGCCTGCCACTTCCATTCTGCCGACGTACATCGGCATGCGCTGGTCGGCAAACGCTTAGAAAAAAAAAACCTCCCCCTCAGTTTGTGGCGCTAATTGTTTTTTGAAATTGCTCACCCTCTTTTCACCCTCTTTTTATGTGACTGACATACATTTAATTTATAAAGACAATTAAAGGTGGAGCCTATATCCGTTTCTTAAGAAATTAATTATATGGTGCGAGAATTGCAACATGGGCTCGTGACCTATGACCAGGTTTGAAAATTCAGGAAAAGACTAAATGAGTCAAAATAAGTCTATGGTGTACAATCCATCAAGGTAAATATTTATAGCTAGTGAGGTTCAACTTGCACTGACTCCAGAACACTTTTATGCAGCACCTCCAGGAGACTAAAGAGATATCTATACTGGCAGATCAACAGAAGAGTGCGCATTCTAAGTGTAGTAAATATAGTGCATTTATTTATTTATTTTTTTCAAATAACATTTTTTAATTTTATTTAGCTTATCAAGCAGCAGATAGACATAACTTGTGCATTGCAATGTACAAAAGTCAACATAATAGCCACAATTCAGCTTATGCACATATTGTATCCAAACATAGCACTGTGAATGACATGCCGTCATATCTGGCCTACTGCCTAAATCGTCAATTCTCAAACTACATCTGCTACATGCTATTACATAGCTAGAGAAAAACAAGGAAAAAAGAGTAAGAAGTAATAAGAAAAACAGATTAGAAATTACAGAGAGGGATAGAGCTAAAGGAAAGGTAGAAAGGGGAGGTATGGAGGATAGGGATGGAGACTCGACCCTCGGCTCAAGGTGGATCCTCATGGCGGTGCCACTCCTCCCAGACCTTATTGTGTGTTTCCAGCCTATCTTGTAGTCTAGCTGTCATCTTTTCCATAAGTTCTACATCTTTTATTCTAGCATAAAGGTCTTCCTGAGGGGCGGGGGGTGTCTCTTCCAGTGGAGGGCAACCAGGCATCGAGCGGCTGTTAGAATATGTCTTAACAGTTTTTTTTAGAGGGTTTAGGAATCCGTAAAGGAGACACCCCTAGTAAAAATAGTTTTGGAGTCAGTTTTGTACTCCCAATAAGCGGGATAGCAGGAGCTGTGTCTCCATCCAAAAAGGGACAATCTTGGGGTAGCTCCAGTATATATGATAGAGGGTGCCTTTGTCTCCCCCGCAGCGCCAGCACCTATCCAAGCATGAGGGGTATATGATATGAAGCACGTCTGATGTCAGGTACCAAAAATAGAGAATTTTATATGAGTTCTCCTTATAAAGGGTACAGTAGGAGCTCTTTGCTGCCTGAGACCAGATCGCTTGCCACGTCGCCTCTGGGAGTACTTCCCCCAGAACTTTTTCCCAACGGAGCATGTACGCATGCTTACCGTGGGTGGTAATGGAGTGAGAGTTAAGCAACCGGTAGATATCAGATATCAAGCCTCGGAGTGCCGTAACATCTGGGATTATGCTCTGGAAAAGGGAAGGGGGTTAAAAGTTGGAGATTCGGGGCAATAGACTGGGCATAGATATCCATAAAACACCTGGCGAGGCAAGTCATGTTTTGTCTGTAATTGGGTAAATGATAGCATTCTATGTGACCTGGGGTCCACCAAGTGGCCCATATGAAAAAGATTCCGTGTCGCCCAAGGCAGAGACATCTGGCGTGTTAGGCCGGCAGGCAGGCAGGTCGGGGTTATAAAGAAAGGATATGAGGAGTGACTTCTCTGAGCTGAGCCCATGGGCATGAGATAGTCTTTGCCAAAGCGACCTAAGTAGGATCATTGACCCCAGGAGTTTCTCCGGGTCCACCCTCGCGTTCGCACTCCAGAGCAGGCTGTTTGGGTGTATAGGAGCTAACCATATCTTCTCAATTTCCACCCATTTATTGTATGGCCGTTGGGGAAACCAGGAGGTGATGTCCCTCAGTTGAGATGCTTGGAAATACTTCACCAAGTCGGGAAATGCCAACCCCCCATCCGTTCAGGATGCTACTAGCACTGAGCGGGGTATTCCGTGTCTCTTGTAGTTCCAGACAAAGCGCACCAGGTCTGCCTGAAGCTTCCGCAGTTGTCCGTAAGGGACTGGAATGGGCAATGTCTGGAACAAGTACAAAAGTTTGGGGAGAATGTTCATCTTTACAGACGCCACTTAGCCCAGAAGGGAAATATGATGGGTTTTCCATTTTTGTGAAAGATCCTTTATTTGGCGGAAGAGGGGAGGGAAATTTGCTTGACATAAGGATGTGTAGCATGGCGTAATTTGGACCCCTAAGTATTTCAGGGCTGAGGTCTTCCAGTGGTAGGGAAAGCACTGCTGGAGATGTTGTACTTCTACATTCGGGATGTTAATTGGGAGTGCTTCTGATTTGGTTGCATTAATTTTGTATCCAGGAAAGGGATTTGTAGGTGTCCAGTTCAGGGTGTAGATTAGGCAGTGATATCCTAGGTTGGGTAAGGGTAAGAATGATATCGTCTGTGAACAAAGCTAATTTAAACTCCTTCCCTCGGACCGAAACCCCACGTATATTCTGGTTTCCGCGAATGGACGCCGCTAGGGGCTCAACACACAACGCAAACAGTAAGGGAGAGAGTGGGCATCCCTGAAGGGTACCGTTTGCTATCGAAAAAGTGGGGGACATAGCAAAAGGGGTCTTAACCTGGGACGTGGGATTAGTGTACAAATGTTGAATGGCCTGCAAAAATGCTCCCCGAAAGCCCATATGTCTTAACGTGGCGAACAGGAAGGGCCAGCCAAGGCGATCAAATGCCTTTTCTGCGTCCAGTCCCAAGACCAGGGACTCTTGGCCCTCCCTGTTCGCCACATCTATCAGATCAATGACCCATCTCATGTTATCCCCCGCTTGGCGGAGGGGGGCAAAGCCTAACTGATCTTTATGTATCAGGGATGGCAATATCGCATTCAGGCGTATAGATAGGAGTGTTGTAAAAATGTTTAGATCGGAGTTTAGGAGTGCTATTGGCCTAAGACTAGCGCAAAGGGCAGGGTCTTTATCCGGTTTTGGGATTATTGTGAGGAAGGACCTCTGCATATCAGAAGGTATAGGTGTTTGTTGGAGAAAAGCATTAAATAATTTATACGTGTGGTAGAAGACTAGGTAGGAAAGTTTTGTAGTATTCATAGGGAAGTCGTCAGGGCCTGGGGATTTACGGGTGGGCAGGGACTTAACGGTAAAGGCAATTTCCTCCTCGAATATATTTGGATTGAGAGAAAGAAGGTCTGAGGCCTGAAGTCGGGGGATCCCGCTACGTTCCAAATATTGGGTCAGCCGGTCAGTAAGTTCAGGGGAAGGGGGTGTCATGAAGGATCTCAGGGTTATTATATAGCGTGGTATAAAATTCCGAAAAGATTTGAGATATATCATGGGGATGGGAGACCAGGCAGCCCTCTTTGTTTTTTTTTTTTTGATGAGGTGTAGTTACGTTTGAGCGTTCAGTCAGTTTGCAGGCCAAGAGGGAGTGGGCCTTATTACCCTCATCATAATAGAGCTGTTTCAATCTCCGTAAAGCTTTTTCCACCCTGCCAATAGCCAAGTCTTTAAGAGTCATGCGTAGGCAGACAATTTTTTTTTAAGGAGGGGTATTGATGGAGAGATCTGTAGATTCCGCTCCAATGCCCAAAGCTCCCGCTCGGCCCGCAACTTGGCGGCCATCGTATCTCCCTTCATGGCCGAGGCAAGCGCTATACACCGGCCTCAGGGGACTGCCTTATGGGCCTCCCAAAGAACGGGGGGGGGACCTCAGGGGTTGCATTCTCAATGAAATAATACTGCAATGTCGTGTCTAGCTCCATCTTGGAAGGAAGGTGTTGTAGGAGAAAAGTGTTAAGTTGCCAATGGCAGGGCCTACGGTTTGGGGTGCCCAAGTTCAACGTCATGAAAATGGGGGCATGATCTGACTAGGAGATCGGATGGATCCGTGCATCGTTGACAACTCGCAGGGTAGCATTGTTAACAAAAAGTCAATACGAGAGTGCATGCGATGAGGCGCAGAGTAGAACGTGTACTGTCTTTCCCCGGGATAGAGAGCCTGCCTAGAGTCATACAAGGCATACCGTCTAGTGATCTGTCTAAAAAGTTTTGATTCTCTAGATGTCCTGGTCTGTGAGTTCCAGGGGTCTACCACGTGGCGGTCATGTACCGATGAGTGGGACAGATTAAAGTCTGCTCCAACTATCAGGAATTCATTGGGCGTTCGGAACATTCGCGCAAGTTCTTTAGTAAGGTAGTTAATCTGATGGGTGTTTGGGGCATAGAGGTTGCATATGGTGACCGCCTGAGACTGCCATTGTCCGCGTAGTATAATGTAATGTCCTCTTGGGTCAATATAGGACTCAAAACATTAAAAAGGTGAACCACACTTAAAAAGGATAGCCACTCCCGCGCGTTTGCGGGGGTTAAATGCCTGATATATTTGAGGGTATTGTCTGGAGGCGAACGCGAAGGAGTCCCCTTTGTTAAAGTGAGTCTCCTGAATCGTAATAATGTCTGCCCCAGAGTGCCTAAACTCAGTGAGCGCCAGATGTCTCTTCCTGTTGGAGTTTAACCCGTGGACGTTCAACGACATTACCTTAGCCATAGTGATGGGTATGTGCAAGAAAAAAGATACTCATCTGATCCAGTTGCCGGAGTGCCAGGTCGCCAAGGTAGGGAGGATGCCGAGAGCTGAGGGGCTGTGCGGAAGATTGTCAGGGTCCTGAGTCGAGCCGGAGGAAGGGTAAAGAAAGGGAAAGTAGAAGTAGAGAGAGAAGAGAGACAGATTAACAATGTGCATAATAAACATTGCATACAAATTCTGCATGTCCTGCAAAACGCAGGATTAACTGAGTTCCAATAGGTCCTACCGGCCAGAAGTAAAAACAACAGGCCGGGGGGACGTAAGGGAATAAACTGTAAAGGGACTCGAGGGAGTAATCCACAGGGGGGTCCAGTGGGCGGAAGTACAACCACTCTCAAATCTTCAATTAGAAGTGCCCAATATGTTTTGCGGAGGAAAAAAAAAACAGTGGGGGGGCCTAGGGGAGTATAGAACATATGGTAAGGAGTGAGCCAAGGAGATCAGCCTAAGGAATGCACTTATTGTGGCTGAGAGAGTCAAGTATTAAGAACTTGTTCTCAGCAGTCCTTTTTAGGTTTGGCAGTCTTATGAGGCAAGCCTTGACCCCGGGAGCGTTTAGTCGGAGGGACCCTCTGCCAGACTGAGGGAGGGGGGGGAGGAGTAGCCAGCAAGTCCCAGCCCTGAAGCCGGGGGACAGGGAGCCCCAAGGTATCACAAAAAGCCTCCAGATCTTCGGGGTAGCGTAGTACAGCTGACTGTCCATCTCTCCGTGCTGTTAGACTTAAGGGGAAACCCCATCGATAAATGTCTTTTTCTTGCAGCAAGAGGAGAAGGGGTTGTAGGAGCCTGCGTTTCTGCAATGTGATCCATGATAGATCTGGGTAAAGCTTGATTTGAGTATTAGCGAAGACCACCTTCCGAGTGGATCGAGCTTTTCGCATGATATCATCTTTTAGCGGATACATGTTGACCTTGCATATGACATTGCATGGTTTAGAGATCGGTCCCTTAGGACGTAGAGCACGATGAGCCCTGTCCATTTCTATGGGTTTATTTGGGGGATCTCCCAAGAGGCTGTTAAATAGGGTTGGCAGGATGTCATGTAAATCTTCTGGGCCCTCCGATTCGGGTAGGCCCCTGACTCGGATGTTGTTCCTGCGCCCCCTATTGTCCAAGTCTTCTACATGGCGCTGCATATTCCTCAAAAGCATGCGATGGTCTGCACCTTGCAATTGGGTACGATGCACTGCTAGTTTGTTTTCCTGAATTTCTTCCTCCGCCATCGCCACCCTATCAGCTAGGTGTTTAAAGTTAACTTGTAGTACTTGTATTTCAGCTCAGCAGGTAGATTTAACGTCTTCGATTAATTGCCTAAAATCCTCCTTGGTCGGAATGGCCCGAAGATAATCTTGCCATGAGGGAGGAGGTTGGATATGGGGGTCTGGTGTCATCTGGCGAGGGGCATATTGAAAGACAGGAGTTTGCTGATATTGCAGAAAAGTCTCAGTTTGGGCCTGGGCTGCAGGCTTTGGCTGAAGACCCCATGTGCAGTTCTCCCCTGAGGACTGTGGCTGTAAAGAAGGTCGCCTCTGCAATTCCCCCGCGACTATAGTAAACAGGGGGGCTAGCAGCCTGGGCATAGGTAGTGACACAGTCCCGAACCCCCCCCCCTCACTAGGCCAGAGCCCCCTGAGCGAGACTGTCTTTGTTCCTTAGGGGGGGCTGGGGCCTGGCAGTAGGCCTGCTGTGGCGTATGTTGCCTCTGGAGGCCTGTAGGAGTAAGCTCTATGTCCTGCGTATGTAGAGGAGCTGGCAGGGGGGAAAATCCTCCGAATCTTCTGAGGAGGTGGGGGAGCCAGGTGCTGCTGCTGACACGCCCAGATCTGAGGCCGTCCGCAGCAGCCGAGGGAAGGTGTCCGTGCACTGTGTGCAGGAGGCTCCAGTGAGACCTAATGGAGCGGGCTGTTCCCCTGGAGCGACATCTTCTGGGATGCAGAGTGGGGGGAGAGACTCACTGTGCCTTTCGTTGCGGTCCTTGGACCGGGCGACATCCAGTCCAGTGCGGGGGAGCTCTGTGGGTGGGTCAGAGCCTGGTGTCCTGATGGCTGAGTCCTCATGGAGGAGGCTGCCGGCGCCATTTTGTCCATCCTGCCGGCCGGCATGGAAGGAGGTGAAAAGTAACCTCTGAGTGTCGCTGAGGTGCTGGGCAGAGGCTGGGATGATCCCCGAGCTTTAGTAGATCGGGTTCTCCTCGATCCACCCATATGCAGGTGTATAAAAGTCCCCTAATTAGGCCTTGTAGCTGTGGGCTGAGAGGGAGCTAAAGGCTCACACGTCCGTTCAGGTCGGCTTCCGGTCACGCCCCCAGTGCATTTATTTTTAAAAAACGCATGTGGAAACATGGTTGGGATCTGTTCAGCAAGGCAGGGTACAGGATGCAGTCTGGGCACCCTGAGTGGCTGCATCCCGGTACCTTGCTTTGCTGAAAAAAACCCAAACAAGAGTCTATATCCAGTGCATAAGAAAAATGTTTATTGGTGTAATATATAGAAGCAATCAAAATAAATTAAGAACACTAAAGCATGTTCCATCAATGCTAATTTCCAAGATTCACAGAAAGATAATATATGTACCGTATTTATCGGCGTATAACACGTACTTTTTTCCCCTTAAAATCAGGGGAAAATCGTGGGTGCGTGTTATACGCCGATCCCCCGCCGATTGTGAGCCTCTCGGCGGCTCTCGCAGTCCCGCGTGAGCGCCACGCCATTTTCAGTGTACTGACAAGTAAATGACACAGGAGCAAGGCTACAATGATGGACACTGACAAGGCTGCAATGATGGACACTGACAAGGCTGCAATGATGGACACTGACAAGGCTGCAATGATGGACACTCACAAGGCTGCAATGATGGACACTGACAAGGCTGCAATGATGGACACTGACAAGGCTGCAATGATGGACACTGACAAGGCTGCAATGATGGACACTCACAAGGCTGCAATGATGGACAAGGCTACAGCTGAACACTCACAAGGCTACACTGACAAGGCTGCAGATGGACACTGATAAGGCTGCATTGATGGGCATTTAAATGTAAGTTTTTTTCCTTAAAATTCCCTCCTAAACTTGGGGTGCGTGTTATACGCCGATAAATATGGTATATATGAAATATTGCCTACATATCTCATTTCATTATTTTTTTTGTAAAATTCTTTAAATTAAAAATTTTTGACATTGCATAACGAAACACAGCTTACAAAAGCTGTCGAGTAAGCATAAGAATTGAAAAACTAAAATCAAGAAAATAAAACACAAAAAGTAACAGCACAAAAAGTAGCCTTGTCAATGTACGCCAGTGTGGGGTCACCTCAGAGGTGAGTGACCAGTGAAGTACCGTCACCCCACAGAACACATATACAAGGATATATCAACATTTATTTTCCTCCCGTTCCCTTCCCACCCCCACATCCCAATAATCATAGCAAGGATTGTCTTTGACAGGTACCCACTTCTGCCTGATTTCACCGTGGCGAAGTCAGCAGGAAGTTTGGCCCCCCTCCTCCTTCCTCCGCCGCCAGGGCCATTCACAAAACGCAGTGCGCATGCGCAGTAGGGGATCAGCGGGCTTCACTGCAATTTTTCCTCAGTGAAGATGGCGGCAGCACCCGACAGCTGATTGAAAAATTGGCTGGAGTGAAGATACCATTGGATTAGTGGACAGGCAAGTGTCCTAATAAAAGTATTTGCAGCTGCTGACTTTTTTATTTTTTTTCTGAAGGTGCTTGGAGCTCTGCTTTAAATTATGACAATACAATTGGATAACACCGCAACCCTCAATAAAGGGAGTAATATCCCATGAGTACACAGCAGAGGACTTTGGTTTACATACGCATCAATCAGAGACCGTATCAACAGAAGAAAGCCACCCCACACTTTGTACATGCACTCTACTCAAATATGTAGCTTTATACAGAGAGCCTGCTTTATTTACTAATGATTTCCATGCCGATAGAGATGGTACTGACGTTTTTTTCCAAGATATCAGTTTCCTGGCATAAAATAACATAAGGAGAGTACGTATAGCTTTGGTAGTGGTAAGTGAGTCAACCAGGCTTAATAAACAGACTTCTATAAATAGGGGAACAGAGATGCTAGTAATTGAGGTGATGCAGGCCACAACCTCCCTCCAAAAGGGACCAATGGCAGGACAGTCCCAAAATATGGAAATTGTTCCCTGAGGTCTTTTTTTTTTTTTTTTTTTTTTTATAATTATATATATATATATATTTTTTTTGTAATTCCTTTATTTTCCAAAAATAGATGTTACAGTTCAGTGGACAAACAAAAGCACAATACAGCGTAGATGCATATAATAAAAACAAGAATAGAAATAAGTCATTTACAGGGTTATATGCCATATCAATAGTGTAAAGCAACATTTCCCTTGGTTATACGATCTGCGCAACATATATACGAAAGAAAGAAATGGGTCATGTGAAAGTCCGAATGCCCAACCGAGGAAGTTTCCTGAGAGTGACCCTATTTAATCATTTTAGACCGTATAACTATCATGACCAAACAGTGAATGAAATATTCTCAGCTGACTAGGGATGAATATTCCCTAGATGACCAGCGGAGTCCAGCAGAGTATGCATCGCATACTAGCATATTATGAAATGCTTCCCTTAAAACGAAGCCCTCCAGCAGTGTGCTGTCACAGCTGACTGGTCTTCCTTCTTCCCGCCTGCCATATAGCAATATGACGTGCACATAGTGGCTGTGTTATTCTGACCGGATGTCATATGACATGATCAGGATAAGAAGCCGGGGCACGCATCGCGGCGATCGTTGGTGCTGTGTGTCAGTTTGACACACCACAACACTGATCTCGGTAAAGAGTCTCTGACGGAGGCTCTTTACCACATGATCAGCTGTGTCCGATCACGATGTAAACAGGAAAAGCCGTGTTTTTCCTCACTCGTGTCTTCCACTTTAAACTACACGTCGATCTGAAAGATGGTACTTCAAGAATCTGTGAATGAATGATGCAGCTGTGAGCAGAGCCCCGAACATCCATGTTGTTTTTAAAAAGTGACAGCTGATGCTGGGAGAAAGCCTCCCTCCTGCTGTCACAGGTAGAGCGGTAGGTGCTAAAACACCTTAAATACAGGTAAAACATATAACACGTTCCAAAGGTGAACTTGACCTTTAATGGCATGGCTGGTAAAACCCATGTCCTAAAGGATAGGGGAATTGTCATTCCCAACCCACTCAAAGCAAAGAAAAAAACTGCCTCTCATAAGATCTACCATCGCACCTGGAGAGCCTACTTTGACTTTTGTGAAAGCCTCTTTGGGCCAAAAGGATATCTCTTTCAGGATATCCTTTTCTCGGGTTTCACAGGTAAAGTGGTCTTTCTAGTGGCCACTACCTCCACCAGGCATGTCTCAGAGTTGGTGGCTCTTCCTTGCAAGGAGCCTTTTCTTGACTTACATAAGAGACAAGGTGGGCTTGAGACCCAGGCCCACTTTCCTCCTCAAGGTAGTCTCTTCCTTTCCTCAATGAGATTACTGTCCTCCCTTCCCTATATACTGCTCTGAAACATGCCAAGGAGATTTCGCTGCTTGGATGTGGTTAGAGTCTACCTAATTACAATATCCTCCCTGAAAGTCCCAAGAAAGGACATCCTGCTAACTTTTCTACACCTGCTAGGTGGCTCAGGCAGCTAATTTCCAGGGCTTTTGCCTTCAAGGAGCAGGTTCTTCCCTTCCCTGGTAGGGCCCATTAAACCAGATCTGTAGGTGTTTATTGGACCTTTCGCCATCAAGAATCCATTTTGCAGGGTTTCAAGGCCATCAGCTGGTCTTCGGTTCTTTTTCAAAGTTTTACTCGGTGGAAGTTTAGGCCTCTGCTGATGCGGCCTTTGGCTAAAAGGTTCTTCAAGCTGTCATCTGAGTGTTAATTGTCTATTGACCTTTCCTTTTGTGGACCTGTTTGGTGCTGTTTGATATGCTGTTGCACACACTTCAGTTTTTTGGTTGGGTAAGTCCCACAGTTTGACTTCCTGTACTGTACAACTAAGATAATGGTAATTTTTACTTGCCAGTAAATTCCAAGTGGAGTACAATACAGAACACAGGTCCCTTCCCTCGATCTACTGTTTCTCCTTATTTCTTGCTACAAAACTGGAGTCCCACAGACTGGGTGGGTTTATAATTGCATGCACTAGGGTCATTTCCAGGAAATCTTTTGGCAGTACTCATTCACCTGAAAGTAACCACATATAACCCACAGTCTGACTTTCTGTTCTGTACTGTACTTAAATATATTTAATTTACTGGCAAGTCAAAATTCACATTTATTTTCTCTTCTCTTGTAATATACCTCTGCTGGTTCCTGTTAATTATAAAGTGCCAAAGTAATAAAAAAAAACTGCCCACTAAACATGTTTCGCCCTAATTAAGGGTTCATCAGGGGCAGTACTGTGGAGACAAAATACATCAGGGTTGTGCAAATAGAATGTCTGCCCCTTGATAGAACACTCTCATAACTAATCACTAATCCTGTCCACTTCATTGAAGATTTAGTAACATAAAAAGGGGAAGATGCAATGTATAAACCAAAATTCATCTGTTACAGTATAATATAAAATTTTACACTATGTTGAAATAAATGTACATCTTGGTATATGTGGATTGGTAGTAATATTTGATCTCTAAATAACATATAGGTTTGAACAAATATTTGTAAATACATTAAAAGCTCTTTAATATGTTCTTTGGTAAGATTGCTATATGATATTAATGAAATGCCCACATTTAGGATAACAATTGAGAAAAACAGGTTTAGCCAGCGATTGCAGCAGTGGACATTAGCTGTGGAGGTGGGGAAAAAGACTGCGCTAAATTAAATTATTATTATATTATTGCTAATAGCTGTGCACATGACTTGCGGAACGTGCATGTGTGGAGTCGAAGTACGCAGAGGAAATAGAGGGTGTTCTATGAACTGGCAGACATTCTATTTGCACAACCTTGCACCATTAATTTTTCCCCACAACACTTCCTCTGATGAACTTGAATAAGTCAATGCATGTTGGGTAGCTGGCAGTTTGTAGTCACTATGGTATCATTAACAGGTACCGGTAGAGGTCTATAATAAGAATGCAAGAAAATGCATAATTCTAAAGGAGTGTTATCAACCTAGTAATAGGGGGAGTGGATGTACAGTGCATCTAGAAAGTATTTACAGCACTTCACTTTTTACACATTTTCATATGCTGCAGCCTTATTCCAAAATGAATTAAATTAATTATTTTCCTCAAAATTCTGCAAACAATACCCCATAATGACAATGTGAAAGAAGTTTGTTTGAAATCTTTGCAAGTTTATTAAAAAATAAAAAAATCAAAGAAATCACATGAACATAAGTGTTCACAGCCTTTGCCATGACACTCAAAATTGAGCTCATCCTGTTTTCACTGATCGTCCTTCAGATGTTTCCACAACTTGATTGGAGACCACCTGTAGTAAATTCAGTAGATTGGACATGATTTGGAAAGGCAGACACCTGTCTATATAAGGTCCCACAGTTAACAGTGCATGTCAGAGCACAAACCAAGCCATGAAGTCCAAGAAACTGTCTGTAGACCTCCAAGACAGGATTGTATCAAGAGACAGATCTGGGGAAGGGTACAGCAAAAATTTCATTCCATTATCCATAAATGGAAGAAGTTTGGAACCACCAGGACTCTTCCTAGAATGAGCCGCCTGGCCAAACTTGGCGATCAGGGGAGCAGTGCCTTAGTTAGGAAGGTGAGCAAGAACCCAATGGTCTAACAGAGCTCCAGCATTTCTCTGTGGAGAGAGGAAGGCCTTTCAGAAGAACAACCATCTCTGCAGCACTCCACCAATCAGGCCTGTATGGTAGAGTGGCCAGACCAAAGCCACTACTCAGTAAAAGGCACATGACAGCCCACCTGGAGTTTGCCAAAAGGCACATGGACTCTCAAACCATGAGAAACAAAATCCTCTAGTCTAAGAAAACAAAGATTGAACTCTTTGGCCTGAATGGCAAGCATCATGTCTGGAGGAAACCAGGCAGCGTTCATTGCCTGTCCAATGCCATCCCTACAGTAAAGTATAATGGTGGTAGCATCATGCTGCGGGGATGTTTTTTAGCGGCTGAACTGGGAGACTAGTCAGAATCGAGGGAAAGATGCAGAATGCAGCAATGTACAGACACATCCTTGATGAAAACCTGCTCCAGAGCATTCTGGACCTCAGACTGGGGTGAAGGGTAATATTCCAACGACCCTAATTACACAGCCAAGATAACAAAGGAGTGGCTATGGGACAACTCTGTGAATGTCCTTGAGTGGCCCAGCCAGAGCCCAAACTTGAACCCGATTGAACATCTCTGGAGAGATCTGAAAGTGGCTGTGCACCGACGCTCCTCATCCAACCTGATGGAGCTTGAGAGGTCCTGCAAAGAAGAATGGGAGAAACTGCCTAAAAATAGGTGTGCCAAGCTTGTAGCATCATACTCAAAAAGACAAAGCACTTCAGTAAATTCCTTCAACTCTAAAAACATATGCCATTAAACAATATATAAACTGTAATTCTAAATCAGTGGTTTGTTCAATGCAGTGCCTGTAACTTACAAAATATGTAGGGTATACTATATGCCCGCTGAGTTAGGATCTCGGAACATGTGAATGACACCACTAATTTAAATGCCAAAAATATTTCAAAAGTGTCAAAACACTTCCGAGAAGAATAACATGGTAACCTTGATACTTTATTCCTCTTAGGGGTTTTTTAACCTGTTCAGCACCAAAGAATGAGAGATACCCATCACACGCTATTTAACCACTTTAAGACCGGGCCTCTTTTTGAGGTTTGGGGTTAAAAAACAGATTTTTTTTTTTTTTTTTTTGCTAGAAAATTACTTAGAACCCCCAAACATTATACATTTTTTTCTAACACACTAGAGAATATAATGGCAGTCGTTGCAATACTTTGTCACACATTATTTGCGCAGCGGTTTTACAAGCGCACTTTAAAAAAAAAAAAACTTTTTTTGAATTAAAAATTAAGACAACAGTAAAGTTGAGTCTAATTTTTTTTATATTGTGAAAGATAATGTTACGCCGAGTAAATTGATACCCAACATGTCACGCTTCAAAATTGCGCCCGCTTGTGGGAAGGCGACAAACTTTTACCCTTAAAAATCTCCATAGGCGACATTAAAAAAAATTCTACCCGTTGCATGTTGTGTGTTACAGAGAAGGTCTGGGCTAGAATTATTGCTCTCACTCTACCGATACCTCACGTGTGGTTTGAACACTGTTTTCATATGCGGGCGCTGCTCACGTATGCGTTTGCTTTTGCACACGCGCTCGACGGGGCGCTTTTAAACTTTTTTTTTTTTTTTAATTTTATTTTACCTTTTTTATTTTTTCACTGTTTTAAAAAAAAAATTGTCACTTTTATTCCTATTACAAGAAATGTAAACATCCCTTGTAATAGAAAAAAGGCATGACAGGACCTCTTAAATATGAGATCTGGGGTCAAAAAGACCTCAGATCTCATATTTACACTAAAATGCAATAAAAAAAAATAATAATTTGTAATTTAAAAAAAAAAATAAAATGGCCCTTTAAGAGCTATGGGCGGAAGTGACGTTTTGACGTCACTTCCGCCCTACAGTGTCATGGAGATGGGTGCCATCTGCCCCTCACTCGTCTCCATGCACGGTAAGCAGCGGAGGGCACCGGATCGATAAAAGTGCTCTCGTGCCATAAAGATATCCGTCCTCAAAGTAGGGACGTACATCATCGGCGTGCGACGGTCTGGAAGTGGTTAAACGTTAGATATGGTGCATTGATACCCTCAATATTAGGAAACCACATAGCTTGAAAAATAGGATGGACATAAATCTTTTTTTTTAACATGAACTCCTGAGCACAATTTATAATAAACCAATTTGGAATGACCTAAAAGATGCTTTAGGTGCTTAATTGTTTTCATTAACCACTTAACATCCGGGCCATAGCCGAATGACGGCTACAGCGCGGTCGGCTAACTCTGGGAGGGCGTACTACGACGTCCTCCCTGGGTCCCGCACATGGGAGTGTCCCTGCTCGCTGGGTTCTCTGGATCCGGCGCATCACGGATCAGGGTAAAGGTCCAGTCCCACGTGATCGCTCCATCCAATGATGGAGCGATCACTGTCAACAAACCAGCATCGTGTCTGGTTCTCTGCACTGCTCACACCGATCCTGTGAGCAAAGGCAGGAAAAGCTGCAGCTTGAGGCTGTGTTTTTTTTTTTTTTTTTACCTATTCCAAGTGCCCCATCTGTGCCCCATCAGTGCACATCAGTTCCCAGCAGTTCCACATCTGTGCCCCATCAGTGCTCTACAGTGCCACATTTGTGCCCCATCAGTGCACATCTGTACCCCATTAGTGCCACGTCCGTGCCCAGCAATGCCCCATCAGTTCACATCTGTGCCATGTCAATGCCCCATCAGTGCCCAGCTGTGTCCCATCAGTGCCACATCTGTGCCCCATCAGTGCTCTACAGTGCCACATTTGTGCCCCATCAGTGCACATCTGTACCCCATTAGTGCCACGTCTGTGCCCAGCAATGCCCCATCAGTGCACATCTGTGCCATGTCAATGCCCCATCAGTGCACAGCTGTGTCCCATCAGTGCCACATCTGTGCCCCGTCAGTGCTCTACAGTGCCACATTTGTGCCCCATCAGTGCACATCTGTAACCCATTAGTGCCACATCCGTGCCCAGCAATGCCCCATTAGTGCACATCTGTGCCATGTCAATGCCCCATCAGTGCACAGCTGTGTCCCATCAGTACCACATCTGTGATTCAAAGTGCCCATCAGTAAGTGCTCATAAGTGCCACCATCAGTGGATCCTCATCAGCGCTGTAAAAAAAAGTGTTTTCATTTTCTTTCCACATTTTCCAAAAAACTTGTGGAAAAAAAACATGTTCAAAAGACTTGTAATGCCTCATAGAATATACGTTGGGGTGTTTGCTTTCCAAAATTTAGGTCATTTTGTGGACGTTTCCATTGTACTGGTGCTCCAGGGCCTTTAAAAGTGTGATCGGCTGTCAGGAAATTATATGTGTAATTTATGTCCCTAGAACACCTGATGTGCCAGGCTGTGTAAAAGTCTCACACGCGGTATGGCCATACTCAGGAGTAGCAGAATGTGTTTTGGGGTGTAATTGTAAGTATGCATATGCTGTGTGAGAGAAATAACCTGCTAATATGACAATTTTGTGGGGGAAAAAATCTTAATTTTGCAAAGAATTGTGGGAAAAAATTACAACTTCAGAAAAACTCAACATGCCTCTTACTAAATACATTTGACTGTCTTTCCAAAAAGGGGTCATTTGGGGGGGGGGTATTTGTACTTTTTTGGCTTGTTGGGTTCCTTAACCACTTGCCGACTGCCTCACGCCTATATACGTGAGCAGAGCGGCACGGGCAGGCAAAATCACGTACCTGGTGCCAGCTGCGGTCGGCATTTGGCTGGGAGCATTGAGAGACGAGGGGGAGGCCATCCGACTGTGGCCCCCCCCCTCGCGATCGCTCCCAGCCAATGAGAAACATCCTCTGCCTCTGTATAGTACACAGAGGCAGAGGATGTGATGTCATCTCTCCTCAGCTCGGCAGTTTCCGTTCCAGCGCCAAGGGGAGATGACATGTAAGTAAGTGCACAACACAAATACACACAGTAGAACATGCCAGGCACACTAAACACCCCCGATCCCCCCCCCCCGATCGCCCCCCGATCCCCCCCCAATCACCCCCCCCCCTGTCACAAACTGACACCAAGCAGGTTTTTTTTTTTTTTTCCTGATTACTGCATAGTGTCAGTTTGTGACAGTTAGAAGTGTTAGGACAATTAGGGTTAGCCCCCTGTAGGTCTAGGGTACCCCCCTTACCCCCCCTAATAAAGTTTTAACCCCTTGATCACCCCCCCTCACCAGTGTCGCTAAGCGATCATTTTTCTGATCGCTGTATTAGTGTCGCTGGTGACGGTAGTTAGGGAGGTAAATATTTAGGTTCGCCGTCAGCGTTTTATAGCGTCAGGGACCCCCATATACTATCTAATAAATGTTTTAACCCCTTGATTGCCCCCTAGTTAACCCTTTCACCACTGATCACCGTATAACTGTTACGGGTGACGCTGGTTAGTTCGTTTATTTTTTATAGTGTCAGGGAACCCGCCGTTTATTACCGAATAAAAGTTTAGCCCCCCGATCGCCCGGCGGTGATATGCGTCGCCCCAGGCAGCGTCAGATTAGCGCCAGTACCGCTAACACCCACGCACGCAGCATACGCCTCCCTTAGTGGTATAGTATCTGAACGGATCAATATCTGATCCGATCAGATCTATACTAGCATCCCCAGCAGTTTAGGGTTCCCAAAAACGCAGTGTTAGCGGGATCAGCCCAGATACCTGCTAGCACCTGCGTTTTGCCCCTCCGCCCAGCCCAGCCCACCCAAGTGCAGTATCGATCGATCACTGACACTTACAAAACACTAAACGCATAACTGCAGCATTCGCAGAGTCAGGCCTGATCCCTGCGATCGCTAACAGTTTTTTTGGTAGCGTTTTGGTGAACTGGTAAGCACCAGCCCCAGGCATCGTCAGGTTAGCGCCAGTACCGCTAACCCCCACGCACGCACCGTACACCTCCCTTAGTGGTTTAGTATCTGATCGGATCAATATCTGATCCGATCAGATCTATACTAGCGTCCCCAGCAGTTTAGGGTTCCCAAAAATGCAGTGTTAGCGGTATCATCCCAGATACCTGCTAGCACCTGCGTTTTGCCCCTCCGCCCGGCCCACCCAAGTGCAGTATCGATCGATCACTGTCACTTACAAAACACTAAACGCATAACTGCAGCGTTCGCAGAGTCAGGCCTGATCCCTGCGATCGCTAAAAGTTTTTTTGGTAGCGTTTTGGTGAACTGGCAAGCGCCAGCGGCCTAGTACACCCCGGTCGTAGTCAAACCAGCACTACAGTAACACTTGGTGACGTGGCGAGTCCCATAAGTGCAGTTCAAGCTGGTGAGGTGGCAAGCACAAGTAGTGTCCCGCTGCCACCAAAAAGACAAACACAGGCCCGTCGTGCCCATAATGCCCTTCCTACTGCATTCGCCAATCCTAATTGGGAACCCACCACTTCTGCAGCGCCCGTACTTCCCCCATTCACATCCCCAACCAAATGCAGTCGGCTGCATGAGAGGCATTTTTATGTCCTCCCGAGTACCCCTACCCAACAAACCCCCCCAAAATAGATGTCGTGTCTGCAGCAAGCGTGGATATAGGCGTGACACCCGCTATTATTGTCCCTCCTGTCCTGAAAATCCTGGTCTTTGCATTGGTGAATGTTTTGAACGCTACCATGCACTAGTTGAGTATTAGCGTAGGGTACAGCATTCCACAGACTAGGCACACTTTCACAGGGTCTCCCAAGATGCCATCGCATTTTCAGAGACCCGAACCTGGAACCGGTTACAGTTATAAAAGTTAGTTACAAAAAAAAGTGTAAAAAGAAAACCAAAACAAACAAAAATATATATTAAAAAAAAAATAGTTGGCGTTTTATTGTTCTCTCTCTCTCTATTCTCTCTATTGTTCTGTTCTTTTTTACTGTATTCTATTCTGCAATGTTTTATTGTTATTATGTTTTATCAAGTTTGCTTTTCAGGTATGCAATTTTTTATACTTTACCGTTTACTGTGCTTTATTGTTAACCATTTTTTTGTCTTCAGGTACGCCATTCACGAATTTGAGTGGTTATACCAGAATGATGCCTGCAGGTTTAGGTATCATCTTGGTATCATTCTTTTCAGCCAGCGGTCGGCTTTCATGTAAAAGCAATCCTAGCGGCTAATTAGCCTCTAGACTGCTTTTACAAGCAGTGGGAGGGAATGCCCCCCCCCCCTCACCGTCTTCCGTGTTTTTCTCTGGCTCTCCTGTCTCAACAGGGAACCTCAGAAAGCAGCCGGTGATTCAGCCAGCTGACCATAGAGCTAATCAGAGACCAGAGTGGCTCCAAACATCTCTATGGCCTAAGAAACCGGAAGCTACGAGCATTTTATGACTTAGATTTCGCCGGATGTAAACAGCGCCATTGGGAAATTAGGGAAGCATTTTATCACACCGATCTTGGTGTGGTCAGATGCTTTGAGGGCAGAGGAGAGATCTAGGGTCTAATAGACCCCAATTTTTTCAAAAAAGAGTACCTGTCACTACCTATTGCTATCATAGGGGATATTTACATTCCCTGAGATAACAATAAAAATGATTTAAAAAAAAAAATATGAAAGGAACAGTTTAAAAATAAGATAAAAAAGCAAAAAAATAATAAAGAAAAAAAAAAAAGCACCCCTGCCCCCCCTGCTCTCGCGCTAAGGCGAACGCAAGTGTCGGTCTGGCGTCAAATGTAAACAGCAATTGCACCATGCATGTGAGGTATCACCGCGAAGGTCAGATCGAGGGCAGTATTTTTAGCAGTAGACCTCCTCTGTAAATCTAAAGTGGTAACCTGTAAAGGCTTTTAAAGGCTTTTAAAAATGTATTAATTTTGTTGCCACTGCACGTTTGTGCGCAATTTTAAAGCATGTCATGTTTGGTATCCATGTACTCGGCTTAAGATCATCTTTTTTATTCCATCAAACATTTGGGCAATATAGTGTGTTTTAGTGCATTAAAATTTAAAAAAGTGTGTTTTTTCCACAAAAAATGCGTTTGAAAAATCGCTGCGCAAATACCGTGTGAAAAAAAAAAATGAAACACTCACCATTTTAATCTGTAGGGCATTTGCTTTAAAAAAATATATAATGTTTGGGGGTTCAAAGTAATTTTCTTGCAAAAAAAAATAATTTTTTCACGTAATCAAAAAGTGTCAGAAAGGGCTTTGTCTTCAAGTGGTTAGAAGAGTGGGTGATGTGTGACATAAGCTTCTAAATGTTGTGCATAAAATGCCAGGACAGTTCAAACCCCCCCCAAATGACCCCATTTTGGAAAGTAGACACCCCAAGCTATTTGCTGAGAGTCATGTCGAGTCCATGGAATATTTTATATTGTGACACAAGTTGCGGGAAAGAGACAATTTTTTTTTTTTTTTTTTGCACAAAGTTGTCACTAAATGATATATTGCTCAAACATGCCATGGGGATATGTGAAATTACACCCCAAAATACATTCTGCTGCTTCTCCTGAGTACGGGGATACCACATGTGTGGGACTTTTTGGGAGCCTAGCCACGCACGGGACCCCGAAAACCAATCACCGCCTTCAGGCTTTCTAAGGGCGTAAATTTTTGATTTCACTCTTCACTGCCTATCACAGTTTCGGAGGCCATGGAATGCCCAGGTGGCACAAAACCCCCCCAAATGACCCCATTTTGGAAAGTAGACACCCCAAGCTATTTGCTGAGAGGTATAGTGAGTATTTTGCAGACCTCACTTTTTGTCACAAAGTTTTGAAAATTGAAAAAAGAAAAAAAAAATTTTTTTTTCTGGTCTTTCTTCATTTTCAAAAACAAATGAGAGCTGCAAAATACTCACAATGCCTCTCAGCAAATAGCTTGCGGTGTCTACTTTCCAAAATGGGGTCATTTGGGGGCATTTTATGGCCTTCAAAACTGTGATAGGTAGTGAGGCGTGAAATCAAAAATTTATGCCCTTAGAAATCCTGAAGGCGGTGCTTGGTTTTCGGGGGCCCCGTACGCGGCTAGGCTCCCAAAAAGTCCCACACATGTGGTATCCCCGTACTCAGGAGAAGCAGCTGAATGTATTTTGGGGTGCAATTCCACATATGCCCATGGCCTGTGTGGGCAATATATAATTTAGTGACAACTTTTTGTAATTTTTTTTTTTTTTTTTGTCATTATTCAATCACTTGGGACAAAAAAAATAAATATTCAATGGGTTCAACATGCCTCTCAGCAATTTCCTTGGGGTGTCTACTTTCCAAAATGGGGTCATTTGGGGGGGGTTTGTACTGCCCTGCCATTTTAGCACCTCAAGAAATGACATAGGCAGTCATAAACTAAAAGCTGTGTAAATTACAGAAAATGTACGCTAGTTTGTAGACGCTATAACTTTTGCGCAAACCAATAAATATACGCTTATTGACATTTTTTTTACCAAAGACATGTGGCCGAATACATTTTGGCCTAAATGTATGACTAAAATTTAGTTTATTGGATTTTTTTTATAACAAAAAGTAGAAAATATCATTTTTTTTCAAAATTTTCGGTCTTTTTCCGTTTATAGCGCAAAAAATAAAAACGGCAGAGGTGATCAAATACCATCAAAAGAAAGCTCTATTTGTGGGAAGAAAAGGACGCAAATTTCGTTTGGGTACAGCATTGCATGACCGCGCAATTAGCAGTTAAAGCGACGCAGTGCCGAATTGTAAAAAGTGCTCTGGTCAGGAAGGGGGTAAATCCTTCCGGGGCTGAAGTGGTTAACCAATTTAAAGAACTAGGCTGCCAGTTGAAGAGAAAGACCTCCAAGGTGATCTTCTCTGACATATTGCCTGTGCCATGCACAACACAGGAAAGGCAAGGGGAGATTAGAGAGCTAAATGCATGGCTAAGGACCTGATGTAAGAAGGATGGATTTGGGTTTTTAGAGCACTGGGCTGACTTTTCATTGGGGTGCAACCTACAGTGGGGCAAGAAAGTATTTAGTCAGCCACCAATCGTGCAAGTTCTCCCAGTTAAAAGATGAGAGAGGCCTGTAATTGTCATAGGTATACCTCAACTATGAGAGACAAAATGTGGAAACAAATCCAGACAATCACGGTTTTAAGTCTTTTTTTTATTGATAGCAATATATTAAAAGTTACAAACATTGCGTGGCACGCTGTGTTAAAGTGCAATTATCCAAGGCAATAAGACATAACACAAGGACAAAAGAGAAACTAATTAGCAGCCATCTCTGCCGTGCACTGTGATAGTTACAAACATTTATAAAGGTATAAAAAGTAACGGCTTACAATATATCGTTTTACCCCCTTTTTTAGTTCCCTACTCTTCCCACCCACCCTTAAACTACTACCCATCTTACCACCCCCCTCCCCTCCCTAGTAACCAGCGCAATAGTTAAATTTATTAGCACTGAGACTCGCGGAGTTCTACATATGTCTAAACCCCGGTAGAGCATGTTCCTACTCCCGGGTTTATCCGGTTTGGGCATTTGTTCGCCCCTGCACTCATAAGGGGTCAGGGGGTAATTCGTTCAGAAGAGATTCCGTGTATTCAGCTCCTGGAACCAGGACTTCCATATACTAAGAAATTTATTATAATTCCCTTTTTTAATGTGTACCGTCCTTTCTATCCAGACCAGGGAGTTCATTGTTTTAAGCCATTCCCCTATAGTTGGAATATTTGCAGAGAGCCAGGATTGTGCTAACCACTTTCTCGCTTGATATAAGCACCTTATTATGGCAGTAATTGTACTGGGATTGCCCGTATTAGCCCCTACCAACCCCAGTACGCACACCTTAGCATCTAATTCCAGGTTTACCTTAAATCTATGGTTTATTATCCCAACCACTTCCGACCAATATCTTACCAATTTTGGACATCTCCAGACCATGTGTATGAGATCTCCTGACCTATAACACCTAGGGCATCTATCGTCTGTCCTACACCCGAACCTAAACAGTCTTCTAGGAGTATAATATACTCTATGTAAAAGGAAGAGGTGTGAGGCCTTCTGTGACGGAGAGACGGACACCATCTGCCCAAGATCCAGTATTTTTTTCCACTGAGTGTCCGTCAACTCCCCCACATCTGCCTCCCATCCCTCCCTAGCAGCAAGGGGCACGCCTTGAACTAAGATCTTATCCAAGAGCTGTGTGTACCCATCCCCAATCAGTCCCTTAGTATTTGTTGCTTTAACTATTTTATTAAGGAGCGGTGTTTTACACCACTCCATGGGGGAGGACCTAAATTGGGTATTCAGTGCATGTCTGATCTGTAAATAATTATAGAATATATTATATGGGACTCCAAATTCCATTCTCAACTCCGTAAAGGATTTTAGGTTAGTATCACTATACAGATGAGCCAATCTATGTATTCCGTGACTTTCCCAAACGGGATTCTTTTCTATAGACGTTAATTCCCCCAGAGATTCATTAAACCATATAGGTGAGAACTCGGTGATGCCTCTATACCCCATGATCTTCCTAACTGTCTGCCAGATCTTATTTACTAATTTATATGTTGGCAACTTTCGCTGGAGTGAACCTGCCTCTAATGCATCCACCAACCGCCCATGCGGGTTGCCTTCTAGCATTATTTTGTTGCTGGCGCTTGCTTCACCCAGGGATTCGCAACCCCCCATATGCTGCATTTGAGCAGCTAAATAATAGCCATACGGATGAGGGATTGCCAATCCTCCTTCACAGGCAGGTCGCTGCAGTGTCTGCATTTTAATCCTAGCCTGGCCCTTCTTCCAAATGAGTTCCCTAAACAAGGAATTTATTTTCGTGAACCATTTTCTCCCGATCCATACCAGGGAGTTATGGAGAATATAAAGCAGTTGTGGCAACCAAATCATTCTAATCAAATTTGAGCGTCCTGCCAGCGACAGGGGAAGCCGACACCAAATATCACATTTTCTTTTAAACTTTTCAAGCAAGGGAGCCAAGTTATCTTGGATGTAATTATTGGGGTCGCTAGTCATTACTATTCCCAGGTACTTTATCTTATCAGTTGCGTTTAACCCAGGGAGACCATCAGGGAGGGTGTTAGTGGTTGAATCGATCTGTAACAGCAGTGATTTATCCCAATTATTTACTAGGCCCGATATCTTCCCAAACCCTTCTACCAGTTGCATCGTTTTTTCCAGAGATGGGCCCATGTCCCCCAGGAATACCAAAACATCGTCTGCGT
The DNA here is from genome assembly GCA_037952925.1 of Lithobates clamitans. NCBI lineage: Eukaryota > Metazoa > Chordata > Amphibia > Anura > Ranidae > Lithobates > Lithobates clamitans. The sequence continues at coordinate 563,288 of JBBGZY010000209.1, forward strand.
AAAGTGCAACTCTTTCTTCGCTACACTTCCTCCTAAAGCCCTGCAGTCCCGGTGACCTTCTTATAGCCTCCGCCAGCGGCTCCATTGCCAGAGCAAACAGGAGGGGCGATAGTGGACACCCCTGTCTTGTGCCCCTTTCTAGCGTCAAACTATCTGTGTTCTCATTATTGACCTTTAACTTAGCTGATGGACGGGTGTACAAGAGTTTTACCCAGTTGATAAAGATTGGGCCAAACCCAAATTTTTCCATTATTTCCCAGAGATAGCCCCATTCCAAGCTATCAAATGCTTTAGCTATATCCAGGGATTTAATGGCTCTAGAGTCTCTGCCTTCTACTGGAGTCTGCAAGTTCAAATATGCCCTCCTGATGTTGACACTGGTAGACCTATGGGGGATAAATCCTGCTTGGTCTGGATGTACCAAGTTGGTAATACATTTACTTAGTCTAGTTGCTAGTACCTTTGCTAGGATTTTAATGTCCGAGCAAAGCAGGGAAATTGGTCTGTATGATGATACATCCAGTTGGTCCTTCCCTTCTTTTTGAATAAGTATGATATTAGATTCTGACATTGAGGCAGAGAGACCGCCATCTGTGAACGCCTCCTCTAATGTCCTCAAGAGGGTGGGGAGCAAAATCTCCCCATAGTATTTATATATTTCCAGGGGGAGTCCATGTGGACCTGGGGTCTTATGATTGGGCATGCCTGCCACAGCACTCTTTAATTCCTCTAAGGTTATAGGGGATTCTAGGTTAACTTTATCTGCTGTAGATAGGGATGGTAATACAAGTCCCTCCAAAAATTTATCCATCTCTCCCCTTACTGTGGGCTGCTTCGCTGTAGAAATCAAAAATTATCTCCTTGACCTTCCCAGGATCCGTCACGATTTCCCCATTTGGGGACCTAATCGCAGAGATTGTTGAGGACGGGGAATTAGTACTTGCCACCAAAGCCAACGTTCGACCCACTCTTTCCCCCTCCTCAAAAAACCTCTGCCTTTGAAAAGCCTTCTATTTTCGGCGTTTCTAAATGTTACCGCTTTATATTCCTGTTGTTTCCTGGTCCATAACTCCCCTAACTCCAGAGTAGGGTCCAGGACATACTGCCTTTCCAGTTCCATGACCTCATTTCTAATGCGTTAACCCTGCATTCTTGTTTTCCGCTTTACCCTTGCTATTTGCTGAATTAGGAGCCCTCTGAGAAAGGCCTTTAAAGCATCCCAAACCACTCCCCCTGCCGCTGTGCCCGAGTTACATAACATAAACTCCTTTAAACTAGTAGAGATTTCTTCCATGCTCCCTATTACCTCCAACAATACTGGGTTTACTGTCCAAGGCCTATGTATTTGTCTATCACTGGTGTGCACCACCAGTTTTAAAGGTGAGTGGTCTGATAGTCCTCTTGGGCCGTAATCTACTTTGTGTACTAAGGGGTGCCCTTCCTTATTGCCTATGGCTAGATCTATTCGAGATAATGTGTAGTGTGTCCCTGAATAACAAGAGTATTGTCTAGCGTTTGGGTTGCAAATTCTCCAGAGGTCACACCATACCGTTTCCTCCAGGAACTGCTTAAGCCTGCCCTCCATTGCCCTCTCTGTCCGGGTACCAGATGGTAACCTGTCCTGCCGGCTGTCAAGGACTGTATTAAAGTCGCCAACCAGAATCAACGGGGTACCTATCTTATTCTCCATGTATTCCAACAAACAGTATAGGATTTCCAACTTACTTGGAGGGGGAATATATATATTTGCAATAACAAACTCTCTACCATCTAACAGGCAATGTAAAAAGATATAGCAGCCCAGTGTGTCGATCCGGACATCCCTGCAGGTAAACGCCACCCCTTTTTTAACCAATATGCTCACCCCTCTCGAGTAGGAAGAGTAAACTGAGTGGAGTTGTGTTTGAAATTTCCTACCCCCAATTCGTATCCTGGTTTCATTTGTCAAGTGCGTCTCCTGCAGGCAGATCAGTCCAACACCCTGGGCCTCCAGCTCTGATAGTACAGCAGCTCTCTTAACAGGATCCCCTAGACCCTAACATTCCACGATCCTATTCCAACTACGTTAGGCATCAAAGAGTAGATGGAAAATTTTTAGCAAGAGAAAAAAGGAAAAAAAACAAAACAAAAGAAACCGACCCAAAGGGTAGTAAACCATAAATAAACCCCCACAAAGAAAAAAAAGAAAAGAAAAAAAAAATACAAAGTTAGGACCAAAGAGGGAAAGAAACCCCAGTACCACCATCTTATGGAATATAAAATACAAACCACTTTTTTGCTCAGATCCCCCAATCAAACACATCAAACTTCTTAACATTTGTTGTAATATCTCCGTGATTCCTAAATCAATAATCAGTGCTAAAACTATATTTAGAGGCGTGAGGGGCGGAGAGAGAAGGCAAATACCCTCCCCCTCTAGTCTCCCCCAGGCCCCCGGTACTCCAATTCTTTCCACATACGTGTATAAGTGACCCAAGCCCTTATTTAATTTATTACCCTCCCCCCACCCCTGCTTCAGTTTACTAATGTGTTTAAATCCCGTATGGGGACTAATTAACTCTTTACCCAGTGACTTCCCCTTACCCCTCCCGTGCCTGATTCGGCTAGCCCTAGGGGCCTTTATTGTGACCCAGTCTAACCTATACATCCATACCTCGACTGTTAACAAACATACCCACCCGTCAACCACCTCCTGCCCCCCACCCCCCTCACCCCCCGCCTCTTTTATATCATCTCCCTTAAGGGGAAATATTCTCAAAACTCTAAGACAAAAAAAAAGGAATGAAAGAAAAACAGACCACCCCACAACCTTAATCGTGTACCAACACTCATTTAGAACTTTCTCCCAATCTTCAACCCACACTCCCCCCATCCTCCAGCCCATGCTGGGAGAGAGAGAAAAAAAAAACACCCCCCACCACCCCCAACCCCATCCCTTATTTAACTTTTAATAATATAGTGTTTGTCCTCTTTTTCATTTTTCTCTTTTCATATCTTTCCCGACATCCTAGGTTTATAAGTTCTTTTTATTGTCCTCCAGCCATGCTGAGGCCTTGTCAGCTGCATCAAAAAAGTAAACTGTCTCCGAGACTTCTACGCGTAGTCGCGCTGGATATAGCAAAGCATATAAGACTTTATGAGACCGTAGTGCGCGTTTCACATCCCCAAAGCCTGCCCTTCTTTTTTGCAAGTCTGGGGAATAATCGTACAGTGAGATCCTGTTGCCGTTATGAAAGATATCTCCTTTCTCTCTAGATTTTTGCATCAGCGTCACCTTGTCCTTGTAACAAAACAGCTTAAGAATCATTGGTCTAGGGCGGCCCCCAGATGCGGTGGGCCTGGTGGGAATTCGATGCGCCCTCTCAATGGCGAAGTAAGGTGAAAAAATATCAGACCCAAAAAGTCCCCTAAGCAGATTTTCCATATATACCTCAGGGCGGGGGCCCTCGCTTCCCTCAGGGAGACCCAACACCCTAACATTGCATCTGCGCATCCTATTCTCTATTTCGTCCATTTTATTTCTATATATTTCAAACTGCGCTTGTGTACTCTTAAATTCTCGTTGCATTGGGAACACTGTATCCTCGAGTTGACTCAATCTTTCTTCTATAAGGGTGGTCCTTTCTAGAACTTTCTGAAGCTCCTGGCTCATAGAGCGTAGTTCTTCCTTAAGACCCCCTAGTTGGTTACACAGGTCATTCAGGGAGCCCTTACATGAATTCACTGCGGCCAGTACTTCCTTTAGTGTGGGTTCGGGAACTATACTAATGTCAGGGGAAGCACCACTGGCTGATACAGTACCTTTCTCAAGGGGGGCTAACTCTGGGCTTTTTTTGTTTGTTGTAGTTTTAGTGCTGGCCGGTAGTACAGATGAAGCTGCTGACATTCTGCCCACGCTTTTCCGGTCCCCAGCCGGGCCTGTCTGTGTCTTCTCGTGAGGCAATTGATTACATTTAACAGGGGTATGTGCAGGGGTATGCGCAAACTTTTCTAATTTTGCTGCAGCCGCCGCCGCTGCAGGTACTGGTGCCACTAAGTTCCCCTTTTCCTTAACAGAGCGGGCAGCCTGTGTTATTGTGCTTTCGTGTAGCTGTTGGGGCTCCTCTCCCTTTTTCCTGGTCATCATTAGGGAAGCTGACAAGACAGGGGTCCAACAATGGCCTGCCCCTTGTCTGATAGTTGCTATGCCCAGATGCTGCAACTGTTGCCCCCTTTATAGCCCACCTTCTAAGATGTACGTGGCGTCCTTATAACCCACCGCTGAAGCTTAACAGCACTCTTTAATAAACAATTTCCTTGTCTCTTTTTCTCTTTCAAAGTCTCTTTACAGCTACTATATAACACTAGCAGGGTATAGCAGGATATAGCCTTATCCAAATACCGTACAGTCCACCTCTATGGCGCCAAGGCTTTTAAGCTGAGCCCAGAAGCCCTCATACCTGTCCTGGAGTGTTCAGAAGCTGCACGCGCTCTCCACGTGTGCCCGGTGTCTGCCGCTGTGACTGGAGCGAGGAGCGGAAGGCTGGGGCTGGACTGGGACGTCTTGGCTGTTACTTCCGAGCCTCTGGGTCACCGGGGATTTTCACAGCTCTTGCGAGATCCCCAGGCGTTGCCAGGCAACCAAGCCGGCGGTGACGGGAAGAAACCCTCAGCACGGCCCGAACACAGGATGCAGAATGCAGAGCAAGCCGACACACGGCAGCGCAGCACACCGGCAACAACGCACCACTTCTCCCGCAGGTAAGGTGCGGGTGGCCGGACAGAATCGCCATCAGATGGCACGGCATGCACATTAGCAGGAGGCAGGCCAGACAGCATGCAGCCAGACAGCAGGTTAGGTTAGGCTGTTAGGGATGGGGCTGAGCAGCATGGGGGCCGGAGCTAGGAGGGAGCTCACACACACCTGCTCACTACAACATCCAGTCACGCCCCTGACTACCTGGAATTTACGCAGCTTTGATGCATTACTGGTAATGGAGGTGATCAGCGACTTGCTGCTATTGTGTAACAGGGGGGCCACAACGACCGGGCCGTGGACCGGCCTCTCTACAGCCGTGCTGCGAAGGCTGCTCTGTCACAGGTGGGCGGGTGAGTAGAGAGATCACATCTCTTACCGCCCGCCCAGTATCACTGTAGTTCTGCCCTCAAATCCAGACAATCACATTGTCTGATTCTTGAAAGAATTTATTTAAAAATTATGGTGGAAAATAAGTATTTGGTCACCTACAAACAAGCAAGATTTCTGGCTCTCACAGACCTGTATCTTCTTCTTTAAGAGGCTCCTCTGTCCTCCACTCATTACCTGTATTCATGGCACCTGTTTGAACTTGTTATCAGTATAAATGACACCTGTCCACAACCTCAAACAGTCACACTCCAAACTCCACTATGGTGAAGACCAAAGAGCTGTCGAAGGACACCAGAATCAAAATTGGAGACCTGCACCAGGCTGGGAATACTGAATCTGCAATAGGCAAGCAGCTTAGTGTGAAGAAATCAACTGTGGGAGCAATAATTAGAAAATGGAAGACATACAAGACCACTAATAATCTCTCGATCTGGGGCTCCACACAAGATTTCACCCCGTGGGGTCAAAATGATTACAAGAACGGTGAGCAAAAATCCCAGAACCACACGGGAGACCTAGTGAATGACCTACAGAGAGCTGGGAACAACGTAACAAAGGCTACCATCAGTAACACACTATGCCGCCAGGGACTCAGATCCTGCAGTGTGAGACGTGTCCCCCTGCTTAAGCCAGTACATGTCTGGGCCCATCTGAGGTTTGCTAGAGAGCATTTGGATGATCCAGAAGAGGATTGGGAGAATGTCATATGGTCAGATGAAACCAAAGTAGAACTGTTTGGTAGAAACACAACTCGTCGTGTTTGGAGGAGAGAGAATGCTGAGTTGCAACCAAAGAACACCATACCTACTGTGAAGCATGGGGGTGGCAACTGCATGGGGGCTGTTTCTCTGCAAAGGGAACATGACGACTGATCCATGTACATGAAAGAATGAATGGGGCCATGTATTGTGAGATTTTGAGTGCAAACCTCCTCCCATCAGCAAGGGCATTGAAGATGAAACGTGGCTGGGTTTTTTAGCATGACAATGATCCCAAACACATCGCCCAGGCAACAAAGGAGTGGCTTCGTAAGAAGCATTTCAAGGTCCTGGAGTGGCCTAGCCAGTCTCCAGATCTCAACCCCATAGAAAACCTTTGGAGGGAATTGAAAATCGGTGTTGCCCAGCGACAACCCCAAAATATCACTGCTCTAGAGGAGATCTGCATGGAGGAATGGGCCAACATACCAGCTACAGTGTGTGACAACCTTGTGAAGACTTACAGAAAACGTTTGACCTCTGTCATTGCCAACAAAGGATATATAACAAAGTATTGAGATGAACTTTTGATATTGACCAAATACTTATTTTCCACCATAATTTGCAAATAAATTCTTTCCAAATCAGACAATGTGATTGCCTGGATTTGTTTCCACATTTTGTCTCTCATAGTTGAGTTATACCTATGATGACAATTACAGGCCTCTCATCTTTTTAAGTGGGAGAACTTGCACAATTGGTGGCTGACTAAATACTTTTTTGCCCCACTGTATATGCTAAAGGTGGGTTGCACCTAAATGGAAGGGGGTCTACTTGTCAGGTCTGCCTGGAGACTCTAACCATCCCTGCAGATTCCTGACCGGTAGTCTTGTTATCCCAGTATCAGGTGAAAGGGTGGAAATACAGGACCACAATGGGAAGCGCAAACTGACTAAATCAAGTAACACCAAACAACAAACTCACAGTTGGTAGAGAGTGAAGTCAGCGAACCCCCGATCAAAGTAATACAAAGGAGAGTAGTCCAAGAGGCAAGGTCGGGAACAGGCAGAGTCGGAAACAGTGATCAGCAAAGTCCAATGGAATAGTCCAAGAAGCGTAGTCGGGAACAAGCAGAAGTCAGCAGCAGAAATATAATATGTTAAACACCAACAACCAGGAAACAGGACCTATACTATGGCGAAGACAAGAAGGGGAAGTGATGATTTATAGGGTCACTAGATCAGGTGACTGCCTACAGCTGGTCACAGGGTGGCGCCAGCATCCAAATTCAAGGAGCAGATCATAACAAGGATTCTAATTTAAAGGAAGTTCTCTGGTGGCTCAGGCAATAGGAGGCTGTCCATAGAAACCCAGGTTCCAGGATGGAATCCCGGACACGGCGTGACAGTACCCCCCACACAAAGATCCCCCCTGACCTATTTGGGTTTGGATGGGTGCCCATCATGGAAGGACTTGACCAGCTGTGGGGCATGAACATCACGAGCAGGCACCCAAGTCCTTTCTGTAATGGAGTAGCCCTTCCAGTCCACTAGATATTGCAATTGTCTACCCCTATGTCCAGAATTTTACTAACTTCGTATTCCCGATGGTTTTCCACCGAGACCAGAGAGGAACGTCTAGAGGGTAGAGAGAACCTATTCTTGAATAAGGGTTTAAGCAAGGATACGTGAAATGTATTTTGAATTCGAAGGCGAGGGGGCAAGCAAAGTTTATAAGCTACAAGACTGACTTGCTGACAGATACAAAAAGGCCCTATAAATCTAAGATCGAATTTGGGAGAGTGTTGCCGCAGCCTAATGTTCTTGGTGGACAACCATTCCAGCTGATTAAGACGAAAGCGGGGTGCAGGTTTTCTGCGACGGTCCGCAAACCCCATGTATCTGCGTACAGATTGCAGCAGAACCTTTATGTTCCTCCAGTGCTTTGTTAATCTTGACACCATCTTGGCTGCCGCAGGTACCTTTACCAGAGAGGATGGGAAGGGAAGAACCCTGGGTTGATACCCAAAGGCAGCTTGGAAAGGGGAAGATCTAAGAGAAGAGTGCCATTGCAAATTGTGTGCTAATTCAGCTAGAGAGAACATCTCGCTCCAGTTGTCATGTTCAGCATTAATATAAGCTCATAGGTAGATCTCCAAATCTTGATTAACCCTTTCTGTCTGGCGATTAGATTGGTGGTGGTATCCAGAGGATAGGGAATTCTTGATCCCCAGATGGTTGCAAACAGTCCTCCAGAACAAGGATATGGATTGAGGGCCTCTGTCGCCAACAGTATCGTCAGGAATGCCGTGTAAACGGGTGACATTCTCAATAAAGGATAGAGCCAAGCTGGGGGCAGAAGGTAGTGCGAGCGTAGGAATGAATTGAGCTAACTTAGAAAATCTGTCTACTACCACCCAAATGAGGATATTCCCACTGGAGGTGGGCAAGTCCACTATAAAATCCATGCTGATATGAGTCCAGGGAGCACAAGGAACATGTAACGGTTGTTGTAGACCTTGTGGAACAGAACAGTGCATTTTGATGGCCGCACAAACCGAACAAGCTGTAACGGCAAAGGCTATAACATCCCTTTTCAGAGTCGCCACCAAGACTTCAAGCATTGGAAGGTTTGATACCAGGGTGTCCGGATACCTTCTGCCTATGGGCCCATCGGACAGGGCATTGGCTTTGTTGTTCTTGGTGCCAGGAATGTACGTTACTACAAAGTTGAACCAGGAGAAAAAAAAGTGCCCAGCGAACTTGTCTGGAATTTAGTCTTTGAGCTTTCTCCAGGTAGATCAGGTTTTTATGGTCAATCTGATCCACAACCGGAATTACCATACCTTATTAATAAGTGTCTCTATTCGGAGAAGGCTAGCTTTATAGCCAAATGCTCTCTATTCCCTATGTCATAGTTTTGTTCTGCAACGGAGATTTTCTTGGAGAAGGCAGTGACTGGTTAAATTTTTTTGTAAGTAGGTTCTCGTTGAGATAACACTGCTCCATCGCCTACTTCGGAGGCATCAACCTCCAAGAAAAATAGAGCAGGTGGCTGAGGATGGCGGAGTACAGGAGCAGTGCAGAAGGCAGACTTTGGAGGATTGAATGCCTCCAGAGCTTCCGGAGGCCACAAAGAGCAGTTGGTCCCTTTCTTAGTGAGAGCAGTGATGGGAGCCAGAATCTTTTAAAAATTCTTGATAAATTTCCGATAATTACAGAACCCAATGAAACGCTGAATTTCTTTTAAAGTGGTAGGTCTGGGCCATAGTAAGATGGCATCAAGCTTCTTGGAATCCATCTGGAATCCTTCGGACAAAATTATGTAACCCAGGAAGGATATTTCAGGTAGTTCAGAGGAGCACTTGCAAAGTTTGGCATAAAACCTATGATCCCTTAAACCAGTGGTCATCAACCCTGTCTAGGGCCCACTAACAGGCCAGGTTTGCAAGATAACAAAAAACATCACAGGTGATATCATTTGCTGCTCAGTGATTGCAGTATTCTAATCTGCGTCTCCCCAAGGTAATACATAAAACCTGGCCTGTTAGTGGGCCTTGAGGACAGGGATGATGACCACTGCCTTAAACATTGGCGAACAGTGCGTACGTGGTAACGATGATGCTTTATATCCTTAGAGTGAATGAGTATATCTAAATTTAATTATCGCTACTGAGCTGAAAACAATAAGGTAATGTACCATCGTCCTATCAATTTTGAAAAACAAGAGGCTATGGTATGGTAAGGACTTGCATACACAATTATATAAAAAAGTATAAATATATTTAAGACAAGAGCATGATTAAAAAGGTCCTAGAGAGAGAGGGTATACAATACACATAGATTTGAATCTCTGAAGAGGAATTGAACAATTAGACGTGCATCCATCCATGGAGGACTCAAAGTCTCGTCCTAGGTCAGTTCAACCTTGACTCTCTGCCAAGAGTAGTTACACAGAGTGGTGGGTCTTTAGGAACAGTTGGGATCTGAAGACTCTTAACCAGTGCTGCATCGGGAAATACACCACCAGCACTGGAATCTATAAAAGCAACTGTGGAACAGCACATCTGGGGTGATGCCTGTTTAGGCGAAACGCGTTGGGATTTCTTGCTGGTCCACAGTTATTGTCTCCTTTTCAAGCGCTTGTATTCCTATTGGCAAATGTAAGTGTAATACTTATGATTTTATCTGGAATAATATCCTATACAGTATTAAGCTATGTGCCCTATGTCTTTCCTTTATCTATGGTTTGGCTGACTTGCATCTGCATGTAAGCTGTGTCTACTCTGCTGAATTCAACGGAACGTCCATCCAGTTGCTGTATTCCATACATTGAATTGGTGCCTCATTGCTTACCTTCCAAGCTTGATTGGCTTGTCAGGTGTACACCTGTACAAGTCCAATCTTTCTGGTAAGAGACTAGTACTTTCGATGGTGGTCTTTCATGGTTATTCACCATTCACTTTGATATCTGCTCAAGATTTTAATGATCGTCACATGCTTGTTTTATATCACTCACCACAGGGATTTACCATTTTATATGTGGTCCCTTTTCATCACATATGGACATTTATTTTTATCTTTATACTGGTCATATGTCACTTTATTTACTGTATATTTATGTCACTGTTCACATACTATTTCACTTCTTTTATAGTGACATCATTGTCGACAATTACATTCTTGGTATTTGTTGATAGCGCTGCACTCCCCCTCCTTTTTTTTTTTACCACAATATAGACAGAGGCCTAGGGTCCTGCGTTTGGTATGTTCATTGTCAAACGCACAGCCCCTACATCCATGGGTTCTTCCTCAGACCCAACAGTAGAAGGGACAGAAGGGGCTAGTAATTACAGAAGGGGAGATTTAGCACCAAACCTATGAGGAATAAATTGTCTCTGGCGCTCTCTCTCTAACTGGCGTTCATAGAAGCAAGTGTCCACCAGGATACACAAAGTGATAAAATCCTCCAGGGCCACTGGGGACCTCACGGTAAGTTAATTTGGCTTTTTATGCGTTCCACAAGCCCTCTGTGAAGGCAGCCTTAAGGGCGCAATTATCCCAGGTAGTCTGCCAAAAGCGCGGGTAATACAATGGCATAAGATGCTACCGTGCGTTTACCATGATGTAAATGTAGAATACAGGACTCAGCTGCAGATACTCTGCCGGGAACGTTACATACTTTCTCAAAGGTTTTCATGAATGTGGGGTAGTTGGTAAGTATAGGAGAATTTTTCTCAAGAAGAGGTGATACCCAGGACAAAGCTCTACCCTTTAGTAAGGAAATAATAAATGTCACCTTGGCTTGAGCAGAGGCAAACTCCAAAGGTTGGTTTCTAAAATACAACCGGCAGTGGTTGAGAAACCCCCTGCAATCCAAAAGGTTACCATCATCCTTCTCAGGGAGAGGTATCTTAGGAGCGGGAGAACCCTGGGGGTTAGACACAACAACAGGTTCCCTAGCCCCAGTCTCCTAGTTACTAGCTGTAGCAGGAGTAGAACCATGTGCCGTAGACAAAGAGAATAACAGAGACGTGATTGCATCTAATTTCTACTCTGACTGCACATGATTTGCCTGCTCTCCCAACAGTTGTCCCTGAAGAAGGACTGCCTGCACCAACTCGCTGAGGTCCATCTGGCCCTAGTATAATGTCAGGTCTGCCAGGAGACTGTAACCGTCCCTCCAATTTCCTGACTGGTAGCCTTGTTATACCAGTATCAGGTGGAAGGGTGGTTGAGATCCTGCAGCCAGAAATACGGGATTTATAGGATCCCTAGATCAGGTGACTGCCTACAGCTGGTCACAGGGTGGAGCCAGCATCTAAACTCAAGGAGCAGAATGTAACAAGAATTCTACCTTAAAGGAAGGCTCAGGCGATAGAATCCTGGACACGGCGTGACACTACTGTGCTGGGGGAGAGGTTTATGGGAAGGCTGGAGGAGTATTTAGACTAGTATTGTGAAGACAGGGTGAATTAGATTATAATGGTCAGATAGGTCAGACAGGGGTCAGCCCCTATTGGAGGGTGGAATGGGGAAAGATGGGGATGGCTATGGCAGATGATATGAAGGTTCCTATGTTACAAACAACCATTGGAATTGGTACTATTACAACATCCATTACAACTGGTACAACATACGTTTGAAAAATGTGACAATTAAAGTGTTTTTGTTCACCAATACCAGAAGTCTGCCAAGCAAAATAGGTGAGTTGGAAGCTCTGGTGCATGAGAACTATGAGCTAAATGGTATTGCTGAATCTTGGCTTCATTCTTCTCATGACTGGGCTATTAATATTTCTGCCTATTCTCTTTTGGAAAGACAGGGTAAAATGGAAGGGTGATGGTGTCTGTCTCTATATGAGAAGTGATCTCAAAGCCAGTGTGAAAGAGGACCTAGTTGATGGAGAGTGTGATGAGTCTGAAGCATTATGGGTGGAACTGTACATGGGTGTGCGTATTACAAAGGTCATCATTGGAGTTTGTTATAGACCTCCCAGTGCTAATGAGGAGGTGGAGACTCAGCTCCTTGCACAGATGGAAATGGCTGCAAGGGCTGGGACAGTAATAATAATGGAGGATTTTAACTACCCAGAAATTGACTGGAGTAATGGCATTGCTGGGACAATTTTAGGGCAAAAATTTTATAAACCTATTACAAGACAATTTTATGGTCCAGTTTATTGGGGCCCCGACTAGGAATGACGCTCTGCTGGACCTGGTAATCTCAAACCATGCAGAGATTAACAATATTCATATAAAAGAACATCTGGGCAGCAGTGACCATAACATGATTTCTTTTAATGTTAGCTGTGAGCAACAAACACATACGGGAAAGATAAACACTTAACTTTAAGAGAGCAAATTTTCCAAGGATAAGGGCTGCTCCCCAAGACTTGGACTGGGAGCGAATATTGGCATCAATGGATACAGAACAGAAATGGGAATTCTTCAAAAAGACTGTATGCAAGCTCACTGCAAAGTATATTCCCATAGGTTTTATTTTTAGCCTTTTAAAATTATTGCCCATGTGGCTCACGGCCAAAGTTAAAATGGCTATAAATAAGAAAAGAACTTTTAAAAAATATAAAAATGAAGGAACACTATCATTGTTTAAATGCTACAAAGAATATAACAGAATATGTAAAAAGGAAATCGAGGATGCAAAACTTCAAAACGAAGGGCAGTTTGCAAAAGATAGGACAAACCGCAAAACATTCTTCAAATATATTAATAGTAAAAAGGTCAGGCCTGAGCATATAGGCCCTTTACAAAATAATCTAGAGTGGGTGAATGGGGACAAAGAGAAGGCAAATGTATTAAATACTTTCTTCAGCTCTGTGTATACAAAGGAGCATGGGGGAGCTCATGTCCATAATGGGGATGGTATTGACACAGCCCCAAATTATCCACAATGGCTCAAAAGTGATCTTGTCCAGAAATATTTAGACAGAATAAAGGTGGATAAAGCACCTGGACCAAATGGCATCTACCTACAGATCCTAAAAGAATTGAGCTCTCATTTCAAAGCCATTGTTTCTAATTTTTAGAGACTCGTTAATGACTTGAATTTGATACCACTGCATTGGCATAGGGCCAATGTGGTGCCCATATTTAAAAAGGGATCAAAGTCTTTACCAAGTAACTATAGACCTGTTTAACTTCTATAGCCGGGAGGATACTGGAGAGTTTAATAAAAGACCACATAGACGAGTTCTTGCTGGAAAAAAATATTTTAAGCAACAGATGGCATGAATTCATGAAAGACAGAAGTTGTCAAACAAACCTGATTCGTTTTTTGAGGAGGTATGTAATACTTTGGACAGAGGGGTGGCTGTGGACATTGTATACTTGGATTTTGCAAAAGCGTTTGACGCAGTTCCCCACACACGACTAATGTGTAAGGTAAAGTCTACAGGCTTGGAAAGATCAATTTGTAAATGGATAGGAAACTAGCTAAAAACTGAATTCAGAGAGTAGTGGTTAATGATTGTTACTTTGAACGGTCTAAGGCTATCAGTGGTGTACCACAAGGTCCAGTTTTGGGACCCTTACTTTTTAATATCTTTATAAATGATATAGGGTTTGGGATTAAAAGTACCGTTTCTGTTTTTGCATATGACACCAAGGTATGCAGTGGAATAACGTCCTTACGGGATGTCTCCAATTTACAAGCTGACCTCAATGTCTAATTGGGACACTAAGTGGCAAATCAGGTTTAATGTTGATAAATGTAAAGTTATGCACTTGTGGGGTAAGAATATGCATGCATCATACATACTAAGGGAAATACAACTGGGGGAATCCATAGTGGAGAAGGATCTGGGGGTTTTGGTAGATCATAAGCTCAATAATGGCATGCAATGCCAAGCTGCGGTTTCCAAAGCAAGCAAAGTCCTTTCTTGTATTAAGAGAGGTATGGACTCCAGAGAGTGAGAGATCATTTTTCCCCTGTTCAAATCATTAGTAAGACCTCATCTGGAATATGCAGTTCAGTTTTGGGCACCAGTTCTCAAAAAGGATATTGGGGAACTGGATAAAGAGTGCAGAGAAGGACAACCAAGCTGATAAGATTCATGGAGGAGCTCAGCTATGAGGAAATATTAGAGAAACTGAATTTTCTCTTGATAAATACAAATACATAAGTGGTCCATATAGTGAACTTGGTGTTGAGTTATTCACTTTAAGGTTATCACGGGGGGGGGGGGGGGGGGGGGCACTCTTTACGTCTAGAGGAAAAAAAAATTCATCTCTAAATACAGAAAGGTTTCTTCACAGTAAGAGCTGTGAAAATCTGAAATAGACTCCCTCGAGAGGTGGTTCTAACCAGCTAAGTAGATTGTTTTATAAAAGGCCTGGATTCTTTACTAAATGTACATAATTTAACTGGGTACTGATATTTATAGGTAAATTTGATCCAGGGAAAATCTGATTGCCTCTCCGGGGATCAGGAAGGAATTTTTCCCTATTTCGTCTTTCAGGACAGAACACTTGAGACCTCGGTTCCTCCCTTCTCAGGAAACACCGCCTCCACCAGATCTTTGTCACTCCTTCCCTCAAGCCCGTCAGTTTTGGTGTTTCCTCCAGCGAGGAGACATCGCTAGGATCCTGGGCCTTTTTCAGCTGGGGAGGCTGAGGCCGGTGTTATCCTGGAAGGGAGAGACAGCGGTCTTTCATACAGGGCAGCAGGGCTGGGGAGTCTGTTGCCTGCGGTGGCATTGCCCTCCCTGTCCTCCCTTGGGGAATGTGGAGGCCTGGGCTCTCGTTTTCCGCTGCCTGGGGAAGGTGATGCAGAAGTGTCTGAGTCCACCCTTGCTCTAGGGCGGCCAGCATGGAGCTCAAGGTTGGGTCGGATGACGGGCGACATAATTTCTTGGCGGGGAGGACACTTCCGGTTGACCCGCGGCTTCCGGTTCCAGCCTGCGGGACATAGAACGAGCGGCACGATGGCTGATGTGGGCTCCATTGAAGCTGTAGTGACAGCTAGAGGAGCAGCCTGAGGCGGACCACACTGCTGGCCTGAGGGATGTCGTAGACTGACGGTTCCCGTTCTGTACCGGGTGACGCCAGCACCAGCCACACTAAGGTAAGTGGAACCCTGGGGTGGTGTTCCCTTACCATCTTCCCATCTAGCTCCATGGGTGAACCCTCTTGATCAGAGGGGATGAGATGCATGCCTGGGACCCTGGGGGGGTGCACTCCTGGTGTCGGTCTGGTGTTTAATTTTACGCTAGCAGGTGCTGATGCTATGCAGATTTTTTGTAGTTTCAGGACAAGTCCACTGAAAAATCCAAGCCCTCACATGTTTCCAAGTAAAAGTGCCCATCATGTAGGAGTGCTTTAGGGGAGTCCTGGGGGAAGGTTTTGTGCAGGAATTGCATTGAGGGCTTAGTCAAGGAACATTCTATGGAACAAAGCTCTGACCTGGCGTGTTCTGTTAAAGAGCTTTCCAGCACTTTTCAATCTTTTAAAGCATTGTTTGAAAAATTTCAGCCTATGCAACCCCCAGCTAGTCCAGCGCAGCAAGATGTCGCACCTGGTTCTTCAGGTCCCTCCGTCAGGGGTTACCTGGGGGCACCAGAGAGGCATTGGAGGATGATCCTGATAGCGTATCCTCAGACTCCTCAAGGGAGTCAGACGGCGAGAAGGTGGATGGCGAGTCCTCCAGAACCTCCCGATACAAACTCTCCTTGGAGGAAGTGGAAGAGCTCTTGGGAGCAATCCACACAACCCTAGGTATCCAAGAGGAGAAAAAAATCTGTCTCTACATGATCAGATGTACATGGGTCTTGGAGAACAGAAGAAAAAGGTCTTTCTGGTACATGAGGTCCTAGTAAACACCATTAAGAAGGAATGGCGAGACCCAGAAAGGAAATCTTTCTTTTCTAGAGCATTAAAGCGCAGATTCCCTTTTTCAGAGGATGAAGCTGCTGTGTGGAACAAGTCACCTAGACTGGATGCAGACTTCTCTCAGGTATCCAGAAAAACAGACTTGGCTTTTGAAGATATGGGGGTGCTAGCAGACCCCATTGACAAGAGGATGGATTCTCTCCTCAAGAAGTCCTGGGATTCCTCTCTAGGCAATCTTAAGCCTGCCATGGCTGTCACAGTGGTGGCACGTAACATGGAGCACTGGCTAACACATATAAAAGCACATATTGAGGCTGGGACCGCCAAAGAGACGATTCTCTCCTCCTTCCCAATGCTTTTAAAAGGGATCGCATACATTGCGGATGCCTCAGCAGAGTCTGTCCGCATGTCTGCTAGATCCTCTGCTTTGGCCAATTCAGCCAGGTGAGCTCTTTGGCTAAAAACCTGGCAATGGGACAGTGCATTAAAAATCAAGCTTTGTGGAGTCCCTTTCACGGGGGATTTACTGTCCGGTCCGGACCTAGAGGCTGTCCTTGATCGAACAGCCGATAAAAAGAAGGCCTTTCCCTTAAAGAAAAAGCTGGGGGAACAGCCTAAAAAGAAGACTCGCCCGCAATGGAAGTTTAATTTTTCCGAGGGCGGAGTCTCAGAAAAAAGTTTGCACCAACAAGGGCAGAGGGCATGGGTGATCGATTTTTCGCCCTCCTAAACAGCCCGAAAGTCCCAATGACAGGTCAACCCCAGTGGGAGGAAGACTGGGGCCTTCCTCCCACAGTGGGGGTCGGTTACCTCCAATCCGTTCATACTAGGGATTGTAAGGCGGGGGTACAGATTAGAATTCTCAAGCCCCCCCCCCCACAGGCCGCTAGTTACAGACTTGCCAAAGTGTGCGGAGAAGGCGGCAGCATTACCAGCCTCACTGGAGGATCTAGAACAGCAGGATGTAGTATCACGGGTTCCACCTGAGGAGATAGGCAGAGGTTTCTATTCCCACATCTTTGTGGTTCAGAAGCCTTCAGGGAAGTTCAGGCTCATCCTTAACCTAAAACCCCTGAATCTATCAATCTCCTACAAAAGGTTTTGGATTGATTCCATTTTTTCTGACAACACTGCTTCCGAATTGCTATATGGCATCCATAGATTTAAGGGACGCCTATCTGCACATTCCAATCGCAGAGGACAGTCAGATTCCTCAGACTGGCAGTAAGGTTCGGGGAGGAAATGATACATCTTCAGTTTCAAGCCCTCCCCTTTGGGCTATCCTCTTCGCCCCGGATATTTACTAAATTTATGGTGGAGGCTCTGGACTTTCTGCGACTTTAGGAAATATCAGTGATCGCATACCTGGACCACCTGCTCCTTTTTGCTCCTTCACTGGAGCAGCTGGTCCAGGATTTACAGATAGCAAGGAGTGTATTGGAGCATCTGGGATGGCTCTTACATTTGGAGAAATCCAGCCTGGTTCCATCCCAGAGGGTTACGTTCCTAGGTTACATTCTGTACTCAACCCAGCAGAGAGTTTTCCTTCCAGAAGAGAAAATTTGCAAATTAGACAAAGCCTTGGCAGTTCTACAAGGCAATCAACAAATCTCCATAAGAAAGGCCATGTCATCTTTGGGATTGCTGGCGGCTGCCCTCCCAGCAGTAAGGTGGGCGGGATTGCACTTCCGCCCTTTACAGTTGTTCATTCTGGAAGTTTGGGACCGCACTCAGAGATCCCTGGACTCAACGGTTCTCATTCCAATACGGGTAAAGAGATCCTTGTGGTGGTGGAGGAAGGCAGCAAATCTATTGCAGGGTCTGGAATGGGTACTGCCAGTGTCCAAGGTCGTCACAACAGACGCAAGTGGCACAGGTTGGGGAGCACACCTGGGGATGCTTCTAGCGCAGGGATCCTGGAGAGTCGAGGACGCGGGGAAGTCATCGAACTGGAGAGAGCTGAAAGCCATTTCCCTGGCCCTCAGAGCTTTCCAACAGGAGCTCCAGGGACGTCACGTACAGGTCCGTTCAGACAATTCTTCAGCAGTTGCTTACATCAACCGACGGGGGCACCAGAAGCAGTTCCCTTTGGGCTCTGACAGAAACAATTTTCAACTGGGCCGAGGTCATGGTGCTCTCGCTATCAGCAGTACACCTAAAGGGGGAGTTAAACCAGAGGGCAGACTTCCTCAGCTGGAGGAAGTTGAGGGAGAGCGACTGGGTCCTGAGTCAAGTCATCTACAGGTTGATTATCCAGAAGTGGGGGGGGTTCCCTCTTCTTCTCTCTGAACCGGTGGGACGGGGAAATAGGGGTGGATGCTCTTTCTCAAAGCTGGCATTTTTCCAAGTGCTATGCCATCCACCCTCCTGTACTGTTGCCCGCAGTCTTGAGGAAATTCCAATTAGAGGACACGACCCTGATCTTGATAGCGCCACGCTGGCCCAGGAGGCCATGGTTCTCTGTCCTAAAGAAGCTGGCGGTGGAACCCCCTTGGATATTGCCAGTCAGGGAAGACTGTTGTAATATGTTGGCCGATTTATGTATAATGTTGTATTGGAGTGCCATGTTGACCAGAAATTCAGTTGAATTGTCCAAGTCAATTGAATTTTAACATAGCAAGGGGACAGCTAAAGACCCTTTGATGTGTTAATCTTATGCAAGTCTACCTAGGTGTGAGGCATGGCCTGTTAACCTAATTGAACATTTCAAAGGGTGTTCAGGTGGTATCTGTTAATCTAATCTAATTACACATATCTAAGGGGACTTGTTGATGTTGATATGCGGGAGTGCAAATTGGGGCGGTTTATGACTGCAGCTGTTCACGGCTGGGGGTTGTTGTCTGTCTGAAAGACTAAAGCATATCAAAGGCCTTGATGGAGACGGCCAATCAAATTGCTCAGCCATTCAGTGTCTAGTGAATATAACATGGCGTTCAGTCTATAGTACATATAGTCTTGTCTGTGTATGACTATGAAGGCGCAAATCTAGAGAAAATGGGACTCTGAATTATATACTCTGTCCGATTATTTTTTTTGTCATCTGTGGACTTTGGAGTTTGTTCTGTGTTGGAAGTCAATAAAGTGCATCTCTCTGGAAGAATTTGGTTGCTGCAGAAGAGTACTTGCATCATCATTATAATTACTAAATGAATTATATACCCACTATATATATCATATAACTACAAAGACCTCCTCTCTCAAGGCCCAATCTGCTGCCCTCAGGTGGAATCTGGCTACTGAGGAGGAAATGCTGAGAAAAAAGGGGTTCTCCGAAAGGTTGGTAGCAACTCTCCTAAATTCCAGGAAGGAAGAGATGCGCAAGATTTATTCAAAGGTCTGGAAGAAGGTCATTTCTTGGTGCGCAGAGAGCTCCTTTAGCGTTCGCAGTCCAGCAGCAGTGCTTGGGTTCCTACAGAGTGGGGCAGACAAGGATTTGGCCCTTAGTACTCTTAAGGGTCAAGTTTTTGCTTTAAGTGTATTCCTTGAACAACTAGCAGTGAATCCTTGGATATCCAGGTTTTTGTAAAGCTTTAAGTAGGCAGAGACCAGTCAGCTCTCATCCCTTTCCTGTATGGGACCTCTCCTTAGTGTTGCAGGCTCTTACAGAGGATCCTTTTGAGCCTATTGAGTCTTGTACGGTGAAATTTTTAACCCTCAAGACAGTTTTTTTTTTTTTTTAGTAGCCATCACTACCGCAAGGAGGGTTAGTGAGCTAGAAGCCCTCTCGTTGAGGGCACCTTTCCTTCAAGTCTTTCCGGATCAGATTATTTTTAAAACCGATCCGGCCTTTTTTCCAAAGATGGTTTCTAAATTTCATAGAAGCCAGGAAATCTGTTTGCCCACTTTTTGTTCAAATCCTGTGAGGGAACAGGAGCATGTCTTCCACAGGTTAGATGTCAGAAGATGTGCACTAAAATACCTGGAGATTACGGAACAGTTTAGGAAATCTGATTCCTTTTTTGTTTCTTTTTCAGGGGCTAGGAAAGGGTCCAAAGCCTCTAGACACACTATAGCCAGATGGCTAAGGTTGGCTATCAGTAAGGCCTATATAGCAAAGGAAGTGGAGGTCCCGGAAGGTATTAGGGCCCATTCCACTAGGGCCATGGCAACGTCACAGGCAGAGTGGGCTGGTGCTACACCCGATCAAATCTGCAGATCGTGGTCAAGTTTTAAGACTTTCGTTAAGCGCTACAGACTGGGCTTATTGTCTGCCCAGGACCAGGCCTTTGGCGTGAAGTTCTGCATGCAGTAGTCCCACCCTAGGGTAAGTGCTCGCTTTTCCTCTTAAGTGTGCTGTCCTGAAAGACGAAATAGGGAAAATCGAAGTTACTTACCCGTAACGTTTTTTCCAAGAGTCTTTCAGGACAGCACCGGTACCCACCTAAAATAATATCTTGCCACTAGGACGTGAGAGCATCAGGAGTATGAAGGTTGGTATGATGTGTTCTTATGTCTCCCTAAACTGGCCGGTGGTTCTCGTGCAAAAACTGACGGGCTGGAGGGAAGGAGTGACTTAAAGATCTGATGGAGGCGGTGTTTCCTGAGAAGGGAGGAGCCGAGGTCTCTCAAGTGTGCTGTTCTGAAAGACTCTTGGAAAAAAACGTTATCGGTAAGTAACTTCGATTTTTCTCCTGCTGTAGCAAATTTGGAGCATGCTTTGCTGGGGTTTTTTCGCCTTCCTCTGGATCAACTGTTGGTAAAGGAGTAAAGGATTGTATTTTTTTTTTTTTTGGTTGAACTGGATGGACTTTTTTCAGTCTAACTATGTTAGTGTCTCAAGAAATGAGAGAGGCCGTCAGTACAACAGGTGTGATCAATTTTCAATGATTGGCACCATAGCTTGAGACTCTAACTTTCACAAAGACCAATTAATATACACTGATTTGGGTTATTTTTACAAAAGATCTGTAGCAGTATAAATTTTGGCAAAAATGTAAAAAAGAAAAATTACTAATTTGCTAAATTTTATAACAAACGGAAAAAAATTATATATATTTTTTTTTACAAAATTGTTGGACTTTTTTTTTATTTATAGCGCGAAAAATAAAAAACCCAGTGGTGTTTAAATACCGCCAGAAGAAAGCTCTATTTGTGTGGAAAAAAGGACAAACATTTTTATATGGGTGCTGTTGCATGACTGAGTAATTGTCATTCAAAATGTGAGAGCACTGAAAGCTGAATTTGGACTGGTTAGGAAGGGGGTTTAAGTGACCAGTGGACAAGTGGTTAACCAGTTGCTGACCGCGCTATAGCTGAATGACAGCTACAGCATGGCTGGCTAGTTCTGGGAGGGCATCTACTGACATCCTCCCGTGCTCATGCTTCTTGCGCGCCCCCAGAAGTATCTGTGATTGCTGGGTCTGTGGGACCCAGCGCATCACGGTTTGGGATAAAGGGTCAATCACAGTAGCCCTTTACCACGTGATCACTCTGTGCAATAACGGAGCGATCACTTTGTCAACAAACTGGGATCATGCCTGGTTCAGCTCGGGCTGCTGCAATGTTTCTCTCTCCTCACACACTGTATCAATGTGAAGAGAGGAGAGGGAAACCCTGCAACAGCGTGAGTTGGGCATATAACATGTAAGTTGCCGTGCTAAAGCAGTGATGATAAATACTAAATCAAAAATATGAATTTGTGAAGACTATAGAGTCCAAAGTGTGTGCTTTGGCGACAAACACCACAGATGGAATTGAACGACAGCGTGCTAATCCATTGCTGTAATCATCACGTGAACCGTCACCAATGGGCAAAATTCAATCTTGCCAGATTGGAATGACTCCACTACAGAGTCCAATTCGCCTGTTGTAAACACTAGGAGGGCAATCCAGTTTGCATCACTTGGTTGCAGTATATGGGACTGACTCACACTCCAAGGTGTATGAGCTCAGTAAGGACCATATATTGCAGACATACACATGGAATTAAAGCGAAGGAAACCACAAAGTGCAAATCTGTTAAAAAGCTTTAATATACTGTGACACTTATGAAAGGCAAGGTGATTGATGAACATCATGTTTCACCTCGCATGCGTTTATTGCCGAGAACTAAGGTGGAATCCGTTCCATGTTATACCAGCCACCTTGGCAGGGTTGGTTTCCGACCAGATTTTGCAGTCCACTTGTGTCCACGAACAGGTGGTTTAAATAAGCAGAACTAGAGCAAAGGATTGCTCTTGGCCTGGTACACAGGAAGCCAAAACCCTGAGAGCTGCTTATGTGAAGTTTGCTTTGTAAATAGAAAATGATCTTAGTTTTTTGGGTGACTGGGAGAAGCCCTTCACCTCTAAGTCAGGAACCTGCAATGTTCAGTTAGTGCCTGGATGGTGAGGATTTATTTTCTGTTTTTGTGTTATTTTCATGCAACCTTTTTAAATAAAACTGGCTACAAGTCAGATTTTTAAGAAATCTGCCATTTGGACCACCTTTTCCCAGGAAAGGTGATCCACTTTGAGCTAACCCATGACAATACATACGGTAGAGGTTCTACTCACATGTTAAAAATGAATATATGTATTAAAACACAATTTCCAGGATGTACAGCAAAGATTCCAAGTCTAGGGTGGCGTAACAGTGTCGCGTGCGTAGGCTCGGCCATGATCCCGATTACCCTACAGTGTTCAATAGTGCCATCAGAGCCACTACAGTACCACTACAGTTCTCATCGGTGCCAATACAATGCTCATCAGTGCCCATCAGTAAGTGTTCATCAGTCCTTATTAGTGCTCATCAGTGATTGCTCATCAGCGCCACCCAATCAGTGGATCCTCATCCGTGCCAAAAAAAGTGTTTATTTCTTTATCGTAGATCTTAGGACACAGAGCCTCAAGTAATTACTTGGTGGGTTATGGGCCTACCTTCAGGTGTTGACACTGGTATAACCAATACAGGAAGTTGACTCCCCTATATAACCCCTCCTTCTTCCAGGAGTCCTCAGTTTTTTCACCAGTGTCTAAGGTGTTGGTCACGAGTGAAGATGTGCTCTGAGGAGCTCCAGGGAGGGATCCATGCTGGATTTAAAAAACACAACCGGATCCATCCTTGCCATTGAGGCCATAGGATGGTACCTGGGCCTCGCATTGAAGAACGAGGTTTTGCCTGTAAGCTTCTCTTTGAGAGCTGGACCCTAGGAACCAGGGCTCTTTTTGTTTTTTCATATTACCTAAAGTTGTTCCTGAGGGGTGCTTTACAGGTCCAAAGGAGCGGAACCCCTATTAAAAAGGGCCCCAGTCTTTGAAGGTTTAACTACGCTGCCCGCCGTGATGGGTGAAAATTGGATCGGACTGTTAAATAAACAGTATCCTGCAGCGAGGATAAGGTAAGGGGAGAAGCCTAGGAACTGTAAAAAGTCCACCTATGCCCTTTTCTCCAAATAATACATATATAAAATGTATAACTGTATGCCTTAAAATGTCTACTCTAGAGGGAGTATATTACACTTACCTAGTATGATGCCTTTTTCAGCAGCTCTATGTCTGGCAATAGCAGCGGGTGTGGTCCCTGCAGCCAGAGGGGAGTTCTTAATTGAACGGATGGTGTTCCTCTCATGAGGGATCTAAAGGGGTTACAGCAGTAGTTTATGAACATACAAAACCAGCCATTTGCATTTTTTTGTATAACGTGAAGTCTTCCTTTAAAACTAGGAGCCTAACAAACATTGCTGATAAAAATTCCCCTCCCCCTCCCCTCTCCTCCTGGAGAGGTGCGGTAACAGCTGACACTTATGTGTGTAATCAGGTTCTCACCTGAGGTTTAACACAGACGCTCTCAGTTCATATGCTGAAGACAGAAGTCTGTCACACTAAGAGACACAGGAGCGCTGGGCATGTAAAAGTGTGTAAACAGGCATTTTCAGCACAGGAAATATTATGGTACTCAGCATCAAAGGCTGATCCTTATGGTGACATTGTTTTTGCTAAAACTGTTGTTCAGCAAATACCATAATTTGTTAAAGTGCCTCTGCTGTTGTGCTTAGCACATCTGATTTCCAGTGTACCACAAAGGTGCCAAGGATTCCACTCCCAGGCGCTGGGAACTCCAGTCATGCCTCCACACTGTCATCCTCTCTGGAGAGACCTGACATGGCAAGCCAGGGTGAGTCATTGGAAGCAATTGGTGGTGCAACTGCTTCTCACACTTCAGCCCCTGTGTATGTGAATGAAGATGCATTCTCCTCTGCCCTGTTGGGCTTAGAAGGAAGATTAGCGGCTTTAATTGCATTCTCCATCCAAGAGGATAGGAAGCATGCTAGATCCCCCTCCCCCACCTCAAACCCCCTTTTTGCAAGGGGACAGTGGGCACAGGATGAGGTGTTATCCTCAGGTGATCATGGGGAAAAACAAGCCAAATTTTTCCTCTGTGGAGGAAACAGTTGAACCTTATGCAACCTCACAGTCTGACAGATTGATGGTACAAACTCTTACAGAAATGGTTCATTCCACTTTTTATACTACTAACAGAGAAAGCTGAAAGTCCAGGTCCCTTCTTTGTTTTTTTGTTTTGTTTTTTTTTAAAAAAAACCTTTTTACAGCGCTTATTTATGCTGAATGGTATCATCTGGATACGTATTTTTTCCCTCCAAAGAGTTTCTCAGTTCTCTATCATGGAGGAAAAATTCACAAAGTGCTAAAAACAAATAAATGTGGTATAAATAATCACTAAAAATAACTCATCATAAATAGTACCACTAAATTAAAAATCAATCCGTATCTATAATCATGTGCATAAATAGGTAAGCAATAGTGTAAACAATCATCAAATTGTATCATAAAATCTACGTGACTCAAAATAAATAGCAAGCAGATAACACATAAAGTGACATAGTGCAATGGTGAAATAAAGAATAGAAAATAAATCAGTGCAATATTCAGAGATTGTCAGAATCTATGACATGCAGTCCTAATGAGTAATGTGACTTGAATATTTTGGCAAGCACCAAATGTGACAGTAAGGAAAAGTCCTTTTTCAAATAATTTGAAAAAATAGCAATAGCGTCCTAGCATGCAACAGCCGCTCTGCGGTGCTTGAAATAAATCACACGGTGCTCATCTTCGTGTTTAAACACTCATGTAAGAGATGGCCCCTTACCTTAAGGCAATAGGGCAAACGCATATAACCAAGGATCTTTAAAAGGGTCCTCTTTAAGGCAATAGGGCAAGCGCATATGACCAAGGATCTTTGAGGGGGTCCTCCTAAGGTGTAGAAAACTATCCTCACGGTCCTAGTTTCAGGGGGTTATTCCCTCAGTGGTATAGGGGGATATAAAAAACACGGGGAGCCCCAATAGTGCAATACTGTTTCAACCAGAAACTTTATTAAGTAAAACAAGGGTACTCACATGTAAAACAAAAATAGTGTTCCTATCTCCAACGAGCGGCGAGCTCGTATCACTATCACAGCATGTAGAGCCTGTCCCGTCCCTACGCGTGACGTCACATCGCACGTGACTTCATCAGGGGATAAGGACAGGCTAAAAACTTGTCTTTAAATAGTCTTATAATGGACGCTAATGAGCGGCCATTTTCCCGGAGTCCTATGATTAACATTACGGGGCCATTTTCCTGGGGATCATACGGTGCGGCCATGTTTGGGTGTAGTATACGCCCGCCCATCCTATGTACCAGCTGATCCTTGCGGCCAATTGGGTGGAGCAAGCCTTCCCTCATCTCCCGTACTGTCAGCAAGGAAGGGCAAAGTGACTCTTGCTCGATCCATCTCCGTCCGGGACGGTTTTAAATAACAGATATAATGATAAGGGGGTAAAAAAACTACAGGGACAGCAGCATGTTATGTAATTAAAAAGGACAGAGGATTGCTAGAGCTGTATTCACAGAACATGCAAGCCTACCCAAAAAATCAGGTGATATCAACCATTAAAAAAAAGCATTAAAAAAGGATATGTCCAATTAAAAGGGAAAGTATAAAACATTTAAAGGTACCGTATATACTCGAGTATAAGTCGTTCCGAGTATAAGTCGAGGCCCTAATTTACCACAAAAAAATGGGAAAAACTTATTGACCCGAGTATAAGACGAGGGTGAGAAATGCACAGCTACTGTAAGTGGAAAAGAGGGTCAACAATGCCCATTTGCATGCCTCACTGTGCCCATTTGCAGCCATAGGTCCCCTGAACTTCAAACTCGGTAGTTAAGGGTTCCTAGATGCCCCCTAGCTGCAGCCAAAATTTGGGGTCTCTGAACCCAAAGGGTCCCGAAATGACATTGTTGCAGATGGACACAGTTGACCGAATTTGGGGCCCTGTATCTCAGGGCCACTTAGTGCTAAGAACCCCAAATTTGGTGTTCAAACCCAGTGGAACTAGCATCATACAATTTCCAAAACTGGGGTTTCCAGCACCAAGTGGCCCTGAGATACAGGGCCCCAAAAATCAGTTCAGAAATGTCAAGCACTTTTCTGCAGCAGAGAATGACATTTTCCGAACCGGTTTTGGGGCCCCGTATCTCGGGGTCACTTAGAGCTAGGAACTTCAGCTTTGGATATGTTGTGGTACCAGTTCCTTTGGGTTTGCACACCAAATTTGGAGTTCCTAGTATCAAGTGGCCCTGAGATATGAGGCCCCAAAGTCGGTTCAGAAAATGTCAAGCACTTTTCTGCAGCAGAGAATGACATTTTCCGAACCGATTTTGGGGCCCCGTATCTCGGGGTCACTTAGAGCTAGGAACTTCAGCTTTGGATATGTTGTGGTACCAGGTCCACTGGGTTTGCACACCAAATTTGGAGTTCCTAGCACCAAGTGGCCCTGAGATACGGGGCCCCAAAGTCGGTTCGGAAAATGAAATTTTTTGCTGCAGAAAAGTGCTTGACTCGAGTATAAGTCGAGGGGGGCACTTTCAGCACCAAAAAATGTGCTGAAAAATTCGACTTATACTCGAGTATATACGGTATATATCCCATAGCTTAGATAAAAAACGAGAATGCAGAAGGGACAGGCGGTCATGCTGTCATAGGTAAAATATACAGCAAAGCCATAAGCTTAAATCTATATCAATCACATGAACTTGAGCATTTTAAAACCATAAAAAATAGGAAAAACATCAGTCATAGCTACAATAGCATAAACATCATAATAGATTAATATTAAAACAGTAGGAGCCATACAGAAATGGGCTAATAGGGCAAAGTCGTACTAATAAATAAATCCTAAAATACATATGGGACCAAGCTATTAGGTCTAAGGTATAAGGGGAGGGGGGATTCGTTTATTAAGAAGAACCCTATCGTCGTATCCAAATATACCCCGACTGATAACATTAAAATCACATAAAAATAATAATAAAAGGTGGTAAATTTAAAAATCACTAAGGAAACGATTAAGATCGAATTCGATATTAAGGCCACGAGGCGAGAACGTATCGAGGGTAAAAATCCATTTGGATTCTAGTTTACTCAGAGTCCTCACCTTGTGGCCCCCCCGCCAATGTTTAATATATGGTGTTATACCCCAGAACTTCAGGTGGGTGGGATCCCTATTATGGCACATCAAGAGGTGTTTAGAGACGCTGTGTTTATCGTAGCCATTCAGGATATTTTTAACATGTTCTTTGATGCGGACTCTCAAAGGTCTTTTGGTACGGCCAACATACTGGAGACCGCAACTACATTCAAGAGCGTATACCGCTCCTTCGGTGTTGCAACAAATGAAATCCTTTACCTTATAAGTATCTCCCGTGCTCGTAGAGGTAAAGTTGAATACCTTTTCATTTGGGCGTTTAGTCCTTAAACACGTGAAACATCTTTTACACGGAAAAAAAACGTTACCGGTAAAAAATGAAAAAGGTTTCTTCGGTGGATCCACAGCATTTTTGACTACTAGATCTCTGATTGTGGGTGCCCTTTTGTACACGAATTTTGGATACCTCGAAAGAATCTCATACAGCTGTCTATCTGCCAGTAGGATATGCCAGTGGCGTTTGATGATCCTTTCAATTATTTTATGTTGCACATTGAAGTCTAAAACTAACGGTATTCCTTCCACTGGGTTTCTTTGTATCTCCTTTTCTTTAATCAGTTCTTTCCGATCCATCCTTGCGATTTCGGTGATTTTGGACTTAATGAATTGGCAATCGTAGCCTTTTGAGATAAACCTCTCTCCCATCTTTTCAGCTTGTTCAAAAAACGTCTCAATTTTAGTACAATTTCTTTTTATCCGCATTAGTTGGCCTTTTGGGATATTAAAAATCCAGTTTTTATGATGGCAACTCTTCGTTGGGAGGTAACTATTCCTATCTACGCTCTTAAAGTGTGTTTTCGTGCAGAGTGTAGAGTTCTCTAATGTTATCTCGAGGTCCAGGAAATTAATTTTATTCTTCCTAATGTCCCAGGTTAATTCAATGTTCCTGTCATTAATATTCAGTTTTTTCAGAAACTCTGTTAGTTCATTTTCTTCACCGTCCCATAATATAAAAAAGGCCATCGATATACCTTTTGTATATCACTAGTTCTCTCGGACGATCATTGAAGACATTTTCCTCCTCCCTCTTTGCCATGAAGAGGCCAGCTATACTTGGGGCAAATCTTGCTCCCATGGCAACTCCCGTTTGTTGATGGTAGTAAGTCTTGTTGTACCAAAAATAGTTGTTCTTGAGACTAAATTCAAGGCATTTTATCAGGAACTTTCTCTGAATGCATGGGAGATCCGTATATTTCCTTAGGCCCCATTTTGCGGCCTCACAAGCTCGATGGTGGGGAATCACCGTATATAGGGATGATACATCCGCAGTGGCCATAACCCATGGTTTATCTCCTCCTGGAAAATTTTCCATAATTTGCAACATCTGTTTAGTGTCTCTCAGGTACACTTCTGTCTTTTGAACTGCTGGCTGTAAAAAAGTATCGATGTATTGTCCCATCCTCGAGGTCAGTGAATCTATGCTGTTAACTATCGGCCTCGGTGGTGGATCAGTTCTGTTTTTATGAATTTTTGGTAGTAAATATATAACAGGTGTGCGGCAGGAGTCTGGTATAAGGAATCTTGCTTCTTTTTTGTTCAATACCTCTCAAAAGAACAATATCACAAATCAATGACTCAGATGCTAGATGACACGAAGACGTATATTAAGTTACTGAAGAATCCCGTATTCAGCTGCCGGAAAGCACTTGAACAAATTGTGCATTTGGGTGTAAAAAAATTGGTATTGAACAAAAAAGAAGCAAGATTCCTTATACCAGACTCCTGCCGCACACCTGTTATATATCTACTACCAAAAATTCATGAAAACAGAACTGATCCACCACCGAGGCCGATAGTTAACAGCATAGATTCACTGACCTTGAGGATGGGACAATACATCGATACTTTTTTA
The DNA here is from genome assembly GCA_037952925.1 of Lithobates clamitans. Classification (NCBI taxonomy): domain Eukaryota; kingdom Metazoa; phylum Chordata; class Amphibia; order Anura; family Ranidae; genus Lithobates; species Lithobates clamitans. Next base: position 592,784 of record JBBGZY010000209.1, read on the forward strand.
CAGCCAGCAGTTCAAAAGACAGAAGCGTACCTGAGAGACACTAAACAGATGTTGCAAATTATGGAAAATTTTCCAGGAGGAGATAAACCATGGGTTATGGCCACTGCGGATGTATCATCCCTATATACGGTGATCCCCCACCATCGAGCTTGTGAGGCTGCAAAATGGGGCCTAAGGAAATATACGGATCTCCCATGCATTCAGAGAAAGTTCCTGATAAAATGCCTTGAATTTAGTCTCAAGAACAACTATTTTTGGTACAACAAGACTTACTACCATCAACAAACGGGAGTTGCCATGGGAGCAAGATTTGCCCCAAGTATAGCTGGCCTCTTCATGGCAAAGTGGGAGGAGGAAAATGTCTTCAATGATCGTCCGAGAGAACTAGTGATATACAAAAGGTATATCGATGACATTTTTATATTATGGGACAGTGAAGAAAATGAACTAACAGTTTCTGAAAAAACTAAATATTAATGACAGGAACATTGAATTAACCTGAGACATTAGCAAGAATAAAATTAATTTCCTGGACCTCGAGATTACATTAGAGAACTCTACACTCTGCACGAAAACGCACTTTAAGAGCGCAGATAGGAATAGTTACCTCCCAACGAAGAGTTGCCATCATAAAAACTGGATTTTTAATATCCCAAAAGGCCAACTAATGCGGATAAAAAGAAATTGTACTAAAATTGAGACGTTTTTTGAACAAGCTGAGAAGATGGGAGAGAGGTTCATCTCAAAAGGCTAGGATCGCCAATTCATTAAGACCAAAATCGCAAGGATGGATCGGAAAGAACTGATTAAAGAAAAGGAGATACAAAGAAACCCAGTGGAAGGAATACCGTTAGTTTTAGACTTCAATGTGCAACATAAAAGAATTGAAAGGATCATCAAACGCAACTGGCATATCCTACTGGCAGATAGACAGCTGTATGAGATTCTTTCGAGGTATCCAAAATTTGTGTACAAAAGGGCACCCACAATCAGAGATCTAGTAGTCAAAAATGTTGTGGATCCACCGAAGAAACCTTTTTCATTTTTACCGGTAACATTTTTTTTCCGCGTAAAAGATGTTTCACGTGTTTAAGGACTAAACGCCCAAATGAAAAGGTATTCAACTTTACCTCTACGAGCACGGGAGATACTTATAAGGTAAAGGATTTCATTTGTTGCAACACCGAAGGAGCGGTATACGCTCTTGAATGTAGTTGCGGTCTCCAGTATGTTGGCCGTACCAAAAGACCTTTGAGAGTCCGCATCAAAGAACATGTTAAAAATATCCTGAATGGCTACGATAAACACAGTGTCTCTAAACAATTCTTGATGTGCCATAATAGGGATCCCACCCACCTGAAGTTCTGGGGTATAACACCATATATTAAACATTGGCGGGGGGGCCACAAGGTGAGGACTCTGAGTAAACTAGAATCCAAATGGATTTTTACCCTTGCTACGTTCTCGCCTCGTGGCCTTAATATCGAATTCGATCTTAATCATTTCCTTAGTGATTTTTAAATTTACCACCTTTTATTATTATTTTTATGTGATTTTAATGTTGTTATCAGTCAGGGTATATTTGGATACGACGATAGGGTTCTTCTTAATAAACGAATCCCCCCTCCCCTTATACCTTAGACCTAATAGCTTGGTCCCATATGTATTTTAGGGTTTATTTATTAGTACGACTTTGCCCAATTAGCCCATTTCTGTATGGCTCCTACTGTTTTAATATTAATCTATTATGATGTTTATGCTATTGTATCTATGACTGATGTTTTTACTATTTTTTATGGTTTTAAAATGCTCAAGTTCATGTGATTGATATAGATTTAACCTTATGGCTTTGCTGTATATTTTACCTATGACAGCATGACCGCCTGTCCCTTCTGCATTCTCGTTTTTTATCTAAGGTATGGGATATATACCTTTAAATGTTTTATACTTTCCCTTTTAATTGGACATATCCTTTTTTAATGCTTTTTTTTTAATGGTTGATATCACCTGATTTTTTGGGTAGGCTTGCATGTTCTGTGAATACAGCTCTAGCAATCCTCTGTCCTTTTTAATTACATAACATGCTGCTGTCCCTGTAGTTTTTTACCCCCTTATCATTATATCTGTTATTTAAAACCGTCCCGGACGGAGATGGATCGAGCAAGAGTCACTTTGCCCTTCCTTGCTGACAGTGCGGGAGACGAGGCAAGGCTTGCTCCACCCAATTGGCCGCAAGGATCAGCTGGTACATAGGACGGGCGGGCGTATACTACACCCAAACATGGCCACGCCGTATGATCCCCAGGAAAATGGCCGTCGTAATGTTAATCATAGGACTCCGGGAAAATGGCCGCTCATTAGCTCCCATTATAAGACTATTTAAAGACAAGTTTTTAGCCTGTACTTATCCCCTGATGAAGTCACGTGCGGTGTGACGTCACGCGTAGGGACGGGACAGGCTCTACATGCTGTGATAGTGATACGAGCTCGTCGGAGATAGGAACACTATTTTTGTTTTACATGTGAGTACCCTTGTTTTACTTAATAAAGTTGCTGGTTGAAACAGTATTACACTATTGGGGCTCCCCGTGTTTTTTATATCCCCCTATACCACCGAGGGAATCACCCCCTGAAACTAGGACCGTAGGGATAGTTTTCTACACCTTAGGAGGACCCCCTCAAAGATCCTTGGTCATATGCGCTTGCCCTATTGCCTTAAAGAGGACCCTTTTAAAGATCCTTGGTTATATGCGTTTGCCCTATTGCCTTAAGGTAAGGGGCCATCTCTTACATGAGTGTTTAAACACGAAGATGAGCACCGTGTGATTTATTTCAAGCACCGCAGAGCGGCTGTTGCATGCTAGGACGCTATTGCTATTTTTTCAAATTATTTGAAAGGACTTTTCCTTACTGTCACATTTGGTGCATGCCAAAATATTCAATTCACATTACTCATTAGGACTGCATGTCATAGAGTCTGACAATCTCTGAATATTGCACTGATTTATTTTCTATTCTTTATTTCACCATTGCACTATGTCACTTTGTGTTATCTGCTTGCTATTTATTTTGAGTCACGTAGATTTTATGATACAATTTGATTGTTTACACTATTGCTTACCTATTTATGCACATGATTATAGATACGGATTGATTTTTAATTTAGTGGTACTATTTATGATGAGTTATTTTTAGTGATTATTTATACGACATTTATTTGTTTTTAGCACCTAGAATTATTATTTATGAGTGATTATTTTATGGCTGGTGCCAACACTTCCTGATTGTTTACACTACTTTTTAGTTATTTAATACCACCCTAAGTTATTCAGTAAGGGTGTCCAGGATTAGCGCAGCACCACCTAGTATTTTATTGATGTCCTTTTAGGGTTTGGTCTGCACCTGATTCGGTGCATGCAGCTGTTCCTTAGTATTGTTCATTAGATTTTACACCTGTTAGCGCAGGAATAACCTTTCAATTTTTTTAAAAATTCACAAAGGTTGGAAAGTACCAGCAGTAGACGCTGCGATTTCCAGCATCAATAAAGATGCATAATTGCTTAAGCATCCAACAAATGAGTCAGCATTTTTTTGGTTAAAATCCTCCTACCAATGGCGCTATGTTTTGCCATAGATGCCATAAAAGACCCTATCCACCAGGCGTCACGCCTTGCGCTTGTGCTAAAACACATGCTTAAGACCCTGTGGTTAAAAGGGTTGGTCAGCCGAAGCATCTTGCAAAAAAGGGTGTCTGACTAGTTTCCCTTTTCATTGGGGAAGGTTTGGTGAAATACATCCAAATGATTTCTAGCAGTAAAGCTCTTTTGTCCAAAAAAAGGTATAAATGTCCTTTTATTTAAAGTGAAGCCACAACAGCTCACAGGTTAATTACTCTGACGGCCAGCTTAGCCATGGGAGGCTTCCTGAAAGGCATGGGACCTCGTCCTCACGTTGGCTCCTTGTGACCTTGGACAAGTCACTTAAACAGATTCCTTCCCCTGCGCAGGGGCAGCTGCCTCTAGGCAGCGGTGACGGACTCCACCGTCAGACTCTAGGGCATGATTTACAAGGAGTACTGTTCAGATCTGTGCGACTTCAAGGTAGTCTCTGCACTACTTTGGTACCACTTTGATGCGACTTGAGGTCCATAGACCTCTAGAATACACAGGCATTGTTTTCTGTCACATCAAAATCGCACCCCAACATATTCTCGGCGGCAAAAGATCACAGTAAAATCACGCAACTTGGGGGTTGCAATAGTGGAAACTGAGCCTAAGAGGAGAAAATATTCAGCCCCTGTATACATGATTGAAATGCGTTTTTCCTCCTCCCTGCAGGGCCTAGAAGGAAAATTAGCGACATTAATCGCATCCGCTATCCAAGCATGGGAAGCGTGTTAGATCCCCCTCCCCCACCTAAGATCCCTTATCAAGGGAACAGTGGGTAGAGGATGATTACCCTCAGGTAATCGGGAAGAAAGGCAAACCGAGTACTCCTCTGCAGAGGAGACAACTAGAGTTGAACTTTTTTTCAGCTTCGCAATCTGAGAAATTGCTTGTACAAACCTCTTATAGAGATGATTTGTGCCTCTTTCAAGCTACCTCTAGTAGAGTCAGCTGATCTGTTTTTTCTTAGGTTCCTTGGAACCTTCACTGCCTTTTTAATACGTTTCCTGTACATCTACAGAGCCACGCAGAAATTCAACAGATCCATTCTAGATCTAAAAGAATCTAAATCAGTTCCTGAAGATCCGCTTCTTTCTATGGAGTCGATCAAGTCAGTAGTTTCTTTCCTGCAAGGAGGAAAACTTCTGGCGCCTATCAGCATCAGGGATGCATATCTGCATGTCCATATATTTCCCGCTCACCAAAAGTTTCTGCAGTTCGAAGTAGAACAGCAGCATTTCAGTTTATAGCCTTGCTCTTCGGGCTAGCTACAGCACCTCGAGTGTTCACAAGAGTGCTAGCCCCACCTGTAGCCAGGTCAAGGGCACAGGGCTTAAACAGTCTTGGCATACCTAGACGATCTATTTGCTAATAGACCAATCGCTGTTCGGAGTAAGGTGTACGCATTACAACCAGTTACCTGGAAAGGTCTGGGTTGCGTTCTCAACCTAGTAAAGTCTCCATTAAAATTGCTAAAAAAGGGCTGCAATATTTGGTTCTGATCATAGATACAGCCCAGAAAAAGGGTCTTCTTGCCCAGAAAAAAAAAAAAAAAACACAACTCCATAAAAGAGTTGGTGCGGATGGTCAGGTCAAAAGGAGGTCCCTCCATTCGCCTTTGCATGAGGTTGTTAGAAAAGATGGTGGCTTCTATCGAAGCTGTTCCCTTTGCCCAGTTCCATTCGAGACTGTTGCAAAACAGTATTCTATTTGCTTGGAACAAAACGATCCAAGCTTTGGACTTGCCAATGCGACTGTCCCCAAGGGTGTCCAAAAGCCTGAATTGGTGATTACTAAAGAATGTCCTAAAGGGTAAATCCTTCAGACCACTTATCTGAAAAGTGGTAATGACAGAGAAGACAACTGTCCAAGGACAGTGTTCAAGAACCGAAAGAGCCTTGCCCATCAACATCCTAGAGATTCGGGCAGTGCGTCTGGCTCTAAAAGCCTGGACTTCCAGGTCAACGGATTGTTCCGACAGGATCCAATCCGTCAATGCCATGGCTGTGGCCTATATCAATCGGCAAAAGGGGCACCAAGAATTTCTCAGTGCAGAGAGAAGTGAACCATATTCTAACTTGGGCAGAAAGAAATATTCCGTGCCCATCGGCAGTCTTCATTCCGGGAATAGAGAATTGGCCTGCGCACTACATGTGCCGCCAGCAGATTTTTCCCAGGGGAATGGTCTATTCACCCCGACATGTTTCGGGCTGTTTGTCAAGGATGGGGGACTCCGGATGTAGATCTTCTAGCATCCAGTGCAATATAAAGTTAGTCAACTTTGTGTCCACAGCAAAGGATCCATTCGCATGCAGAACAGATGCATTGGTGATACTGTGGGATCAGCTTTTACTGATCTATGCATTTCCCCCTATTCAGTTACTGCCTCGACTTCTTTGCAGGATCAAGCTGGAAAGAAAACCGGTAATTCTGGCAGCTCCAGCATGGCCCAGAAGGTCATGGTATGCAGAGGTCGTAAAGATGGCAGTGGAGGATCTGTGGTCCCTTCCTTCCACTAAGGCCAGACCTGCTCTCAAAGGGGCCGATATTCCATCCTACTTTACGAATGCTAAATTTAACAGCCTGGCTATTGAGACCCACATTCTGAAAAGACATGGGCATTTCCAGGGCAGTTATTTCTACTTTAATGCTAGGAAGCCAGCTTCTAGAGCTATGTATGATAGAGTCTGGAAAGCTTAAGTTTCCTGGTGTGAATCCAAGGGTTGGCACCCTCGGAGATATATTAAAGGCAGAATTCTTGCCTTTCTGCAAGTAGGCGTAGAGATGAAGTTGGCCCTGAGCACTATTAAGGGCCAAGTCTCAGCCTTATCAATTTTATTTCAAAGACCACTTGCTACGCATTCTTTAGTCCGGAGTTTCATGCAAGGAGTGATGCGGATTATTCCGCCAGTTAAATCACCCTTAAGCCCTTGGGACTTGAATTTAGTTTTGTCAGTGTTACAAAAACCGCCATTCGAACCATTACAGCATATTCCCTTAGTCCTTCTGACTAGGAAGCTGATATTTTTGGTTGCTATATCCTCAGCAAGGAGGGTTTCAGAATTAGCTGTTCTTTCCTGTAAAGAGCCATATTTGATTATTCATGAGGACAGAGTGGTGTTACGCCTTCGTCCAGGCTTTTTGCCAAAAGTGGTTTCAGACTTTCATATGAATGAAGATATTGTCCTGCCATCGTTTTTTCCAAAACCATCTTCCAAGGAAGAAAAGTCACTACATTGTCTTGATGTGGTGAGAGCAGTGAAGATCTATTTAAAGAAAACTGCTCAGATTCGTAAGACTGATGTCTTATTTATTCTGCCAGAGGGTCCTAAGGACAGGCAGCGTCAAAATCCACTGTGGCTAAGTGGGTTCGGCAAGTTATAATTCAAACTTATGATTTAAGGGGAAAGATTCTCCCTTTTCAAGTTAAGGTGCACTCTACCAGAGCGGTTGGTGCTTCTTGGGCAGTGCGTCACCAGGCCTCCATGTCTCAGATCTGCAAGGCCTTTGGACGCAGTGTGCTGCAGGCAGCAGTATAATTCCTCAAGGTCTAGGGGTGCCCTTCGGGTTGTGTCTCCCTCCCCTCAAGTAGCATTGCTATGGGACATCCCACCAAGTAATTACTTGAGGCTCTGTGTCCTATGATGTACGATAAAGAAAATAGGATTTTTAAAACGGCTTACCTGTAAAATCATTTTCTTGGAGTACTTTATAGGACACAGAGATCCCGCCCTTCTGTTTTATGGGGTGAGAGTATATTGCTTGGCTACAAAAACTGAGGACTCCTGGAAGAAGGAGGGGTTATATAGGGGAGTCAATTTCCTGTATTGGTTATACTAGTGTTAACACCTAAAGGTAGGCCCATAACCTACCAAGTAATTACTTGAGGCTCTGTGTCCTATGATGTACTCCAAGAAAAGGACTTTACAGGTAAGCTGTTTTAAAAATCCTATTTTTCTTTCTGCATTTTCCAAAAACTTGTGGAAAAAAATGACATTTTCCAAAGACTCATTATGCCTTGTAGAATATATACGCTGGGATGTTCTCTTTCCAAAATGGGGTCGTTTTGTGGGCGTTTCCATTGTCCTGGTGCTTCAGGGCCTTCAAAAGTGATAGGTAGTCAAGAAATTAGATATGTAATTTATGTCCCTGGAACACTTGACGGTGCTCCCTGCATGTTCGGCCTCTCTATGTGACCAGACTGTGTAAAGTCTCACGTGGTATTGCCATACTCAGGAGTAGCAGAATGTATTTTGGGTTGTCATTTTTGGTATGTACATGCTATGTGCTAGAAATATTTTTTAAATGGACAGCTTTGTTTAAACGTGTGTTCATTTTCTTTCCACATTTTCCAAAAACGTGGAAAAAAATGAAATGTTCAAAAGACTCCATTATGCCTCACAGAATATACGTTGGGGTGTTTGCTTTCTAAAATGTGGTCATTTTGTGGGCATTTCCATTGTCCTGGTGCTCCAGGGCCTTCAAATTTAATTTGAATAGGTTAATTAAGTTTAATAGGTAGTCCAGAAATTAGATGTCATTTATGTCCCTAGAACACCTTGCATGTTAGGCCTCTCTATGTGGCTAGGCTGTGAAAATGTCTCGCACCTATGGTATCGCCATTCTCAGGGGGAGTAGCAGAATGTGTTTTGAGGTGTATTTGCAAGTATACATATGCCATGTGAGAAAAATAACCTGTTTGACAATTTGGGGGGGGATTATTTATTTTGCAAAGAATTGTGAAAAAAAAATGACAACTTGAAAAAACTCACCATGCCTCTTACTAAATACCTTGGAATGTCTACTTTCCAAAAAAGGGGTCATTTGTACTGTCCTGGCTTGTAAGTGTCTCAAGAAATTAGATGATAAATGATTGGCACCATAGCTTGTAGACTATACAACCTTCACACAGACCAAATATACACTGATTTGGTTTATTTTTACCAAAGAAATGTAGCGGTATAAGTTTTGGTCAAGATTTATGAAGAAAAAATACTAATTTGCTAAATTTTATAAAAAACAAAGAAAAATGCAGTTTTGTTCTTTTTTGTTTTTTGATTTTTTTTTTTTTTTTTATAGTGCAAAAAAAAATTGCTGTTGTGACTAAATACCACCAAAACAGAGCTCTATTTGTGTGAAGAAAAATGCATATGGGTACATTGTTGCATGACCGAGTAATTGTCATTCAAAGTGCTAATTTTTACGAACCATCTACTCACTGGAATGGTACCAGCTGATTGGAGAAAAGCCAATGTAGCACCAATATTTAAAAAAGGGCCAAGATACATTCCTGGGAATTACAGACCAGTTAGCCTAACATCAATTGTATGCAAGCACTTGGAGGATAAGGGACTATATACAAGATTTTAGTAATGACAATGGTATCATTAGCAGTAATCAGCATGGATTAATGAAGAATCGTTCTTGCCAAATCAATCTATTAACCTCCTATGAGGAGGTAAGCTGCCATCTAGATAAAGGAAGGCCCGTAGATGTGGTGTATCTGTATTTTACAAAAGCATTTGATACAGTTCCTCATAAACGTTTACTGTAGAAAGTAAGGTTCATTGGCATGGACCATAGAGTGAGTACATGGATTGAAAACTGGCTACAGGGGCGAGTTCAGAGGGTAGTGATAAATGGGGCGTACCTGGAATGGTCTGAGGTGGAAAGTGGGGTCCCCCAGGGTTCTGTGCTGGGACCAATCCTATTTAATTTATTCATAAACGACCTGGAGGATGGGATAAACGGCTCAATCTCTGTATTTGCGGACGATACTAAGCAGGGCAATAACTTCTTCGCAGGATGTGGAAATTTTGCAAGAAGATCTGAACAAATTAATGGGGTGGGCAACTACATGACAAATGAGGTTTAATGTAGAATAATGTAAAATAATGCACTTGGGTCGCAAAAATTGAATGCAATCTACTCACTAGGGGGAGAACCTCTGGGGGAATCTAGGATGGAAAAGGACCTTGGGGTGTCCTGGTAGATGACAGGCTTAGCAATTGCATGCAATGCCAAGCTTCTGCAAGCAAACAGAATATTGGCATGTATTAAAAAGGGGATTAAAACGATAATTCTACCACTTTACAAGACTTTTACAAGGTCTGGTGGCACCTCGAGTATGTTGTCTAGTTCTGGGCACCAGTCCCCAGGAAGGATGTGCTGGAACTGGAGAGAGTCCAGAGAAGGGCAACACAACTAATAAAGGGACTGGAGGACCTTAGTTATGAGGAAAGGTTTCGAGCACTGAACTTATTCTCTCTGCAGAAAATCGCTTGAGGGGGGATATGATTTCAATGTACAAATACCGTACTAGTTACCTAACAATAGGGATAAAGCTTTTCCGCGAAAGGGAATTTAATAAGACACGCAGCCATTCACTAAAATTAGAAGAAAAGCGGTTTAAACTTCGTAGAGGGTTCTTTACTGTAAGAGTGGTTAGGATGTGAAATTCTTCTCCACAGGCAGTGGTTTCAGCAGGGAGCATCGATAATTTCAAAAAACTATTAGATAAGCACCTGAAGGACCACAACATACAGGGATAAACAATGTAATACTGACATAAAAGCACACACAGGTTGGACTTGATGGACTTTAGTCTTTTTTCAACCTCGCCTACTATGTAGCTAGAAGTATGAGAGCGCTGAAAGCTGAAAATTGGCCTGGTTAAGAGGGGGGGGGGGGGGGTATAAGTGCCCAGTAGGCAAGTGGTTAAGATGTAACCGCCCCTCTGCTTGGAGGGTATGTTTTGTTATAAATATCAGTTTTTAAATAAAATTTGTATGCTTCGATGAAGGCTTCATAGCCGAAATGCATCATTGTATACTCTGTACCTGTACTAGGGGTGCGCATCTTTACTGGCCTCACGATTCGATTGCGATAATGCTGTCCACGATTCGATTCCGTGATGCATCACGATTACTGTGCACGGTTTTCATTCAAAAAATTCAAGCAGTTAGAAGAACTCCATTTTGTTTTTATTTTATCTGTTCTTAAAAAAAATTAAATAAAAAAAAACTCCCTGCATGATACAGGAGATGATCAGAGACTGCGGACATGATACAGGAGATGGTCAGAGACTGCAGACATACTAGACAGTCAGAAGGTAAATATGATATCTTTTTTTATTTTAACCACTACAGCTCCGGAGGCTTTGGCAGCTCAATGACTGGGGGACTTTTTACAATTTGGCACTGCGCTGCTTTAACTGGTAATTGCGCGGTCATGCAATGTTGTACCCAAACAAAATTTGCGTCCTTTTTTCCACACAAATAGAGCTTTCTTTTGATGGTATTTGATTGCCTCTGCGATTTTTATTTTTTGTGGTGTTAATGGAAAAAGACCAAAAATTTTGAAGAAAAATTATATTTTCTACTTTTTGTTATAAAAAAAAATTTAATAAACTCAATTTTAGTCAAACATTTAGGCCAAAATGTATTCAGCCACATGTCTTTGGTAAAAAAAAAATGTCAAGCGTATATTTATTGGTTTGCGCAAAAGTAAAAATAGCGTCTACAAACTAGGGTACATTTTCTGGAATTTACACAGCTTTTAGTTTGACTGCCTATCTCATTTCTTGAGGTGCTAAAATGGCAGGACAGTACAACCCCCCAAGGAAATTGCTAAGAGGCATGTTGAGCCCATTGAATATTTTATTTTTTTGTCACAAGTGATTGAAAAATGACAAAAAAAAAAAAATTACACAAAGTTGTCACTAAATGATATATTGCTCATATGGTATGGTTATATGTGGAATTACACCCCAAAATATATTCTGCTGCTTCTCCTGAGTACGGGGATACCTCATGTGTGAGACTTTGGGAGCCTAGCCGCGTACAGGACCCCAAAAACCAATCGCCACCTTCAGGATTTCTAAGCGTGTGCATTTTTGATTTCACTCCTCACTACCCATCACAGTTTCAAAGGCCATAAAACACCAAGATAGCACAACCCCCCCCCCCCCCATGACCCCATTTTGGAAAGTAGACACCCCAAGCTATTTGCTAAGAGGCAAGTTGAGTCCATGGAATTTTTTATATTTTCCCACAAGTTTCGGGAAAATTACATTTTTTTTTTTTTTTTTTTTACACAACGTTGTCACCAAATGATATATTGTTCAAACATGGCATGGTTATATGTGGAATTACACACCAAAATACATTCTGCTGCTTCTCTTACCTACCAGGAGAAGCAGCAGAATGTATTTTGGGGTGTAATTCCACATATAACCATGCCATGTTTAAACAATATATCATTTGGTGCAAAAAAAAGTGTAATTTTCCCGAAACTTGTGACAAAATCTAAAATATTCCATGGCCTCAACATGCAGCAAATAGCTTGTTGTGTCTAATTTCCAAAAAGGGGTCTTTTGGGGGGGTTTGAACTGTCCTGACATTTTATGCACAACATTTAGAAGCTTATGTCACACATCACCCACTCTTCTAACCACTTGAAGACAAAGCCCTTTCTGACGCTTTTTGTTTACAAGAAAAAAAAAAAAATTTTTTGCAAGAAAATTACTTTGAACCCTCAAACATTATATATATTTTTTAAAGCAAAGGCCCTACAGATTAAAATGGTAGGTGTTGCAATTTCTTTTTTCACACAGTATTTGCACAGCGATTTTTCAAACACAATTTTTTTGGAAAAAACACACTTTTTTAATGCACTAAAACACTATATTGCCCAAATGTTTGATGAAATAAAAAGATCTTATGCCAAGTATATGGATACAAAATACGACATGCTTTAAAATTGCTCACAAACGTGCAGCGGCGACAAACTACATACATTTTTAAAAGCCTTTACAGGTTACCATTTTAGATCTACGGAGGAGGTCTACTGCTAAAATTACTGCCCTTGATCTGACCTTCGCGGTGCTACCTCACACGCATGGTGCAATTGCTGTTTACATTTGAATCCAGACCGACGCTTGCGTTCGCCTTTGCGCGAAAGCATGGGGGGACGGGGGTGCTTTTTTAATTTATTTTGCTTTTTTATTATTTTTAAACTGTTCCTTTTTTTTTTTTTTTTTTTTTTTATCATTTTTTGAAAAAATTGGGGTCTATTAGACCCTGTATCTCTCTTCTGCCCACAAATCATCTGACCACACCAAGATCGGTGTGATAAAATGCTTTGCCAATTTCCCAATGGCGCTGTTTATATCCGGCGAAACCTAAGTCATAAAACGCTTGTAGCTTCCGGCTTCTTAGGCCATAGAGATGATTGGAGCTGTTCTGGTCTCTGATCAGCTCTATGGTCAGCTGGCTAAACCACCGGCTGCCTTCTCGGGTTCCCTGTTGGGACAGGATAGCCTAAAAAAAACATGGAAGACGGTGGGAGGGGAGGGGGACGTTCCCTTCCACTGCTTACAAAAGCAGTCTAAAGGCTTATTAGCCGCCAGTAGGGATGAGCCGAACACCTCCCTGTTCGGTTCGCACCAGAACATGCGAACAGGAAAAAAGTTCGCTCGAACACAGTTAAAGTCTATGGGACACGAACATGAATAATCAAAAGTGGTAATTTTAAAGGCTTATATGCAAGTTATTGTCATAAAAAGTGTTTGGAGACCCGGGTCCTGCCCCAGGGGACATGGATCAATGCAAAAAGAAGTTTTAAAAACGGATGTTTTTTTCAGGAGCAGTGATTTTAATAATGCTTAAAGTCAAACAATAAGAGTGTAATATCCCTTTAAATTTCGTACCTGAGGGGTGTCTATAGTATGCCTGTAAAGGGGCGCATGTTTCCCGTGTTTAGAACAGTCTGACAGCAAAATGACATTTCGAAGGAAAAATAACATTGAAAACTACCCGCGGCTATTGCATTGCCAATAATACACATAGAAGTTCATTGATAAAAACGGCATGGGAATTCAACACAGGGAAACCCCGAACCAAAATTTAAAAAAATAAATGACGTGGGAGTCCCCCTAAATTCCATACCAGGCCCTTCAGGTCTGGTATGGATATTAAGGGGAACCCCGCGCCAAAAAAAAAAAAACGGCGTGGGGTCCCCCCAAAAATCCATACCAGACCCTTATCCGAGCACGCAACCTGGCAGGCCGCAGGAAAAGAGGGGGGGGCGAGAGTGTGGCCCCGCCCTCTTGAACCGTACCAGGCCACATGCCCTCAACATTGGGAGGGTGCTTTGGGGTAGCCCCCCAAAACACCTTGTCCCCATGTTGATGAGGACAAGGGCCTCATCCCCACAACCCTGGCCGGTGGTTGTGGGGGTCTGCGGGCGGGGGGGTTATCGGAATCTGGAAGCCCCCTTTAACAAGGGGACCCCCAGATCCCGCCCCCCCTGTGTGAAATGGTAAGGGGGTACTTACCCCTACCATTTGACTAAAAAAACTGTCAAAAATGTTAAAAACGACAAGAGACAGTTTTTGACAATTCCTTTATTTAAATGCTTCTTCTTTCTTCTATCTTCCTCCATCTTCTTCTTCTTCTTCTTCTTCTGGTTCTTCTGGCTCTTCTGGTTCTTCCTCTGGCGTTCTCGTCCAGCATCTCCTCCGCGGCGTCTTCTATCTTCTTCTCCTCGGGCCGCTCCACACCCATGGCATGGGGGAGGCTCCCGCTCTTCTCTTCATCTTCTTCTTCATCCTCTTCTCTTCTTCCTTCTCTTCTTCATTTTCTTCTCCGGGCCGCTCCGCACCCATGCTAGCGTGGAGGGAGGCTCCCGCTGTGTGATGGAGTCTCCTCGTCTGACGGTTCTTAAAAAACAGGGGGCGGGGCCACTCGGTGACCCCGCCCCCCCTCTGACGCACGGTGACTTGACGGGACTTCCCTGTGACGTCACGGGGAATGCCACAGGGAAGTCCCGTCATGTCCCGTGCGTCAGAGGGGGCGGGGTCACTGGGTGGCCCCGCCCCCGTTATTTAAGAACCGTCAGACGAGGAGACGCCGTCACACAGCGGGAGCCTCCCTCCATGCCAGCATAGATGCGGAGCGGCCCGGAGAAGAAAATGAAGAAGAGAAGAAGGAAGAAGAGGATGAAGAAGAAGATGAAGAGAAGAGCAGGAGCCTCCCCCCATGCCATGGGTGCGGAGCGGCCCGAGGAGAAGAAGATGGAAGACGCCAAGGAGGAGATGCTGGACGAGACCGCCGGAGGAAGAACCAGAAGAAGATGAAGGAAGATAGAAGAAAGAAAAAGCATTTAAATAAAGGAATTGTCAAAAACTGTCTCTTGTCATTTTTGACAGTTTTTTTAGTGAAATGGTAGGAGTAAGTACCCCCTTACCATTTCACACAGGGGGGGGCGGGATCTGGGGGTTCCCTTGTTAAAGGGGGCTTCCAGATTCCGATAAGCCCCCCGCCCGCAGACCCCCACAACCACCGGCCAGGGTTGTGGGGATGAGGCCCTTGTCCTCATCAACATGGGGACAAGGTGTTTTGGGGGGCTACCCCAAAGTACCCTCCCAATGTTGAGGGCATGTGGCCTGGTACGGTTCAGGAGGGGGGGGCCGCACTCTCGTCCCCCCTCTTTTCCTGCGGCCTGCCAGGTTGCGTGCTCGGATAAGGGTCTGGTATGGATTTTTGGGGGGACCCCACGCTGTTTTTTTTTATTTTGGCGCGGGGTTCCCCTTAAAATCAGGTCTGGTATGGAATTTAGGGGGAACCCCACGTCATTTTTTCTTTAAATTTTGTCCGGGGTTCCCCTTAATATCCATACCAGACCTGAAGGGCCTGGTATGGAATTTAGGGGGACTCCCACGTCTTTTTTTTTTTTAAATTTTTGTTCGGGGTTTCCCTGAGTTAAATTCCCATGCTGTTTTTATCAATGAACTTCTATGTGTATTGTCGGCAATGCAATAGCCGCGGGTTGTTTTAAATGGAATTTTTCCTTCGAAATGTCATTTTGCTGTCAGACTGTTCTAAACACGGGAAACATGCGCCCCTTTACAGGCATGCTATAGACACCCCCCAGGTACGAAAATTAAAGGGATATTACACTTTTATTGTTTGACTTTAAGCATTATCAAAATCACTGCTCCTGAAAAAACGGCCATTTTTAAAACTTTTTTTGCATTGATCCATGTCCCCTGGGGCAGGACCCGGGTCCCCAAACACATTTTATGACAATAACTTGCATATAAGCCTTTAAAATTAGCACTTTTGATTTCTCCCATAGACTTTTAAAGGGTGTTCTGCGGCATTCGAATTTGCCGCGAACACCCCAAATTGTTCGCTGTTCGGCGAACTTGCGAACAGCCAATGTTCGAGTCGAACATGAGTTCGACTCGAACTCGAAGCTCATCCCTAGCCGCCAGGATTGCTTTTATATGAAAGCTGACCGCTGCCTGAAAAGAATGATACCAAGATGATCATTCTGGTATAACCACTCAGTTCAGCAACATACCAGTATGTTGCTGGTCCTTGTTGGGCATACATTGTAATGTTCTTTTTTTTCATGCAGCCTGTGGGATGAACGAAAAAAAGATTGATCGGTGGGTATGCCCACCATTAGAATACCGCCCTTCATCCACCCACTTCTAATGATGGGCATACATGCACCATTTTGTTTTTAACTGTGGTGATGAAATCACCTCCTACAGCGCTGGAGTCGCTGATTTTTGGGTCAGATGCAGATTAGCGGCGATGAATTGACCAGCATATAAATTGCTTTGGTCCACATTAGATCTATAGAGATCTTCGGTGAAAAACAGCGAATAAAAATCAAGTGACGTAAAATCAACTGTTTCCCCCCATTCACTGGCCAACTCGGAATTCAGGTGAAGTACGGGTGCTGCAGAAGTGGTGGGTTCCCAATTAGGATTGGCGAATGCAGCGGGAAGCGCACTATGGGCTTGACGGGCCTGTGTTTGTCTTCTTGGTGGCAGCGGGACACTACTCATGCTTGCCACCTCGCCAGCTTGAACTACACTTATGGGACCACGTCGCCAAGTGATACTGCAGTGCTGGATGTACGACCAGGATGTACTAGGCCACTGGTGCTTGCCAGTTCGCCAGAAGGAATAGCGGCGCTAGTACTGGCTCTCTGCTCCATACAAGAGCCCTGCGGTTCTTGCACCTCGACTACAGCAGAAGATGTTTGGGGTCTGGTACGCCTGACCTTGGCAGGGACCACAACTCCGTCGTCAGAGCTATCTGTCAGGGTGCCGCTGTCGTCTACAGGATCGTATTCTGAGCCTGAATCTGGCAGATGAGTTACTTCCTCTTCACTATCTGTCATGCTCAGAAACCTGTAGGCCTCTTCACTACTGTACCTTCGATTTGACATTTTGGTCTCTAAATTTACTGGTACAGTAGTGAGACTGACAGATAAAAAAGCTCCTGACTGTTAGCAACTCATTCAAATGCTACCAAAAAAACTGTTAGCGTTGATAAGGAGATTTCTATACCTACCTCACTTATATGGAGTGATTAAACCTTTTCCTGTATAAGAATTAAAAACTAAAAGATAAACAATTACATTTATACAGAAAAGGAACGTTAGAGATTACCAAATACAACGTGGAGGATGCAACCTTAAAACAGAGATGTTACCAATGATACAAAATATTGCTATAATGGTCATACACATGCTAGCTAGAGATTAATATATTAAGGCAAAATCCTACAGTAGAAAAAGTTACAGAAAAGAAAAGAGACATAAGAGATAATAGAGATACATTGTATAGAGAAGTCTTACGTAACCATGCTGCATCCTCAGCCGAAGAGAATGGGCAGTGATCTGTGTTGCAATATATACACACTTGTAAACCCCCCCCCCTTCCATATGCTAAAACTGCTACATTGAGTCAATGGGGGTGGGGGTCTCTCTTACCAGCTACCAAATTATGACCAGGTTATTCCTGTTCCCTTTCCACCTCCCACCTCCTTTGAAGTGACATTATTGTGCTATCAAATGGTCAGATAGCTACTCCAGAAACATTCCACAGCAGGGTAAGATGTCTCTGTTGATTCTAAACATGTTCAAACTATAGTCATTGAAAGATCACTGTAAGTCACATTGATAATAAAGTCCATCACGTTCAGGGCCCAAATCTCCACCACAGTCCCCCCTGAAGTTCATTATTGAACTTATGTCCTCCTTCACTGATTCTGCACCCACCCACAACAGCCCAGAAGCCCCGACCCTTCCCCACCACCACCATGGCCTCCTCTTCCTTGCTTGAACACGCCGGAGCTCCTCAAGGTAGGCTTGAGACCGCCAAGAAATCCTGGTGCCTTTGAGACTTCATATCCAAACCATGAGTGTCTGTACTGCAATGTTTCATCGCCCCTCTGCCTTGGAAGAACGGAACTCCAACATTGATGGCAGGATCCTGGCATATCTAGTCCTGTAACTGGGTAAGACCGTGTAATGGTTGCACCGATTGGATCGGACCGCAAGACGGCACTTTTCAGCATGGTGAAGGAAATTTCAGCAGAGTCTTATTCGTGACACATTTGTCTCAAGAAATGACTTGGTTGTCTTCGGGGTCTAAGGGTGTAACGTGGAGGAGTAAAAGTGGGCTCCCCACGGGGAACAGAGTCCGAGCAACAGCCAGTATCATCCATGGCCCTTGATGGTAGGGATATTGGTATTGGTAGGGATATTCAACACTGCCTGCTATTGCCAGGTCCCTGGGTTCACCACACCTGCTCACGGGGCACAGGTTAAAGCAGTAGGTAGACTAGGGGAGGTAGAATTACATTTTAGAGGTAAGACATAAAACTGGATGCCCAGGGATACTTTAGTTGAAATATGGTACTTGCGGGCAGGAAAAGTCTTTTTTTTTTTTTTTTTTTAAACAAAAATGATATGACTGATGTCTTAGTTACATTATATCGAGAAGATAGATGATAGAAACCAAAGGAAAAACTTAGAGAGCATAATATTAAAGAAGGAAAAGGAACGGAAGAGAGGTAAGTAATGAAAATGAACAGGAAGAATAGTGGAAATAATAATGAAAAAGAAACAAAAAACTACATATTTAATGCTGCTCCAGCCAAGACTGATAAAGAGCCTTGAATCTGTATTAAAAACAAATACATCGATTGAAAAAAATAATTTTAAAAAAATTAAAAAAAACACCATATGTGTTGGAAATGTTTAACAAATAGGGATGAGCTTCGAGTTCGAGTCAAACTCATGTTCGACTCGAACATCGGTAGTTCGCCAGTTCGCTGAACAGCGAACAATTTGGGGTGTTTGCGGCAAATTCGAAAGCCGCAGAACACCCTTTCAAAGTCTATGGGAGAAATCAAAAGTGCTAATTTTAAAGGCTTATATGCAAGTTATTGTCATAAAAAAGTGTTTGGGGTCCTGGGTCCTGCCCCAGGGGACATGGATCAATGCAAAAAAAGTTTTAAAAACTGACGTTTTTTCAGGAGCAGTGATTTTAATAATGCTTAAAGTGAAACAATAAAAGTGTAATATTCCTTTAAATTTCGTACCTGGGGGGTGTCTATAGTATGCCTGTAAAGGGGCGCATGTTTCCCGTGTTTAGAACAGTCTGACAGCAAAATGACATTTCAAAGGAAAAAAAGTCATTTAAAACTACTCGCGGCTATTAATGAAAAATGGCGTGAGGTCAATATATACTGTATTTATTGGCGTATAACACTCACTTTTTCACCATAAAAATTGGGTGCAAATAGCGTGTGCGTGTTATACGCCAATACTTCAATTTTAGCTGCCTCTGAGAGGACAGGGAGGGTGGCGGGATGAGTGCCCTCAGATTAAATACAGCGAGAATCTCCTGTTTACTTGGCGGCCTCTGTAATAGAAAGTCCCGTCTCCAGGGCCGCCATTGAACCACTGTTCTGTCTATTATAGGAGATTCTCACTGTATGTAATCTGTCGACGCTTGTCCTGCCCCCCTCCCTGTCCCCTCTAGGCTGCAGATGGGCATCGATCAGGCTGCACTGATGGCAGTGGTGAGGCTGCTGCATTGATGGCAGTGGTGAGGCTGCTGCATTAATGGCAAGGCTGCTATATTGATGGCAATGGTGAGGCTACATTGATGTAGACAAATGAGGCTGCATTGATGGCACTTGTGAGGCTGCAGATGGGCATTGATCAGGCTGCATTGATGGCAACGGTGAGGCTGCAGTTGAACACTGACCCTTATTTTGCTTCTAAGTTCCTTATTTAAATTTTTAGTTTTTTTCCTGAAACTTCCCTCTTAAAATTAATGTGCGTGTTATACGCCGATAAATACGGTAACTGTCCTGAAAATTTTTTATAAAGTGCCTTGAAAAATAATACATTGCAGCTGTTGCAGCAGCCAAAAAAACATAAAAAATAGAGTAAAAAAAAAATTAAAACAGATAACTCCTCTCCCATATTAGTGATCAACAGGTGAACAGGATCACTGTCACTAAAAATGTACAAGTCTGGTACAAAAAAATATTTAAAAAAGGAGAGAACAAAACAATGGTTGCCAAAAACTTTTAGAATTTAGTCAAACCTGACTGCACTTTATTGCTTAAAATTTTTTTAGAGGCTTTTCCCCAAAAACAACAATATAGTTCTAGGGTCCTCTTTTTAAATGCGCACAATACTCTTCCTCGGTCTCTTAACCACTTGCCGACCGCCTCACGCAGATATACTGCGGCAGAATGGCCAGGGGCAGGCAGAATCACGCACCTGTACGTGATCTGCCTCCCGCGGGGCGGGGGGTCCGATCGCACCCCCCCCGGTGCCTGAGGCGGTCGGCTTGTGTCTGGGAGCGATGAGAGGCAAGGGGGAGACCATCCATTCGTGGCCCCCCCTCGCGATCACTCCCTGCCAATCACGTTCTTCCTCTGCTGCTGTATGCTAAACACCAGCAAAGGAAATGTCATCTCTCCTCGGCTCTGTATTTTCCGTTCCGGCGCAGAGGAGGGAAGACTTCACTGTGAGTGCACAACACTACACACACAGTAGAACATGCCAGGCACACATAACACCCCCCATATCACCCCCCAATCACCCCTCTTCCCCCCCCCCCCCCCGTCACACTGACACCAAGCAGTTTTTTTTTTCTGATTACTGCATTGGTGTCAGTTTGTGACAGTTAGAGTGGTAGGGCAGTTAGTGTTAGCCCCCTTTAGGTCTAGGATACCCCCCTAACCCCCCCTAATAAAGTTTCAACCCCTTGATCACCCCCCGTCGCCAGTGTCGCTAAGCGATCATTTTTCTGATCGCTGTATTAGTGTCACTGGTTACGCTAGTTAGTGAGGTAAATATTTAGGTTCGCCGTCAGCGTTTTATAGCGTCAGGGACCCCCATATACTACCTAATAAAGGTTTTAACCCCTTGATTGCCCCCTGGTTAACCCTTTCACCACTGATCACCGTATAACCGCTACGGGTGACGCTGGTTAGTTCGTTTATTTTTTATAGTGTCAGGGCACCCGCCGTTTATTACCTAATAAAGGTTTAGCCCCCTGATCGCCCGGCGGTGATATGCGTCGCCCCAGGCAGCGTCAGATTAGCGCCAGTACCGCTAACACCCACGCACACAGCATACGCCTCCCTTAGTGGTATAGTATCTGAACGGATCAATATCTGATCTGATCAGATCTATACTAGCATCCCCAGCAGTTTAGGGTTCCCCAAAACGCAGTGTTAGCGGGATCAGCCCAGATACCTGCTAGAACCTGCGTTTTGCCCGGCCCAGCCCACCCAAGTGCAGTATCGATAGATCACTGTCACTTACAAAACACTAAACACATAACTGCAGCGTTCGCAGAGTCAGGCCTGATCCCTGCGATCGCTAACAGTTTTTTTGGTAGCATTTTGGTGAACTGGCAAGCACCAGTCCCAGGCAGCGTCAGGTTAGTGCCAGTACCGCTAACACCCACGCACGCACCATACACCTTCCTATAGTGGTATAATATCTGAACGGATCAATATCTGATCCGATCAGATCTATACTAGCATCCCCAGCAGTTTAGGGTTCCCAAAAACGCAGTGTTAACGGGATCATCCCAGATACCTGCTAGAACCTGCGTTTTGCCCTTCCGCCCGGCCCAACCCAGCCCACCCAAGTGCAGTATCGATCGATCACTGTCACTTACAAAACACTAAACGCATAACGGCAGTGTTCGCAGAGTCAGGCCTGATCCCTGCAATCGCTAACAGTTTTTTTGGTAGCCTTTTGGTGATTTGCCAAGCACCAGTGGCCTAGCACACCCCGGTCGTAGTCAAACCAGCACTGCAGTAACACTTGGTGACGTGGCGAGTCCCATAAGTGCAGTTCAAGCTGGTGAGGTGGCAAGCACAAGTAGTGTCCTGCTGCCACCAAGAAGAAGACAAACCGTCGTGCCCATAATGCCCTTCCTGCTGCATTCGCCAATTCTAATTGGGAACCCACCGCTTCTGCAGCACCCGTACTTCCCCCATTCACATCCCCAACCAAATGCAGTCGGCTGCATGAGAGGCATTTTTATGTCCTCCCGAGTACCCCTACCCAATGAACCCCCCCAAAAAAGATGTGTCTGCAGCAAGCGCAGATATAGGCGTGACACCCGCTATTATTGTCCCTCCTGTCCTGACAATCCTGGTCTTTGCATTGGCTAATACTAGTTGAGTATTAGCGTAGGGTACAGCATTGCACAGACTAGACACAGTTTCACAGGGTCTCCCAAGATGCCATCGCATTTTGAGAGACCCGAACCTGGAACCGGTTACAGTTATAAAAGTTAGTTACAAAAAAAAGTGTAAACAAAAAACAAAACAAAAAAATAGTTGTCATTTCATTGTTCTCTCTCTCTCTATTCTCTATTGTTCTGCTCTTATTGTTATTATGTTTTATCATGTTTGCTTTTCAAGTATGCCATTTTTTATACTTTACCGTTTACTGTGTTGTATTGTTAACCATTTTTTTGTCTTCAGGTACGCAATTCACGACTTTGAGTGGTTATACCAGAATGATGCCTGCAGGTTTAGGTATCATCTTGGTATCATTCTTTTCAGCCAGCGGACGGCTTTCATGTAAAAGCAATCCTAGCGGCTAATTAGCCTCTAGACTGCTTTTACAAGCAGTGGGAGGGAATCCCCCCCCACCGTCTTCCGTGTTTTTCTCTAGCTCTCCTGTCTCAACAGGGAACCTGAGAATGCAGCCGGTAATTCAGCCAGCTGACCATAAAGCTGATCAGAGACCAGAGTGGCTCCAAACATCTCTATGGCCTAAGAATCCGGAAGCTACGAGCATTTCATGACTTAGATTTCGCCGGATGTAAACAGCGCCATTGGGAAATTGGGAAAGCATTTTATCACACCGATCTTGGTGTGGTCAGATGCTTTGAGGGCAGAGGAGAGATCTAGGGTCTAATAGACCCCATTTTTTTCAAAAAAGAGTACCTGTCACTACCTATTGCTATCATAGGGGATATTTACATTCCCGAGATAACAATAAAAATGATTAAAAAAAAAAATGAAAGGAACAGTTTAAAAATAAGATAAAAAAGACAAAAAATAATAAAGGAAAAAAAAAAAAGGCGAACGCAAGCGTCGGTCTGGCTTCAAACGTAAACAGCAATTGCACCATGCATGTGAGGTATCACCGCGAAGGTCAGATTGAGGGTAGTAATTTTAGCAGTAGACCTCCTCTGTAAATCTAAAGTGGTAACCTGTAAAGGCTTTTAAAAATGTATTTACTTTGTTGCCACTGCACGTTTGTGTGCAATTTTAAAGCATGTTATGTTTGGTATCCATGTACTCGGCCTAAGATCATCTTTTTTATTTCATCAAACATTTGGGCAATATAGTGTGTCTTAGTGCATTAAAATTTAAAAAAAGTGTGTTTTTTCCCCAAAAAATGTGTTTGAAAAATCGCTGCGCAAATACTGTGTGAAAAAAAAATGAAACGCCCACCATTTTAATCTGTAGGGCATTTGCTTTAAAAAATATATAATGTTTGGGGGTTCAAAGTAATTTTCTTGCGAAAATAAATAATTTTTTCATGTAAACAAAAAGTGTCAGAAAGGGCTTTGTCTTCAAGTGGTTAGAAGAGTGGGTGGTGTGTGACATAAGCTTCTAAATGTTGTGCATAAAATGCCAGGACAGTTCAAAACCCCCCCAAATGACCCCATTTTGGAAAGTAGACACCCCAAGCTATTTGCTGATAGGCATGTCAAGTCCATGGAATATTTTATATTGGGACACAAGTTGCGGGGAAAAGACAAATTTTTTTTTTGCACAAAGTTGTCACTAAATAATATATTGCTCAAACATGCCATGGGAATATGTGAAATTAAACCCCAAAATACATTCTGTTGCTTCTCCTGAGTACGGGGATACCACATGTGTGAGACTTTTTGGGAGCCTAGCTGCACACGGGACCCCGAAAAATAAGCACCGCCTTCAGGCTTCCTAAGGGCGTAAATTTTTGATTTCACTCTTCACTGCCTATCACAGTTTCGGAGGCTATGGAATACCCAGGTGGCACAACCCCCTCCCCAAATTACCCTATTTTGGAAAGTAGACATCCCAAGCTATTTGCTGAGAGGTATAGTGAGTATTTTGCAGACCTCACTTTTTGTCACAAAGTTTTGAAAATTGAAAAAAGAAAAAAAAATTTTTTTTTCTTGTCTTTCTTCATTTTCAAAAACAAATGAGAGCTGCAAAATACTCACCATGCCTCTCCGCAAATAGCTTGGGGTGTCTACTTTCCAAAATGGGCTCATTTGGGGGGGTTTTGTGCCACCTGGGCATTCCATGGCCTCCGAAACTGTGATAGGCAGTGAAGAGTGAAATCAAAAATTTACACCCTTAGAAATCCTGAAGGCGGTGATTGGTTTTCGGGGTCCCGTGCGCGGTCAGGCTCCAAAGAAGTCCCACACATGTGGTATCTCCATACTCAGGAGAAGCAGCTAAATGTATTGTGGGGTGCAATTCCACATATGCCCATGGCCTGTGTGAGCAATATATCATTTAGTGACAACTTTGTGCAAAAAAAAAAAAGTGTCACTTTCCCGCAACTTGTGTCAAAATATAATATATTTCATGGACTCAACATGCCTCTCAGCAAATAGCTTGGGGTGTCTACTTTCCAAAATGGGGTCATTTGGGGGGGGGGGGTTGTGCCATCTGGGCATTTTATGGCCTTCAAAGCTGTGATAGGTAGTGAGGAGTGAAATCAAAAATTTACGCCCTTAGAAATCCTGAAGGTGGTGATTGGTTTTCGGAGCCCCGTACGCGGCTAGGCTCCCAAAAAGTCCCACACATGTGGTATCCCCATACTCAGGAGAAGCAACTGAATGTATTTTGGGGTGCAATTCCACACATGCCCATGGCCTGTGTGAGCAATATATCATTTAGTGACAACTTTTTGTAAATTTTTTTTTTTTTGTCATTATTCAATCACTTGGAACAAAAAAAATTAATATTCAATGGGCTCAACATGCCTCTTAACAATTTCCTTGGGGTGTCTACTTTCCAAAATGGGGTCATTTGGGGGGGGGGGGGGGTTGTACTGCCCTGCCATTTTAGCACCTCAAAAAATGACATAGGCAGTCATAAACTAAAAGCTGTGTAAATTCCAGAAAATGTACCCTAGTTTGTAGACGCTATAACTTTTGCGCAAACCAATAAATATACGCTTTTTGACATTTTTTTTACCAAAGACATGTGGCCGAATACATTTTAGCCTAAATGTATGACTAAAATTGAGTTTATTGGATTTTTTTTATAACAAAAAGTAGAATGTCAAAATTTTCGATCTCTTTCCGTTTATAGCGCAAAAAACAAAAACCGCAGAGGTGATCAAATAACATCAAAAGAAAGCTTTATTTGTGAGAAGAAAAGGACGCAAATTTAGTTTGGGTACAGCATTGCATGACCGCACAATTAGTTAAAGCGACGCAGTGCCAAATTGTGAAAAGTGCTCTGGTCAGGAAGGGGGTAAATCCTTCCAGGGCTGAAGTGGTTAATAGATACCCACATCAGGACAGCAGCAGGGTGGAGTTTACTAAAGCTGTGGCCCTAAGACTGTACCTGAATTAACTTTTCCCACTAAGAAAGCTTAGTTGGAGTTATTTGGATTTACCTCTTTTGATCTTAAGATCACCCAAATTGTCTACTTCACTCCTCCTAAGACATCCTGATTTCCAGCTCCCTTGTTACCTTCTCCCATGCTCAACATCAGGACCGCTCCAGAACCTCTGGAACTCCCCACCCCAATATGTCCAGCTCTTACCCTGTCCACCACTAGGTGATACCTAAAAACTCTTTTATTCCGGGAAGCCTACTCCGCCTCCACCTAAAATGTTACCTCAGCCAGCTCCATATTCCCAGCCGCTATTATTTTTGTACCACCCTCCTCTTCTTGGATCATAAACCCCTTGAGCAGGGCCGTTCTATTCACGCCCTGCACAGATTGTTGGCATCTAAATTCTGTTGCCCAAACTACCCAACTTCTAACTCCTCCTCGAATCCCAACGAAAGTTTCAGTAGGTGTAAGGGGATGTCAGGTTTGCTATAAAAACTTTCTTCTTGGGTAATCAGAGTACAACCCGGTGTTCCTGCTATATCCATGCCAAGGGCCAGAGGAGATGTACCATAGACTCCCCGAGGTAGTGTACCCTGCTGAGTACCATTTAGCCTGATGCTGAAAACAGTGCATCATTAGACGTGATACCAGCACCCTGGTCTCCAGTCTCAAGTATTTTTATCTTTGTTTAGGACCCGTTGGGACACTACCCCGCCATCCATTAGACATGACCCCCTCCTGTGCCAGCATTGTTGCCTTTTCCCGTTGCACAACACCTTCCTTTCTCCAGCTCCATAGTGTTTTAAGGTACACAGTGTTGGGAAATGTAGATTGTCTAGGGATATTTTTAGACCCTCGATAAGTCTGCATAAGATGTACCTTACTATCCCCACAGGCCTGTGAGATTAGCCCATTGAGACAATGATAAAAAACTCAAAGTCTCGCCGAGCAAATCTAATCTTTATTCTTTGGTGTGAATATTTAAAGGGGGCTTTCAGAAACTACCGCCCCTTGACCGCGTCATACAAATTATCCAATAAAATACAGAAACAATTTATGACAAAAGTGAAACTAATTATTTTTAAAATATCACATGCTTTACAGGAAGCGAAACACAAAAGATAACACGGATGTGAGAAACGAAACTAGATTACATTACACTCCTAGTAATATGTGAAAATAGAGCATAGGGAAAAACACAAAATGGAAACTAAGTTTTAAAATGGATGTGGTTAAGCTAAATATCCCTTCACGCAGTGCCCCACCTCCAGCACCAAAGACAGTCTCCATTAAGCCTCTCTTTCCTAAGGATGGGAAATAGTCAGAATTCCCGGATTGAAAACCACCTGCCACTAGGTACACTTGTTTCTTTATAGAGGCTGCACACCTTCTCCCTCCTTTATAAATTCGGTAATCAGACCATTTTATCTTTCGCCCCTACAAAATAAACTGTCTACACTATTCAGACAGGACTCACATGAATGACAGGGGCATAGTGCCATACTGGGGCACTGGTCTTCATGGCATGCAGGACACAGACCACTAGTTAAGGTACGCGAGGAGTCAAGGACAGGAAGGACACCTATGGGTATTAACTGAGGAGAATACAGCATGCCCACAAAACTCCATCCCTGTGCTTGGATTTCAGAGACCATGTCCAGGGTATACAATGCACCTCTACCTATGGTTAGGTTCAAGGAACCCTCTAGTTCCATGACTAACGTTACGTCAGTATTTTTTAGGACAAAGAAACAAACTCGTCTATGTCCCAAATAATACCCAGGTGCTTCCTTCCCAGCAATGACCTCTCCATCCAGAACACAGAGTGCAATATCTTCCCAACATTTTTTGCTCACCACCATGTATTCACCTGGCCTACAAAGGACCTCATGGTCATGCTTCCGACAGAGGGAAGTATCCTGCCTCCAGCTTCCATCTTCTCTGATCACATGTGGGTAATTTAGCCTCAAATACAACAAGATAGAATCCTCAGTCAGTAAGCCCATTGATGCCACCAAATATACAGACCGAGTCTGCACTAATGTATATGGGATCATACAGCATAACACCTTTCACATTCCACACTAGTACAGCCCATCCAGGCATTCGACCACCACTTTGGATTAGTGTAAGCAACGTGTTTTGTCAAAGTCTTACTGAGTGGTGATGCTAACTCATCTTGTTACTGCCCCTCATACAGAGACTGTACAATCAGCTTAATGTTGGCTGATAATTCCGCCTCCCATTGTGTGCACGCCAGAGCCCATGACATATTTTTGCCCTGTATCAACACACTATCTACCAACCTCTTAAAATGTCGGATAAAATCTTGAGCTACTTTTACCTGGGTATTTGTGACGTTGAATATTATCAAGAATGTCATTAATCTCTCTCTGAGCAACAAAGCCCCGCTTACTGTCTGAAGCTATAGCTGAGAGTTTGTTCCTCAGGAGATCGATGTCCACTTCATTAACACCCATCCCAGCTCCTATTCCCCCAATATAGTGCTGAATACATCCCTCCTCTTCCGGTTACTCCTCAGACATATGCGTCCTGCATGAACCTCATTCTGTGTCTGCACATCTCTGGGAGTAAGTCACTGGTACAATGACCGTACTTGATTCAGTGTACACTCAGCACATATAGGGTAATAGGTTTTTATCAACCACTGTGAGATGTTGCAGCACCATGTGGTGAAGAACAGCCACGAGCTGGTACCACCCCATACAATCTTTCTGCACAGCTCTTCTCCAGACTTACCCAAAACTCTGCAGGTAATTCTAAAGGAAATTGGAAAACAAAAATTGCATAATGTGTATCCAGCTCGAGGAACTGCTGCTACAAAACACAAAGAAAAATCCCTTGCAGCACTGAGGCGCCAGGATCACTGAACAGTACCGGGTACATGAGCCGACCGCTGTGCCTTGAAACACACAGATATTAGTGACAGATACGCCACAGACACATTAGACAATTGGTAACACATAGCCATGTAAACAGTGTCACTGGGCAGGAAGCAGGTTTCAAATACACTTGGGGACACACAGATTGCTAGGGACATTAACATACCTTAGCCTAAGGCAAAGAGCCACTCTTGAAAAGAAACCACTGGCTAGGTGTCTACACAAAAGTCAGCATAGCCACTGATTTTCTAGAATTGGATCAGAACATACAACACTTGGTAGTCAAAAACACAGCCGAATGGGCTGACAAATAGAAGCATCAACTAGATAATGGTGCTGAAACCAGGAAAAATAAAAAAATTGTCTATGGAGGCTGTGATATTCTTTGTTCTGAAAGCCATGAAACCCAATTATCGAATCTGAAGGGATAAAACACCAATAAAATTTAGTAATAAACATTCCATTTTTCGCCTAGAAACAACAAATCAATGGTTATATACCTGTAACAAGACATTAGCCTATGACACCCAAATATACATTACATTACATAAATAGTGCACTTTTTTTTTTTAAATGCCAAAAAATTGTTGAGCTCAACTTATCATTAACCACTTCCTGACTGGCGCACGCCGATGTACGTCAGCAGAATGGCACGGCTGGGCAAATGGACTTACAGGTACGTCCATTTGAATTCCCCGCAGTGCCATTGCGTGCACGCCGGCCGTGAGCTCCGTGAGCCGGGTCACGGGGACTAGATCGCCGCGGGGATACCCGCGATCGCCTCACAGAGAGGACGAACGGGGAGATGCTGATGTAAACAGCATCTTCCCGTTCTGCCTAGTGACAAGTGTCACTGATCACAGCTCCCTGTCATTGTGTGTGACACACACAGCCCATCCCCCCTACAGTTAGAATCACTCCCCTAGGACATACTTAACCCCTCCCCGCCCCCTAGTGGTTAACCCCTTTACTGCCAGTGTGATTTACACAGTAATCAGTGCAATTTTAATCGCACTGATCGCTGTATAAATGACAATGGTCCCAAAAATGTGTCAATGTCTGATATGTCCGCCATAACGTCGCGGTCACAATAAAAATCGCTGATCGCCGCCATTACTAGTAAAAAAAAATTAATAAAAATGCCATAAAACTATCCCTTATTTTGTAAACGCTATAACTTTTGCGCAAACCAATCAATAAACGCTTATTGCATTTTTTTTTTTTTTACCAAAAATATGTAGAAGAATACGATCGGCCAAAACTGAGGAAAAAAGTTTTTTTATATGGTCAGGAAAGGGGTAAAATCTTCCGGAGCTGAAGCGGTTAATATGTATTACTTAATACACATTAATACCACGTGGATTTTTGTTTTATGGTATACCAATAATTCCCCCCCAAAAAAATGTATTCACCATGATGAGAAAAAAATGAGCAACCCGTAATAAATCTTTTAGCGGTACCATTTATCTACAAATTATTAATACCTCATCACCAATCTCTTGCAGAACGGACTCTGGAAAACAAACACATAGATAATTATCTTGGCTCAGGTAATTTGCGTGTCAATACAGTTTGCTTTACACTTTCCCTGACCTGTTTAGAAAGAAGGGGGGTCATTTGGGTGGGCTGGCACAGAAGCTGAGACAACAGACCTCAAAGTTAGACAACACAACATAAATTCCATATTCCACTCACACACTCACACAATTAGCTAGGTTAAAGACGACCTCTAGACATCACACATATCAGCATGTTTTCTATAATAACCTGTACTTCTTCTTAAACTTATAACATCTGTTCTGTAAGGTTGAAATTCTTTCAGACATCCATTTCATTAGCCCCTTCTCAGCCTGTATGGACGCATTCTCAGGATTTTGGAATGGGACCCATGATGTAGGCGGTTCATACTTTGTACACCTATACCACTTTGCAAAGTGCACTGAGTACACTTCGTAATCATATCTTGTGGTCCTGTATGGATTATGCTTACCGACTTTTTGACTGGAACTGGATAGACAGAATCTCGTGATGTGGCCAAATAAACCACATAAGTGACATTTTATCTTATTTAAAGTGGTACAACATCTCTTAACAAAAGGCTTTGTTTTAGACGACTGTGGGATGGCCTTTTCTGGATTAGTAGTTTTTACCCACGGCTTACAAAATATAGGGGCATTTTTTAAAGAGCTCTTACGTTCCTGGGATTTATTCTTGTTGGTAAATACCTTAGGTGTGGAGGACGTCCCTCTGAATTCAAACCTACCCAAATCAGTTACCCTGTTATCTTCTCTATCTGAAAACTGAGCCCATGGCTCCTGGCAGCCAACAGATAATGGTTTCATTTCACCTTCTGTGTCCTTTAGTCTTTTTCCCAACTGATGAATGTCCTCCTGTAATATTTTGTTTTCTAGTACTAATTGCTGATGGATAGCCTCAGAATTTGACATAGAAGCTTCTAAATTACGGATGTTACCTTGAGTTATTTCTTGCGCTTCTTTTAGGGATTTAATTTGCACTTTCAAATGTTCATACTGTTTTGCTAACCACCTGGCCTCAAAGATTAGCGGCGTTTTTCCCGTGCGCTTACTACAGCTTCTTTCAGTGAAATTTAATTTCACATCCTCTCCCGTCAGTGGGACATAAAGTGTCCCTTCTGCCTGGAGACTTTCCTCCCTTAATGCCAGCATGGCCATTTCCTCTCCATGTCATGGTGGCCTACTGTGTCTTGGAGCTCTACACTCCTTCTTGACGTGTCTGTGTCTGTGGCAGTTGAAGCAAACCGGTTTCCCTTTTGGTTTTTGGCCGAGATCTGCGCTGTTCAACTGATCAGTGACAATGCAGATCCTTTGAGGTTTCTGTGACTCCCAATCTGCTATATTCCTTTCAATAGCAGTTGCAAGTGACAACAAAGAGGAGAGGGGCTTATCTCTCCAGTCTGGATTTGCAGTCATCAATTTTTCTCTGATGTTTCCTCTCAACCCGGTCATAAAGCTATGTATCAATACGGGTGATAGGGCACTGTTAGTAATGTCCTCACCAGCCGATTCCACAGCTTGTTTAAAGTGATTGTAGTATGTCATACAATCTTCCTGTGGACCTTGGATCACTCCTGACACCTTGGTCCAAGACTGGGGATGATAGACTGTTTTAATCAACTGCGCCAATTGCTTAGTGAGTATATCTCCTAAATGGCTGGAGTCAACATACAGGGTCTGTGGAATATAAGTTTTACTGAGGATTTCATCCAAGTCCCCATCCCCACAAACCCTTTTCATTATTTGAAGCATATCACCCCAGTTTGCATTGTAGCCTGCCTGGATGTCCAGCAGCTCTTTGGCAAATTTAATGGGATCTGTCCTTGGATGGGGGATAACACTCAGAAATACCTTTATCTCAGAGGGAGCCCACGTCACGTGATGTGTCATCTTTCCCGTGGATCTCCCACTGTTGTCATAAACCACCTGTTCTCTTACAGGATAGACAGATACGTCATCTGAAAAAGATATCAGTTGTGGATTGGTCTTTTGGGATTCTGTCACAGAATCCCAATAAGACTGTGGAAGACCGTTGCTGCCAGGTGGGGGGACTTTATCCAACTGCAAAGTGCCCTGAAGGGTGGCATTAACAGTCCCATGGTACATCGGTGTGCCCACATTGGGTGATATTCTTTCACCCTTAGAGTGACACCACACAGGTCCTTGCTGTGGGGTGCTAGTTACTTGGGAGTATAAAGGTACATAGGCCGTGTACTCTGTAGCAGAACTGCCCGTATTACTTACAGCAGCAGAATGGCTAGTTAACTGCCGTCTAGGGGAGAATGCTGGCTCGGAGTCAGTAATATGGTCTCTGGAACTGGGGAGACTTGTTGCGCTATCTCTTTCCTTTTGTTTCAATTCTTCACATGAAGAGTTTTTCTGTGATTCATTGGGGGTTTTAAATGGGGTGTTAAACTTGGCAGCAAGTTGTGGCTTCCCCTTTTTGTCATCTGTTGTTAGATGACAATCCCTATCAGCTTCTGAGTATTTTGCCAACAAGGACCGGGCGATTGTATAAGGCCCCAATCCTGACAATTCCTCATCGTCCCCGTTTATCACTGTCACTACTCTGGGGATGTGGGTCTAGTGGCTGTCCCTGCTTGTTCCTACTACTCAGCATCATTTGGTGTGTTTTCTCCTTAACTCTCACTGTAAAAACATTAATTTCCTCTGTCTTATTCACTGACTCAAGCATCCATATAGCCCAAGTATCTTTTTCATATGGCCGCGTCATCTTTTTGTGGTGAGCAAGGTACAGACTTTCCCATACTTTAAGTTTAAATGTATCTTTCTTAGAAAAACTTGTTTTTGTCCACCTATCCCATTTACGAATATATTTTACAACCCAGGGCCCATATTTATCTATCATCTCTTCCCTTGGGGTCATTTGATAGGGTTTACCCCATTCAGACCCCCTCTTTGAAGCGATTCGATTACTTATCCTTATGGACACTGGACCTTGAACTGATTCCCCAACCTTTTTACAGGTTGCCTTTACTCCAGATGTAGCTACTCTCTGGCCAAGAATTGGGGTGACAGGTCCCGCCCCTGTCAATGTTGCTGCTTTTTTTTTTCACTACTTGCCAGAACAATATTTTCCCTGTCCTGGCTATAGTCCTTCAAAAAATTAGCCTGAAGATTTCCCAAACTAAATAATAGTTCAATCTCCCCCATGGACTTTTCAGAAGTATTCTAAAGGAAATGCTTAGCGAAGGGCTATTACTTCTGTTATCTCCATAATGAGTAGCACAAACTTGGATAATCAGGACCCTGTGTGTGCTTGTAGTACAGGAGGCAGTTAACTGATGCACACCTAATTGCAACATGATTTGTATCTGTTACATTATAGCCACTGTTCCCAGGTTTACTTACAAAGCTTACAATCCCCAGTTAGTAATTGCAAAGAAGAAAGATCCATACCTAAGATCATTCAGTGTGATTTAGTCTCTGTTTCCACTGATTCAATTTGTTATGCGACTTTGGACACAGTCGCATTACAAGTCGCAGCCCATTGATTTCAATAGCACCCGTTCCAATCTATGTGACTCAAATCTGCAGCGACTCTGAAAGGGTACCTGCACCACTCTGATGTGACTCTGGATCAAAGTTGCATTCAAAGCCACACCACAGTCGCATTAAAGTCGCATCACAGTCACACTCAATCGTGTGATCTTAGTTGCATCAGTGGAAACGTAACTCTCTGCCCACCGATGCATTTCAATCACAATGATTGGCCTAAAAGGGTCAACTGAAATTGCTTTCTGGCAGAGAGCACATATCCTTTTCCACTGCCTCCAAGATTCCAAATGGAGCCCTCATCATTCGCACTTACAATTTTATTCAAAATCAGTCTCGTCAAAATATTAGTATAGACAAAAGGTCAGAAAAAAAATAAAGTTAAGAGAAGTTTGTTAGTCTGGGTATTCAGAAACAGGTGAAAACAAAAGCATAAAAAAAATGCTTAGCGTTTCTGGACGACCAGCTCTGTCTTCCATACACAAAATAAAATTCACCCAAACATTAAACTTCCTCACACCCGGGCACCATCTGATAAGGAGATTGCTATACCTACCTCACTTATATGGAGTGATTAAACCTTTTCCTATATAAGAATTAAAAACGAACGATAACAGTGCGAAAAGATAAACAATTACATTTATTTATACAGAAAAAGAAAGTTAGAGATTACCAAATACAATGTGGAGGATACAGCCTTAAAACAGAGATGTTACCAATGATACAAAATATTGCTATAATGGTTATACACATGCTAGCTAGAGATTAATAATATATTAAGGCAAAATCCTACAGTACAAAAAGTTACAGAAAAGAAAAGACATAAGAGATAATAGAGATACATTGTATAGAGAAGCCTTATGTAACCATCCTTCATCTAGACCGTCAGCCGAAGAGAATGGGCAGTGATCTGTGTTGCAATATATACACACTTGTAAACCCCCCCCCCCTCCATATGCTAAAACTGCTACATTTAGTCAATGGGGGTGGGGGGCTCTTTTACCAGCTACCATATTATGACCAGGTTATTCCTGTTCCCTTCCCACCTCCCACCTTCTTTGAAGTGACATTATTGTACTATCAAATGGTCAGATAGCTACTCCAGATAAAATTCCACAGCAGGGTAAGATGTCTGTTGATTCTAAACATGTTCTCAAACTATAGTCATTGAAAGATCACTGTAAGTCACATTAATAATAAAGTCCATCACCTTCAGGGCCCAAATCTCCACCAAAGCATTCGCAGGGATCAGGCCTGACTCTGCGAATGCTGAAGTTATGTGTGTTGTGACAGTGATCGATTGATATTGCACTTGGGTGGGCTGGGCTGGGTGGAGGGGCTAAACGCAGGTGCTAGCAGGTATCTGGGCTGATCCCGCTAACACTGCATTTTTGGGAACCCTAAACTGCTGGTGACACTAATATAGTTCTAATCAAATCAAAGATATTGATCAGTTCAGACACTATACTACTAGGGGAGGTGTATGGTGCGTGCGTGGGTGTTTAACGGTACTGGCACTAATCTGACGCTGCCTGGGGCAACGCAGACCCTATCTGACGCTAAAACCTAACTTTGATCAACCGCCGGGTGATCAGGGGGTTAAACCTTTATTGGGTAAAATATGGCGGGTGCCCTGACACTATAAAAATATAACTAGCTAAGCTGTGTCACCCATGACACTTATACTGTGATCACAGGTGACGGAGTAATCAAGGGGTTAAACCTTTATTGGGGGGGTTAGGGGGGGTCCCTAGACCTATCTGGGCCTAAGACTAATTACCCTAACACTGATTTTTGTCACTAATGCCACTAGTACAGTGATCAAAAAAAAAATCTGCTGTACTGGGTGACACAGTGACAGGGAGTGAAGGGGTTAACTGGGGGGGGGTGATCAGGGATGAATTGTGTGCCTACGTGACCTGGTGTCAGTGTAGTGTTGTGAAACTCACTGTTTGATGCTCTCTCCTCTCGGTCTGGAACGGAAAAGACCGACACGAGGAGAGAGGACATCACTTCCCCTGTCTGTGTTTACAGTTACACAGACAAGGGAAGGATCTCATTCGTCAGGACCGATCACCAGGTCCAGGCCAGATTTCATTGGCCTGGGGACTGATTGGTTCCTGATCGAATCCGATCGTTGCGACCCCCCACCAGCCGCGCGCGGAACGTATAGCTACGTGATTTCGCGCAGCCGGGCCAACCTGCCGCAGTATAACTGCGGCAGTTGGTCCGGAACTGGTTAAAGAAAAAAAAATACCCTTTAGTATCACTAACAAATCATTGAGTCTTTTGGCAGCTCATTGAAGCCGACTCTATGCCGTATCCCACGTATGTGATGACAGCTACAGTGATCTGGCTCTCACAGCTCCGTGCGGCTCTCATAGCTCTGTGCGGCTCTGCACCCATTGGTGAGATGACCGGTGTCACTGTCCACAGGTACAAATCCCGAAGAGGGGGAGAGCGTGGGTGGGGGCAGCATGGTGAGGCTACATCATCCAGTGACGGGGAAACGGCACCAGGCGCAGCCAGCCGATCGGTGGCGTGTCATCACCAGCAAAGACACTGCTGTCGGGGGAAGGGGAGGAGCCGTAATGATGTCATGCATAATCAATTATGCTGGATACCGCATCAATGCTGAAATGGGAAGGGCAGAATAGTGATGCATCGATGCACCGATTATTTTCAACACCCCTAATGTAGCAAATTAAGTACTTTTATTCAAGAGCATGTTGAGTTGCCAGCCTTTCCTGATTAATATTTAGCAGTTTATATTTACTAAAATTATTGCATATCCATGTTGTGTACTGTGGGAGACCAGATATAGTGAATCCTGGGTTTAGTAACCCTTCCATTTCTGAAAGCATTCTTATTTTAGGCTACTTTCACACTGAGGCGCTACAGTGCTACAAATAGTGCCTGCATAGAGCCTGTAAAGAGCCTCTCCTGTCTCTCCAGTGTGAAAGCCTGAGTGCTTTCACACTGGAGCGGTGCGCTTGCAGGACGGTAAAAAAAAGTCCTGCAAGCAGCATCTTTGCAGCGCTGTAATTGAAATCAATGGCGCAGCGCCGGTGGTTTTAACTCTTTCGCCCGCTAGCAGGGGATAAAAGCGCCCCGCTAGCGGCCAAATAGCGCTGCCAAAACGACGGTAAAGCACTGCTTAAAAAAGCGTCACTTTACTGCCGACGCCCGCCCGCCCCAGTGTGAAAGTGGCCTTACAGCATTTTTTCACACCTGCCTAAAATTTTTGCACAGTACTGCACTTGTCTTGTCACAGGAGTACACTTTGTTCTTCCCTCCAGTTTCTCAGATTCAGGCTTTAGCCCACTGTTGGTTGACGTCAGAGCCAGTGTAGGCTCTGACTGAGCGCTCTCTCAGCGGTCGCTGAGATAGCCACTCCCACCCCCTCCACAGCCCGGCACTCCAGTGAGTGCTGGAGGGGCAGAGCAGAGAGCTAGTGACTGACAAGTACAGTTACACTGCTCATCGAAGACTGAAAGCTGAACAGCTGCAGCATTGAATCGATCTGAGTATGTATGTTTTCTTTTTTGTAACATAAAGAAAAAACAAATATGATTTGTTGTGATTATTTTTTTTAAGCTGCCAAATAAGAACCATATATAATTGTATAGAATTAAAAAAAAAATTTCGACCATTCCATGAAAGAGTCAACATGATTAAATCATTTTAAGACCATAGAAACCTATTTCATGATTTCTCTAAATCCTATGATACTTCAGTAAATGCCATAAATGCAAGTTTCCTGATAGTTATCTTGACATGTACAGCTTCCCCAGGAGGTTATACTACCAATTACAGGCTGTATCAGAAACAATTGAATAAACAAAAGAAACCTGATTTCTTTTTATGAAGAGGGAAGTAAAACCTTGGACAGAGGGGTGGCTGTAGACGTTTTATACTTGGATTTTGCAAAATCGTTTGACACAATTCCCCACACACGGCTAGTTTGTGAGGTAAGTCAGGTGTAAGGTAAATTACAGGCTTGGAAAAATCAATTTGTAAATGGATAGAAAACTGGCTAAAAGACAGAATTCAGAAAGTAGTGGTTAATCATTCTTAGTCTGAATGGTCTAAGTTTATCAGTGGTGTACCCCAAGGTTCGTATTTGTTTTTGTAATTTTTATTGATTTAGAACTCAGGAAAGGCAAGTTCAATTACAACAACCTAAAGCAGTTGTGGTCAATTACACATAAATAATATACAGTATTCCCAACACTTGGGACAATGAAATGAAATATCAACAGTTAATTTTGTATTACAATAAAAGGCATTTCCACAAAAAACGTCTTCGTCTCATTTTGTTGAATGACAAACTGTGCAGACTCGCCACATAATGAGGCCTTAACTGCCTGAACCCTGCAGTTCATTATGTGTTCCTAGGAAATGGACTCTTACTTTTTAATACCTTTTATAAATGATATAGCGTCTGGGATTAAAAGTAACATTTCTGTCTTTGAAGATAACACTAAGCTATGCAGTGGAAACATATCCTTATAGGATGTCTCCAATTTACAAGCTGACCTCAATGCATTGTCTAATTGGGCAACATAGTGGCAAATGAGGTTTAATGTTGATAAATGTATTGTTATGCACTTGGGGGCTAAGAATATGCATGCATCATACGTACTAGGGGGAGTACAACTGGGGAAATCCATAATGGAGAAGGATCTGGGGGTCTTGGTAGATCACAAGCTCAATGACAGCATCCAATACCAAGCAGCGGTTTCCAAAGCAAGCAAAGTCCTTTCTTGTATTAAGAGAGGTATGGACTCAGAGAGAGATCTAATTTTTCCCCTGTACAAATCATTAGTAAGGCCTCATCTGGAATATGCAGTTTAGTTTTGGGCACCAGTTCTCAAAAAGGATATCAGGGGAACTGGAGAAAGTGCAGAGAAGGGCAACCAAACTGATAAGAGGCATGGAGGAGCTCAGCTATGAGGAAAGATTAGAGGAACTGAATTTATTCTCTCTTGAGAAGAGACGATTAAGGGGGGATATGTCCAAACACGTACAAATACATAAGTGGTCCATATAGTGAACTTGTTGAGTTATTCACTTTGCCCCGTAGGCAAGTGGTTACTTTCACCCCTTTCCTGCCCAATTTTCAGCTTTCAGCACTGTCACACTTTGAATATGCCGCAGTGATAGGTGGCACTAATAGGCGGCACTGGCGGGCACTGATAGGCGGCATTGATGGGCAGCACTGACTGGCATCACTAATGGGCACTGATTGGTGGTGTGGCACTGTATTGTAATCAGGGCACTGATCAGTTCCCTGATTACATGTCTGTATGTCCCCTGTGAGGAGATGCTGCTGATCGGCTCTCCTCACCACACACTTTGTCAGTGTGAGGTGATGAGAGACGATTTACCAGCATTTCCGTGTTAACATGTGACCAGCTGTGATTGGACACAGCCGATCACACGGCTAAAGAGCCGCAGCTCTTTACAGAGATGGGAGTCGCGCCGTGTCCTAGCAACGCGGCCGCGATCGCCACACTGCACACCCCCACGCGGGCGGCTGTTCAGGTGCGCCGTCATATGATGTCCACCCAGAACGAGAGCTGCACCATCCCTCCGTCACTTGACGGTGGGCAGGCGGCAAGCGGTTAAGATCATCACAGAGGACAAGGGGGCACTCTTTACGTCTAGAGGAAAAAATATTTCATCTCCAAATACGGAAAGGTTTCTTCACAGTAAGAGCTGTGAAAATGTGGAATAGACTCCCTCTAGAGGTGGTTCTGGCAAGCTCAGTAGATTACTTTAAAAAAGGTCTGGATTCTTTCCTAAATATACATAATATAACTTTGTACTGACATTTATATGTAAAGTTGATCCAGGGAAAATCTGGTTGTCTCTTGGGGGATCAGAAAGGAATTTTTCCCCTGCTGTAGCAAATTGGAGCATGCTTTGCTGGGGGTTTTCGCCTTCCTCTGGATCAACTATGGGTGAAGGATTGTGTATATGGGATTGTATGTTTTATTTTATTTTGGTTGAACTAGATTGACTGACTGTCTTTTTTCAACTTGACTATGTAACTATGTAATTGTACCAGAATATGAAAAAAGAAAATCGAGAAACTGATCCAACCAGCAACTAGAGTCTCCCAGGTCGTATATGCAAACCCCAGGAGGAACACCAAAAAGAATCTTATAGCAAAGACACCCTGAAAAACCTGCCACCAAAAACAGGACCCTTCAACATTCCACCAACCATAAAATGAGTGATATGTAAATACAAAATAAATAATTAAAATTTAACTTTTCGTTTATCATAAAATAAAAGAAAAACAAAACAAATGTAGATATTTTTGTATATGGTATTGATATTTCCAATTGCCAGGTGTGGTTGCAGTATCTGGGTTTGAACCTATACTTAACCACTTCAGCCCCGGAAGGATTTACCCCCTTCCTGACCAGAGCACTTTTTACAATTTGGCACTGCGTTGCTTTAACTGCTAATTGCGCGGTCATGCAATGCTGTACCCAAACGAAATTTGCATCCTTTTCTTCCCCAAATAGAGCTTTCTTTTGATGGTATTTGATCACCTCTGCCGTTTTTATTTTTTGCGCTATACATGGGAAAAGACCGAAAATTTTGAAAAAAAATTATATTTTCCACTTTTTGTTCTAAAAAAAATCCAATAAACTCAATTTTAGTCATACATTTAGGCCAAAATGTATTCGTCCACTTGTCTTTGGTAAAAAAAAATGTCAATAAGTGTATATTTATTGGTTTGCGCAAAAGTTATAGCGCCTACAAACTAGGGTACATTTTCTGGAATTTACACAGCCTTTAATTTATGACTGCCTATGTCGTTTCTTGAGGTGCTAAAATGGCAGGGCAGTACAAAACCCCCACAAATGACCCCATTTTGGAAAGTAGACACCCCAAGGAAATTGCTGAGAGGCATGTTGAGCCCATTGAATATTCATTTTTTTTGTCCCAAGTGATTGAATAATGACAGAAAAAAAAAAATTACAAAAAGTTGTCACTAAATGATATATTACTCACGCAGGCCATGGGCATATGTGGAATTGCACCCCAAAATACATTTAGCTGCTTCTCCTGAGTATGGGGATACCACATGTGTGGGACTTTTTGGGAGCCTAGCCGCGTACGGGGCCCCGAAAACCAATCACAGCCTTCAGGATTTCTAAGGGCGTAAATTTTTGATTTTACTCCTCACTACCTATCACAGTTTTGAAGGCCATAAAATGCCCAGATGGCATAAACCCCCCCCAAATGACCCCATTTTGGAAAGTAGACACCCCAAGCTATTTGCTTTGAGGCATGTTGAGTCCATGGAATGTTTTATATTTTGACACAAGTTGCGGGAAAGTGACATTTTTTTTTTTTTTTTTTTTTTGCACAAAGTTGTCACTAAATGATATATTGCTCACACGGGCCATGGGCATATGTGGAATTGCACCCCAAAATACATTTAGATACTTCTCCTGAGTACGGGGATACCACATGTGTGGGACATTTTGGGAGCCTAGCCGCGTACGGGGCCCCGAAAACCAATCACCGCCTTCAGGATTTCTAAGGGTGTAAATTTTTGATTTCACTCTTCACTGCCTACCACAGTTTCGGAGGCCATGGAATGCCCAGGTGGCACAAACCCCCCCCAAATGACCCCATTTTGGAAAGTAGACACCCCAAGCTATTTGCTGAGAGGCATGGTGAGTATTTTGCAGCTCTCATTTGTTTTTGAAAATAAAGACAAGAAAAAAATTTTTTTTTTTCTTTTTTCAATTTTCAAAACTTTGTGACAAAAAGTGAGGTCTGCAAAATACTCACTATACCTCTCAGCAAATAGCTTGGGATGTCTACTTTCCAAAATGGGGTCATTTGGGGGTTTTTTTTGCCACCTGGGCATTCCATGGCCTCCGAAACTGTGATAGGCAGTGAAGAGTGAAATCAAAAATTTATGGCCTTAGAAAGCCTGAAGGCGGTGCTTGGTTTTCGGGCTCCCGTGCGCGGCTAGGCTCCCAAAAGGCCCCACACATGTGGTATCCCCGTACTCAGGAGAAGCAACAGAATGTTTTTTGGGGTGTAATTTCACATATTCCCATGGCATGTTTGAGCAATTTATCATTTAGTGACAACTTTGTGCAAAAAAAAAAAAAAAATTGTCTC
Organism: Lithobates clamitans; assembly: GCA_037952925.1. Classification (NCBI taxonomy): domain Eukaryota; kingdom Metazoa; phylum Chordata; class Amphibia; order Anura; family Ranidae; genus Lithobates; species Lithobates clamitans. The sequence goes on from JBBGZY010000209.1 coordinate 634,496, forward strand.
TTTCCCGCAACTTGTGTCACAATATAAAATATTCCATGGACTCGACATGCCTCTCAGCAAATAGCTTGGGGTGTCTACTTTCCAAAATGGGGTCATTTGGGGGGGTTTTGAACTGTCCTGGCATTTTATGCACAACATTTAGAAGCTTATGTCACACATCGCCCACTCTTCTAACCACTTGAAGACAAAGCCCTTTCTGACACTTTTTGATTACATGAAAAAATTATTTTTTTTTGCAAGAAAATTACTCTGAACCCCCACACATTATATATTTTTTTTAAGCAAATGCCCTACAGATTAAAATGGTGGGTGTTTCATTTTTTTTTTTCACACAGTATTTGCGCAGTGATTTTTCAAACGCATTTTTTGGGGAAAAAACACACTTTTTTAAATTTTAATACACTAAAACACACTATATTGCCAAATGTTTGATGAAATAAAAAAAGATGATCTTAGGCCGAGTACATGGATACCAAACATGACATGCTTTAAAATTGTGCACAAACGTGCAGTGTCGACAAACTAAATACATTTTTAAAGGCATTTAAAAGCCTTTACAGGTTACCACTTTAGATTTACAGAGAAGGTTTACTGCTAAAATTACTGCCCTCGATCTGACCTTCGCGGTGATACCTCACATGCATGGTGCAATGGCTGTTTACATTTCACGCCAGACCGACGCTTGCGTTCTCCTTAGCGCGAGAGCAGGGGGGACAGGGGTGCTTTTTTTTTTTTTTTTTTTTTTTTTTTTTTTAAACTGTTCCTTTCATTTTTTTTTTTTTAAAATCATTTTTATTGTTATCTCAGGGAATGTAAATATCCCCTATCATAGTAATAGGTAGTGACAGGTACTCTTTTTTTGAAAAAATTGGGGTCTATTAGACCCTAGATTTCTCCTCTGCCCTCAAAGCATCTGACCACACCAAGATCAGTGTAAATAAAATGCTTTCCCAATTTCCCAATGGCGCTGTTTACATCCAGCGAAATCTAAGTCATAAAATGCTCGCAGCTTCCGGTTTCTTAGGCCATAGAGATGTTTGGAGCCACTCTGGTCTCTGATCAGCTCTATGGTCAGCTGGCTGAATCACCGGCTGCATTCTCAGGTTCCCTGTTGAGACAGGAGAGCCAGAGAAAAACACTGAAGACGGTGGGGGGGCATTCCCTCCCACTGCTTGTAAAAGCAGTCTAGAGGCTAATTAGCTGCTAGGATTGCTTTTACATGAAAGCCGACCGCTGGCTGAAAAGAATGATACCAAGATGATACCTAAACCTGCAGGCATCATTCTGGTATAACCATTCAAAGTCGTGAATGGCGTACCTGAAGACAAAAAAAATGGTTAACAATAAAACACAGTAAACGGTAAAGTATAAAATATTGCATACCTGAAAAGCAAGCATGATAAAACATAATAACAATAAAACATTGCGGAATAGAATACAGTAAAAAAAGAGCAGAACAATAGAGAGAATAGAGAGAGAGAGAACAATAAAACGACAACTATTTTTTTTATTTTATATTTTTGTATGTGTTTTTTTTTTTTTGTTTTTGTTTTTTTGCACTTTTTTTTGTAACTTTTATAACTGTAACCGGTTCCAGGTTCGGGTCTCTCAAAATGCGATGGCATCTTGGGAGACCCTGTCAAAGTGTGCCTAGTCTGTGCAATGCTGTACCCTAAGCTAATACTCATCTAGTGTATGGTGGTGTTCAAAACATTCACCAATGCAAAGACCAGGATTGTCAGGACAGGAGGGACAATAATGGCGGGAGTCATGCCTATATCCGCGCTTGCTGCAGACACGACATCTTTTTTGGGGGGGTTCGTTGGGTAGGGGTACTCGGGGAGGACATAAAGAAAATGCCTCTCATGCAGCCGACTGCATTTGGTTGGGGATGTGAATGGGGGAAGTACGGGTGCTGCAGAAGTGGTGGGTTGCCAATTAGGATTGGCGAACGCAGCAGGTAGGGCACTATGGGCACGACGGGCCTGTGTTTGTCTTCTTGGTGGCAGCGGGACACTACTTGAGTTTTCCACCTCACCAGCTTGAACTGCACTTATGGGACTCGCCACGTCACCAAGTGTTACTGCAGTGCTGGTTTGACTACGACCGGGGTGTACTAGGCCACTGGTGCTTGCCAGTTCACCAAAAAGCTACCAAAAAACTGTTAGCGATCACAGGGATCAGGCCTGACTCTGCGAACGCTGCAGTTATGCGTTTAGTGTTTTGTAAGTGACAGTGATCGATCGATACTGCACTTGGGTGGGCTGGGCCGGGCGGAGGGGCAAAACGCAGGTGCTAGCAGGTATCTGGGCTGATCCCGCTAACACTGCGTTTTTGGGAACCCTAAACTGCTGGGGATGCCAGTATAGATCTGATCTGATCAGATATTGATCCGTTCAGATATTATACCACTAAGGGAGGTGTACGGTGCGTGCGTGGGTGTTAGCGGTACTGACGATAATCTGACGCTGCCTGGGGCGACGCATATCACCGCCGGGCGATCAGGGGGCTAAACCTTTATTCGGTAATAAACGGCGGGGGCCCTGACACTTTAAAAAATAAACGAACTAACCAGTGTCACCTGTAACACTTATACGGTGATCAGTGGTGAAAGGGTTAATCAAGGGGTTAAAACATTTATTAGATAGTATATGGGGGTCCCTGACGCTATAAAACGCTGACGGCGAACCTAAATATTTACCTCCCTAACTAGCGTCGCCAGCGACACTAATACAGCGATCAGAAAAATGAATCAGGTGCCCCTGATGATGTCATTTCTGACGAAACGGCCGTAGTATTGACACGCTCGTACCGACGGCGCATGCGAGGAGTTTCGTTTTAAAGCTGTATTGGTTCCCTGCAAGGAAAAGTGTTTTTATGGATGCCAGTGAGGCGACTTTTAATAAACAAGAGATAAAACGTTCTACACCATTGGAGTTTTCTCTTTTCTTTTAAACACTTCCATATCGGTGAGAGCTCTCTTCCCTGATTGTACCGCTGTCTGGAAGCCTGTGGCGATCGTTAGTGGATCTACATCCATCATCCCAGCTAAAGTTCCAGCCGCTGTGGAGGGCAAACCCCAAGCTGTTAGCCTCTGATCAGAGGCATAAAGCTATCTGGTAAGCCTTCAATCTATACCAGGTGACGGGATTTCAACACGGTGACAGTCACGGATTTATTATTCATAGAAAGTCACATTTAATTGCTTTTTTGGACATTTGTTTTGACACAATTTTTGCATCTTTGGACTTTTCCTAAATGTGTGGATAAAAAACTGGGAATAGTCACGCATATATATCACTATAGTGAAGCATCCATGTTATTGTTCACGCATATATATCACTATAGTGAAGCATTCATGTTATTGTTCATTTTTATTTTTTTATTTTACCACATATGAAAGTTGTTGGTGCTTTAATAGTAGTATCAATTTTTGTTGTATTTTTGCATTTATATCCAGCGCTGTGCTTTTTGTTATATCTATTTAGTAGTGCCCTTATCAAGGTATAGTGCATAGCTGCAGGATTTTCCTTCACGGGTGATATTCACTAAGTTATTGTTTGTACACCTAGCGCAAATTTTTTCTTTACAAACTGACACCATGCAGTAATCAGAAAAAAAAAAAAAAAATACTGCTTGGTGTCAGTGTGACAGGGAGGGGGGAGGGGTGATTGGGGGGGGATCGGGGTGTAATGTGTGCCTGGCATGTTTACTGTGTGTGTATGTGTTGTGCACTCACATGTCTTCTCTCCTCGGCGCCGGAACGGAAACTGCCGAGCCGAGGAGAGATGACATCACATCCTCTGCCTGTGTGTACTACACACAGGCAGGGGAGGATTCCCATTGGCTGGGAGCGATCGTGAGGGGGGGGCCAGGATCGGATGGCCTCCCCCTCGCCTCTCAACGCTCCCAGACAAATGCCGACTGCCACTGGCACCGGGGGGGGGGTGTCTGGGTACGTGATTCTGCCTGCCCGTGCCATTCTGCCGACGTATATCGTCGTTAGGCGGTCGGCAAGTGGTTAATACCTATTCAAACAATAATGGTAATTTCTACCCAGGTTTTGTGTTTATATTTTATTATGATAAAATAAGTTATTTTTCATTTATCTATTTTGTGTTTGCATATCACTCATGTTATGGTTGGTGGAATGCTGCATGGTCCTGTTTTTGGTGGCAACTTTTTTTGGGTGTCATTGCCTTGAGGTTCTTTTTGCATGGTTTTTCTTTTTTCCACTGGGATCGCATATATTTATACGTAGTCGGCACACAGCCAGTATACTTATTTTCCCTATCTGTTTTTGTATTTGTGGCACAGGAGAAACATACAGAATAAATCAAAATTTGATATAATATGACCAGATAAAGAGTATAGGGAGGACTTCGCATTGCATGACCTTCAACGTATCTCTCCAAAAAGCCTCAATGGAAAATGCATAAAATCAAAAGTGAAAGCAACGAGCTTGTAAAGACCACATGCTCTTTTAATTTCCATATAGTGTTGTTTGGTATTGAACCTTATGTTATTGAATTTATCTCTGTTATTCATGCATTCTACTAGTAGTTTGAATTGTGAGATGTCTATAGTGATAACCTACATGCTTGCTTTTCTTTGGCAGGTTCTAGTGCAATGCCTTATAAAAGAAATCCTATGCGTTCTGAACGTTGCTGCAGCTTGGCACGCCACCTCATGACACTGATAATGAATCCACTACAGACTGCCTCTGTTCAGTGGTTTGAACGTACACTGGATGACAGCGCCAACAGGTACTACCAACAAGCCAAGTCTAGAGAATTAAAATAATGAAGCGTGGAAGCCATGGGACCACCTTGCTTAGACAGACTCAATCACATTGTAGTAGCCTCAATGCTTCTCTCTCTACCTTATCTGTAATTCTGATTTTTCCGTATTCCCTTTCTTTGCTGCCTTATTCAACAAAGTGGCAAGGTATAGACTTGCTTACTTCATTTTTGTCATATGCATTTTAGAAATTGTCCAAGGATATTATGCTGCATTATTGCTATGAGTCCAGTTTTATGCTTGATGTACCCTGCAGACCAAGGGGAAGGAAGACTACAGAGGTGAAGGGGGGGTTTTCCATTTGCATGTGAATACTAGGGGATTTTGACTCCAGAATTATGCTCTGGATTTAAAATTATAAGGTTTGTGGGTATAGGGCTGCTCCTGCCTTCTCCCCTCCCCTTTCAGTTACTTGCTAAAGAGATATGGTATATTTTATATACAATCTATGAGGTCTTGACTCTGAACTCTTGTGTTGGCATAATTGGAATGAGGTTTTTGTTTTTCTTGAATGTTAATAAAAATGATTTTCAAATTAAAAAAAAAAAGGCAGACTTCCAGATAAATTCATTCTTTTAGTTTCAGATGGGGTATGAATGGGGGTTAACCACTTCAATACCAGCCATTTAGACACCTTCCCGCCCAGGCCAATTTTCAGCTTTCAGCGCTGTCGCAATTTAAAGGACAATTGCGCGGTCATTCAACACTGTACCCAAACCAATTTTTTATCATTTTGTTCTTACAAATAGAGCTTTCTTTTGGTGGTATTTGATCACCTCTGCGGTTCTTATTTTTTGCGCAACAAATAAAAAAAGACCGAAGATTTTGAAAAAAAACAAGTTTTTCTTTGTTTCTGTTAAAATTTTTTGGTAATAAGTATGTTTTCTTCTTCAATGACGGGTACTGATATGGCTGCACTGATACGACGGCACTGATGGGCAACGATAAGGTGGCACTGATGATGAGCACTGATAAGTGGCACTGATGGGCACTGATAGGTGGCACTGGTATGCGGCACCGATGGGCACTCATAGGTGGCACTGATGGGCATTTGTAGGTGGCAATGATGGGTACTGATAGGTGGCACGGATGGGCACTGACAGGTGGCACCTATGGACACTGATGGGTGGCACTGATGCCCCTAAGGGTGGCATTGCTGGGCATCATTGCTATATAATGGTGCCAATCAGTGCCCATTTGTGGGCACTGATTGGCACAGATTGGGCATTGACTGGGCACATTGGGCACATGTGGATGGCTATGGGGTACATACCTGGCCATCCACATGTTGTCCCTCTCCCTGGTGGCCCTAGTGGCGATCCCTGGTGGTCCAGTGTGGTCATCTGAGAGGGGGCTGCGCTGATAAACAATCAGCACAGACCCCCACTGTCAGGAGAACCACCGATCGGCTCTCCTCTACTCGCGTCTGTCAGACGCGAGTAAGGAAAAGCCGATCAATGGCTCTTCCTATTGACATCGTGATCAGCCATGATTGGACACGGCTGATCACGTGGTAAAGAGCCTCCGCCGGAGGCTCTTTACTAAGATCAGTGTAGCGGTGTGTCAGGCTGACACACCGATCGCCGCTATGCGCCTGGCGTCATGTTATCCTGCTGGATGTCATATGACGCCCAGTCAGGATAACTGAACCACCGCCCGGCCGTCATCTGCTATGGGTCGGGCCGGAAATGGTTAAAGACCACTATTGTTTTTTCTTTCTGGTGAGGTTTACCTTTACTTGCTGTCACCAGACACGCAACACGAAGTACTGGTAGTGTATATGTCCCAAAAGCCTAGAAAAATATGTAAACATTGTCATTGGAACAGGTGTTCTAATTGAATAATATCCTCTCCTGCCCTGTAATGGTGAAAACTGTTAAAGTGTGAATTGACCCAAAGATCTTTGATCTTTATTGACATACTATAAAAGTTTGGGTTTGGACCCCTTGGATTGAACGTTATTTATCCAGCGACCCCGATCTCTTGCTACTATCTGACCATCCTACCTGGATGGTAGGTCAAAAAGCAGCTCATACCCATCCCCAACGGACATCCCCTTTCTATCCCTGACTTACCTTGTCTCTCTAGTGCAGTGGTTCTCAACTCCAGTCCTCAAGACCCACCAACAGGCCAGATTTTAAGTATTACCTTGGGGATATACAGACTAAAATACTGAAATCACTGAGCAGCAAATGATATCACCTGTGATGTATTTCAGTTATCTTGCAAACCTGGCCTGTTAGTGGGTCCTGAGGACAGGAGTTGAGAACCACTGCTCTAGTGTATCCTAATTCTTTTCTTCTACTTCTTTACTGCTTACTTTTCCTAGTTGATTACTACAGCAAAGCTATGCAGTTTCTGGGTTACAGCAGAGGCTTTTTCAACCCCATGCTAATTTTTGTGTGCACCATCTTTAACTGGGATTGTTCTTGCTGTTGTATGTGCTTATAAGTCCTATAATAAAAATTTACCCTCACTGATCATAAAGGCCATCAAGACAAATGGTAAGGTATCTGCTCAATCAGGACATAAACAGCAATAAAAAAAATTACAAATGTTCTATCCTTTCCCGCTGTATCCAGAAGTAGTTTTTGAATGCAGTTATAATATTACTATAAATAATCTTGTCAAAGTATGTGTTAGCATTTTAAAGTTATACTTCTGCTTATCCTTATTAAATACCACCATGAAATATATCACAAGTAGCTGGTTCAACATCTACCTACTGCTGTATTGTGTAAAATAGCCCTTGTGCTCAATACCAGCATATTTCTTCTTTTCCAAAAATTGTGACCAAAAATGAGATACATTAATTGATTTTTTTTTTTGTCACAGTACCTTGACAGCAGCTGCATCTGATTGGATGCAGTCACTGTTCAGCCTACAGTTTTCCATCTGACTCACTAAAATTTTCTGTTTCAATCGTTTATTTGGTTTTAACAAGTAGCTAACATGCAATAGTTCCGCCCATGCAGGGGCTAGCTTTGACAGTTGTAAGGAGGGAGGTTAAAATGAGGCAGTGTAAATAAGAAAGAATATCGAGAACTAAAACAGCAGTTCATGAAGCCATAAGGGCTAAGGGGCCCTGGTGAGGTTACCTACGCCAACAGAACATCTCCTGGGCCTGTCAAAATCCATACAGTGGTGCAGTATACTGCCGATGCAGATCTAAAAAGGAAAGACCGAACAGAAACCAGAGTGAAGTTAGGCAGAAGGTGAATCTAAAGAAAAGTAGATTGCGTATCTAACAAGATGGGAGCCAGAGAAAAGTATGAGGGAAAGTAGGGGCTCAGGAGCATCAAGGCTGTCCATCATTGGCAGCCAAGGCTGGCTGGGGGGAGAGTAGGAAAGGCATATGACAGCCATGGTTCCCAGATTCTAAGGAACTTGTCATGAGTAGTTGTGAATGCTTGACATCTGTTTTAAGCATCAGCGCGGTCATGCGATTTCACCCCCTGGAAGGGGACAGATGTTTTTTTTCAGCCTTGGCCAATTGTTCTTTTGGCTGACCAAAATAGATAGGAAGCGAGCTTCCACTAAAAGGGGAACAGGCCCAGAATTGGGCAAGGTAATAAGGCAAACTTGGCTTCTTTTAGAATGAGCATGGGACCAGAAACCAATTTGTCTAGGGCTTGTCCACTATATGTGTACAAGATCACCCAGATGGTCACAACACTGGAAACGGCAGTCATTGTAGGACCGGTTGGCTTGGGCAATGCGTGTAGGGACCCAATACCAATGTAAAAGCACCTTGTATGCTGCCTTCCAGGTGGCTGTTTTAAAGTAGCATCTGGCCGAAGAGGACCAGGCCCCACTCCAGTCTGCTAAGTATATCTCAGTTGCCAATTCTCATTCCCACTGAACTACATAGCTGAGAGGGGTGGAAGAAGAACTGTTACTGAGAGAAGCGTAGAGAGCTGACATGAGGCCCGGGGATCCCAGGGAGAGCTGGCAGGTGTGTTCAAATGCAGCAGGCTGCAATGGCTACATGGAGGTTCTGCGTAGCAACACGAGCCAGTGCTGAAGTTGGAGGTAGCGGAAGAACTCAGTTTCCGAAATGTCATGGGTTTCCCGATCTGAGGCTGTAATGTGAGGGATCATTAGCTCTAGTTGTAGATGCATTTTCAAGTGATTCCCTTCAGTCAGTACTTTTAGGGCATGGCAGCTGCCCATTTTTATTAAAAGGCTAATGGAAAGTGCAAAACATATAGGGTTTCCCACACAGGGGTTCTAATCCAGGAAATATAAACAAACTGAAAATGCTAGCCTTTCTGGCTCTTAAGCCCTTACTCGGCTTTAGTTGCAGTACCTCTGCTCTTTATGCTGGTCACATGGACCATAGGTTCTTCAGTTCAGACCGCTTCACTCTAGCGGCCTCAGCTGCCCTCTGGCCTTAGTCCTCAGGCCGATACCTGTCTCTTGCAGACACGCACATGGAGTAAGCTGCAAAAGCTAATAAACAGAATATAGGGGATGGCGCTGTGTAAAGTGTAAGTGTTTAAAGTGCCAAGTGCTGTGATGCGTAGTACAATCCTACCTTAATACCCGACAATTGAAAGATATGTAATCAATATAAATAGATTTAAAAATATTAAGTTGATCAAGAATCGGCCAATGTAGTGAGGTGATATATCATTAATGGAATTGCAAGTAATTAAAATGCTGTACATAAAACAAAATCAATCCCTTGAAAAATGTGAAAAAAATGTGAAATTAAAAAATAGCAAATTAGCAGACATAAATTGGTTGTCAACCCACAGTGCAACCCACACAGTGCAATAATGTGCAGATATCTATAAAAATTAAAAACAATCTGATATATAGAGATGTGTAAATAAAAAGATTAATTCATCACAAAAGTTAAAAAACATTCAAAAAAACAGACAATATTCAAAAAAATATATGTATAAATCTAGTCCCAACTGCTGTATAGTGCAAAAAGTTCAAATTGGTGATATAATTGCAGTGTAATAAATCGTGTAGCGTTTTTCCCAGACGATTATTATTCTTTAACAATGGAGAACCATGCAGTAATATTTCGGCAATTTCCCCCAATGTGATTGCACTCACCGGAGCTCCCTGCCCCTGCAGGGGTATGAGCCTCAGCCTTTAATCGCCCCGATCTCCCTGGTACCAGTACTCTTCCACTCAGCCCAATCCAGGAGAACAACTTGTTGAGAAGGGAGGGAGGACTCACTGCCCTTTGCTGTAGCACAGATCCCAGCCAGGCATCCACTTTCATGTAGTCAGGTAAAAAATAAAAGTTTCCTTCATAGCGTAACTTCGTTTCTAATAAATATTTTATTTATACATTACAGTCCCATGACTAAATCCATTAGAACAAATGTAAACGGAAAAAATAAAATAGAAATGGCAGAGAGGGAGCTCGCAAGCTCACACGGTTCGGGGACGCAGCGCTACTGAAAAAAAACTACCGCTTGCGTTCCACCGGCCTAGTATCCAGAACCACAGGTATGCGGAAGTGACGTTATGCGTGCCAAGATAGTCCCACCTTACGCGTTTCGTCATACGGATATGACGAAACAATGTTTTTTTGAATATTGTCTTTTTTTTTAATATTTTTTAATTTTTGTGATGAATTAATCTTTTTATGTACACATCTCTATATATCAGATTGTTTTCAATTTTTATAGATATCTGCACATTATTGCACTGTGTGGGTTGCACTGTGGGTTGACAACCAATTTATGTCTGCTAATTTGCTATTTGCTATTTTTTAATTTCACATTTTTTTCACATTTTTCAAGGGATTGATTTTGTTTTATGTACAGCATTTTAATTACTTGCAATTCCATTAATAATATATCACCTCACTACATTGGCCGATTCTTGATAAACTTAATATTTTTAAATCTATTTATATTGATTACATATCTTTAAATTTTCGGGTATTAAGGTAGGATTGTACTACGCATCACAGCACTTGGCACTTTAAACACTTAGACTTTACACAGCGCCATCCCCTATATTCTGTTTATTAACCTTTGGGGTATCACTGAGGTGTTCCCTACTTACATTGGGGGGCAGCAGTGTCTTAATAGTCTGAAGCGCGGACCCATTGATAGATCAAGCTGCAAAAGCTGTTTTCTCCATTCCACATCTACGCTCTGTAGTCCTGCACGGAGCCAATGTGCACACCCTGTGTCCTTTAACTGACAAATTTCATAGTCTCGTCCTGGCACAGGTCCACAAGGGGAATGATCTGGCGATTAGAAAGTGTTGGACATGTGTGAGCCCACCAGGAAAATGCCCGTGGTTGTCAAAGCCTGGGGGGGGGGGAAGGGTTATTTAGTGATTGGGAGCAAGGGCGGGAAGGGCTACATGAGACCGGCGGAGTACCACACGGAATCCCAGACTTGGGCTATGATGCATAAGTGTGTTCAGAAACGATGGGCAAAGCCAAAGGGGGAGCCTATGAAGGGTTGGCATTGTGATAGGGGCGCTGTTGTTCCAAGAGCACCCACAGGGGACCATGAAGCAAAGATAATTGGGCAATCTAGGTGGCTAGGTAATTGGCAATATTTGGAACCCCCCTGTAGCCTATGCGTCAAAAGGGTCGCTCTGGAGGTCCTGGGACGTATATTAGCCCAGATAACCCAGAAGAGTGCGAAAATAATATAAAAGTTTGGGCAAAATGGTCATTTTGACGGAGGTAATCCAACCTATGCAGGACAAGTGCAGGATATGCCAAGACTGTATAAGAGCAGATAAAGAGCAAAGCCATGGATGGCAATTAGATGCAAATAGGGAGGAATAGGAAGGGGTCAACCGAAGACCAAGGTAGTCAATATGGGAGGACACCCATTGGAAGGTGAAGTGGGACTGGACTGTGTGTGGGTAACCAGGTCGGGTGCTAATGTTACATTAAGGGCGACTGTTTTGTCTAAGTTGATGCATAGGCCGGAAATCGAAAAGAAGAAGGGGATTAGTCAGAGTCAAGAGAGCATCCTCTGCAAAGAGACTAAGCTTATATTCATGGCCCACATAAGGGATTCCCCCAAGATATTCTGGTCGACACATTAGGGCCATTGCCAGGGGTTCTAGCGCTAGGATGAAGAGACCTGGGGACAGGGCATCCCTGCCTTGTGCCACTGAAAAAACCTGCGTATTTTACCAAAGCAGATGGGGTCAAATACAAGGCCTGTATCCAGGCTAAGAAGGCCTCTCCAAAACCTGAGCAGGACAGTATGAATCGCAGATACTCCCATGACAGGGAGCCCAAGGCTTTGTACAGTTCTAAAGAGAGCAGGAACCCAGGAATTTTCCGCTGATATAGAAGGTGGATAAGGTAGACAAGGCTGCAAACATTGTCACTGGCCTGTCCGGTGACAACCTACTTGGTCTCTATGGATCATGCAGTACAAGTATTAATACGAAAGCTTTAGATCTTGTCCAAGATCTTAATGTCCTCATTTAAATAACAAATTATTACTTCAAATGTAGGTTGCCACCATCCCTATTACACAAACTCTATACAAAACCTCTTTTTGGAATTTTGTAGGCAACCAAAGGAAAGGAAATACACATATATACATTTAGTTAAAAAAGTTATACTTTATTTCAATTGCATATAATAAAACAGACCTCCCTATGGTAAGGGAGTAATAGAAAACCGTAAATTACATCATTATATTATAAAAAAACAGAGAAAGAGGGTCAACTCACATGAATTTACTTCAAATTATGTAGTACATCCAGTTATTATTCGCTGTCATAGAGGTGAACCCCCATAGTAAACTTCAAACCGGAATCATTCAATTTGCAATACGTTCTGTGTGTGTGTGTATATAGATAAATAGATAGATAGATATATAGATAGATATATATATAGATATAGAGAGAGAGAGATCTATATGTATATTCTCACTAAAGTGAGTACACCTTTCACATTTTTGTAAATATTTTATATTTTTTCATGTGACAACACTGTCCCCTTAAAATAACTGTACACACAGCCATTAATGTCTAAACCGCTGGCAAAAGTGAGTACACCCCTAAGTGAAATTGTCCAAATTGGGGCCAAAGTATCAATATTTTGTGTGGCCCCCATTTTTTCCAGCACTGCCTTAACCCTGTTGGGCATGGAGTTCACCAGAGCTTCACAGGTTGCCCCTGGAGTCCTCTTCCACTCCTCCATGGCGACATCACGGAGCTGGTGGAGGTTAGAGACCTTGAGCTCCTCCACCTTTCGTTTAAGGATGCCCCACAGATGCTCAATAGGGTTTAGGGCTGGAGACATCCTTGGCCCAGAACATCACCTTTACCCTCAGCTTCTTTAGCAAGGTAGTGGTCGTATTGCAGGTGTGTTGGGGTCGTTATGTTGGAATACTGCCCTGCGGCCCAGTCTCCAAAGGAAGGGGATCATTCTCTGCTTCAGTATGTCACAGTACATGTTGGCATTCATGGTTCCCTCAATAAACTGTAGCTCCCCAGTGCCGGCAGCACTCATGCAGCCCCAGACCATGACGCTCCCACCACCATGCTTGACTGTAGGCAAGACACACTTGTCTTTGTACTCCTCACCTGGTTGCCGCCACACACACTTGACACCATCTGAACCAAATAAGTTTATCTTGCTTTCATCAGACTACAGTACATGGTTCCAGTAATCCATGTCCTTAACCACTTGACCACTGGGCACCTAAACCCCCTTCCTAACCAGACCAATATTCAGCTTTCAGTGCTCTCACACTTTGAATGACAATTACTCAGTCACTGTACCCAAATGAAATTTTTGTCTCTTTTTTCACAAAAATAGAGCTTTCTTTTGGTGGTGATTAATCACCGCTGGGTTTTTTTTTTTTTGCTATAAATGAAAACAGACCAAAAATTCTGTAAGGCCTCTTTCACACGAGGGATCCGTATGTCCGTTTTTCATCCTTCCGTTTTCGGATGAAAAACGGACATACATGTATCCCTATGGAGCGTCGGATGTCAGCGGTGACATCCGACCCGCTCCAATCCGAAAAGTGTAACGGAGGAAAACCCTACTTTTCCATCCGTTTTCGGATCGGATCGGGTGACGACGGACACTACGGTCCGTCATCATCCGATCCCCCATAGGGGAGAGCGGCGCTCTGACAGGTCCGTCGCTGCACAGTGTGCAGCGATGGACCTGTCATCTTCCTGCTCAGCGGGGATCGGCAGAGCAATCCCAGCTGAGCAAGCGGGTGTTCACGGGGCGGATCATCACTGATCTGCCCCATGTGAAAGAGCCCTAAAGAAATACATTTTTCTTTGTTTCTGTTATAAAATGTTGCAAAATAGTAATTTTTCTTCGTAACTTTTGGCCAAATTTTATACTGCTACATATCTTTGGTAAAAAAATCCAAATCGGTGTAAATTATTTGGTCTTTGTGAAAGGTATACAGTCTACAAGCTATGGTGCCAATCACTAAAAATTGATCACACCTGATGAACTGACGGCCTAGCTCATTTCTTGGGACCCTAACAAGCCAGGACAGTACAAACACCCCCCCAATGACCCCTTTTTGGAAAGCAGACATTCAAAGGTATTTAGAAAGAGGCATGGTGAGTTTTTTTAAGTTGTAATTTTTTCACACAATTCTTTGCAAAATCAAGATTTTTTTTTTCCCTTTTTTTTTTTTCTTCACAAAAGTGTTAGTGTTAGCAGGTTAATTAACATGTGGATGTGAGCGCTGAGTTCAACACAATTAGAAACAGCTGTAACCCCCCGAAAAACGTATTGCTCTTAATAGAGAGAAGATGAGGTGGTTAGGAAGGTTGATACACAGCTACAAACATTAAATAACAAACTGGAACTATAATAATATAATGGGTAATCAAACAAAACAGACTCTGAGCTGCTAAAGTCCAAAAAAGAACTTAATTATAGTCCATAAAAAGCAACTATAGAAGGCAGCCCTGTAGATTTGGAAGAAGCAATCCTCTGGGTACTGGAGAAAAAGAACAACAAGGGCGCCACTCTAAGTGCAGTATTTAAAAACGAATTTAATACATCTTTAAAAATGGGTACTCACAAGGGTACATGTAAACAGGCATGTGGATGATAAACAGGTGGTGCCAGGTGTCCCAGGAGTAGTGTCCAGTCACATCGTGTAGTGGCGTTCTGCTTCACTCGACAGGCTGCGCTGCTGGATGATCGGTATATCCTGCCGCTGGAACGCACTGTTTGTGATAAGGGGCACAGGCCTAACGTGACCTGTGATTGGTCAAAACTATTATAATCTATGAGGGACTTTGATTGGAGGAGAAAACCATCTGTCAGACTCAGGCATAAAGCTATGTACTGCAAGTTGAGTGCTGACGTGTCTGATATAGAAGTAGGTGAGGTAGTGTTTGTGTCTCTACTGTGACAGATCTTAATGGAACAGCGCTATATGCATATATGAAAGGAAGGGTTTATTGAAAAATGCAGTATATATTTTTCTATTAATATAGTCTGTAAAAAAATATATAATGAGAATGTAAGTGGGATGTGCAACTGAGAATGCTAATATAGATGAAAATAGAAAAGCCTGGTATAATTTGAATAAGAAGAATGAGGAAATAATATGAAAAATGGAAAACTAAGAGAAGAAAAATGAAATAAAAATAACAATGTATACTGAAATGATATGGATATTATATTATTATTAAAAAATAATAATAATTGTGGTGAAAAAAGTAATAAATGATAGAAAAAATGAAAATAACTATATTAAAATGGGTAGATGTATAAATAATAAAATAATATAATATAAAATAAAAGTAGTAATTAAATTATAAAAATAGAAATATGTAAATAAAATGGGTAATAGAATTATATATACTGCATTTTTCAATAAACCCTTCCTTTCATAGGTACATATAGCGCTGTTCCATTAAGATCTGTCACAGCAGAGACACAAACACTACCTCACCTACTTCTATATCAGACACGTCAGCACTCAACTTGCAGTACATAGCTTTATGCCTGAGTCTGACAGATGGTTTTCTCCTCCAATCAAAGTCCCTCATAGACTATAGTAGTTTTGACCAATCACAGGTCACGATAGGCCTGAGGAAGGAGCGTAGCTCCGCAAACGCGTCGCCTATCTGCCTATCCCTGCATGGACCCAGAAGTGACCTCGTCCCCCTTATCACAAACAGTGCATTCCAGCGGCAGGATATACCGATCATCCAGCAGCGCAGCCTGTCGACTGAAGCAGAAGGCCACTACACGATGTGACTGGACACTACTCCTGGGACACCTGGCACCACCTGTTTATCATCCACATGCCTATTTACATGTACCCTTGGGAGTACCCATTTTTAAAGATGTATTAAATTCGTTTTTAGATACTGCACTTAGAGTGGCGCCCTTGTTGTTCTTTTTAGCAGCTTATTTCTCACACACAGCATATGCATACCACAAATTACACCCCAAAACACATTCTACTACTCCTGAGTATGGCGATACCACATGTGTAAGACTTTTACACACCGTGGCCACATACAAAGGCCCAACGTGCCGGGAGCACCTTCAGGCGTTCTTGGAGCCCAAAAAATTACCCCATTATGGAAAGAAAACACCCCAACGTATAATCTATGAGGCATATCGAGTCTTTTGAACATGTCATTTTTTTCTACAAGTTTTTGGAAAATGTGGAAAGAAAATGAAAACGCATTTTTTTTTTTTTTACACAAAGTTGTTCATTTATACAATATTTCTAACACAAAGCATGTACATACCAAAAATTACACCCCAAAACATTGTCTGCTACTCCTGAGTACGGCAATACCACATGTGTGAGACTTTTACACAGCCAGGCCACATAGAGAGGCCCAACATGCAGGGACCGCCATCAGGCATGCTAGGGGCATAAATGTCAAATCTAATTTGACTACGTATTACACTTTGAGGCACTGTAGTGGCATGGATGAGCCGTGGATGGGGATGACTAAGCATGGTTGAGTCATAAATGTGGATAGCTGAGTATGGCTGGTTGGGTATGGCTGAGTTTGGATGGGATGGCTGAGGATGGATGGATGAGTATTGCTGAGTATGGATGGATGAGTATTGCTGAGCATGGATATGGATGGATGAGTATTGCCATGGATGGATTTATGGATGAATATTGCCATGGATGGATTTATGGATGAGTATTGCTGAGGATGGATGGATGAGTAATGCTGAGGATGGATGGGTAATGGATAAGTAATGCTGAGCATGTCTGATCATGGATGGATGGCCAGATGAGTGCTGGAATGTGCACAGAACAGCGCTGTGGGCAGTACACATCCAGCCCACAGTGCTGTTGCACTTGATCTCTCCCCTCTCTGTACGATCTGTACAGAGAGGGGAGAGAGGAACCGGATGTGACACTGGTTTGTCTGCAAATGATCGCTCCGTCATTTGACGGAGCGATCACATGGTAAACGGGCGCTTTCAGCGGCCATTTACCGTGATCCGTGATGCGCCGGGTCCTATAGACCACGTAATATTCACAGGTTCGCGCATCATCTTTAGAAGAGGCTTCCTTCTGGGACGACAGCCATGCAGACCAATTTGATGCAGTATGCAGCGTATGGTCTGAGCACTGACAGGCTGACCCCCCCTACCCCTTCAACCTCTGCAGCAATGCTGGCAGCACTCATACTCCTTTCCCAAAGACAACCTCTGGATATATTGCTGAGCACTTGCACTCAACTTCTTTGTTCGACCATGGCGATGCCTGTTCTGAGTGGAACCTGTCCTATTAAATCACTGTATGGTCTTGGCCACTGTGCTGCAGCTCAGTTTCAGGGCCTTATCAATCTTCTTACAGCCTAGGCCATCTCGATGTAGAGCAACAATTCTTTTTTTCAGATCCACAGACATTAATGGCTGTGTGTTGAGTTATTTTGAGGGGACAACAAATTTACACCGTTATACAAGCTGTACTTTAATGAGATACTGTGTGTGTATATGTATATATAGTGTGTGTGTATATATGTGTACAGTTGTGTGAAAAAGTATTTGCCCCCTTCCTTTTTTTTATTTTTTGGCATATTTCTCACACTGAAATGATTTAGATTATCAAAGATAATCCAAGTAAATCCATGATGCAGTTTTTAAATTATTTCATTTATTAAGGGAAAAAAGCTGTTCAAACCTGCCTGGCCCTATGTCAAAAAGTAATTGCCCCCTCCCTCCTAAATCATAAATGAACTGTGATTAACCACAAATTTTTGGAAAGCTGAGTTAAATTTCACCCTGGCCTGATTACTGCCAGACCTGTTGAATCAAGAAATCACATAAATAGAAACTGTCTGACAAAGTGAAGCACGCTAACAGATCACAAAAAGTGACACATTATGGCACATTCTAATAAAATTCAAGAACAGATTAGAAACAAAGTAATGTACACGTATTGGTCTAGGAAGGGTTTCAAAGCCATTTCTAAGGCTTTGGAACTTCAGTGAACCATGGGGAGAGCCATTATCCACAAATGGAGATAACTTGGAACAGTGGTGACCCTTCTCATGAGTGACCGGCCTACAAAAATTACTCCAAGAGCATGACGACGACTCATTCAGTAGGTCATAAAAGAACCCAGAACAACATCTAAAGAGGGGGAAGTGCCAGGGAGGCCGATCCAGGACTGGAGCATCCCAATAAGTACGCTCCATTGAGTGACATTGGTGTAACCAGTCAGGGACCAGCACTGCTGGAGATGAGGGACTCTCCTAGCTGCCAGGGGAAGAACTCCTCCAGTGAGAGTGGGGGGGCAGCAAAGGGAAAGGAAAGACAGATTCTGGTGGTAGGGGACTCAATTCTTAGAAGGACAGAGAGGGCAATCTGTAACCAAGACCTGAAGCGCCGAACAGTATGTTGTCTACCGGGCGCTCGGGTTCGGCACATCACGGATTTTGTGGACAGATTACTGGGAGGGGCTGGGGAAGACCCGGCTGTCATGGTGCATGTTGGCACCAATGACAAAGTCAGAGGCAGATGGAGTGTCCTAAAGAACGATTTTAGGGACTTAGGAGCTAAATTGAGGAAAAGGACCTCCAAGGTAGTGTTCTCAGGAATACTACCGGTACATCGAGCCACACCAGAGAGGCAGAGGGAGATTAGGGAAGTAAACAAGTGGCTGAAGAGCTGGTGTAGTAAGGAGGGGTTTGGGTTCCTGGAGGACTGGGCCGACTTCTCAGCCGGTAACCGGTACTATAGAAGGGACGGACTGCACCTAAATGAGGAGGGTGCAGATCTGCTGGGAATGAAGATGGCCAAAAATTTAGAGGGGTTTTTAAACTATGCGATGGGGGAAGGGTCCAGTGACAGTGATAGCCAGCGCGGAAGATATTCCAGAGGGTAGTATTGGGGGCATTAGTGGTAGGTTAACCAAAGCACAAAAACACAAGGTGAGTATAGTAGCAAGTCCAAGTTGCAATCTTGAAACACCCAATACGAGGACAATATGCGACCGGTCTAAACTATGTGGCATGTTCACCAATGCCAGGAGCCTGGCGGACAAGATGGGTGAACTAGAGATACTGTTGTACGAGGAGGATTTGGATTTTGTGGGAATTTCAGAGACCTGGTTCAACAGCTCTCATGATTGGCTGGCAAACATTCAAGGGTATACCCTATACCGCAAGGATAGAGAGGGTAAAAAAGGGGGAGGGGTATGCCTATATATCAAGAATAATGTACAAGTGAATGTGAGAGATGACATCACTGAGGGGGCTAGAGAGGAGGTGGAATCTTTATGGGTAGAGCTCCAAAGGGATAAAGCTAAGGGGAAAATAATACTGGGAGTATGCTATAGGCCCCCTAACCTGAGGGAGGAAGTGGAGACGGATCTCCTATCACAAATTGGATTAGCAGCAAGGATGGGAAGTGTTATTATAATGGGGGATTTTAATTATCCAGACATAGACTGGGCGGAGGGAACCGCGCATTCATTTAAGGCTCGCCAGTTCCTTAGTGTCTTGCAGGACAATTTTATGGGTCAGATGGTAGATGCACCAACTAGAAATAAAACATTACTAGATCTATTGATTACCAACAATACAGACCTGATAACAGATGTGGAAATACGGGGCAATTTAGGTAACAGCGATCACTAGTTTCAGTATAAATCACACAAATAGGAGACATGAAGGGAACACAAAGACACTGAATTTCAAAAGAGCCAACTTCCCTAAACTACAAACCTTGCTAAAAGGCATAAATTGGGATAAAATATTAGGAACAAAGAATACGGAGGAGAGATGGGTTTGCTTTAAGAGCATATTAAATAAGGGCATTAGCCAATGTATCCCATTGGGTAATAAATTTAAAAGAGCGAACAAACATCTTGGATGGCTTAACTCCAATGTAAAAATGCATATAAAAGCAAAGGAGAAGGCCTTCAAAAAATACAAGGTTGAGGGATCATCCACAGCATTCAGAATTTATAAAGAATGCAATAAGAAATGTAAGGGTGCAATTAGGATGGCTAAGATAGAACATGAAAAACACATAGCGGAGGAGAGCAAAAAAAATCCCAAGAAATTCTTTAGGTATGTAAACAGTAAAAAAGGGAGGACAGACCATATTGGCCCCATAAAGAATGAGGAAGGACATCTGGTTACAAAGGATGGGGAGATGGCAGAGGTATTGAATTTATTCTTCTCCTCAGTCTTCACGAGTGAATCGGGGGGCTTCAGTAACCAAAACTGCAGTGTTTATCCTCATGACACAACACAGGAAGCACCTACATGGTTAACAGAGGACGGAATTAAAATTAGACTTGAGAAACTTAACATTAATAAATCACCGGGACCAGATGGCTTGCATCCGAGGGTACTTAGGGAACTCAGTCAGGTGATTGCCAGACCGTTGTTCTTAATTTTTACAGACAGTCTATTGACTGGAATGGTACCAGCTGATTGGAGAAAAGCCAATGTAGCACCAATATTTAAAAAGGGCCCAAAAAACATCCCTGGGAATTACAGACCAGTTAGCCTAACATCAATAGTATGTAAACTCTTGGAGGGGATGATAAGGGACTATATACAAGATTTTAGTAATAAGAATGATATCATTAGCAGTAATCAGCATGGATTCATGAAGAATCGTTCTTGCCAAACCAATCTATTAACCTTCTATGAGGAGGTGAGTTGCCATCTAGATAAAGGAAGGCCCGTAGATGTGGTGTATCTGGATTTTGCAAAAGCATTTGACACAGTTCCCCATAAACGTTTACTGTACAAAATAAGGTGCGTTGGCATGGACCATAGGGTGAGTACATGGATTGAAAACTGGCTACAAGGGCGTGTTCAGAGGGTGGTGATAAATGGGGAGTACTCAGAATGGTCAGGGGTGGGTAGTGGGGTCCCCCAGGGTTCTGTGCTGGGACCAATCCTATTTAATTTGTTCATAAACGACCTGGAGGATGGGATAAACAGTTCAATCTCTGTATTTGCAGACGATACTAAGCTAAGCAGGGCAATAACTTCTCCGCAGGATGTGGAAATCTTGCAAAAAGACCTGAACAAATTAATGGGGTGGGCGACTACATGGCAAATGAGGTTCAATGTAGAAAAATGTAAAATAATGCATTTGGGTGGCAAAAATATGAATGCAATCTATACACTGGCGGAGAACCTCTGGGGGAATCTAGGATGGAAAAGGACTTGGGGGTCCTAGTGGATGATAGGCTCAGTAATGGCATGCAATGCCAAGCTGCTGCTAATAAAGCAAACAGAATAGTGGCATGCATTAAAAGGGGGATCAACTGCAGAGATAAAACGATAATTCTCCCGCTCTACAAGACTCTGGTCCGGCCGCACCTGGAGTATGCTGTCCAGTTCTGGGCACCAGTCCTCAGGAGGGACGTACTGGAAATGGAGCGAGTACAAAGAAGGGCAACAAAGGTAATAAAGGGTCTGGAGGATCTTAGTTATGAGGAAAGGTTGCGAGCACTGAACTTATTCTCTCTGGAGAAGAGACGCTTGAGAGGGGATATGATTTCAATTTACAAATACTGTACTGTTGACCCCACAATAGGGATAAAACTTTTTCACAGAAGAAAGTTTAATAAGACTCGTGGCCACTCATTACAATTAGAAGAAAAGAGGTTTAACCTTAAACTACGTAGAGGGTTCTTTACTGTAAGAGCGGCAAGGATGTGGAATTCCCTTCCACAGGCGGTGGTCTCAGCGGGGAGCATTGATAGCTTCAAGAAACTATTAGATAATCACCTGAATGACCGCAATATACAGGGATATATAATGTAATACTGACATATAATCACACACATAGGTTGGACTTGATGGACTTGTGTCTTTTTTCAACCTCACCTACTATGTAACTATGTAACTGAAGGCCTCACTTGCCTCAGGTCAGATCAGTGTTCACGATTCAACAATCAGAAAGAGACAGGGAAAAAATGGCATCCATGGGAGAGTTCCAAGGCCAAAGCCACTGCTGACCAAAAAGAACACAAAGGCTCATCTCACATTTACCAAAAAAAATCTTGATTATCCCCAAGACTTTTAGGTAAATCTTCTGTGAACTGATAAGACAAAAATATAACTTTTTGGAAGGTGTGCGTCTGGCATAAAACTAATACAGCATTTCATAACAAGAACATCATACCAACAGTCAGACATGGTGGTGGTAGCGTGATGGTCTGGGGCTGCTTTGCAGCTTCAGGACCTGGACGACTTGCCATAATTGATGGAACCATGAATTCTGAGCTCTACCAGAAAATCCTAAAGGAGGATATCCGTCCATCAATTTCTGACCTCACGCGCAAGTGCACTTGGCTTATGCAGCAGGACAATGATCCGAAACACAACAGCAAGTCCACCTCCAAATGGTTCGTGGCCTAGTCGAAGCCCGGACGTAAATGCAACTGAGATGCTGTATCATGACCTTGCACAAGCCGTTCATGCTAGAAAACCCTCCAATGTGGCTGAATTAAAACAATTCTGCTAAGAAGAGTGGACCAAAATTGCTCCACAGCAATGTGAAAGCCTCATTGCCAGTTATCGCAAACGCTCGATTGCAGTTGTTGCCGCCAAGGGTGGCACAACCAGTTATTAGGTTTAGGGGCAATTACTTTTTCACATAAAGCCAGGCAGGTTTGGACAGCTTTTTTTCCTTAATAAATGAAACATTATTTAACAACTGCATTTTGTATTTACTCGGGTTATCTTTGTGTAATAACATTTTTTGATGATCTGAGTCATTTAAGTGTGACAAATATGCAAAAAAATATAAAATTAGAAAAGGGGGAAATAGTTTTACACACAACTGTATGTAAGTGTGTGTGTGTGTGTGTGTGTGTGTGTGTGTATATATATATATATATATATATATATATATGTATATATATATATATATATATATATATATATATATATGTATATATATATATATATATATATATATATATATATATATATATGTGTATATATATATATATATATATATATATATATATATATATATATATATACACACACACAGTGGGGACGGAAAGTATTCAGACCCCCTTAAATTTTTTACTCTTTGTTATATTGCAGCCATTTGCGAAAATCATTTAAGTTAATTTTTATCCTCATTAATGTACACACAGCACCCCATATTGACAGAAAAACACAGAATTGTTGACACTTTTGCAGATTTATTAAAAAAGAAAAACTGAAATATCACATGGTCCTAAGTATTCAGACCCTTTGCTGTGACACTCATATATATTTAACTCAGGTGCTGTCCATTTCTTCTGATTATCCTTGAGATGGTTCTACACCTTCATTTGAGTCCAGCTGTGTTTGATTATACTGATTGGACTTGATTAGGAAAGCCACACATCTGTCTATATAAGACCTTACAGCTCACAGTGCATGTCAGAGCAAATGAGAATCATGAGGTCAAAGGAACTGCCTGAAGAGCTCAGAGACAGAATTGTGGCAAGGCACAGATCTGGCCAAGGTTACAAAAAAAATTCTGCTGCACTTAAGGTTCCTAAGAGCACAGTGGCCTCCATAATCCTTCAATGGAAGACGTTTGGGAGGACCAGAACCCTTCCTAGAGCTGGCCGTCCGGCCAAACTGAGCTATCGGGGGAGAAGAGCCTTGGTGAGAGAGGTAAAGAAGAACCCAAAGATCACTGTGACTGAGCTCCAGAGATGCAGTCGGGAGATGGGAGAAAATTGTAGAAAGTCAACCATCACTGCAGCCCTCCACCAGTCGGGGCTTTATGGCAGAGTGGCCCGATGGAAGCCTCTTCTCAGTGCAAGACACATAAAAGCCTGCATGGAGTTTTCTAAAAAAATAAACACCTGAAGGACTCCAAGATGGTGAGAAATAAGATTCTCTGGTGTGATGAGACCAAGATAGAACTTTTTGGCCTTAATTCTAAGCGGTATGCGTGGAGAAAACCAGGCACTGCTCATCACCTGTCCAATACAGTCCCAACAGTGAAGCATGGTGGTGGCAGCATCATGCTGTGGGGGTGTTTTTCAGCTGCAGGGACAGGACGACTGGTTGCAATCGAGGGAAATATGAATGCGGCCAAGTACAGGGATATCCTGGACGAAAACCTTCTCCAGAGTGCTCAGGACCTCAGACTGGGCAGAAGGTTTACCTTCCAACAAGACAATGACCCTAAGCACACAGCTAAAATAACGAAGGAGTGGCTTCACAACAACTCTGTGACTGTTCTTGAATGGCCCAGCCAGAGCCCTGACCTAAACCCAATTGAGCATCTCTGGAGAGACCTAAAAATGGCTGTCCACCAACGTTTACCATCCAACCTGACAGAACTGGAGAGGATCTGCAAGGAGGAATGGCAGAGGATCCCCAAATCCAGGTGTTGCATCTTTCCCAAAAAGACTCATGGCTGCATTAGATCAAAAGGGTGCTTCTACTAAATACTGAGCAAAGGGTCTGAATACTTAGGACCATGTGCTATTTCAGTTTTTCTTTTTTAATAAATCTGCAAAAATGTCAACAATTCTGTGTTTTTCTGTCAATATGAGGTGCTGTGTGTACATTAATGAGGAAAAAAAATGAACTTAAATGATTTTAGTAAATGGCTGCAATATAACAGGGTGAAAAATTTAAGGGGGTCTGAATACTTTCCGTCCCCACTGTTTGTGTGTGTATGTGTATATATGTATGTATGTGTGTGTGTATATATATATATATATATATATATATATATACACACATACATCTTTTGTAGGATTAATGTCTCGGTTCTGCTACATGGGATTATGTCCAATTCTTTCCTCCTCTTTGCCTGAGGTCTGTGCTCAATTCTGGGGGCCATATATTAAGCCACATGAGATTATGATGTAAGTTATTGGTGCCATGTACGAGGATGTTCCAACTGAATTAATGGGATATTGTTGAATTATAATACTATTCACTTCCAGTGTGGGTCACCCTGAGGAAGAGCGTATTGTAAATTGGTGTTTGAAACATGTTGGCTGATTCTGGTTGGAAGTTTATTGCGGGGGTTCACCTCTATGACCGCAAACAACTGGATAATCCACATACTATGATGTACAATTATGTGATGTTGACCCTCGTCCTCGGTTTTTATAACCTAATGATATATTTAACTGTTTTCTATTACTCCCATACCATAAGGAGGTCTGTTATTATGATATGCGATGGAAACAAAATTGTAGAACTTTTTTAACTACATGAATATGTGTATATACCTTTTTCTTTGGTTGCCTATAAAATCCCAGAAAGCGGTTTTGTATAGATTTCAGGTTCTCATTTAAGAGGGAGATGGGGCGGAAGGCTTTCGGTCTGGAGTATCCTTTGACGTTTTGGGGATCATGGAAATGTGCATTCTGAGTGTCTCTGGGGAAGGTAAGGACCCATGTTTCAAAGCATTAAAATAATTGGTTAGATGAGGAGCCAGAAGCTCAGAGTACTTCTTGTAGTAAAGGCCAGAGAAACCATCCAGCCTGGGAGCCAAAGAAGGTTTTTAAGGAATTAATAGACCAAACATAAATCCGCAGCTATGTGGGATAACGCAGGGAGGCTCAGATCAGATTTTGCTTGGTCAAGGCGGAATGTGTTAAGCATAGCATAAAGCTTTGGTAAAAAGTCGTAAAAGGTTGACGTCGTCTGCTGGGGGTTAGAGATGTAGCCTCCCGCAGGCAAACAAAACCAGACTATACGGTTTCCCAACTGAATTAAACTTCCTGGCTAGCATCAGGCTAGGTTTGTCTGTGCAAGTATAGTATTTGTGTTTGGTCCAGCGCAAGGCCTTTTTGTCCACGAAGTGGAAAGTAAGTCAAGTTCCGTGGCCAGGGCCTCACTAACCTTCCTGTGGGCTATAGTGGGATGTGCCTTCCAGCGCGCCTCAGCATCGGCTAAGAGGGAATGTAGCTCTGAAAGGCTGCATTCCCGATCCTGGCATCTGAATGATTCGGCCATGTGCAGTGGCCCTATGGGCCTCCCACAAGGATACTGTTGAGACCGAGCCAACATTGTGTGCAAAATTTTTGGATTTCAGGATTGAATATGTTTGCATGTGGCCTGAGTAGTTAAAGGTTCATAATTGCGGTCGGGGGGGCACCTAGCAAAGCCTTGAAGGGCGACCAGTAGGACCAAGGGGTCATGATCAGACCAGAGGGAGGCAGGGATGGTTATTATTTTTTTTTTTTTTTTACCAGGGGGAGATTAGGAGGGTGCATAAATATATGATCAATTGTACAAAAATTGTCAGGAGAGTTAGAATAGTAAGTCAAGTCGAGGGCGGTCAGGTGGAGTTCCATCCAGACATCAACCTAGCCAAGGGTCAGCAAAAAGGAGCACAAGGGTTTCTTGCAAGGAATTTTGAGAAGTGGTCACACCTTGTGCGTATCGTCTGTCTACGGCAGAGTTAAGGGTAACATTAGTCTCCCATGAGAAGGAGGAGGTCTTTTTAATGTTGCAATATCACCGTACAGAGGTGAGAAAAAAAATCTATGTTGAAACCTGTTGGGGGTGTAGTAGGTGAAAAGGGTAACCTCTTGATCCCAAATGGTGCCCTGCAGAAGCAGGTACCTACCAGTGGGATCAGCAATTCCTAGGGCACAAGTTAAACAGGAGATTAGGCCGAAAGGTGATTA
Organism: Lithobates clamitans; assembly: GCA_037952925.1. NCBI lineage: Eukaryota > Metazoa > Chordata > Amphibia > Anura > Ranidae > Lithobates > Lithobates clamitans. The sequence goes on from JBBGZY010000209.1 coordinate 661,375, forward strand.
GGAATCCTATTCTATTCTTCTCAGTGGCTGAGGCTGTGTAAAATGTGGGATAATGCGGAGACCGATACCTTGGAGCAGAAGTCTGAGCAAACCTAGTCTTCTGAAGACAAACATCTATATGTTGAGGTTTATGGTGATGAAAAATGTTGGACCACTTAAAGGGGGGAGTTGAAGCCATGAATATTGCGTGAGTAGATTTTGAAAGGGGCGTTGGCCATGGTGGAGGGAAATTGGGGCACTCAACAGCCAAAAAACGTGTCAGCCAATGAACTATAAGCTGACTAACGGATAGTCCGGTGAGTCCTGAGACCCAAGAGGGAGAAAATAGAAGAGGGGGAAAAAGGGGAAGGAAGGGGGAGAAAAGACAAGAATTGAGGATTGTTGAGAACGCACCATTGGTGAAACGTATCCCAGTGATGTAGGATACTGGACAGGGGTACATAGCTGCTATTGTAAACCTCATGAGAAGCTCCCAAGGGAACCAGGGGAGGGAAGAAACCAAGAGACTACCGGCGCTATATCTTGAGGGAAGAAAAGGGGAGGTTAGGGGAAGAGGGGGAAAAAAAGGTGCAAATCCTTTGCTGATTTTGCAAGACTGTTCTGTCAAGTTCACTAGCTTCTTACAGCCACTGTAGCTTCTAGTTTGCAGCTTTCCGGATCAGCTGACTGCTTGGCTGCTACCAGGGTGGGGATATACTGCAATTTTGCGTTGGGTATGGCACTCACCTATGCAGGTGGTGCAATGTGATAAGTTAGCAACAGAGTTCTATAAAGGTTCAAGGATGTGGGCCTTCTGATGGCGGAACCCTGTCCCTGAAGACCCTGTAAGGGATATGCCCACTGGCAGAGCAAGGACCTGGATGGGCCTTACTCCCTAATATGCATTCCTCAGCTTATCTGACTTCAAAACAGCTGCGGTAGGTCAGGGTTTCAGCCCTGTATAGGAGCCTGGGGTGCCTTCAGTTCAACCCCTGTAGAGCTAATATGGAGAGTTAGACTGTTTCAGTCAGACACAATAAAAATATTTGTCGCACTGACAGGCTGATTCCCCCCTTCCCCCCAACCCCTTCAACCTCTGCAGGAAATTTTGGCAGCACTCATACATCTATTTCCCAAAGACAACCTCTGCATATGGCGCTGAGCACGTACACTCAACTTCTTTAGTCGACCATGGCGAGGCCTGTTTTGAGTAGAAGCTGTCCTGTTAAACCGCTGTATGGTCCTGGCCACTGTGCTGCAGCTCAGTTTTAGGGTCTTGGGAACCTTCTTCTAGCCTAGGCCATCTTTATATAGAGCAACAATTCTTTTTTTCGGATCCTCAGAGTTCTTTGCCATGAGCTGCTATGTTGAACTTCCAGTAACCAGTATGAGAGTGAGAGCGATGACACCAAATTTAACACACCTGCTCCCCATTCACACCTGAGACCCTGTAACACTAACGAGTCACATGACACCGGGGAGGGAAAATGGCTAATTGGGCCCAATTTGTACAGTGCCTTGCAAAAGGCACCCCCTTGGCTTTTTACCTATTTTGTTACATAACAGCCTTTAGTTCAATGTGTTTTTTAATCTGAATTATATGTGATGGATCAGAACACAATAGTCTAAGTTTGTGAAGTAAAATTAGAAACGCATGCATAAAACTATTTTTCAGAAATAGAAAACTAATAATTGGCATGTGCGTATGTATTCACCCCCTTTGTTATGAAGCCCATAAAAAACTCTGGTGCAACCAATTATCTTCAGAAGTCACATAATTAGTGAAAAGATGTCCACCTGTGTGCAATCTAAGTGTCACATGATCTGTCATTACATATACACACCCTTTTGAAAGGCCCCAGAGTCTGCAACACCTAAGCAAGAGGGCACCACTAACCAAACACTGCCATGAAGACCAAGGAACTCCCCAAACAAGTAAGCAACAATGTTGTTGAGAAGTACAAGTCAGGGTTAGGTTATAAAAAAATATCCAAATCTTTGATGATCCCTAGGAGCACCATCAAATCTATCATAACCAAATGGAAAGAACATGGCACAACAGCAAACCTGTCAAGAGACGGCCACACACCAAAACTCATGGACCGGGCAAGGAGGGCATTAATGAGAGAGGCAGCACAGAGATCTCAGGTAACCCAGGAGGAGCTGCAGAGTTCCACAGCAGAGACTGGAGTATCTGTGCATAGGACAACAATAAGCCGTACGCTCCATAGAGTTGGGCTTTATAGCAGAGTGGCCAGAAGAAAGCCATTACTTTCGGCAAAAAACAAAATGGCACGTTTTGAGTTAGCGAAAAGGCATGTGGGAAACTCCCAAAATGTATGGAGGAAGGTGCTCTGGTCTGATGAGACTAAAATTTAACTTTTTGGCTATCAAAGAAAACGCTATGTCTGGCGCAAACCCAGCACATCACATCACCCAAATTACACCATCTCTACAGTGAAACCTGGTGGTGGCAGCATCATGCTTTGGGGATGTTTTTCAGCAGTCAGGACTGGGAAACTGGTCAGAGTTAAGGGAAAGATGGATGGTGCTAAATACAGCGATATTCTTGAGCAAAACCTGTACCACGCTGTGTGTGATTTGAGGCTAAGACAGAGGTTCACCTTTCAGCAGGACAATGACCCCAAACACACTGCTAAAGCAACACTTGAGTGGTTTAAGGGGAAACGTAAATGTGTTGGAATGGCCTAGTTAAAGCCCACACTTCAATCCAATAGAAAATCTGTGGTCAGACTTAAAGATTGCTGTTCACAAGCACAAACCTTCCAACTTGAAAGTGGGGTTCCACCCAAAAAAACAAACCTATCTAAAAAATTCTAAAAAACAAAAACAAAAAAACATTTGGATATTTTTTTTTTTTTTACTTACCTCTAAATGCCTGTTGCTAGGTGGTCCCTCGTAGTCTGCCCCTTCCTCTGCCTGGGCTGGTGACATCACTTCCCCCTGGCACAGGAAGGGCTCGGCTCTTCTCCCTCCCTCCTGTCAATCATCTGGGACTCATTACAGGTCCCAGGTGATTGAGCGGCCAATCACGGCGCGCGGCGCCGCTCGCGCATGCGCAGTGGGTGCCAGGCTGTGAAGCCACAGCCCGGCGCCCACAGTTGAAATGCCGGCGCCGACGAGCGGAGGGGGGGGACGAGCGGGGCTTCGATCCCCCGCATCGCTGGACCCAGGGACAGGTAAGTGTCCAATTAAAAGTCAGCAGCTGCAGTATTTGTAGCTGCTGACTTTTAATTTTTTTTTTTTTATGGCCCCCCCTGGGTGGAACTCCTCTTGAAGGAGGTGGAGCAGTTTTGCAAGGAGGAATGGGCAAAAATCCCAGTGGTAAGACGACTTAGAGCTGTGATGGCCGCAAAAGGTGGCTCTACAAAGTATTGACTTTAGGGGGGTGAATAGTTATGCACATTGACTTTTTCTGTTATTTTGTCCTATTTGTTTGCTTCACAAAAAAAAAAACATCTTCAAAGTTGTGGCCATGTTCTGTAAATGAAATGATGCAAATCCTCAAACAATCCATGTTAATTCCAGGTTGTGAGGCAACAAAACCCGAAAAATGCCAAAGGGGGTGAATACTTTTGCAAGGCACTGTATATTTTCACTTAGGGGTGTACTCACTTTTGTTGCCAGCGGTTTAGACATTAATGGCTGTGTTAAGTTATTTTGAGGGGACACCAAATTTACACTGTTATACAAGCTGTACACTCACTATTTTACATTGTAGCAAAGTGTCATTTCTTCAGTGTTGTCACATGAAAAGATATAATAAAAGATTTACAAAAATGTGAGGGGTGTACATACTTTTGTGAGATTGTGTGTGTATATATATATTTAATACAATATATAATGTATATGTGATCCGACAATTCTGGGTAGGGGGTGCATATACGTGCTGCTGGCGGCTGCTCGCTTCTGCTCTCGTTACACACATTGGAAGCTGATCGGCAGGTGTAGGGTACTCTATGTCCTCTGGCACCCACCGATCGGCAGGCAGAGGGACAGAACTGTGTAAACAAGGCAGATCGCAGTACTGACAGGAGAGAAGGGATGGAGTTTGTGTCCCTGTAAAGAAAGGCATAAATTCTATCTCTCCCGCTAGTAAAATCACCTCACACAGTATGGTAAAACACTGGCTAGGCACACAGTTAACCCTTTAATTGCCCCTTCCCAGCCAGTGTCATTAGTACAGTGACAGTGCATATTTTTAGTACTGGTCAGCAAAAAGTGTCAGTGCCAGAATGTCCGCCGCAATATCACAATAGAAAAAATGTATAATAATTTTCGCCGCCATTATTAGTAAAATAAAAATATCCCATAGTTTGTAGACGCTATAACTTTTGCGCAAACCAGTCAATATATGCTTTTTGGAATTTTATTTTACCAAAAATATGTAGCAGAATACATATTGGTCTAAATTTATGAAGAAATTTAGATTTTTTTTAAAAAAATTATTGGATAGATTTTTTAGCAGAAAGTAAAAAATACAGTTTTTTTTTTTTGTTTTTGTTTTTTTTTTTTGCTTATAGCACAAAAAATAAAAACCTCAGAGGTGCTCAAATACCACCAAAAGAAAGTTCTATTTGTGAGGAAAAAAAGGACATACATTTTATTTGGGTACAGCGTTGCTTGACCACACAATTGTCAGTTAAAGTAACGCAGTAAAAGTAGAGTGGCCTGGTCATGAAGGGGGGTTAATCTTCTGGAGGTCAAGTGGTTAATTGTTTAGTTGTACTAAAAGTGGACCCTGCATTCTAGATTTTCATTTGAGAATCAGGTTAGCAGTGTTTGTAGAAAGAGGTAGTAATAATATCTGTTTAACAAAAAATAGTATGTTAACAGGATGGGTTACCCCATTTACCATGGCAGCTGCGCCTCACAGAGATGCATTTTTTTATGTATGTAAAGGAAACCTGTGCTGCCCACCAGAACATTATACTGCCCTGCTCTGCATAGCATTACTGCTTCCCATCTCAAATTCACATTATTAGCTTGTTATTAGCATACAAGCATCATGGGGATGCTGTCCAGGGTGCCCTGGTGTATGTTTGTGTATGATGCTTAGTGTAAAAGACTTTGCTACAGCTGTCTGTTTATTTTTTCATGTATTTTCTCTACAGACGAGTGAGTTTGGCTGAAGCTTTTCTGACGGCGGACATTGTTCTTAGCACTCTGCAGAACATTTCTGAGGGACTTGTGGTTTATCCAAAGGTAAGATAAGACACAACTTCAGAAGCCTAATACATGAAAAGCTAAATCAAAAATGTTTTAGTTGTACATGACCTGACACAGGATCTATAGTCTTTAACCATACTTCCAGGCAATTGGACACTTGCAAAAAAAAAGAAAACTGCAGGGACATCCCTGATATAACCCCTGCCATGCCTACCTAGGTTGTTTTTTTACTGGTGTCCTTAGGTGATGGATGCTCTCTGCTGAGGGAAACTTGCCAAGTTTGTGTGAAGGATTTTTTTTCTTTTCTTGGAGACTCTTCTGTGAAGATTCCTGGCTGCACTAGAATCTCTGCACATCCTTTCTGCAGGCTCTGGACAGGCTGACTCTTTGGCTGAGCCTTGGGGGACCATGCCTGGACCCTGCCTGGGGAAGATGTGGAGCCAGCCTGTAATGTCACTTGGGCACTGGATCCTGCGTGGGCACTCATCTTTGCACATAATACATTAATTTTGTAACAGGGTGCAGTACAGGTCCAGGACTATAGTCTGCTGGAGGTGTAGCCTTGTCCCTGAAGACCCCTTTTTGGAGGTGTGCCCATTGTGGAGAGTGTCGCCAAGTTGAATCTATTGGCTCCTAAAGTGTAGAAACACTCCTGTGGTAAATACAGGATTTGTGCCCTTCTGATCTGTCCCAGGGTTCTGCCATCCCTATGCCCTTGGATGCGAAGGCGTGCAGGCTGCAAAACTTTTTTATTTTTAATTTGACTTTATTTTCATTTTTCCCCAATAAGCAAAATTTCCATACAAAAATACAAAAACAGTAAAATACGTTCTTTAAATACATACTTTCTTTTTCATACATCATGGGACACAGAGTTAGGCTAATATTCATTACCAACTTGGCTATACTTCATCTCAAGGTGAATGGTCACTGGTAGACCAAAGGTCTTTAGGAAGTGATCCCCTATATAACCCCTCCCATTCAGGGAGTAGGTCAATTTTTTTTACCAGTGTCTGCAAGGTGGATGGCACGGTTGTTTGAGTTCTCTGGGCTCCAGGTCTCTAGTCCCACAAACGGTTCTTAAATGAATCAAGGGATTGATCGGATCTATTTGAAACAGGCTTCATATGCTTAGATAAATGATACCTGAGCATCGCAAAGAAGACTCAAGATCCTGCGAGGTTTTGCCTGTAATGCGGCCTCCAGGCGCTGGACCCTAAGTGGAATCCTGGACACCACAGAGCTAAGGCATTCCTGCAGGGTGCTATACAGGTCCAAGGGAGTGGACCCTAAACATGAAAAGGGTCCCGCCATGAAGAGTGAAGATTGGGCTCTTAGTTTCTAAGCTGCCCTGCGCCTGGATGGGTAAGTGAAACCCCTTTATTTTGGGGGGTGTCCCAGTGATTGTAACAATCAGTCAAGTTGGCCAGAGGCTCGACACCTGTGTGCGGTGACCATACGGGGGAGTTTTGGGCTAGCTGTGGGTGTTTGCAAAGTTTTCCTTTTTTTGTTTTTGTCTGGCTGTTTTTTACCTGTATGATGATGCACAACGGTGCGCCATTTCACCTTGGTTCGCCATGGCTCACATGTGTTCGCAAGAGCGCCGCTGGGCTTAGCAATTTGGCAGCCATGGCGCACGCGTCTTCGCTGCACATGCTCCATAGCCTTTATCTGGGTGTACGAAGATTTGCTTCATACGCGAATACAGCCACGCCCGTTCGCCGTTTAAGCTGTGTATGCCAAGCATGCGGTGCTTCCAGAGGGCAGCTGTGGGACACAGAGCAGGCTCTGAACCAGGCATTTGCAGCGGTGCATTTCTCCTTACCCGGGTAACGTACGTGAGTCACCAGGTGTTGATTGACAGGTTGAAGGTGCTTAGCAGGATTTGCTTGGTGAGCCCTATTAAAGGGTCTCGCTTCTGAGGTGTATTAAAACTACACCCAGGTACTCTTTTTGTGGCTAGTAAATGTTTTTAAAAAAGAGGAGCGGGACTAATACTACAGGGAAGGGCACACCTATGTTATCAGTAGTTCATGATGAACCTAGTCGTATCCCTAGTGTTGTATCCCCTGAAAGACCAGAAGCCTTTGGGCAATCTGAGCCGCTGCGCCTATCTGGTATTGTGCCTACAGTCAACGCTGCTGCTTCACCCTTTATCACCAAAGATGAACTGTCCTCGGCCCTAGTCAGGTTAGAGCATAGGATTGCTGGCATGATGGCCTCCACCCCACAGTGTGGCAAGAAGCGTGACAGATCCCCCTCCCCGGAGCCTCCTAGTTTGGAGCAGGAATGGGTTGAGGATGGGGAAGAGCTAAAAATCTCAGGATTCTGTGGAGGGCCTGGTGGATGAGTCTGCTTCTGAGCAATCTGGACAAGAAAGATATCCAGTTGATGTCTGCCTCTCAGTCACAGAGGCTTTTGATCCTGACTCTTACTGAAATGGTTCATTCTGCCTTTAACTTGCCTCTTGCAGAGGTTACTGAGCCCCCCTGGTCCTCTTTGGGGTCTCTGAGGCCTCTTCAGGCTGCACAGGCTTTCCCCTTGCACCCTATGTTGGAACAGGCGGTGTATACTGAAAAAAAGAGGAAAGAAATAAAACTAGGCTCACTTATCTCCTTCCAACCCAGTGCAGTGAGTGAGTTTCCAAACAGATTAACACATGCTGGCACTGTGATTAATCGCAATAAGAGAGAAATATATAATCTGGCTGCCACTTAAACTAAAAAAATAAATGAATGAATATGAGATACAACAGTCTGTTACATTAAACAAACAAATGTGAAAAGACACATAATATCAAAGCGGCGCTCCTGTCAAATTGCTGAGAATTGACACAATTGCATATAGGGTAAATGCACATAAAGTCGCTAAACATTAAATCGCAGATCTGACAAGTGGATAAACGTGCAGGTAAAGTTTGTGGCTAGCTTCATAAGTGAATAAAGAAGTGGAGATGGTCGGATAGTGCACCAATCACCGTATTCAAACCCGTGCTCCACACGCCCTTCTGGGGTTCAAACTCACCACAAAGTTGCAGATAATAAGCATTCATGATCTCTTACTGATTTACTGCTGGGCTGGCTTGGAAACCACATCATCAGCGTATATAAGGAAAAAAAGACAGGCTCCACATAGAGTAGTACTATTTTCCAAAGGATTTATTAAAGATGTGTGTTGTCCAAGTTGTATATAAAAAAACCTTGCTGTTTCACATAACTGCTGTCAATATCCTCTCATCCAGTGACTTAGTGTCAGGTTTCCAAGCTGACAGTGTTCAGCCAAAGGAACGAAAATGGATCGGAAATGGCAAAAAGCCGTGCGGGAGACACTGTAAACCAGTGAGCCGCTCAGTACAAATCCTTCCCAAAAACTATGCTGGACATTAGAGCGCAGTATATGTAGATCTATTCAATACGCCATGAGATCGTTCCCTGATCGATTTCGTCTTTCTGACTTTATCAAAGGGGTTTGACCTCATGGCATGGCGTGTCCCACTTTTTGGGACCAGGAGGGGTTCTTTGCCTGCAGGAGATGTAAAGCCTGCAGGGAAGTGATCAGACCACTTAGAGGGCTAAAGACCTTTGTTTCCCCTTCCAATAACAGAGTTCATGATTAAACAGTTTATGACATGCAATACGACACATGTAGTGTATGCCCTAACTTGCCCTTGTGGCTTATTATATATTGGAAGAACCAAACGCCTTTTGAGAATGCGTGTAGCAGAGCACATTCATTGGTTTTAAAGATAATAATTTATCTTTACATTTTAAAATCTACCATAATCAGAACCCTGCTGGTCTTAAATTTTGGGGTATAGACCACATTAAACCCTCTTTGCGGGGTACCAATTTGGTGAGAGAATTATCCAAAAAGGAAACGGAGTGGATCTATTTAACTGATAGCCTTGCTCCTAGAGGGTTAAATGTGGATCTCGATTTGAACTGTTTTATTAGCGATTGTTAATTTTTTAGATTTTAATTTTTCATTTCTTCCTTTTTTTTTTAATTTTTTTTTTTTTGGACACTGTAATTTTAATTCTGAGTAAATCCTTTGTTTCAGTTATTCAGAAATAACAGGAGTGGTTTTTATTTTCTATTTTTGATATAAGTTGCACTGTGAATGACCCTAGTGAATATATACTAGATTTTAGTCTAGGAATATTAAGAGTAAAGCGTACCACCTATTTTAATGCATTTTAATTAATTTGTTTTATGTGTATAGAGTGTTGTGTGAGAGAGGTGTTATTAATGATGTACATGATTTTTGTAGATTCTGTGATCCTCTGACTTAATGCCGGTTCAAATTAGTAATCTGTTTGACCTCCTTGTTTCCTTTGGAACTCTCAGGTCATGGAGTGCACCTGTTTAACATGGCAACTGAGAGGGATACAAGGAGTTAACACTAATTGCCTTCACACAACACTATTTATTCTGACACGCCATGAGGTCAAACCCCTTTGATAAAGTCGGAAAGACGAAATCGATCAGGGAACGATCTCATGGCATATTGAATAGATCTACATATACTGCGCTTTAATGCCCAGCATAGTTTTTGGGAAGGATCTGTACTGAACGGCTCACTGGTTTACGGTGTCTCCCGCACGGCTTTTTGCCATTTCCGATCCATTTTCGTTCCTTTGGCTGAACACTGTCAGCTTGGAAACCTGACACTAAGTCACTGGATGAGAGGATATTGACGGCAGTTATGTGAAACAGCAAAGTTTTTTTATATAAAACTTGGACAACACACATCTTTAATAAATCCTTTGGAAAATAGTTCTACTCTATGTGGAGCCTGTCTTTTTTTTCTTTTATATACGCTGATGATGTGGATTTCCAAGCCGGCCCAGCAGGAGGTGTATACTGATTGGGAACATCCTGACAGGATTTTTGTTCCTCTTTTAAGAGGTTTTCTCTTTTATATACCATGGATGAAAAGTTCATGAAGTGCAGCATGCCAGCCGTAGATACATCAGTCTCTTCCTTAAACAAGAATTTAATGTGTCCGGTAGATAACGCACAGGGCTTGAAAGACCCTGTTGATAAGAAATTGGAGTCATTATAAAAGCTTCCTTTTCTTTGGCCAGTTCAGCTATTCGGCCAGCCGTTGCAGCAATTGAAATCTGCCAGTCCGTAAAGGATCAGATCATATGGCCTGACAGGCCTAACCAGGAGGATGAACTGGCTGAAAATATACGCAGACTTTTGTGGCTTAAGAACTAGTCAGCCGAGCTTCCTTATAAAAAGTTATTGGCAGGTTTCCCCTTTCATGGGGCAATGTTTATTTGGTGATCATTTGGACACATATATATCCAAAAGATTTCCAGAGGGAAGAGTTCTCTACTTCCTGTGGAGAAGAACACCAGGTGTCCCTCGTTTAAAACCTCAGGGACTGCTTCCTCAAATGTCTCGGCGCCAAGGCAGTTCCGCCGCTAACAGGGCACTAGGGCTGAGCAAGCCGCAAGGCCAGGGCCAGAAAAAGCCATGGGTCCTAAACTCTTCTAAACCCAGCACCAAGCCCTCCTTTTTGAGGGGCCGCCACAACTCTATCGGGTGGGGGGGAAGGACTTTGCGAACATTTGGAGAACAATAGTTTAAGAAGAGTGGATCACCCCAACTGTATCCCGTGGTTATAAACTGGAGTTGAGGGGGGTTCCCCCCTAAGATCCAGCATTCCCTCAGATCCTCCAAAAAAGAGACTTATTGTTTCAGGCACTACATCATTTAGTGCATCAAGGAGTGATTGTACAGGTTCCTGTATCCGAAAGAGTGATCCTGTTTACGGTTCAAAAACCAAAGTGGGACACAAGGCCCATTTTTGGACCTAAGATCCCTGAACCAGTATCTACTAATCCAGTCATTTAGGATGGAGTCTTTACACTCAATTGTAGCCTCGCTCCAGATGGGAGACTTTTTAGCCTCCATCGATTATAAAAGATGCATATTTACACGTACCTATCTTTCAGCCTCATCAGAGGTTCCTGCGATTTGCAGTAGGGGAATGTCATTTTCTGTTTGTGGCTCTACCCTTTCGGGCTTGCTACAGCTCCCCTGGTGTTCACAAAGGTCCTAGCACCAGTACTAGGTCTTTTAAGGGCCCAATGGATCCTGGTGCTCAGGTATCTGGATGACCTCCCGCTCAGAGATCACTCATTACAGGCTCTAGAACAGAGCATAACATGCACAGTGCGGTATTTGAAAAGCTTAGATTGGATCATAAATGCCGAAAACTCAGCCTTGAAACCAGCTCAAAGTCTAAAGTATTTAGGTCTGATCCTAGATACATTCCAAGCAAGAGTATTCTTGCCACCCACAAGGATCTGTGCCCTAAAGGTACAGGTACGTCAGATAAGGGGCACCAGACAACCCTCCATTCAGCTCTGTATGTCTCTTCTACGGAGGATGGTATCCTCCTTCGAGGCAGTGTCCTATGCCCAGCTACAGCAGTTTGTGTCCCGAACAAGAGATCCTCTGGCAATCGGAGCAGATGCTCTGGTAGTTCCATGGAGCCAGTAATCTCTGGTTTAGGCTTTCCCTCTGATCCCTCTCCTTCCACATTTGTTGTGCAGGATTCAGAGAAAGGGGGTTCCAGTCATTCTGGTGGCACCAGCCTGGCCCAAAAGGTCCTGGTTCCCGGAGATTGTGAGACTGACAATAGACGGGCCATGGACACTTCAGCATCGGCCAGATCTTCTGTCTCAAGGTCCTATATTTAACCCCAATTTACAGTTTCTAAACTTGACGGCATGGCTATTGAAGCCAGGGTGTTAAAGGACCGTGGCATCTCGGGACCAGTAGTGTCTACACTAGTGAATGCTATAAAAGCTGTCACTGGGAAGATCTATTGTAAGGTCTGGAAGACTTGTATTACTTGGTGTGAAGCCAAAAAATGGCATCCTCGGAAATACGTGATTGGGAGAATTCTCTTTTCAATAGTCAGCTGTGGAAATCAAATTGGCTTGGAGTACAATCAGAGGTCAATTTTCGGCCCTATCAGTATTCTTCTAAAGGCATTTAGCCTCCCATTCGCTGGTCAGAACCCTTTATGCAGGGGCCAACTCGCTTGCTTCCCCCCCATTAGGTCACCTATGTGTCCTTGGGACTTGAACTTGGTACTGTCTGTGTTACAGAAACGACCATTTGAGCCTATCAAGGAAATTCCATTAGACTTGCTGTCACGGAAGCTAGCCTTCCTGATGATGGCCATCACCTCAGCTAGAAGGGTGTCGGAGTTGGCGGCCCTTTCGTGTAGGGAACCATACTTGAACCTTCACCATGACAGGGTCGTGTTATGACCTGTTCCATCCTTTTTGCAAAAAGTGGTGTCAGCCTTTCATTTAAATCGGGACATTATTTTGCCTTCTTTTTTTCTCTCAGCCTCGTTCGGCAAAAGAGAGATGACTGCATTCTTTGGCTATTTTCCGGGCAGTCAAGGTTTATTTGTCTAGATCTGCGAAGATCCGAGGATCAGACTCTGTTTTTTTTGTTTTTTTTGTTTTTGTTTTTCCCTAAAGCTTTCTATGCCAATTGGGTCCACCAATTGGCCATTCAGGCCTATGGTCTGAAACGTAGTAAAACTCCTCCCTTTAGGGTGAGAGCGCATTCTACCAGGGGTGTAGGAACCTCTTGGGCTTTTCGCTATCAGGTATCTGTGGCTCAGATTTGTAAGGCTGCTACCTGGTCTTCGATGTATACGTTCACACAGTTTTATCAAGTGGATGTTCGAGCAGCCAAGGATTCGGCTTTCGGCCGCAGTGTACTGTGGGCTGCCGTATAAGGTCTGATGGCTATTGTTTGTCAGGGTGAGTCTCCCTCCCCTCAAGGCTTTTGCTCTGGGACGTCCCAGTAGGTAATGAATATTAGCCTAACTCTGTGTCCCATGATGTATGAAAAAGAAATTGGATTTTTTCATCATACTCAAAGAAAAGGATTTTACAGGTAAGTATGTCATGGGACACAGAGGTCCATCCCCTCTTTTTTGAGGATTCAGTGCTTGCTACAGAACTTCCTGTATGGGAGGGGTTATATAGGGGATCACTTCCTGTATAAAGACCTTTTGTCTACCAGTGTCTATTCACCTGGAGATGAAGTATAACCCAGTAGGTAACGAATATTAGCCTAACTCTGTGTCCCATGATGTGTCCCATGATGTATTCAAAGAAAAGGATTTTACAGGTCATACTCGAAAAATAGAATATCGTGCAAAAGTTAATTTATTTCATGCTACTTATTTTATGCAACTTAAAAGGTGAAACTAATATGAGATAGACTCATTACATGCAAAGCAAGATAGTTCAAGCTGTGACTTGTCATAATTGTGATAATTGTGGCTTACAGCTCATAAAAAAATCTCAGAAAATTAGAATATTACATGCAATCAGTAAAACAAGGATTGTACATAGAACAATATCAGACCTCTGAAAAGTATAAGAATGCATATGTACTCAGTACTTGGTTTGGGCCACTTTTGCTGCAATTACTGCCTCAATGCAGCATGGCAGCTATCAGCCTGTGGCACTGCTGAGGTGTTATGGAAGAACAGGATTCTTCAATAGCGGCCTTCAGCTCTTTTGCATTGTTAGGTCTCATGTCTCTCATCTTTCTTTTGGAAATGCCCCATAGTTTCTCTATGGAGTTCAGGTCAGGCGAGTTTGCTGGCCAATCAAGCACAGTAATCCACGGTCATTGAACCAGGTTTTGGTACTTTTGGCAGTGTGGGCAGGTGCCAAGTCCTGCTGGAAAATGAAGTCGGCATCCCCATAGAGCTCGTCTGCGGAAGGAAGCATGAAGTTCTCATAAATCTCCTGGTAGAAGGCTGTGTTGACCCTGGACCTAATGAAGCACAGTGGACCAACACCACTGACATGGCTCCCCAAATCAACGCAGACTGTGGAAGCTTCACACTGGACTTCAAGCATCTTGCAGTGTGTGCCTTTCCATTCTTCCTCCATACTCTGGGTCCTTGGTTTCCAAGTGAGATGCAAAATTTGCTCTCATCAGAAAAGAGGACTTTGGACCACTGAGCAACAGACCAGGTCTGTTTTTCTTTAGCCCAGGTAAAATGCTTCTGACGTTGTTTGTTGTTCAGGAGTGGCTTGACAAGAGGAATACGACATTTGAAGCCCATGTCCAGGATCCGTCTGTGTATGGTGGCTCTTGATGCACGGACTCCAGCCTCAGTCCACTCCTTGTGAAAGTCCCCATCACCTTTGAAGGGCCTTTTCCTGACTATCCTCTCCAGGCTGCGGTCATCCCTGCTGCTTACGCACCTTTTTCTTCCACACTTTTACCTTCCACACTTTTACCTTCCACATAACTTTCTATTAATGTGCCTTGATACAGCACTTTGGGAACACCCAACTTCTTTTGCAATTACCTTTTGAGGCTTTCCCTCCTTATGGAGGGTGTCAACGATGGTTTTCTGCACAACTGTCAAGTCAGCAGGCTTTCCCATGATTGTGATTCCTACTGAACCAGACTGAGAGACCATTTAAAGGCTCAGGAACCCTTTGCAGGTGTTATGGCTTAATTAGCTGATTAGAGTGGGACACTTTGAGCCTAGAATATTGCACCTTTTCACAATGTTCTAATTTTCAGAGATTGTGGATTTGGGGTTTTCATGAGCTGTAAGCCATAATCATAATTATGACAAATCACGGCTTGAACTATCTTGCTTTGCATGTAATGAGTCTATCTCCTATCTTAGTTTCACCTTTTAAGTTACATTAGTGAAATAAATGAACTTTTGCACGATATTCAAATTTTTCGAGTATCACCTGTATGACTAAAAAATCCTATTTTTAAGCTCCCTTGTCTCATCTAGGATCAATGTATTTCCAAAACAGACTTTATAAATTATTCGAAAGCTCGGGTATCAATCCTGGAGTTTCGACCATGCTTTCCATATCTTTTCAAATCTACCCTTACCTCCCCTTCTCATATAGGCTGGTTTTTCCCTTATTATATTTTTAACCATTCTCAGCCAATCCGTTATAGACGGTGGTCTAGATTCTATCCATTTCCAGGTAATTGCCTTTGTAGCTTGATAAAGACATCTAAGAACTGCTGTTTGTGTAGCACACTCTGCTCCATATACCCCGGTACACATAATACCAGATCCAAACATAGATTTATTTACAAAACTGAGCTTGTTTTGTCCAACACCTCTTCCCAGTAAGTATATAGTTTGGGACACCTCCAAAGCATATGGATCAAGTCTCCGACTGCACCTCCACATCTGGGCCAGGATGCATCTGGATATCCCCCAAACAGAAACCATAAGTAAGTTTCTGGGCTGATAAGAGATAATAAATCTATTGAGGTCACTGTACTGTTCCATTGCTCATCTGTTAATTTCTCCATGTTCTCCTCCCATTTTGCTCTACTTGAAAGCTGAGAGTCTTTTTCCAATACCTTTTTAGATGTATTTTTGTTGTACAGCTTCAAGATTACAAGATTAACACCTTCAGGGAACTGGCATCTACTAAGGTTTTCAGTAGGGGATTCTACTCCATTCTAAACTCCTCTCTTTAAATTGTGTTGTCAATGCATGTCTTAGCTGTAGGTACTGATAGAAATTTCTATTTGAGAATCCAAATTCCTCTTTCAACTCCTGAAATGTCCTCAGTACCACTGATGTATATAGTTGGATAGTCTTACCACCCCTTCTGTTTCCAGTTACTAAAGTTCTCCAATCTCTCAAGCTCAGGTAGGTTTGTGTTATCCCAGATAGGCGTAAACTCTGTGAATCCTGAGTACTGTAATATTGATCATATTGTATTCCATACCTTCAGTAACAACTTTGAATGAATCTGCTTCTAATGCTTCTATCAGAGATGTATGTGGGGTGCAAGGCAGTAGCGCTCGTGAGTTATAGCCAGTAGTAACGTTGGCCACCTCCCAGCCTCCTACTTGTTCCAGCTGAGCTGCCAGGAAGTAGCTCCTCTATCTCTCGGCAACTGCACAACCTGCTAACTTGTCCTTTCCTCCAAATCAAATCAATTCCATTAAGAGGCCCTCCAATTTCTTGCACAACGCTCTGGGGATCCATATTGGCAAGTTGTGCAAAATGTATAGAAGTTGAGGCAACCATACCATCTTAATCAAACTGCAGCGACCCACTACTGACAGGAGGAGGTGGTTCCATGTTCCACATTTTACTCGAAATGCCCTTATCAAGGGCTCTAAATTTTTTAATATATAGAGCTTAGGCTTTACTGTTATGTTCCCAAATATTTAAAACTCTCTACTACCTGTAAATGTCTAGCACCTCTGGTAGCTCCTGTTCTACTCCATCCACCGTGCCCAGAGAACAAACCAAATCCTTTTATGATATCCATTTACTGCTGTTAGCGAGTGGTTCGCGTCTCCCAAAAACAGGAGGATAACATCCGCACATAGCGGAATCTTTTCCTCATCCGTCCCCCTTCTAAAACCTCTTATACTGCCCATTGTTCTAATGGCTATGGCCAAAGGTTCCACCGACAGGGCAAAGAGCAAAGGCAACAAAGGACACCCCTGCCTGTCCTCCAAGCCAATGGAAATTATTCAGAGAATCTTTCATCAATCTTCATTTTCTTCAACAGCTTCACCCATTTTGTAAATACAGGGCCAATATTAAATGCCGACAGGGCCGACCACAAATGCTGCCACTCGACACTGTCAAATGCTTTGACAGCATCAAGGGACAGCATGATTCTTGGTCCTGACTCTTCTAAAGGAATTTGTAAGTTTAAAAATAACCTCCTAATATTTAATGTTGATCTGCCAGGAATAAAACCACATTGATCAGGATGAATTATGGTATGGATTATTTTACTTAGTCTCGTGGCTAACACTTTCGCCAGTAATTTAACATCTGCACAAAGCAGGGGGATTGGTCTATATGATGCAGGTTGAATTGTGTCTTTACCCTCTTTTGGTATTATGATTGTGGCCTCTGTCATAGATGCCGGCAATTCTCCATTTTCCAGTGCCCCGTTTAACACCTGTAGTAGCTCTGGCAGCATTATCTATCCATATTCCCTATAAACCTCATTTGGTAATCCATCTGGTCCTGGTGTTTTATGGTGTAGCTGATTCCAATACCGTCTCTTGTAGTAATTCAATAGTAATCAGGGTATCGTTGGAAACACTATCTCCATCCAAGACATATCGAATAGTTAAACCCTGAATAAAATCTCCCATTTCTCTATCTACCTCTCTCACCTTAAACCTATACAAGTGAGAATAGTAGTCTTTTAAAGACTACTACTCCCCTACTCTTGCTACCTTCAGGCGATCCCTGAAAACTCATCTCTTCAGGAAAGTCTATCACGTCTCCAACTAATCTTTTACCACTTCCATCTGCTCATTCCCCACAGTTACAACCTTTTGTACCACCTGCCCCACCCTATTAGATTGTAAGCTCTTCTGAGCAGAACCCTCTTAATCCTCTTGTATTTTATTGTATTATAACTGTATTGTCTCCCTTTTATATTGTAAAGCGCTGCGTAAACTGTTGGCGCTATATAAATCCTGTATTATAATAATAATAATAACATTCACTATTTCTGCTGGACACATGGTCACCCCCCCAGCGTGAGTCTCGATAGACATTGTGGTGGACGTAGAGGTATTTTAGAGACCTTGCCAGGAGGGCCAGCATGTGTCCACTACTTTCTGCCTCCTCATAGTGAGCTTGTTTTAGAAAGAACCTTTATTCTCATCCTTCAATATAACTGTTGTACCTCGGTCCATTTAGTGACATTTTCTGGTGATAGATATTATGGCTATCATATGTTTCTTGTTAGCTGTAACCAAAAGGGGTTACTCTCCCTCCCCACCGTTTCCCTGACCCTGATGTCAGGACTAAAGGGGAAAGGTCCGACAATCCTCTAGCCTTATATCCAGGCCCGGCCCAAGACATTGTGCTGCCTGGGTCAAAGAATGAAATGCTGCCCCCCCCAAAAAAATCACGCCCACCAAAAGGCCCCCACATTCATTATTTTTATATCATGATAATAAAACTAAAATTAAGTTTATCAGAAAATCAGATTTACATGCAACAGCGCCTTGTCCATATGGAAAATTATGACATACCATTACGTTCAAATCCAAACACAAGCTCCAGTATTAATTTGTTTTATATAGCTTTATATAAATAGCTTCACCACTTAAGGACCGTAAGGTTTCCCCCTTAATGACCAAGCCATTTTTTGCGTTATGGCACTGCATCGCTTTAACTGACAATTGCGCTGTCATGTGACGCTGTACTCAAACGAAATTTATGGGTATTTTTCTTCGTCAGTTTAGGCCGAAATTTCTTCCTCAGTTTAGGCCGATAAATATTCTTCTACATATTTTTGGTAAAAAAAATCGCAAAAAATGTGTGTCCTAGGGAGTGTTTCTAACTGGGGGGGGATGGGACTGCCTGGAGGAGGAGACCGATCACTGTTCATAATCAGTATGAACTGCAGATCTGTCTTCTCTCTCCTGACAGAACGGAGATCTGTCTGTTTACATTGACAGATCTCCGTTCTGTCTTTCTCAGGAGCGATTGCAGCTGCCCAGCGGACATTACCATCAATCAGTGATTTATGTGCTTTACAACACCTTATATAAATAGTTTAAATGCTTCTACTGCAGGGGTCAGCAACCTTATAGCATGTGAGCCATGCATGGCACTAAAGCCTGCCATAGCCAAACAGGCTGTGCCTATTGGGGGTCGCAGTGGGACTTCAGATATCTGCTAGTGCAAACTGAGCAGTAATTGCAGGTGGTGAGGGACAATCCTCAATTTACTCTTTGCAGCACTTATCGGAAGTGATCTCAGATCAATTCCTTCTATTGCTTTTGAAGGGGAACCCCAACTGCGGTAGGGGAAGCACACAGCAGCCATTGCAGCTCCTGCCCTTTAACTGCACTTGGCCAGCCTGGGTCCCCATTGAACCACAGGGAAGCCACCCATACAGCTAGATATTCACAGAGCCGCAGAAGAAACCTCCCTCTCATACAAATAATACACACACACACACACACAACACCACACACACATACATACATACACACACACACAACCCCACAAGCAATGTCCCGGCTCTTGTGATAGGCGGCACACTGATCCAATGACGGTCTAGGAGACGGGACATTGTTACAGCAGCCGCCCATCTATTGAATCCAGCTCTGTGACACAGCATGTGATCGCACTACCAGGCTCTGGTGAGACTGCATGGGCTCTGGTGAGACTCCAAGGGACTTCAACGTCTTGTTTTGGCACAGTACTACTAAAAGGTTGCCTACCCCTGTTCTATTGTTCTATGTCAAAACAGTTTGTCATGGACAGACAACAATAACAACAACAATATTGCAATCAACCACATATCAAATCAAAATGGTGCTTTCCATGCCTTGGTAGCTGCAAATAAAGACACTACTTCCTTCAGGTGTACAGTTTGGGCTAGTTCATGTTCAATTGATATGGTCACCAGGCCCATCAACCTTTCTTGTGTCATTGTGGAGCGCAGGTATGTTTTTATTAGCTTCAGCTTTTAGAAGCTTCACTCTCCACTAGCAACTATCACAGGGAGTGTTAACAGTATACACAGAGCAATGAAGGCATTTGGAAAGAGGGTAGTCAGATTGTTTGTGCAGATGTACTCCAGCACGCCCTTTGGCGACAAGTCTGCAGGGACACATTTTGACAGAGCTTTCAATTCATCGTTGAGATCATTTGAATCTATATCCCGCATGTTCTCATGGGACAACGCTTTGCAATTTTTTGCACTACTGGAGTAGGTCTTCAGTTATTGCTTCCTTGAGTTTGGGAATGTTATAGAGCACCCCGAAGACATTGCTGTGTTCATGGAGCTGTAAAAACGTTCTTCCAGTGACTGGATAGCAGAGTCTAGAACTTGGAAAAAAATGTTTACTTTCATCTGTTTAGGATCACTGATGCTTTCATCCTCTGCCTCATAGTAAAAATGGGTTCTTCTGTGGGGATCCCGAACTTCTGCAAAGTGAAAAGCCAGCTCAATGTCAAGTTCCTCTGCCATCTTTTCTGCACTTTTCAAAACCTTTTCAAATTCCTTATCTGATCAGTAAGCCTGGAGGAATCATTTTGTCATCTGAAGTTGAACTGCTGCAGAAATATCAACATCAATCTCTTGTAGTCTTTTGCTTACAATATTTACAATAAAGACTATATCATGCCACAACACTAGACCACAAAGAAATTTAAAATTACATATATTCCTTGTAATTCCTCTGCATTCTGCCAGTGTTTTGCCAGGAGCTGCTCCTGTTAAAGTACCATCCTCCTTGGGGGGGTGTGACCGGATGTGAAGGAAGCAGAACGTGTTCCCGGTGAGCTTCGCATCTCTCCTGCAATTTCATCCATTAACTGGAGCAATTATAACCTGATCTTCGGTACTTAAGTACCGGACAGTGAAGACCGCATTCTGGTCATGACAAAAGGAGCTGCAAGGGCTGGGAAGCAGGTTCCGAAGTGCCAACGCAGGACCCACGCTGCACGAGGCTCTGCCACGAGTCCTCCCGCCGCCATCTTGCCTCCCCCTCGCTGTACTGCACAGGAGAGCTCACAAGCCCAGAGAATGGAGGTTCCAACCAATGTGGCTAAAGTATTAGGTTCTGAGGATTCCCCGTCAGTGTCTCCGGTCCCAGAGACACCGCAGGATGCCATAACCAGACCTATCTTGGAAGCTATAGCAGCAAGCAAGGTGGTGGTCATGGTGAGCATAGATCACCTTACTACAGAGTGTACTTTGATCAGACATGACCTGGACAAGATAAGGGGGAGAATAACACTGGCTGAGGACAGAATCTCTGAAGTGGAGGATTTATCTCATTCTCATGGAAATCACTTAACAGAATTGCGCGCAATGGTGAAGTCGCTGCAAAGCAGAACCGACGACGCAGAAGACAGGCAGAGGAGGAATAATGTACAGGTGGTGGGCCTGCCAGAAGGGGCTGAAGGTTCTCAATTAATTCTTTTGCTGAACAGTTTTTCAAACAATTGCTGGATCTTGGGGAGCCCCCCCCAACTTATGTGGTAGAACGAGCCCATCGGGTGCCCACAGGCAGACGCCCGCCGGGTGAATACCCCAGACCGTTTCTGGTACGGTTCCTGAATTATAGAGACCGCAACAGAATTCTGGCTGCTTCAAGAAAACCTCCTGAGTTAAAGTTTGAGAATGCTAAGGTGATGCCGTTTCCCGACTTTTCAGCGGAGACCCAGAGGAAAAGGCGCTCTTTCAATGATGTGAGGAAGAGATTGAGAGAGAAAAACATACAGTACAGTATGCTTTACCCCAGCAAGCTGAGGATTCAACATAATGGCACAGTCAAATTCTTTGATACTCCAAGTGAAGCCTGCGATTTGATGGATCGGAACCTGTGAAGACTGCTGCAGTCTGGCTAAGAATTCCATCTACACGTATACACTAGAATGCGAGGAAAAAAGCAGGTCCGGATTTGAGATTTTTCTTGGTTTTATTTTTATTTTTTCTCTTTCCTTGGGGTTTTTTTTTTCTTTTCTTTCTCATACTTGAGGTGAAGCTGTCTAACATTTGAGTTACTGTGTGTTACGGAATGTTGGTGTCCTTGCTTTCATCACTGAGACACTAATCCTGAGAAGTGTATCCACAGTACTGCCACTAGAGGGCCTTGCATCATTGTGGTATACAGATTCGGATGCTCCTAAAGTGTACATGCATATGTGCTTCAAATTTTTTGGGTCTTTATTGCCTATTTTTTATCTTTTATCCTCTTTTTATTTTTTTTTTGCTTTTCTGCTTCGTGCTCCTTTTCATGCTTTATGATGCGAAGTCTACGGAAAACACAGGAAGTTACTACTAATCCTGCTGGACACTTGCACAGAAGGTTGACTTTCTAAACTGTATTTTATTCTTCTCTGCTTTTTTTTAGTTGGGAAGTTAATTCAATTTGGGATTGAAAGCTACATACCGGACTTTGTTTTTTATTTTTTTGGTTTTGTTTTTTTCTGATATAATGGCAGGGGGGTTAAGGTATTGTCTAAGTTTTTATACCGGGGTTAATATTTGCTCAGTTCTCTGCTCTCGGTTAGTAATAATGGAGCACCTAGCTTCACGGTTCACATACTGGTTACTGGAAGGAATTGGTAGGTTTATACAGAGCAAATATATTGACAAGGGACTATAGCTAATCTTATTAAACTGGTTTCATGGAACGTCCGAGGCCTGAATAGTAAGTTTGTTTTTTTTTAATCAGAAAGGTTTTTATTTTGCACAAAAAAAACAAAAACAAATACAGATAGCATACAGATACTTGTACATAACATATACCAATTTCGGAATTCTCACAAAGCATGTTATGGGAACATTTATCAGCTACCTAAGATTATTGTAAGACAGTTCCGATTATATCTTATCAGGAATATCACCTATCGTACTCTTATCTTTTAGTTATAATAGGTCTAACCTGTACTATAATTCGCAAGGAGTATGACTCCAAATAAGGTACAAATTTAAGCAAATACAAGCTATAATAATGTTACCCTTGTATGCTGAAAGCTCTAATGATCTCTGATAATCTTAGAGTATGAAAATAGCGAACCCGTTGTTCATTTAACAGTAATATCAAAATCAACTCTACTGTATTATAATTCCGACAACCCTGACTTGATTCGTTATGTTTAGTTCAATATATTATACATCGGTAAAGTAAAGAAATAAAATAGAGGAGAAAGACAGGAGAAATAGAGAAAAGGAGAAAGAGAAAAAGAAAGATAGGAACAAAGCAGAGTAAAACCTTGCCATGCAGTACCTCATCATATATACTGTTATATATCCCACAGGGGCTGTCTCTTTTTATACTTCACACTTCCTTGCATGCGTATAATTTCTATACAGTAGTCAAGTCTACATCAACCCAAGAGTAACCTATCTTTAATTAATTGGTGCGGGGCCAAGCCAGGAACGTCTAACCACGCCTGCCATATGGAGAGGAATTTTTGTGGAGCCTTCCTACGTTGGTAGGTTATTTTTTCTCTTATTAGGAGCCTGTTCACGCTGTCTATCCATTGCCCTCTGGTGGGAACTCGCGGGGTAATCCACCACTGGGCAATTAGTTTCTTCGCTATGTATAGTAAACGAATAAGCGCTATACGTGTAGGTGGGGGTGCTAACTCTTCATCTATTCCCCCCAGTACACATACTACTGGAGTTCTCTCAAGAGGTATCATATATACTTCTGAAATCGTGTCCAGTACTTCCTTCCAATATCTGAATAGCTTGGGGCATTTCCAGATCATGTGGAGTAAATTTCCATGATCCCGTTCACATTTCGGGCACAGGGGTGAGTCCCTAATTCCCCATTTATAGAGTTGAAGGGGGGTTCTGTACACCCTATGTAGAAGGTAAAGATGTGAAAGTTTCTGTGACGCAGAAATTGATACCAGGGGGGCATTCATAAGGCATATCTCCCAAGTGTCTCCATCTATTGCTCCTATATCTTCCTCCCACCGCTGCCTGCATGGTAGTCTAGAGGGGTCTTGTAGTCGTGCTATAAGTGTATTATAGCATCTAGATATCATGCCCTTTTTAACTTCATCCATAAATATATCCTGTATAATCGGATGTTCTGTTGGTTGGATCCTGACAGTTCTATTCTGGGTTTGTAAGGCATGTCTCAGTTGGAGGTATTTATAAAAATTATTATGTGGGATCCCAAACTCTGTTTGGATCTGCTGGAATGATTTGAGAGTGTTATCTTGGTATAATTGTGAGATATATTTGATGCCTGCGTCCTCCCAGCTCTTGAAGCCTTTTAGTTTTTGTATTTCTTTCAGTTGTCTATTTCGCCAGAGAGGCGTGCTGGACAGAAAGCCCGTGATGCCTATTAGTTTTTTGACATAGGCCCAAAGTGAAATCAATAATTTAACCTTAGGAGCTTCCGGGTCTAAGTGCAGGAATCCCGCCTCCAAATTTGTCAATGCTGAATAGTTATCGTCTTCTAGTATTACAAGTTTTCGAATCGGGTCTTTCGGGTCCAGCAAGCCCCATTCTCCTAGTTGTTGTAGCTGGGAAGCGAGATAATACATCCTGGGGTGAGGGACTGCAAGTCCCCCCTCCTCTTTGCCATATTGTAATGTTGATAGTTTTATCCTCGCTATTTTTTTTCTCCATATGAGCTCTCTGAATTGGGTCTCTATTCTATCAAACCATTTTTTAGATATCCATACCGGGGAATTGTTAAAAATATAAAGTAGTTGTGGTGCCCAGACCATTTTAATAAGGTTAATTCTACCAACGACAGACAGGGGTAGTTTACACCAGGCCCTGCTTTTTTCACGGAATTTAGTTAATCAGGGTGTTAGGTTCTGTTCAACATAAGTGGTTGGGTCAGGGGTCACCTGGATCCCTAGGTAGCGGAATGAGCTTACTTGTATCATCTCTGCACCTAATGGTAATAGAGTGTTCAGGGGGTCAAGCGGCATCAGCACTGACTTGTCCCAGTTAATGGAGAAGCCCGATAATTCCCCAAAGTCCTTAATAAGGGACATGACTGTTTGTAATGAATCTTTTGTGTCTCCTAAGTAGAGCAGGGTATCATCTGCGTACATGGACACTAAGTCTTTATTCATACCTCTTTGGAATCCCGCTATTCTAGAGTCTCCTCTAATTTTTGCTCCCAGAGGTTCCAGGGCCAAGGCAAACAGCAGGGGTGACAATGGGCACCCCTGTCTGGTGCCTCTAAATAAAGGAAAAGGTTCTGAAAGTTCCCCATTAATCCGTATCCTGGCTGTGGGCGCAGCATACAAAAGCTGTACCCATCGAATAAAGGTATCTCCCAGTCCCATGTTTTGTAGTGTTTTCCACAGATAAGGCCACTCGACACTGTCGAAGGCCTTAGCTGCGTCCAGCGAGAAAATTGCTCTATTGCCTGTGTTGTCTACTGGGAGCTGTAAGTTCAGGAATAGTCTTCTTATATTTTGGGCCGTGGATCTCGTGGGGATGAACCCGGATTGGTCCCTATGTACTATTTTATGAATTACCTTGGCCAATCTGTTTGCTAACATCCGGGCCTGCAACTTGATATCGGATGTGAGCAATGAAATGGGTCTATAAGATCCTGGGGAATTCGCATCTTTACCCGGTTTTAAAATAACAATAATGATCGCCTCATTCATTGAGCTTAGCAGTGAACCCTCCTTTAATGCCTCATTGTAAACTTTCAGTAGTGTGGGGAGCATGGAATCAGCGTAGCGTTTGTATATCTCTGAAGGGAGGCCATCTATACCTGGTGCTTTATTGTTTTTAGTTTGAGATAGGGCGATATCCAGTTCTTCTGCAGTTAAAGGGGCATTAAGCATGACCCTATCTTCTATTGGCAGACTGGGGAGTTCACAGCTACCTAAGAAGTCTGTTATTGCACTGTCAGTGGGTGTAACTTTAGAAGTATAGAGATCAGCATAGAAATCACCAAAGACCGTCAGGATATCAGGAGTAGAGCATTTCAGAGCGCCCTGTGCGTCACAGATGGCGGAGATGAGAGAGGTCGATTGTTGAGACCGCGCCATTACTGCAAGCATATGACCAGTCGTCTCCCCCTCCTCAAAATGTGATTGTTGCAAAAAAAAGCGTTTGTTCTCCGCCAGCTGTAACGCCAGTTGCCCAGACATTGTCTGTGCACTCAACCATGCCCTCTCATTGTCTCCTGTGGGGTTATTAATATAATCGTTTTCAGTCTCGGTGACTCTATTTCGTACCAATAGTTCCCAAGCCTTGGTATCAGTTTTAATCCGTGATATTGTTTTGATAAGTTGTCCTCTCAAAAAGGCCTTCGCTGCATCCCAGACCACTCCCAGTCCAGCCGTACCAATATTATCCTGTAGAAACAGTGTAAGTGCCCTGGCTAGAGGGTCTGGTTCGGGAAACAGCGAGAGCCAAAAGGGATTGAGTTTCCACATTGGCCGTCTGTATCTATTTGGTAATGAAATGGTTACCCAAAGTGCCGAGTGGTCAGATATATGCCTGTCTGCATAGCCAGATTCCTCTATTAAATGTAGCATCTTGTCATTCCCAAGGCCCAAATCTATTCTGGATAACCCGTCATGTGAGGCTGAGTGGCAGGAGTATTTGTTATCGTTTGGGTGTCTGGATCTCCAGACATCTATTAGCCCTGTTTCTTCTAGTATTCTGGCAAAGGGGGTGCTACCTTTCATCTGAGAGATGCCAGCAGTAGGTACAGGAAATTTATCTTTGAGAGGATTTAAGAAATTATTGTAGTCCCCCATTGCCAGTAAGGGTACTTCTGGGTATTGGGCCATAAAACCTGCTAGGTGCCTGATAACCTCGGAGTTATACGGTGGGGGTATATAGATGCTAGCAAGAATACATTTGAGGCCTGTAATTGAGCATAGAAGAAAGACATATCTGCCAGCCGGGTCAATGCGTTTTCTAATGCAATTGAATTGAATATCTTTTCTGAACAATATACTTGCTCCCCTTGAGTAAGTGGAGTGGGTTGCATGAAACTGGTTAGTATACAATCGTGGACTGAGGCTGGGGGGAGGGTCCGCAGAGAAATGGGTCTCCTGTAGGCAGACTACCCCCGCATTCAGCGACTTGAGATGTCTAAGGACCGCCCCTTTTTTTACTGGATTTCCCAGTCCTCTGACATTCCAAGTCACAATGGACAATTTAGCCATCCCCATCTTGTTTCAGGAACATTGACCAGGCCGGCATAATTCTCATCAGACCTCCCGGTTCATACCATAACATATTATCTGAAAGGGGGGATAGGCCCCCCTTTCCTCAAATCATACTTGATTTCTCCTTTCAGAGAACATGTAGGTATTTGCAGACATGAAATCATGTTGCAAGGCAAAGAGAAATACATTATTAGGGTAGTATATAGGTACAGAAGACAGTAAATTGTTGGCTTAATGCATGTTACTCTGCATGGCAAGAATCTAAAGGTCAGCAGTTCACACAGCTACTTGGCTGCAGTGTTAACTTTTCCCACACAACAGGTGTGGGGGGGTAAAAGCCTTGAAAACTCCTAGTTAACCAGTAGGCTAGTTCCCATAGGGGTTTCACAGCTACGGTAGGCACGTATTGCTTCATTAATTGCAGACAAAAATGTGGAAAAAAAGGGGGCAAAAGAAACAAAAAAACGTGGGGAGGAGGGTAAGACAAAGAAACAGTTCTCCTCGACCGCCTGAACATCGAATATGAGAGTAGGAACTGTCCTCCTTAGACAACAATTGTTTTGAATCTTGAGGCCTCTCCACGGCCCAGGGATCCATCCCAGCAAAAATAGACCGGGTCTTGCCAGGTTATTGCATATCTAGGACTTATCTCTTAAGCAGGGACATCTCTTTGTGGTCTAGCAGCTTTAAGGGCCCTATCCTCACGATCTAGCCATTGAGCCGCCATGTCCGGGCGTTCAAAGAAGCGGGTTTCTCCGAGTGCGACTACCATAAGGCGGGCAGGATATAGCATCGCATATGGCAAGTTAAGGTCTCTTAATCTTCGTTTAACATCCATAAACTTTGCTCGCTGCTTCTGGAGTTCAGCCGAAAAATCCGGAAACAGGGAGATTTTGGAGTTTTCAATAGACAGCTTGCTTCCCATGGTTCTGACTTTAGCAAGGATGGCATCTCTGTCTTTGTAGTTTAAGAGCTTAAACAGAAAAGCACGAGGGTGATTGCCAGGGGGTAGTGGACGAGATGGCACTCTATGCGCTCTCTCCACCGCAAATAGCGGAGAGAATGCTTCTTTTCCAAATGTAGTGAGGAGCCATTGTTCGATGAAAGTGACAGGGTCTTTACCCTCTATCCTTTCTGGGAATCCTAAGGCGCGGACATTGTTGCGGCGCATGCGATTTTCCAAATCATCTAAACGCGCTGCATGCTGATCTGCAAGGTGGCAGTTATACTTTAAATCTCTCTGCATGGGTACTAAATCATCTTCAATTACACTGACCCTGCTCTCCACTGCAGCTGTGCGCTCTCTCAGCTTTTGCATGTCCTGTCTCACAAAGGATATCTCAGCTTTAACACCCTTCACTTCATCAGTCAGGGTTGAGATGGATCTGTTGCATATAGTCACTGCAGAGAGAATGTCTCTGAGAGTGGGTTCAGCATTATCCAGGGGCATACTTGGTGTCTGAGTGCCCTGATAGGGATGTGATACTGTACTCACTGCGGCCCAGTCAGAAGGGGATCCAGCGCCATCCTCCAGTGGAATAGTATTATCCATCTCCAGCTGGCTTCCTTCTTCTTCACTGAGGTCAGATGTGGGTGATGGTAGTTCTTTTGATGATTTATTGCCAAACAGGAGTTTCTGGGCTGCCTCCTTATATTTTTCCTTTTGAGATCGCTGTGGCAGAGCGCCATCTTGGGCCTGTGCTGCGGGCGGGCCGCCACCATTCTTGTCCCGTTTTGGCATGTTTTTCAGCCGCAAATCGGTCGGGTGAATGGATCTGCTGAGGCCCAGATAGCGTGCGGTTCCGATCGGAGGTATCAGCGGGCTGGATGTGTGATCCAAAGGATGATTACCAGGATTTTCGGCGGAGCTGAGGAGAAGTATGTCCTGCTACATGCGCTGCCTGGCCACGCCCCCCAATATTGAATAGTAAGTTTAAGAGGGCATCGGTGTTCCAGTACCTCAAACAGGTTAGGCCACATGTTGTTCTTTTACAGGA
Source organism: Lithobates clamitans (assembly GCA_037952925.1). Classification (NCBI taxonomy): domain Eukaryota; kingdom Metazoa; phylum Chordata; class Amphibia; order Anura; family Ranidae; genus Lithobates; species Lithobates clamitans. The sequence continues at coordinate 690,231 of JBBGZY010000209.1, forward strand.
GACACACCTGGACGGAAGCAAGATACTTGCCTTGCGTAGGCCATGGATTCAGCAGGCTTTTCATGCAACCTACTCCACCTACGCGAGGGGGGTGTCCATACTTATAAGTAAATCGGTTCCATGCACAATTCATCAGGTGATATCAGATCCGGGGGGAAGGTATATCACATTAGTATTAGATATCTGCTCTAGTAAAATGTTATTGGTGAATGTATATTTGCCACCTCCTTTCAATGTACAATGATTTTATGATATGTTAGTCAAACTGGCGCCTCATGCTCATGTTCCGATGTTAATCAAGGGTGGACTTTAACGCCACCTTGGGGGCGTTGGACTCCTCAAATATGGGAAGGTCAGGTTCGGTGGATCTTACATCCTGGGTAACCATGGCAGGACTCACTGAGATATGAAGGGCAAAAAACCCCACTGCCAGGTGTTTTTCACATATATCACAGACACACCGCTCCTTGGCTAGGATAGACCTTGCATTTGGTAGCCCGGTAATGCTGTCATATGTGAAAGAAGTTAAGTACCTTGCGGGGGGTTTGTCTTATCACAACCCACTTTCTGTCTCTCTGGCACTTCCCTCCGTGGGGGGATCAGGGGGGTGGAGACTTTGGCCGGGTTGGCTACAGAACGATCGGATAACTACTCTCTCAAACTGTTACAAGACAGAGAAAGAGAATGCGCAGAGAGCAATGCCAATTGTCCCTTGGATTCCTCCTATGTGGCCTTGTTGGAGGCTCAGAGGTTGCTCAACCTGCATTTCAACAATCTGGCACATACAGAGTCAAAGCATAGGACAGAATCACTATTTGCGGAGGGAGATAAAAACGGGAAGCTGCTGGCCAGGCTGGTGGCAGATTCTCACCAACCAGCAAACATCCCAGTTGTCAAATGTAAGGACGGTGAACTGATTAGAGATCCAATAGACATAATGTTTGAATTTCGGGACTATTTTTCGACCCTTCAACATTATGACCATTCAGCCCTGGTGGACTTGCTGGGGGGGGGCTTCCTCTTCCTAGACTATCTGACACGGATAGTGAGGCCTTAGAGGCGGACATCTCCAACAAGGAGGTGATGTCAGCAATTTTTACATTTCCCCCTAATAAAGCGCCAGGCCCAGATGGGTTCCCAGCAGACTTTTACAAGATTTATACTGATCAGTTAGCTCCCAGACTCACAGCGCTATTAGCTTATTGTAAGCAATGTCAGCAATTACCTGCATCTATGCTTGATGCGTATATGATTCTACTTCCCAACGAACCTTCCTAATGAAGGTTTTAGCAAAGAGACTGGTGGGAATCATCTGTACATTGGTGGATGTTGACCAGATGGGGTTTATGCCCGGTAAATCAACAGACACCAACCTCAGGAGGCTAGTCACTCATTTGCAGCTCCACAACTTAGACACACACACTAGAGTTGTGGTGTCCTTCAATATCGAAAAAGCTTTCGACTCTATCGACTGGCACTATATGTTGACGGTGCTTGAGAAAATGGGTTTTGGTCTGATTTTTAGAGGATGGATATTGATGCTATATAGCAATCCCAGAACAGCAGTCCGAATGGGAGCACATACGTCCCCATTTTTCCAAATTGGCAGGGGCACTAGACAGGGATGTCCCCTGTCCCTTTTTTGTTTGCCCTCATGATGGAACCTATAGCAATAGAGTTGAGAGTGGCGGGGGAAGTTAAGGCGATCAGGGTAACCAACATAGATGAAAGTCTGGCACTTTATGCGGACGATATGTTGCTGTTCCTGAGAGACCCAGGGGAATCCTTAGTAGCTGCACTACGCATTATGAACGAGTTTTCTCAGTATTCTGGGTTAAAAGTCAATTGGTCTAAATCGTCTATTCTACCTATTGACAAGTGTGCGAGAGACATGGCAGACCCGGCTTTGTCGTTGAAGTGGGTATCTCAGTTCACATACTTAGGGGTCAAAATCACAGCAAATGTGGCAGATTATATGTCACTTAGTCTGACACCTCTTCTGATATTTCTTAAGCAGAAAGCTCAAGCCTGGCAGAAACTCCCCTTGTCTCTTTTATAGGCCAGATCAACCTGTTGAAAATGAAAATTCTCCCTGTCACACTATATTTTTTGCGAAACGCTCCCATTTGGGTTCCCAAGTCCTTTTTTAAAAAATTAGAGGTTAGGCCACATGTTGTTCTTTTACAGGAGACACACCTGGACGGAAGCAAGATACTTGCCTTGCGTAGGCCATGGATTCAGCAGGCTTTTCATGCAACCTACTCCACCTACGCGAGGGGGGTGTCTGAAAGTCTGGCACTTTATGCGGACGATATGTTGCTGTTCCTGAGAGACCCAGGGGAATCCTTAGTAGCTGCACTACGCATTATGAACGAGTTTTTTCAGTATTCTGGGTTAAAAGTCAATTGGTCTAAATCGTCTATTCTACCTATTGACAAGTGTGCGAGAGACATGGCAGACCCGGCTTTGTCGTTGAAGTGGGTATCTCAGTTCACATACTTAGGGGTCAAAATCACAGCAAATGTGGCAGATTATATGTCACTTAGTCTGACACCTCTTCTGATATTTCTTAAGCAGAAAGCTCAAGCCTGGCAGAAACTCCCCTTGTCTCTTTTATAGGCCAGATCAACCTGTTGAAAATGAAAATTCTCCCTGTCACACTATATTTTTTGCGAAACGCTCCCATTTGGGTTCCCAAGTCCTTTTTTAAAAAATTAGATAGTCTCACTAGTTCCTTTATTTGGGCTCCTAAACAGCCAAGAATAGGTCTGAAAGTATTATGGGAACCATGGGGTGAGGGTGGCCTGGCCTTCCCGGACTGGAGAAAATATATAGCCGGACAGATGGTGATGGTACATAGATGGCTGACCTCGGACGCTGGGGACTCCGCAAAGGTCTTGGAAGCTGCACATCTAGGCTCCTATGAGTCCTTGCAGATGGCCATTCATAGATGAACCAAAATGGATCTTCCTCTTACGGATTCAATGAAGGCCACGATTAAGGCATGGGGGGAAGCAGTCGGAATGGCTTGTCCTAGTTACCAAGGTCTCTCTCCATCCACTCCCCTATGGATTAATCATAGACTGTCACATTTTTACTCATTTCATGATCCTATGGGTTGGGCAACTAGGGGTATCAAAACTCTTAAGGACATTACTATGGAAGGGAAATTGCTGACATTTGACCAGCTTAAAGCCAGACATGACTTACCGAACACTCACTATTTCAGGTATATCCAGTTACGACATGCGTTTCACTCGCAATTTAAAAGTATGATGGTAGAATCATTTCCTTTAGTCCTAGAAAACCTGTTATCCACAGAAGACCTTCCCAAGACTCTTTTTCAATTTCCTATAAGAAATTGTTTAGGATAAAGCCGAAGGCAGTAAATAAGTGTAGAGAGCATTGGGAAGCCGTGTTCCCAGATATTCAAGGCGAGGATTGTGACGATGTGTGGACGCACCCATTTCAACATTTAATTGCAGCTAGGGATAAATTAATTCATTTTAAATTCTTACATAGGATATATTATACGCCAGCTAGGCTGGCTTCTATTTACCCAACAGTGCAAGCGGAATGCTGGAGATGTTCCTTTGCTCCAGCGGCGGCTGAACACATATTTTGGAGCTGCCCTCAGATCAAACATTATTGGTCTGAGGTCACAACCTGTATCTCGGAGGTTGTGCTGACTCCGATTCCAATGACGGTAAAGGTGTGTCTCCTGGGATTGGTCGAGGAGGTGGTCCGTTCACGAACGCATAGAACACTCCTCGCTATACTCTTGTTCTATGGAAAGAAGGCTATTCTGTTGCAGTGGCGTAGACCGGGAGCACCTGACCTATGCTTGTGGAAGAGACTGGTTAATGCTATGATGCCTTATTACAAAGCGACGTATCTATCTAGAGGTTGCGGGAAAAAATTTGATAGTGTTTGGCAGTCTTGGTACAACTCTGAGCTAACGGTTGGATAAAATCAGTACATGGGGGTAAACTGATATGAATCCTGCTGAGAAGATTCTGAGACCTGGCTCTGGAATCCTGATCATGGACTGTGGAGGGGCACGGCTGCTGCAATTTGATTGATTCATGGTGAACCGAGGGAGAGAGAACTGAGCAACGGGGGTTGGTTTAAGGGAGGGGGGGGGGGCTTGTAATTACTGTAGGTAGTTAGGACACTGTTATCAGTCAGATAGTGTATATCTAGGCCATCTAGGTCTATTCTAGCTCAGAATGCTGAGTTAGATATACTTTTGTATTGTTTGTGTTGTTAAAAAATAATAATAAAAAGAATTAAAAAAAAAAAAAAAAGTACCATCCTCCTTAACTGCAGTTATGGCATATATTTTCCCAACCTGGTTTCGGATAGCTTCCACGCAACTCTCCCATCGTGTGGTGCTCAGTGGTTTCACTGTAATCTGTGAATGCCCAAGATGTTTTAGGATTTGCCAATGGTGGGTAGATGCAGAGAAGAATGCAAATAAACTTTGAATTACGTTAAAGAACTCGGAAGCTTCAGAACATGCCGAGGCAGCGTCGCTGATCACCAAGTTCAATGAACTGCACGGGACAAAAAAGGCTCTGGGATTTAACTCTCGCACTCGTGTTTATACACCACTGTTTTTTCCCTTCATATTAGCTCCATTGTCATATCCCTGTCCTCATATCCTTAAGATCAATTCCCATTTTGTTAGGTGCTTCGTCTTCTCCTTGTGGCCTAGGCTCTTGGATGTGGCTCAGTGGAGGTCCTCGCCGGCGGTTAATCAATGACACATACACACATAGGTATGCTGAAAATGATTACAAGTCTTTATTTTTGAATTCGTTTTTTTATGCTGTCTTTACAAGACTCTGCCCACAATTTGGGGCCAATCAAAATGATAATACATATTAGCATATTCGGTAATTTCCAAACATTAATAATGTCTACATCTTGTGATATCAAAAATGGTGACCCCTGTAGTTCAAGTTAATAGGTCAAAACATTCCTCACCCTCTGTCATTGTCTACTGGGCGACCACAGCTTCCCTAAAAAAACCTAATGTTAGCTGTTATGCCGGACAACAAAGTACAGAGATAAAACCACAAGCAGATGCTTCCTCTGCTGGGCACGGAAAAAGAGGAAAAGACATATATGAGATATTCCAGTAAATCATAAGACAGTCTGATCTTAATCAACAATATACTAAGATATGTTTCTGATTATTAAAGCAAAATAAGCAATGTGAAATCATGAACAGAGTGAAATCAACAATTAATCAATTAATCAATAATGAAATGTAATATGGAATCTCCTTACAATCCTCCCTTTGACCATTCGATATCATCGATATGGTCATTCCACCTTTTCATCACGCCTCAAGGAGTCATATTCCTCGGCTACCTGTCCCTCATGCCTTAAGGATTCATATCCCTCGGCCTCATTTTCCTGGTTCTCGTACCATACAGTGGGATCTCTGGTAATGGAAGTCAGCTTCATGGTTTCGGAAGGTGCTTTGCTACCCTTTTGGTAGAGGCATTTGAGTAACGTGAAGCATGCATACAAGAACAATATGAAAAGCAGTATGGTAAAAATTGTCATTGCAGTGTTCTTAAACCATGAAGTGAGACCTCCCAAACTGAAACCGGTAGAGAAAGGGTCCCATGTTTTCCCAATATCCCTTGCATCCTGTTGTAGCTTGTTTACCTCTTTTCTGTGTTGTGTAATAATGTCATAGTAATCAGGGATCTCGATACTCGTGTTGTGTATCCAAGTGCAGCATTCATAGTCCTCAGTAATTTCACAGAGGCCAGTGAGGGCTGCGCTCATGCTTTCTATAGCAAGGTCATGAAGCTCCAATTGTTTTCTAATAGCTCTGGTTTCTAGGTTTAATTTTGAGATGTCATCAGAGTCCTTCTCCAAGATCTCATCAATGATTGAGGTGTAGTTATTTAGTCTCTTCATCAAATCTATTCCCCAACCTGTCCAGGAAGGGAACCAAGCCCAGGTCATGTCTTTCTCTAGGAACATTTCTCTCTTTCCAAGATGTTTTAGAGGGTATCTTGGGTGGGTGCTAGCTTTAAGCAGGTGTCCTTGCCCATTGTCTCCAACTACTCCCATTATAGGAACTATTTTAGCAAGGTAGCACCATCCCTGAGGTTCTTCAGGAATCCATGGGTAACAGAGCAGTTTACCACAACAGATGTACGTTGTGTTACCTAATGCCAAAGGTCGTTGACTAACAACGGTCCTTGCACCCTTTGAATGACCAGATGCCATCAGCAGAGCCAACAACTGTGCGACCATGGAGTGGGAACTAGAATTAAAAAGGTCATAGATGGTAGCATTTATCACAGGGTCTGAGGTGTGAAAAAGTGAGTTGTCGGTAAGGGAAGCCATGGAGACATTAAGTTTTGACCGTTTGCACACCTCAGCTCCCCTGGAAATGTTTCCCAGTATGAAACACCAATCTGGAGCGTGGCTCCTGCCCACAATTTGAAAACTGAGGGGCTTATTGGGACTTTTTCTTATGACATTGGCAAGAATTATGGGGGGTGTTCCATTCAAAAAAGGAGTGATGTTTAAGGGAATGGCCATCAACGGGATTCTGGCTGTACTGGGGTGGAGTTTGCTGCATATCCAACATTTCTCAAAACCAGACTTTTGTGCATAACTGTACTTAAACCTCAACAACGACATCTTGTCAGTGAAACCTGAAGGGGGTTCAGTGGGGGACATACTTCTTTTATATTTTATGCTAGGTGCTTTGGCTGTCTGGGCCTTTCCACATATCCCTTTTAGTAGCCCTAAACCTTCTGGATGATACACACAATTTGCTATTAACCAAGTAGGTAGGAATACTATCAGAATCAGACATGTCCAGAGGCATAATGTTTTTCCTGACACAAAGGTGGAAATCATTTTGTCAGGTACTGTGTGCAAAGTTCTGTTATACGTTTCTTCCTGTTGGTGGGGGATTCGTCTCGTCGTCCAGAGAGATTTGTTTTATGCCTTCTTGAATGTCCTTCAAATCCGGTCGTTGTTCCTGAAGAGAGAAGTCTTGGGATGCTGGTGGAGGGTCAGGGGTCTGGGGTTGCTGTGGACACTTCTTTAACCGGCTGGCGTGGATCCAGGTGTTTCCTAGATCGGTCAGTACAGCAGTCCTGGAAACCTTCTCTATTTTCCAGGGTCCGGTGAAAATGGGTCCAACCTTCTTTTTGTGTGCCAGTTGTTTCACCAGTACTTTGTCTCCTGGGATGAAGGGATGAGTAGGTTCTGTTGAAAGAGGAGAAAAGGTGACAGAGACTTGTTCGTTCATATCTTGTAGCATACTTACCAGATTTTTCACGTACATTTCCTGTTGAGAATAGATGTTAATGTCAGTATTTTGATCTAAGAGGGGCAGCTCTATGTTTGCAGGAACTCCCATCAAGATCTCAAAGGGCGAGAGTTTTGTTCTAGCATGTGGTGTTGTCCTGATCTGGAATAGGACAGAAGGAAGGTAATCCAACCATCCTTTCATGGTGCCCCCCGTGGCCTTTTTTAACTTGTCCTTAATGTTCCTATTCATTCTTTCCACTACTCCTGCACTTTGTGGGTGGTAAGGGATGTGCAGTTTCCACTGTAAGCCTAGTAACTTAGCTAAAGTCTGTGTAACAGAGGAGCTGAAGGCAGGCCCTCTGTCTGACCATATGGCCGTTGGTATTCCGAACCTACAAACCCAATGGTTCAGTAGGCATTTGGCAGCAATTTTAGCAGTCTCACCTGTACAGGGAATTCCTTCAACCCAGCCCGACCATTTGCATACGATCACGCAAAGGCATTTCAAATTACCTCTTTGTTTGGGCATGTGTGTGAAGTCTATTTGCAAATCTGTTAGGGGACCCAGGGGTGAGGGCAGGTGGCCATGTAATCCATGATTTTTCCCTTGGACATTGTTTTGTGCACAGGTTAGACAACTGCTGGTGAGGAGTTTTGCCTGTTTACTTAAGTTGTTTGTGCAGAAAAACTTTGTGTATATGTTTGTTAGGGCGGTGGTACCTATATGTCCTGGACCATGGAGATAGGAAAGTATGAGAACACTGCTTGATTCTGGTATTCCCAATATCTTCCCCTCTTTTGACCAAAGACCTTCTTGGTCCTTGGTCAAGCCATCCTTGACCCAAAAAGAAACATCCTCTTCTGTAGCTAATCCCTGTATTTGTGCCACAACGGTTTTAAAGTTGGGGGATGTAAAATGTTCTTCGAAGAACATTGTTGTGGGGGCTGGCTGACCAATGTACAGGGCAGCGGCTTTTTTTGCTTCTCTGTCTGCCAGAGCGTTTCCTTTGGAAACTCTGCTGTTATCTGATGAATGTGCTTTCACTTTGACGACCGCTATCCTCTTTGGGAGAAGAATCGCTTGCAGGAGTGCTTTAATTTGCGTAGAGTTGGCGATTGGCTTGTTGTCAGCGGTTTTAAATCCTCTATTCGCCCAGATTACGCCATAGTCGTGCGCGACCCCAAAAGAGTACCTACTATCCGTGTAGATGTTTACCTCCTCATCAGAGAAAAGTATGCAAGCTCTTGTGAGTGCCTCCAATTCTGCTACCTGTGCAGAGGAGGGTGGTAAGGCTTTTGCTTCCAACACCACATCAGGTAGTTGGACAATGATGTCCCATTTATACCAATAGAGTTTCCCTCAGTGCAGTGCGGTGTGTCATATATGGCATCATTCAAACTACTGAATGTAGCCCCTGAATCCAAAAGTAGACATATCAGGTGATTGTCTACTCGCAATAGTACCTGTGGAAGACTTTTCCACGATGGATTGTAACACACAAGGCTGAGGGACGGGACATACTCTTGGCATCCCTATTGTGGTGTCCGCCGAGCGGATGGCCACTGCATCGGAATGCGTGGGGGTGGTCTGTTAGGTTGAGGCTGGTATTGGGGTTGTGGTGGGGGTGGTTGGGGTTGTGGTGGGGGTGGTTGGGGTTGTGGTGGGTGAGGATACCTGATATCCTGAAGGCGACGGGGGCCGGTGTTAAGATTCCTACCTCTTCCTCTCTGGGCGTTTGTTCTAATTCTGTAGGGACATTGGGACTTCCAGTGCCCCAGTTCCCCACAGTTAAAGCACCCCTGGTCTGGTGGGTAAGCCTGGTCTGGGGGATAAGATTGCATTGGTGGATAAGGTTGCATTGTCATTATGTGGGTGGGCGGAGTCCCACCAGTTGGCAGAGTCTGGGTTGGTGTTAGGGAGGGAAAAATACCACCCTTCTGTTCAAATACCCCTGATGTTTCTCGTGACCTAGCATCTTTCATAAATTCATCTGGGGGTTGTTCTGCCCACTTTGGATTAGTGAATTTAAGCAACTGTGTCACCTTCGTATCGCCACCAGCCATAATGGTGGTGGTGAACAATTGGGGGTTGGCGTTATCTACTGCTTTCCAAAGACTATATACCCGGGTACAAAATTCATAGAACTTTTCCTTCGGTCCCTGTTTTGCTAGGACAAGTTCCTGAAGTGCAGATGAACCCTTGTATATAGCAGACCAATGATTCCCCATACCTTTCCAAAAAGACACCCAGTCTTTATTTTCCTCTATGTGGGCTGTCCATAAGGCCTCTACGGGATGCCCCTCTGGGCTGTCAGGGTCAACTATACTAAGAATCCCTGCTATATCTTCCTTATCCAGGCTTGTCCCTGCACTGTATTTTGCAAGGAAAGCACCAGCCTCCCTAGGGCTTTTCTTTGGGCTGGGGCATAACTCCTTTATTTTTGACAGTGTGCCTAGGGGTAAGGGAATATGGACTTCCGTCTCCCCTATATGCATGAGTGGTGCTTTAAAGGTGGCACCTAGAGTTTCCTGTTCCACCTCCATTTCTCTTTCCTCAGTAGAGGATTCACCCTGCTCCCTTTCCTCCTGTGGGGGTTTCTGGCTTCTGAGTGTGGTGGATGGCTGTGAAATTATCTTTTCTTCAGCTTCCTTAATCCTTCTTGCCTTTTTCTCTAATTTCTTCTCGTATGCCTCTAAATCTTCCCTTTTCCTCTGTATCCTTTCTTCCTCTTCCTGCTGTCTCTTATTAAATTCTTTCTGTTTCTCCTCCCATTCCTTTTCCCTGGGGCTTAACTTCCTGACTCCTTCCTCTTCTCCCTTTTCCAGGGACACTCCATCCCTTTCTTCCTTTGTTATCACAGAATACTCTCTCATCTCACCATCCCTCTTATCTAGCTCTCTTTTGTAACGTTCTAGCTCTTCCTCCCTTTCCTTGAGCTCTTTTAACTTCTCTTCTAATTCCCTCTCCTTCGGATCTAACCTCCTAATCCTCTCTTCTTCTCTCCTACGTATACCTTCTGTCCGGACTTCCTCTTTCCTGTTTCTACTTTCGTTTTCCCATCGTGTAACCTGCGCCTGATCAGCTGCACTATATACCATGGTAGCTAATACTGCTGGATCCAAAGATGGATACAGCTGAAGACATGGACCCAATGTTCCATCCTCCTGTTTAACCATCACATAAGGGGGGGGTGCTTCGGGTTGTTGAGAAAGGGCGGGTGAATTTACAGGTTTTGGTGTGGGGGCTTTAGTTACATACTCTGTTTTATATTTGGCTAAGCATTTATTCCATATTTTGTAACAATTTTTCATATACTGGATGTCTTCCCATTTCCCAGGTGGGTAGGAGTGCTTGTGTACCTGACACACCTTGCTCACTTCCTTCCACTCGTCCTCAGAACAGGGTCCCACTGGCCCTGGGTCATGTATCCCCAGCTGTTGGCACCTGTCTCTGACCTGTGTCCAAAACGGTTCTACCTGTGATCCCGGTAGTGTGTTTTTTTAACATACTCATAGGGAGATGGATTGGCCATGGTCTGGGTTGCCGCAGAATTCCCCATCTAACAACCTTGGAAGTGTATGACTAGTACAGGGACAGAGATGAAAGCAACCTGTTTGTGCTATAATCTGTTCCCTGACTTGGGAGTAAGTCCCTTGGTCTCTTATGGCAGTGGGGCTGAAATAGCTATGAAGATTAACTCTTAGTACCCGGTGTAGGGTACCCCTCCTTGTGGCGGGATAGACCCCCCTTGCACCAAGCCGGTATGAAAAATCCGGTTGGTCTAGTAGTGAGCAGGATCCACGTCCTGTCAACACTAAGGAACAGTAGACCAAAGGTGCAACGTGGGCAGGCGGGCGCTATCTCACTACAGTCAGGCTCCTGTCTTAGGTTGTTCATTTAGTACATATATGTGTAATACAATATCAACAAAATCCCTCTAAATCAATACAGTACTTTACATTCAGTTGTCATACACATATATCATACACTTATCTCTAATTCTCTAATACTCTATACACTCTAAATACTTACGGTGGTACCTAAAAGCAAAACAAGCAAGAAAACAAGCAAAATCTTATATATACAGTGGCAAGATAAAGTTACATTATATGAACATGTTATAATAAGTATAATAAGTGCACTTTTCAATATTTTCCCCAAAAATTGGGCGTCCACTAAGCCACTCCTTATACTACGGGCGTATTCTATACTTCCCGAGTTTTAAACACACATATATATATCTACTCAACACAGTCAGACCAACCTAGTCAGACTACAAAAAAACAAAAAAAACCTGCGAGCCCTTCTAACCCTCCAAGGGGCCAGCCCCCTAGCCCGTTGCGAAGGCACAGTTATGTAAGTGGGTGGACATACAAGGTTATTTGAACAAGGCAAGCATCAATACCAGTTACCAAAAAATAGGCAAAAAGGTATAAAAATGTCTTACCTGTTCAAAACACCCCACCACTTCCTGGTACCAAAACTGTTAGGTGCTTCGTCTTCTCCTTGTGGCCTAGGCTCTTGGATGTGGCTCAGTGGAGGTCCTCGCCGGCGGTTAATCAATGACACATACACACATAGGTATGCTGAAAATGATTACAAGTCTTTATTTTTGAATTCGTTTTTTTATGCTGTCTTTACAAGACTCTGCCCACAATTTGGGGCCAATCAAAATGATAATACATATTAGCATATTCGGTAATTTCCAAACATTAATAATGTCTACATCTTGTGATATCAAAAATGGTGACCCCTGTAGTTCAAGTTAATAGGTCAAAACATTCCTCACCCTCTGTCATTGTCTACTGGGCGACCACAGCTTCCCTAAAAAAACCTAATGTTAGCTGTTATGCCGGACAACAAAGTACAGAGATAAAACCACAAGCAGATGCTTCCTCTGCTGGGCACGGAAAAAGAGGAAAAGACATATATGAGATATTCCAGTAAATCATAAGACAGTCTGATCTTAATCAACAATATACTAAGATATGTTTCTGATTATTAAAGCAAAATAAGCAATGTGAAATCATGAACAGAGTGAAATCAACAATTAATCAATTAATCAATAATGAAATGTAATATGGAATCTCCTTACACATTTCTTCAAGCTTCTCAAGAAGTATTTTTGTTATCACAGATCCTGTAGTATCATCTATGTCGATGAACCCCAAGAAATGTTCTCTGACATTTACACCTGAGTCTGTTGCTGTTACAAAATGCAGCATTAAAGTCATTTGTTCAGAATGGCTTATATCAGGTGTACAATCAAGAATTACAGAGTAATATTTTGCAGCATTCAGGTTTCCCACAATTGTCTGATTTGTCCTGCCAGTAACTGGATGATTTCATTCTGAACGGTTTTGCCAAGATAGTGAATGTGGGTTTCTTTGCTTGTTACTCTTCTGAGATGTTCTTTTATGTACTGGTTCAAACTCTCCCATCAACTCCACAATTTTAAGAAAATTACCATTGTTTGGCACAAACAGCTTATCCGATGCACCTGCAGTGCTAGGTTTTGAGTAGCGAGGCCTCGCACAATGACAATGAGCCTTTTTAGTACATTTTCCCAGTGATTAGTGTCTGCCTCTAACTTCTCGATGTTTTGCATCTATGGTAGACTTTAACTGTAGTCTTGTACGCAGTTCTAGCCAGCTATGGAATGCTCTCTCGTGAGATGGTGTCTTCTTATGACATGTCAAATTCCTACGCAGATTTTTCCAGCCCTTTCTTCCTTTAGAACTTAAAGCAAATGTAATGAGTTTTTGTTGAAAACCTTGCAGCAAAAGCAATATGCAGCATTCTTGCTCTTTTGAGTACATAAGCCACGGTCTCTCCACTTTCTCCATTTTGGGTAGTGTCTGCCAATAATGCATCCGGTGAAAGCTTCTTTTGTGTTCAGACTTTTGCAAAGCTGAAAATTTTCACCTGGTGTGGGCCGTATATTACCAGGAAGTCCCTCAGTTTACTGCTCGTATTTGGCCAAAATCCTGGGTCTTCCAGAAATGAAGAACTGAAGTCTGAGTCACCAGGAACCAGCTCCTCCACCATGCTCACATCCGTTGGACTTTCCTCTTCTGGAACATGTACAGCTTCAGCATTTTGAAATTCTGATGTGGATGCAGTAGGACTCATTTCTCTAGGGCTCTCACTATCCGAGTTAACAGTTGGCTACTCAAATGGAAGCTCCTGTTCCATAGATTTATCTTGACTCCCTGGCTTAATACATTTCAGCATGGCTTCTTTCTGCTTTAATAAAAAAACTAATTTTTTGCTCTAACCTTTGCATATTGTGCACCAGAAAGACGTATGCATTTCTTTCCACCAGACATGGCTGCTGTATACTACTGTCCAAAAAGAAAAAAGAAAACAAAAAGGACTATGCCACTGCGTATCAGGAGGACAAATCACATGCTGCATTACCCCCCAAATCACTTCCTTTTTTGCCTGTGTACTTGTGATAACCAGTGACTGAACCTGTTCTATTTCCAGTATGTCCTTTTTTTGTTTTTTTTGTTTTTTTTTTCTACTGATGCATAAAATTACACTGCATATTCCAGATGCAGTCTTACCACTGATGCAAAATTATGTTCTGATCTCTTAGACCAGGGATTGTCAAACTGCGGCCCTTCAGCTGCTAATGGCCTACATCTTCCATAATACTCTGTCAGCTAAGAGGCTGTCAGGGGAGTATGAGAGAGGTAGTCCTGCTGGAGGGCAAAAGTATGACAACCCCTGCCTTAGACCTATTCACCTTTTAAAATAAGACAACAGCTAGTTTGCCTTTTTCAACAGCTACACAGTCTACAATCATCGAAAAACACCTAAAGCCTTCTCCTTTGTGGATTTAACCAACATACAACTATTTAGAGCAGAGGTGTCCAACTTACTGCCCTCCAGATGTTACGGGACTACATCTCCCATAATACTCAATTAGCTAAGAGGCTGGCAAGGGGGTATGGGAGATGTAGTCCTGCAACATCTGGAGGGCCACAGGTTGGACATCCCTGATTCAGAGTATAATTAGCATTTATATTGCTCCGGGACATGTGTGCACACTAATGACAACCCACTGAAATTCAGGATCTCCCATAAAACATGTGAATGTCAGTTTGTTCAAAGGATACTGTAATTGTACTCAGAGTCTTATGTATACATATTGGAAAGGTCTGAGGGGAAACGGGAAAAGTGATCTGGGGTGTGCCGAAAGTCACATGGTCAGTATGCCTAAAAACGGGCAAAAATAAGACAGTAGTATGAGCTAGTAAAAGATTGATGAAAAGTAACCGTATATGACATTGAACAGCCAAGCGCATGAAAGCCCATGACATCTTCACAAGTGAATCCGGGACGTATCCGGAGATGAATGCTGAATTTCACCTACCCAACTATTCTACAATGTAAAACACGGACCCCTTGGAGAGAAGCAGGAGAAACTACACCTATCCTAAAAATGGACAAACCTAGGTATGGTAGCAGGGTGTGGCGATGTTTCATGCACAGCGCTAGTGAAGAAGGGAGCACCAGGGACAAGCGAAGTGGCCCGTCCCTGGGTACTTCTGCTGATGCCACCATGAGTCCGTCTGGGACTGTGACCTAGTGAAAAGCTTGAGCTGAGGGTGGCAAAAGGCAATGAACGCAAGTAGATATTGTGTATGTAACAAATAGAACCTAGGACACTGAGACGGAAAAACCTGGAAGGTATCCCAGGCCGACAGAACCCCTAACCGAAGCCGGATGGATGGAGGCAAAGTCTTCAACATCTGCTGCCAGTGAGATGACCTATGCAAACGATAACAAACATTGTCATCAACAAGAGTTAACCAAATAAATCCCAACCTACCTTAAGAAAAAGGAAAAACTCTTGCTTCCCTTACTGCTACTCATATAAAGGTGACCGAGAATAAATGACAAAGTAACCGTTATGCAGGACTGAAAATGTGACAGTCTCCAGAAACTAATAAGGCCGAGATACCTGAGGCATGTAAGGCAGATTAAAAACGTAAACTCAGGCTTGAAGACGTGTCAGGCAAGAGACAGAAGTGTCATGACTAGGGATGAGCCGAACACCCTCCTGTTCAGTTGGCAGCAGAACATGCGAACAGGCAAAAATTTGTTCGAACACGCAAAAACCGTTAGTCTATGGGACACGAACATGAATAATCAAAAGTGCTAATTTTAAAGGCTTATATGCAAGTTATTGTCATAAAAAGTGTTTGGGGACCTGGGTCCTGCCCCAGGGGACATGGATCAATGCAAAAAAAAGTTTTAAAAACGGCCGTTTTTTCAGGAGCAGTGATTTTAATAATGCTTAAAGTGAAACATTAAAAGTGTAATATCCCTTTAAATTTCATACCTGGGGGGTGTCTATGGTATGCCTGTAAAGGGGCACATGTTTCCCGTGTTTAGAACAGTCTGAAAGCAAAATTACATTTCAAAGGAAAAAAAGTCATTTAAAACTACTCGCGGCGAGTGGGGTCCCCCCAAAAATCCATACCAGACCCTTATCCGAGCACGCAACCTGGCAGGCCGCAGGAAAAGAGGGGGGGACGAGAGAGCGCCCCCCCTTCTGAACTGTACCAGGCCACATGCCCTCGACATTGGGAGGGTGCTTTGGGGTAGCCCCCCAAAACACCTTGTCCCCATGTTGATGAGGACAAGGGCCTCATCCCCACAACCCTGGCCGGTGATTGGTGGGGTCTGCGGGCGGGGGGCTTATCGGAATCTGGAAGCCCCCTTTAACAAGGGGACCCCCAGATCCTGGCCCTCCCCCCTGTGTGAAATGGTAAGGGGGTACAAAAGTACCCCTACCATTTCACTAAAAAACTGTCAAAAATGTTAAAAATGACGAGACCGTTTTCGACAATTCCATTATTTAAATGCTGCTTTCTTCTTTCTTCTTTCTTCTATCTTCCTTCATCTTCTTCTTCTTGTTCTTCTGGTTCTTCCTCCGGTGTTCTCGTCCAGCATCTCCTCCGCGGCGTCTTCTTCCCTTCTTCTCCTCGGGCTGCTCTGCATCCATGGCATGGAGGGAGGCTCCCGCTCTTCTCTTCATCTTCTTCTCTTCATCTTCTTCTCTTCATCTTCTTCTCTTCATCTTCTTCTCTTCATCTTCTTT
This sequence comes from Lithobates clamitans, assembly GCA_037952925.1. NCBI lineage: Eukaryota > Metazoa > Chordata > Amphibia > Anura > Ranidae > Lithobates > Lithobates clamitans. Next base: position 706,643 of record JBBGZY010000209.1, read on the forward strand.
TCGGGCGGCTCCGCATCCATGCTGGCATGGAGGGAGGCTCCCGATGTGTGACGCTTCTCCTCTTCTGATGGTTCTTAAATAATGGGGGGCGGGGCCACCCAGTGACCCCACCCCCCTTCTGACGCACGGGGACATGACGGGACTTCCCTGTGGCATTCCCCGTGACGCCACAGGGAAGTCCCGTCAAGTCACCGTGCGTCAGAGGGGGACGGGGTCACCGGGTGGCCCTGCCCCCCCGTTGTTTAAGAACCGTCAGAAGAGGAGAAGCGTTGCACAGCAGGAGCCTCCCTCCATGCCAGCATGGATGCGGAGCGGCCCGAAAAGAAGATGAAGAGAAGAGCGGGAGCCCCCCTCCATGCCATGGATGCGGAGCGGCCCAAGGAGAAGAAGGGAAGAAGATGCCGCGGAGGAGATGCTGGATGAGAACACCGGAGGAAGAACCAAAAGTACCAGAAGAACCATAAGTACCAAAAGAACCAGAATAAGATGAAGGAAGATAGAAGAAAGAAGAAGCATTTAAATAAAGGAATTGTCAAAAACTGTCTCTTGTCATTTTTAACATTTTTGACAGTTTTTTAGTGAAATGGTAGGGGCACTTTTGTACCCCCTTAATATTTCACACAGGGGGGAGGGCCGGGGTGTGGGTGTCCCGTTGTTAAAGGGGGCTTCCAGATTCCGATAAGCCCCCCGCCTGCAGACCCCCACAACCACCGGCCAGGGTTGTGGGGATGAGGCCCTTGTCCTCATCAACATGGGGGCAAGGTGTTTTGGGGGGCTACCCCAAAGCACCCTCCCAATGTTGAGGGCATGTGGCCTGGTAAGGTTCAGGAGGGGATGGCGCTCTCTCGTCCCCCCCTCTTTTCCTGCGGCCTGCCAGGTTGCATGCTCGGATAAGGGTCTGGTATGGATTTTTGGGGGGACCCCACGCCATTTTTTTTTTTAATTTTGGCGCGGGGTTCCCCTTAATATCCATACCAGACCTGAAGGGCCTGTTATGGAATTTAGGGGGACCCCCCACGTCATTTTTTTTTTAAATTTTGGTTCGGGGGTTCCCCTGTGGGGAATTCCCATGCCGTTTTTATCAACGAACTTCTATGTGTATTGTCGGACCGGCAATGCATTAATAGCCGCGAGTAGTTTTAAATGACTTTTTTTCCTTTGAAATGTCATTTTGCTGTCAGACTGTTCTAAACACGGGAAACATGCGCCCCTTTACAAGCATACTATAGACACCCCCCAGGTACGAAATTTAAAGGGATATTACACTTTTATTGTTTCACTTTAAGCATTATTAAAATCACTGCTCCCGAAAAAACGGACAATTGTAAAAAAAATGTTTGCATTGATACATGTCCCCTGGGGCAGGACCCAGGCCCCCCAAACACTTTTTATGACAATACCGTGCATATAAGCCTTTAAAATTAGCACTTTTGATTTCTCCCATAGACTTTTAAAGGGTGTTCCGCGGCATTCAAATTTGCCGCGAACACCCCAAATTGTTCGCTGTTCGGCGAACTTGCGAACAGCCCATGTTCGAGTCGAACATGAGTTCGATTCGAACTCAAAGCTCATCCCTAGTCATGACGTATGAACTGGTGACAGGACATGTGAGAAATCGATGAGGAGACTTGCCACTAAACCAGCCAATTAAAAATGATTGTCTCAAACCTTTGGAACCCAAGAACGTAATAAGTAGCCCTGCAGAGGAGCGTTGCCGTGAGATCTAATGTGTAGATATGAACCTGGCTTGTGTATGAAATGACAATGAAAGGAATGTACGTACCAGTCTCAAGAAACTAGCCAAGCTGAGTTACCTGAGGCACATCAGGCAAATTAAAAACGTAAACTCAGGCCTATCCAACCTGAAGACGTGTCAGGCAAGTGATGCAAGTAGTGAGATGTCATGACGTATGAACTTGTGACGTGGTCATGAGCGAACGGATGAGGAGACTTGCCACTGTACAAGCCAATTAGAAATTATTAACTCAATCCTGGCACCCATAACGTGATCGGTAACCCTGCAGTGGAGTGTAGCCGAGAGAACCTAAGGTGTAGATGAACCCGACTCATGAATGAAATGAAAATAAAGAAATGTATATTGTGCTGGACTGAAAACGTACCAGTCTCAAGAAACTAGCCAAGCCGAGTTACCTGAGGCACATCAGGCAAATTAAAACGTAAACTCAGGCCTATGCAACCTGAAGCCGTGTCAGGCAAATGAAACGAGTAGTGAGATGTCATGACGTCTGAACTTGTGACGTGGTCACAATGAGCCTGAAAACGTGTCAGGCAAGTGATAACTTATTGAACAGAAACCGAGACGTAACGTACGTAACACAGATGAGGAGACTTGCCACTGCACAAGCCAATTAAAAACGACCGTGCGAACCTGAAACAAGACAGGAAACTGCAGTGGATAATACCAAGACTAACCGTGAAATTTTAACTCAAATGATGAAAACATATGATACCCAGCAAAATGATGAAAATAACCATGAACTGAATGCAAAAAAACACACAACTGGGTGAGGAACATAAACTGCGTGAGAACCGTGAGCAGACTGAGAAAAGTAACCTGCGACAGGAATGTAAGCTGCGTGAAAGAACGTAAGTGAACAAGAACCGTGAGCAGCGTGAGAACCGAGGCTGTATGAGAAGCATAGTTGCACAAGCACGTAAACTGTATGAGCAACGTGTGATACGTGAAAGACACAGGGAACCGTGCGTGGCCTGATGAATGAAAGTTGCGCGAGAAAAAAAAATGCATGAGAAACGAAAAATCGCATAAGAAATGTAAAATCGCAAGAGAAACGTGACTTTGCATGAGAACGTAACTGCATGAGAACCGTAAGATCGCATGAAAAAATATGGCATTGCATGAGAAACGTAAAATCGCAAGAGAAACGTGACATAGCATGAGAAACGAAAAAAAAAAAAACACAAGAAATGTAAAACCGCGTGAGAAACGTAACATTGCATGAGAAACATAACATCGCATGAGAAACGTAAGACCGCATGAGAAACGTAAAACCGCGAGAGAAACGTGACATTGCATGAGAAATGTAAAGTCGCATGAGAAACATAACATCACATGAGAAACGTAAAATTGCATGAGAAATATAAAGTCACATGAGAAACAACATTGCATGAGAAATCTAAAAATTGCATGAGAAACGTAAAACCGCGAGAGAAACGTGACATTGCATGAGAAATGTAAAGTCGCATGAGAAACGTGACATTGTATTAAAAATGTAGAATCATATGAGAAATGTAAAATCGCATGAGAAACATAACATTGTATGAGAAACGTAAAATCGCATGAGGAATGTGACATTGCATGAGAAACATAGAATCACATGAAAAACGTTAAAAAAATCGCATAAGAAACGTAACTCGCAAGAGAAATGTGACATTGCATGAGAACGAAACATTGCATGAGAAACGTAAAATCGTATAAAAAAAATGTGACATCGCAAGAGAAGCGTAAAATCGCAAGAGAAACGTGATATCGCATGAGAAACGTAACATCGCATGAGAAACGTAACATCACATGAGAAACGTAACATTGCATGAGAAATTTAAAACCGTATGAGAAACATAAAATCGCATGAGAAACATAAAAATCGCATACTCAAACGGGCAATGTGGGCACTCGCTCACCTGACAAACCCGCAGTCGAAACCAGGGTGCTAGGTGCAAGAAAGCTGTCTAAACCCCAACTGCACTGGGTGCCAACATGCAGTACCCCCAGCAGGGGATTCTTCCATCCGTGCTGCTAACACCCAGTGCCAGTACCCAGCTCGGCCATTCCGGCGGACCGGCCAAACTGGGGCAATGAACGCAGTAGAGCCCTCTGTGGCGTCCATGGAGAGTCAATATGGGCGTGACGTCATGTATCAAGGAGGATGACAGGAAATGTAGTTCCGGATATGCCATGCTGCATATTCCGAGACTTGCATGCCCACAGATACACCCAGCCCACACTTCTGACTGGTGAGCAGGAATCTGTACTCCAGTCAGAAAGAACCGTGACTAACCCGCCACCTCAGCCATGCCAGCAAAAAAATCCTATGAGCCCAACCCACACTACCCTCGACCATCCCATTGCCTGGACAAGCCCCGCTCCTTGGTCATACGGCCGGTAATCAGACTGAGTGGCTCCGCCCCCTCCATGCTCTGACCCGGCGGTACGCTGTCCGGGGATGTCCTGGTGGGGGGAATCGGACGATGGAGCAGCGCTCCGCAGTGGGGGATCATGACATGAAAAAAATAGAAACTGCCCAACTGAACAAACCTGACCTGTGCGTGAAAAGGCAGGCAGCTCCCCCTCGAGACTCCCGCCCGCATAAACCGCAGGCGTGAGTGCCTGGAGAAACAAAATGAACCTGCTGCAGCCCAATCCAAGCTGCCATCTCGCTGAACAAAAACCGGAAGTGCCGAAACCGGAAGTGAGGACGGAACCAACGAGGAATACGTGAGTCACCACTGCAACACGAGAGACATCGTCGACAGGCAAGGAGGAAGGAGGGCGGGTTTAAATACATCCTGACTCCTCCTACAAAATCAGGCTGACCTGCGGTCAGCCTTCCATTTGTCAACATAATAAAATAACAGTTATTAAATTAAAATGCAAGCTCATAGGGAGGTGCTTAGTTGCAGTGAGTAAACCCATATTTTTTCTTTTAATGAGGCAGGTGGCCACTAATTTGAATGGTGCACTAATTGTGAAAACAGAAGGGATGTAAAGAAAAATAATTTTTTAGGGATTTTTTTAAATGCAATACAGTCATCATTATGCCCACAAACTGACAGTTCTTTAATGGGAGCTGCTGGATTACGATGGATCAAAATTGGGACTGTATCACAAAAAATCAGTACAGTTGGCATGAATGTATACTGTAAAACAACTTTTATTTACATCCAACTCACGGTAATCTGCACTGTGATACTGATATAGTGTAGATTGATATGAGTTATATTGCTGTGGATCCCTGTGATACACTGTGGGGTTGATTTACTAAAGGCCAATCCACTCTGCACTACAAGTTCACTTGAAAGTTCATTCGCTGTAAATCTGAAGTAAGATCTGAAATCAGGGGAAACTGCTGATTTTTATCATCCAATCATGTAGAAGCAAAAATGCTGTTTTTTATTTTCCTTGTCCCCCTCGGATCTACAGCGACTTTACTTCCAAGTGCACTTGTAGGTCAAAGTGGATTTGCCTTTAGTAAATAAAATCCCCCCTTTCACAGAGCTCCACAGCAATACAACTCCAAGCAATCTGAATCGGCAGCATATCCAATTTTCATAGGGGCTGCATTGTGTGTGTGCGTGGGGGGGGGGGGGTTAAAGGGCTGCATTGTGGGAGCGGTAAATGGGCTGCATTGTGGGAGGGTGTTAAGGGCAGGGGTAGGAGTGTACAATGTAGTGTATATAATGCAGGAGGGTGTAATGTACAATGTAGTGTATATAGTGCGGGAGTCGCAGAGTGTAAGTTGTCAGGGACATGTAAAGCAAGAGTGCAAGCATATACTTATTCATATAATGCACAGAGTTTAGAGGTCAGAGGTGTGTAATGCACTGTTCTCCATCTTTATTTAATGTCCACTGAGAACACAAATGGAAGATGCTTTACGCTTTGATACCTGGGACATAGACATCACAAATATGTATCAAATAACATATTTTAAAAGTGACAGGCCCTCTTTGAATACAGGGTTATTAATGGTAAATAGTCATTACACATGATTTCCTGGTAGGTTTTCACATAATTTGTGTTAATGTGACAATACACTTTGTTCTCTTACTTGCAATTCAAGCATTGCATATTACATGTAAACATAATTATTTTTACTCTTATTAGATGATATTACCTGGCATCTACCCAACATTAACTTTTTAATACTCTATACAAATGCATTAAATAAACCATAATCTGTTTACTTTACTTTTTGAATATTATGAATCTGTTCTTCAAAGTGCTAAACCACTCCAACTTTGATACCTCAATTTGCCTGAATGTCAGTGGGTTTAAAGTGGTTGTTGTTACCCTAACAAAACCAAAAATAAAGGATCCTGTTCCCTTAACCACTTCAGGCCCAGAAGATTTACCCCCTTCATGACCAGGCCATTTTTTTACGATACGGCACTGTGCTACTTTAACTGACAATTGTGCAGTCTTGCGACGCTGTACCCAAATAAAATGTATGTCCTTTTTTTCCCACAAATATAGCTTTCTTTTAGTGGTAATTGATCACCACCTCAGTTTTTGTTTTTTGTTTTTTGCGCTATAAAAAAAAAAGACCTACAATTTAAAAAAAAAAAAAAAAGTACTTTCTGCTATAAAACATACCCAGTAAAAAAATGTAAAAAATCCAATTTATTCTCCAATTTAGGCCAATATATATTCTGCCACATATTGTTGGTAAAAAAAAATCCCAATAAGCGTATATTGATTGGTTTTAGCAAAAGTAAGAGCGTCTACAACCTATGGGATAGATTTATACCATTTTTTTTATTTTTTACTAGTAATGGCAGCAATCAGCGATTTATTTATTTTTTTTCTTCAGGACTGCAACATTAACCACTTAACAACCGGCCCATAGCCGAATGACGGCTACAGGGCAGTTTCTTAACTCTGGGAGGGCGTCCAGGGACGTCCTCCCAGAATTCCCCTCTCCCAGAATTCCCCCTGGGGCGCGCACCCGAACACATCCGTGACCGCCGGGTCCAGAGGACCCGGCGCATCACGGATCCCGGTAAATGCCCACTGATCGCGGCCGTTTACCATGTGATCGCTCCGTCAAATGACGGAGCGATCACATGTAAACAAACAGGCGTCATCTCATGTGGGCTGGATGTGTAGTGCCCACAGCGCTGCTCAGTGACATCCAGCCAGCCATCCATCCATGCTCAGCCATCCCTAATGCTCTGCAATGCCCTGCAATACTCTGCAATACCCCACAACACTGTGCAATACCCCACAACTGTGCAATACTCTGCAATACCCCACAATACTCTGCAATACCCCACAACACTGTGCAATACTCTGCAATACCCCACAGCACTGTGCAATACTCTGCAATACCCCACAGCACTGTGCAATACTCTGCAATACCCCACAATACTGTGCAATACTCTGCAATACCCCACACCACTGTGCAATACTGTGCAATACCCCACAATACTGTGCAATACCCCACAACACTGCAATACCCCACAACACTGTGCAATACTCTGCAATACCCCGCCATACTCTGCCATACCCCGCCATACTCTGCCATACCCCGCCATACTCTGCCATACCCCGCCATACTCTGCCATACCCCGCCATACTCTGCCATACCCCGCCATACTCTGCCATACCCCGCCATACTCTGCCATACCCCACCATACTCTGCCATACCCCGCCATACTCTGCAATACTCGGTGATAACCGGCCATGCTCGGCTATACTTGGCTATACTCTGCCATGCTCAGCCATACTCGGTTGTACTCGGCCTCTGTATGTGGCCAGGCTGTGGAAGTCCCACACATGTGGTATCGCCATACTCAGGAGTAGGAGAATCTATTTTGGGGTGTCATTTTTGGTATGTGTACATGCTATGTGTTAGAAATATTGTATAAATGGACAACTTTGTGTTAAAAAAAAAAAAATGCGTCTTAACCACTTCCCGCCCGCTGGCTGTCATACGACGTCCTTGACTTTGTGCGGGGATATCAGAATGATGCCTGCAGCTACAGGCATCATTCAGATACCAGCTTTTTCAGCCGGCGATTCCCTACACCATAAGAATGATCATAGCGGCTGTTCCACTGCTTGATCGTTCTTACGGGAGGCTAGAGGGGACGTCCCCCCTCCCGCCGCCCTCCGGTGCTTCTACCGACTCACTGCTACGATCAAAGCCAGGATCTTTTTTTTTATTTTTTATTTCAGGCTTCCCAGCCTAGAGGTGAGATGTGGGGTCTTATTGACCCCATATCTCACTGTAAAGAGGACCTGTCATGCCATATTCCTATTACAAGGGATGTTTACATTCCTTGTAATAGGAATAAAAGTGGTCAAAAAATTTTTTTTTGGAAAAAAGCATCAAACTAAAATAAAGTAAAATGAACAATAAAAAAAAAAATGTTTTAAAGTGCCCCTGTCCCTGTGTGCTTGCATGCAGAAGCGAACGCATACGTAAGTCCCGCCCACATATGAAAACGGTGTTTAAACCACATATGTGAGGTATCACTGCAATCGGTAGAGCGAGAGCAATAATTTTGGCCCTAGACCTCCTCTGTAACTCAAAACATGTAACCAGTAAAAAATGTTAAAGTGTCGCCTATGGAGATTTTTAAGTAGCGAAGTTTGGCGCCATTCCACAAGCGTATTCAATTTTGAAAGGTGACATGTTGGGTATCTATTTACTCGGCGTAACTTCATCTTTCACATTATGCAAAAACATTGGGCTAACTTTACTGTTTTGTTTTCTTTTAAAGCACAAAACTGTTGTTTTTTTTTCAAAAAAAAACGCGTTCGAAAAATTGCTGCGCAAATACCGTGCAAGATAAAAAGTTGCAATGACCGCCACTGTATTCTCCAGGGTCTTTGCTAAAAAAACATCTATAATATTTTGGGGTACTCTGTAATATTCTAGCAAATAAATGATGATTTTTACATGTAGGAGAGAAATGTCAGAATTGGCCTGGGCACTCCAGAACGCCTGAAGGGGCTCCCCTGCGTGTTGGGCCTCTGTATGTGGCCACGCTGTATAAAAGTCTCACATATGTGGTATCGCCATACTCAGGAGTAATAGCAGAATGTGTTTTGGGGTGTAATTTGTGGTATGCATATGCTGTGTGTGAGAAATAACCTGCTAATATGACAATTTTGTGAAAAAAAACAAAAAAAACTTGCAAAGAATTGTGGGAAAAAATGACAACTTCAAAAACTCACCATGCATCTTTCTAAATACCTTGGAATGTCTTCTTTCCAAAAAAGGGGCATTTGGGGGGTATTTGTACTTTTCTGGCATGTTAGGGTCTCAAGAATATAGATAGGCCATCAGTACTTCAGGTGTGATCAATTTTCAGATATTGGCACCATTGCTTTTGTACTCTTTCACAAAGACCAAATAATATCCACTGATTTGGGTTATTTTTACCGAAGATATGTAGCGGTATAAATTTTGGCCAAAATATATGAAGAAAAATTACTAATTTGCAAAATTTTATAAAAGAAAAATGCATTTTTTTTACAGATTTTTCTGTCTTTTTTCTTTTATAGCGTAAAAAATAAAAAACCCAGCGGTGATTAAATACCACCAAAAAAAAGCTCTATTTGTGTGAAAAAAGGACACAAATTTCATATAGATACAGTGTTGCATGACTAAGTAATTGTCATTCAAAATGTGAGAGCACCAAAAGCTGAAAATTGGTCTGGTTATTAAGGGGGTTTAAGTGCATGTCCTGCTGCTGCATCTATTGACACAGACAGTAGGAGTCTGCCCCGGCTCCCGCATCATTGGATTTGATTGACCAAATGGGGCCAATGGCTGCGCTGCTATCAATCTATCCAATCAGGACCCAAGACACCAGCTGGAGCTGGTGTGCTCTTCCCCGTCGGAAGCCCTGGGGGGCTGATGAATCACAGGAATCACAGGAGGTTTTTAACCTTGAAAAACCTTGAGGGTTTACAACCCCTTTAAAGCATGTTATACAGCACAGTGCTTGTGCTGTATAATTTGGCCCCTCGTATCATCTAAATAACCTGGCTGATCCTGCCTGGCTATACCCTCCCCCCCCAAACTGACCACGATATGTCATGGCTGCTGAACCCTGACACCGTGGTCAGTTTACGTGCCTCTGTCATCTGCTCCATCTCTCCTCTTCTCCCTGCCTGTTAGCTTTGTCATCACTGATCGCTTCCCCCCTGCTGCAAAAAATATTGTTTTCTTCCTACAATCCCCGGTTTTATATTACAGTATGTTCCTCAGTGCTTGTTTAAAAAAGCAATGCGGCTTCAATTCAGAGCGAAGCTCACGTGACCACCTGGGGCTCTCCTTCCGGCTGATGTCAGCCAGGTATTCTCAGCCCTGCCTGCTGTAGCTGTTGGATCAGCAGCAGGTGGTCACGTGAGCGGCACTCTGAAATTAGGTATTAAGCAGCATTGTTTTTATAGATAACATGCACTGGGGCACATACCGTAATATAACACTGGGGATTGTAGGAAGAAAAGTGACTTAACAACCACTTTAATCGCTTACAACCAGCAGCTTCTAAATACACTGGCACAATATAGAAATGGGTTGGCGCTAACTCCTAAGGAAAAAATATATATACTATATGTTCAGGTGCAATTGTGTACTTCACAAATAAACTAAGTGAAATGATATTACATCAATTTCTCTATAGGTCAAAGATAATCACATGTAGATATACTGTACATATATTAATACACTGGACCATGATCTCTGAGGAAAAATCTCCCCACTGTCCACTCCCCACAATGCCACACTTTAACCACTTGAGGACCAGCCGCCGCTGTTGTACTTCAGTAGGTTGGCTCTCCTAGGCGAATCGCCATCATTGTACGTCGGCTGCTTTAAGAGCTCTATTGGGTGCGCCAGCGGTCAAGTCCTGGGAAAAAAGTGTGGGAACTCACCCAAGATTCCACCCCCCCACCTTAAAAGTAAATGTATCCCCATCCCCGCCCACAATTATCTGAATTACTTTCCACAATGTATAACCCTCCCCGCCCAGCATTATCCATCCCTCTCCAAAATGTATCCCCACCCAGCATCATCCATCCCTCTCCACAATGTATCCCCATCCCCGCCCAGAATCCTGGAGAGGGATGGATGATGCTGGGCGGGGATGGGGATACAATGTGGAGAGGGATAGATGCTGCTGGGCAGGGATATGGATACACTGTGGAGAGGAATGGATGATTTTGGGTGGGGATGGGGATACATTGTAGAGAGGGATGGATAATGCTAGGTTGGGATGGGGGTACACTGTGGAGAGGGATGGATGATGCTGGGTGGGGATGGGGAGACACCATGGAGAGGGATGGATGATTCTGGGTGGGAATGGGGATACATTGTGGAGAGGGATGGATGATTCCAGGTGGGCATGAGGATGATGGAGTTGCATTGTAAAAATGGATGAGGATGACTTTAGGTGGGGATGAGTTACATAGTGAAGAGGCTCCCCACAATGTAATGCTCATCCTCATCCATTTTCACAATTCAGACATGATACAGGAGATGATCAGAGACTGCAGACCTGATACAGGAGATGGCCAGAGACTGCAGACCTACTACAGGAGATGGCCAGAGACTGCAGACCTACTACAGGAGATGGCCAGAGACTGCAGACCTACTACAGGAGATGGCCAGAGACTGCAGACCTACTACAGGAGATGGCCAGAGACTGCAGACCTACTACAGGAGATGGCCAGAGACTGCAGACCTACTACAGGAGATGGCCAGAGACTGCAGACCTACTACAGGAGATGGCCAGAGACTGCAGACCTACTACAGGAGATGGCCAGAGACTGCAGACCTACTACAGGAGATGGCCAGAGACTGCAGACCTACTACAGGAGATGGCCAGAGACTGCAGACCTACTACAGGAGATGGCCAGAGACTGCAGACCTACTACAGGAGATGGCCAGAGACTGCAGACCTACTACAGGAGATGGCCAGAGACTGCAGACCTACTACAGGAGATGGCCAGAGGCTGCAGACCTACTACAGGAGATGGTCAGAGGCTGCAGACCTACTACAGGAGATGGTCAGAGGCTGCAGACCTACTACAGGAGATGGTCAGAGGCTGCAGACCTACTACAGGAGATGGTCAGAGGCTGCAGACCTACTACAGGAGATGGTCAGAGGCTGCAGACCTACTACAGGAGATGGTCAGAGGCTGCAGACCTACTACAGGAGATGGCCAGAGGCTGCAGACCTACTACAGGAGATGGCCAGAGACTGCAGACCTACTACAGGAGATGGCCAGAGACTACAGACCTACTACAGGAGATGGCCAGAGACTGCAGACCTACTACAGGAGATGGCCAGAGACTGCAGACCTACTACAGGAGATGGCCAGAGACTGCAGAACTACTACAGGAGATGGCCAGAGGCTGCAGACCTACTACAGGAGATGGCCAGAGGCTGCAGACCTACTACAGGAGATGGCCAGAGGCTGCAGACCTACTACAGGAGATGGCCAGAGGCTGCAGACCTACTACAGGAGATGGCCAGAGGCTGCAGACCTACTACAGGAGATGGCCAGAGGCTGCAGACCTACTACAGGAGATGGTCAGAGGCTGCAGACCTACTACAGGAGATGGTCAGAGGCTGCAGACCTACTACAGGAGATGGTCAGAGGCTGCAGACCTACTACAGGAGATGGTCAGAGGCTGCAGACCTACTACAGGAGATGGTCAGAGGCTGCAGACCTACTACAGGAGATGGTCAGAGGCTGCAAACCTACTACAGGAGATGGTCAGAGGCTGCAGACCTACTACAGGAGATGGTCAGAGGCTGCAGACCTACTACAGGAGATGGTCAGAGGCTGCAGACCTACTACAGGAGATGGTCAGAGGCTGCAGACCTACTACAGGAGATGGTCAGAGGCTGCAGACCTACTACAGGATTTGGTCAGAGACTGCAGACCAACTACAGGATTTGGTCAGAGGCTGCAGACATGGTAGAAGAGCTAGTGGCTGGAGAGCAACATGGGGGGGCTGAAGAGCACTGTGGATTGGAGGGGTGGAGAGCACTGGAGTAGACAAAGGCACTGGGGGAGCTGAAGAGCACCGGGGATCTGAGAGCGCGGGGGGTGAAGAGCATCGGGGGGGTATAAGAACACTGGAGGGGAGGGAGCACAGGGGGGTGAAGAACACGGGGAGGAGGGGCGCCGAAGATCACTGGGGGAGCCAGAGAGCACTGGGGGGGAAAGGGAGCCCAGGGGAACTGTAAAGCACAGGGGGGGGGCGGGGCTGGATAGCACTGGGGTAGAGAACACTGGAAAGCACTGGGGGGAGGGAGCACAGGAGGGTGTAGAAAACTGAAAAGCACTGGGTGGGAAAGGGAACACACTGGGGGGGCAGAGAACACTGGGGGAGCCGAAGAGCATGGGGGGACAGCAAAAGAAGCTGGCTAAGGGGAGTGGCGGGGGAAGCGGCATATAGAGGAATTGATCTTTCCATATTCCTCCTGCATCCGCTGAATGCCTGCAAGACGGAGAGAAGCAGGTATTCAGCAGTTGCAGGAGGGATATGGAAATATCAATTCCGCTATGTGCCGCTGCCCCCGCCACTCCACCTATCCAGGCACACGGAGGCTGCTGCACGGGCAGGCACTTTTTTCTCCGTCTGGCAGGCAGCAACAGGCGATGGAATCAGGATCCATCGAAGGCTCCTTCCCCCGTCATAGGGAAGCTGGGTAGTTTCCACTCCCCGCCTGCTGAACAGAATAGGCGGGGTGAGCGGGCACCCCCAAGCGGCGTCGGCCAGACACCCCCCAAATCTGCGGCCATCCGCAAACGCTCCACAGTGAGCCGGAACAGGGATTTGTCAATGTAAACAGACAGATACCCGTTCTGACGGGAGGAGACACAGATCTGCTGTTCCTAGTGATTAGGAACAGCGATCTCTCTCCTCCAGTCAGTCCCATCCCCCCACAGAGACACCTCCCAGGGAACACATTAACCTCTTGATCGCCCTCTATTGTTAATTCTTTACCTGCCAGTGACATTTTCACAGTAATCAGTGCATTTTTATATGTCAATGGTCCCAAAAATGTAAAAAGTGTCTGATCTGTTTGCTGCAATGTCGCAGTCCTGCTAAAAATTGCAGATAGCCACCATTACTAGTAAACAAAAAATAAATAAAATGCCATAAATCTATCCCCTATTTTGTAGACGCTATAACTTTTGCTCAGACCAATCAATATATATACGCTTATTAGAATTACGCTTAGAAGAATACTTATATGTCTAAACTTATGAAGAAATTAGTTTTTTTACATATTTTTTTTTGGGATATTTATTATAGCAAAAGGTAAAAAATATTGTTTTTTTTTTTTCAAAATGGTCGCTCTCTAATTGTTTATAGCGCAAAAATTAAAAACCGCAGAGGTGATCAAATACCACCAAAAGAAAGCTCTATGTGATGGAAAAAAGGACATTTTGTTTGGGTACAGCGTCGCACGACCGCGAAATTGTCAGTTAAAGCGACACAGTGCCGTATCGCAAAAATGGCCTGGTCCTCAAGTGGTTAATCAGGACTGGACAAGGCAAGTCCCTCTCAGGCTCTCATGTCTCATACAACTTTTGATGTGTGTACTTGCAGTACTCAGATTTGGACTCCTGCAGACCATGCTTCTATGGGGAACTTACTTGTAGAACAGCCTGGTGGCAGAATGGACAGGGTGAGGGTCAATGCTGAGTCTCCAGCACATGGACACAATGACAGGCTGCAGCACCTCAAGCAATGGCAGGTGCTGTACAGGTGGACTGGACAGCTGCTCGGCTCACACTCGCAGCTCTCTTCAGACGTGCCCCCGTCCCTCAGGCTCTGAGCCACGCTGTAGAAGATGAGAGGTGAGCGGAGCTAATTGACTAGGTGCGGAGCACTCTGAACGCTGGGGCGGCCGTGGCCTCTGACTGGTTGCTAGACGCCGGGCGGCAGGCGATTCTAGCAACCAGTGCAGCACAGGCGGCCAGGGATTGGCGTGGGGACCGGACAAATGGTCTGGATGGTGCAACAAAAGGGGGCTCGGGGCGGCGCCACTGCTGCCTGAATCATTAAGTCAAGTGAGTGCCACAGCTTCAGCCCCCCTCCTCTGCAGCAGCCTGGGCGCGGTGCACCTTCCCAGGATCAGCCCTGCTGCTGACTGTGATCAGACCACCTCCTGACAGGCACAGGCTGGCTACTCAGTGCCGGTGGCCGGCGGGTACTCCTGACAAGTCATGGTTCGCCCATGTTGCCGGCTGCAGCCCCTCTTAAGGTGCCGCCTAGGACCCATGATAGGGCCGTCCCTGCTCATATCTAATATATATTACCAATGGGATAAGAGTATCATTCCCTATCGCAATGTATATACTAGAAAGTGATATGTACCAGAGTGACATGGAAAAATTTGCGCTGCTGAATGGCATTCACGCCAAACATCCCCAGGCCTGTCTCCTAACCACTTGCCGCCCGCCATATAGCAGAATGACGGCGGCAAAGTGGTTACAATATCCTGACATATGACGTCCTCAGGATATTAAGACGCTGCGCGCCCCCCGTCATATAGCAGAATGACGGAGGCAAAGTGGTTTCAATATCCTGACATATGACGTCCTCAGGATATTAAGACGCTGCGCGCCCCCCGGGGGGGCGCGCATCGCGACAATCGTTTCGCTGTGTCAGTCTGACACACCGCAACTCCGACCTGGGTAAAGAGTCTCTAACGGAGACTCTTTACCACGTGATCTGCCATGTCCAATCACGGCTGATCACAATGTAAATAGGAAGAGCCGGTGATTGGCTTTTCCTTACTCGCGTCTGACAGACGCGAGTAGAGGAGAGCCGATCGGCTGCTCTCCTGATAGGGGGGGTTTGTGCTGATTATAAGCACAGCCCCCCTCGAATCCCTCCCAGGACCACCATCATGCCGCCCAGGACCACCAGGATGGCCATCCACACTGGACAACCAGGTATGCCCCCCCTAGACCCCCAGGGAAATACTAATCTGTGCCCAGGCAGCTGCCAGTCAATGTCCAGGCAGCTGCCAGGGCCCCTCACAATGCCTACCACTGCCAGTGCCACCAGGGATGCCTATCAGTGCCTCATATCAGTGCCATGTATCAGTGCCCATCAGTGCTGCCTATCAGTGCCACCCATAGGAACCCATCTTTGCAGCCTTTCAGTGCCTGTCAGTGCCGCCTTATCAGTGCCCATCAGTGAAAGAGAAAACATACTTATTTACAAAATTTTATAACAGAAACAAAAGCAAAACTTTTATTTTTTTCAAAATTTTCAGTCTTTTTTTATTTGTTTAGCAAAAAATAAAAACCGCAGAGCTGATTAAATACCACCAAAAGAAAGCTCTATTTGTGGGAACAAAATGATAAAAATTTAGTTTGGGTACAGTGTAGCATGACCGTGCAATTGTCGTTCAAACTGCGACAGCACTGAAAGCTAAAAATTTACGGTCTAGGCAGGAAGGTGTATAAGTGCCCTCTATATGTTCCGATTTCTTTCCCGGAGGGAGTATTCATCGCCATATTAAAATCCTCTACTACCAGGACTGGCACCCTTGGTTTGTCAACCATGTTTTCCAACAAGTGCTTCATTACTTCTAGCTTAAAAGGAGGGGGAATGTACACATTCATAAGTACAAATGCCATCTCTGCCAGCATGCAGTATACAAATATGTATCTTGCTTCTCCATCCACTTTTACTTGCCTACAGGAGAACAACACTATGTATTAAAATACTCTTTCCTCTTAAGTATGAGGTATGCACTGAGTGGTACTGGCAAGAGAATCCTCTACATTTTAGGTGCGACACTATTTCTTTAGTTAAGTGTGTCTCCTGTAGGCAAAGGACAAATACTCTAATGCCTCATACACACGATTGGACTTTCCGCCAACAAAACCATGGAATTTTGTCCGAAGGGTGTTGGCTCAAACTTGTCTTGCATACACATGGTCACACAAATGTTGGCCAACAATTACGAACGTAGTGACATACTAGATGTACTACATGGTTTTTCAGCTCTTTTGCGCCACCCTTTGGGCTCCTTCTGCTAACCTCGTGTTAGAAGCTTGGTGAGTGCTGATTCGCACTTTTCCGTTTGTTTCTGAACGGCCGTTTGTCAACCAGACATGTTGTAGAATCGGAGGAGATTTTATTTGTTTTATTTTTTTAATACACAATAAAAAAATTGTAGAGAATAATACTTGGCTATGTGTTTTACTTCAAATGACAGTTTGGGTGTAGGCAGTTACATTTTAAAAATACACTGTAAAATTGACAGGGGACACCAACATAGTTGTATCTTTGTTCTTAAAAACTAGTGGATAATGGTGTAAGTGGTAAATTGCACAGATAAGAAAAAAAAAGCATAATATTCTTAATATCACAAAAAAAAAAAAAAAAAAAAAGCCTTTGAAAATTAGTTTACAATAAATAACTCCATCAGTATCACCAGCAAAGCAGCTTCATTATTATCCCATTAAAGAAGAAAATTGTGCGCTGCATTTGGAGTTTTCATAATTTGCCACGTCACGAATGTTCATTCTCTATTCAAACGCTAGTTTACAAGACCAACCGCTTCTGTTTCCTAGCATGCGTGTTTGTTCTTTGGACTTTTGTCCGGACTTGTGTATACACGATTGGAAAGTCCGACAACACACATTTGTTGGCGGAAAATTTGAGAACATGCTAGCAAACATTTGTTGGAAAGTCCGACAACAGTTGTCTGGTGGAGCATACACACCGTCAGATTGTCCACCAACAAGCTCACATCCAACATTTCCCGCCGGAAAGTCCGATCATGTGTACGGGGATTAAGACCCCTTTCACAGTGAGGCAGTTTTCAGGTGTTTAACTCTAGAAATAGCGACTGTAAAGCACCTGAAAACTGCCTCCCATTCTTAGCAATGGGTGCTTTCACACCCGGGCGGTGCACTTGCGGTACGTTCGGAAAAGTCCTGCAAGCAGCGTCTTTGGGGCAGCTTGGGAGCACTGTATAAAGCACTCCCAAAACGCCCCTGCCCATTGCAATGAATCGCCCAATCCTCTTGCATTCCATGAACAGATTGTCCTCTCCATTCATCTTAACTCAAAAATAAAATGAGTATATAAATTGTGAAACCCCCCCCCATATACAGTGCCTTGCAAAAGTATTCATCCCCCTTGGCATTTTACCTATTTTGTTACATAACAGCCTTTAGTTCAATGTTTTTTTTAATCTGAACTATATGTGATGGATCAGAACACGATAGTCTAAATTGGTGAAGTAAAATTGGAAAAATATATACATAACTATTTTTCAGAAATATCATCACAAACTGATATTTGTTATGAAGAGATTTGTTATGAAGCCCATAAAACGCTCTAGTGCAACCAATTACTTCAGAAGTCACATAATTAGCTAAATGATGTCCACCTGTGTCAATCTAAGTGTCACATGATCTGTCATTACATATACACACCTTTTTGAAAGGCCCCAGAGGCTGCAACACCTAAGCAAGAGGCAACACTAACCAAACACCGCCATGAAGACCAAGGAGCTCTCCAAACCAGTAAGGGACAATGTTAAGTAAGTCGGGGTTAGGTTTTAAAAAAAAAATATCCAAATCTTTGATGATCCCTAGGAGCACCATCAAATCTATAATAACCAAATGGAAAGAACATGGCACAACAGCAAACCTGCCAAGAGACGGCCGCACACCAAAACTCATGGACTGGGCAAGGAGGGCATTAATCAGAGAAGCAGCACAGAGACCTAAGGTAACCCTGGAGGAGCTGCAGAGTTCCACAGCAGAGACTGGAGTATCTGTACACAGGATGACAATAAGCCATACGCTCCATAGAGTTGGGCTTTATGGCAGAGTGGCCAGAAGAAAGCCAATACTTTCAGCAAAAAACAAAATGGCACGTTTTGAGTTTGCGAAAAGGCATGTGTGAAACTCCCAAAATGTATGGAGGAAGGTGCTCTGGTCTGATGAAACTAAAATTTAACTTTTTGGCCATCAAAGAAAACGCTATGTCTGGCGCAAACCCAACACTTTACATCACCCGAAGAATACCATCCCCACAGTGAAACATGGTGGTGGTGACAGCATCATTCTGTGGGGATGTTTTTCAGCAGCCAGGACTGGGAAACTGGTCAGAGTTGAGGGAAAGGTGGATGGTGCTAAATACAGGGATATTCTTGAGCAAAACCTGTACAACTCTGTGTGTGATTTGAGGCTAGGACGGAGGTTCACCTTCCAGCAGGACAATGACCCCAAACACACTGCTAAAGCAACACTTGAGTGGTTTAAGGGGAAACATGTAATTGTGTTGGAATGGCCTAGTCAAAGCCCAGACCTAAATCCAATAGAAAATCTGTGGTCAGACTTAAAGATTGCTGTTCACAAGCGCAAACCATCCAACTTGAAGGAGCTGGAACAGTTTTGCAAGGAGGAATGGGCAAAAATCCCAGTGGCAAGATGTGGCAAGCTCATAGAGACTTATCCAAAGCAACTTGCAGCTGTAATAGCTGCAAAAGGTGGCTCTACAAAGTATTGACTTTAGGAGGGTGAATAGTTATGCGCTTTGACTTTTTCTGTTATTTTGTCCTATTTGTTGTTTGCTTCACAATAAAAAAAAATATCTTCAAAGTTGTGGACATTTTCTGTAAATTAAATGATGCAAATTCTCAAACAATCCATGTTAATTCCACGAAAAATGCCAGGGGAGTGAATACTTTTGCAAGGCACTGTATGTGTGTGTGTGTGTGTATGTGTGTAATAAATATATATATATATATATATATATATATATATATAAATATATATATATATATATATATATATATATATATATATATATATATATATATATATATAATGGATGTATGTGTGTGTGTGTATATATAGAGATATATTTATATATGGGCTGTATTTCTTTAAACCATAACCTCTATGCTTTGTGCCCAGTGTCTGCCATTTTCTAACCACATTTTTTAACACCCACTTAATATTTAAATTTCAGTGTACCCTGCCCATGAACGTTTTTCTTTCTATACCGGGTAAGTGGGTCTGTTTCTTCTATTCCAACTCTACTAAAACAGGAAAAACATGCTCCCCATCCCCACCCAAATCCTCTGGGGGGGCATTGATTGTGGCCCCTTACTCTACTTGTGTAAATACCAGGATTTCTTCCTACTAAAAAATAACATGTGTCAGTGCCTAAATACCTGTGACAGTCTAAGCAGTTACACCCTCTAATCTATAACTCCATTCTGGAAAAGAAAATACAAAGAAATATAGGAAATAACCTTGTGTCCCTATATTAAAGTGGATGTAAACCCTCGGATATACCCAGTGAAGTGAACAGCCTCAAATGATACACAGGAATGAAACAAATCTCCCTACATAGGTTTTACATGTATATCTTCTGTCCTTAGCTTTATATACTGTTTAGAAAGTGCACATCCTGTTAGAATTTTCTCTTCCTGGTTCCCCTGTAGGTGTGGATACTTTCTATACTGTGAGAGACAGCTGATTGAGGGAAAGGCACACACCCCCCTCCCCAAACATGCAGAGTATGCCTGTAACTAGTTTAGCTTTGTGCTAATCTATTTATAGCAACCTCCCCAACACACACTTCTATCTCCCATCTCAGAGAACTTGTCAAAAGTTTGATTGGGTTGATAACAGACAAACTGAGCAGGACAAAGCTATGGGGCATAGGGCTTTGAAGAGACATAAGAAAAAACTAAAGATATGTGCCCAGCTCAAATTTCATGAATCGGGTTTACATCGACTTTAAGGTTCATGCCTTCTGCCTCAAAACTTTAATGTTGTATAGATTGCTCATTTAATTATAACCAAGCTGTGGCTGTGACAGGTGCCTCGAAAAAATGAACCTCACCATTTGCCACGACTTTCAATCGTGCCGGATATACAGTAACATAGTGTAGCACCCTCTACCAATAGGTAGGTGCTAGTAATAGTTTTTTGTTTTTTTTTTACTAAGGTCTGTCAGCACAGGCAAATTTCTCCTGTTCTCTAGTTCTGGGGCACCTCCCCTTCTTCCAGGGAGGAGATTCTGGAAGAGGGCTGGGCCTGGAACCCAAGTAACAGGCAGCTCATGTGGGAGTCCTGACCAATCCCCAAATGGTATTGACAGGGGGTGAGCCTCCTTATATAAGCTGAGGTGATATGCCACTGGGGGGAGTTGTCAGCTGAGTGAAGCGAGGACTGGAATACTAGGCAGCAGCAGGACACCCCCATCTGGAGGGGGTGTACCGATCGCAGGAGGAGGCCCAGGGAGAGCTGTGAAGGAACTTTGACTCTACATGGTCATTGGCAATGTCTTTGCCACCACGCGGTCGGTGATGAGGAATTGCTGGAGCAGAGGGGCAGGTGAAGCTGTCAGAATGTATGTTCTGGTCAAGTTCCTCATCAAGGACTCGGGGCAGTAGAAGGTCGATGAGTTTTACCACAGTGGAGGGCTGGATGTGCCAGGAAGTCTGTGAGGGAACTTTGCTTCTACACGGTCATTAGCAAAGTCTTCATCTGTCACGTGGTGAATGATGAGTCATCCTGGATCAGAGAAGAAGACGGTGGGGATTTGTGTCAAGTCAATGTGGCCTGAGGGCACAGGATTTGCAAGTTGGGCTGGCTGGGAGCAGTAGTCCACCACTTAAAGACATGCTTTTAAACTATTAGGCCTCCAGGGAGAGGTGCTGCAGGCCTAGTAGCAGCGAGCAATCAGAGCCTGATCAGGGACTTATTCAGAGTGGGTCCTGATCTCTCAAAAGAAGAAGATGTAACATTTAACTCCGTAACATTAAGTCTGTGCGGGAGGTGAGAGAGTTCTAAGACCATCATTTTTACACGGTCAAAAGTGATATCTTCATCCTTCTCGCGGTGATGGATGGGGAATTCTTAGAAGGAATAGTCTGCGGAGATGCAGGAGGAGATTCATACTCAGTATAAATGCACATCCAATCTTCTGGCTCTAACTATGTGCTGTTATGCCTAAATCTTAAAATATGATGGCAATTATAGATTCTATGGGCATCCCATATCCCTATCCAAGTTGTACCCCCCAATAAAACAACAAAAACAAAACCAGTAAGAGACTGCTCATTGTCTCTGAAAGTGATGTATGAAGTCTGGCAGTGGGGTGGATTTTTTGTTACTAGCGGCAACTACATCGCTACAATAGTAAAGTCCCATTTCCTCTCTCTTTTTTTGTTGTATACATATTAGGGATGGAGGCTTGTCATTGCTAGAATTATGTTGTGATAGGTCACATCTATTATATTGCCAAATTAGGGTAGAAGATACCCACTTTTCCAGCGACCTACCACACCTTATCATTAATTTATTATTCATCCTCCTTTACATTTCCTCTTCAATGAGATATTTTTCTTTTCAAACCTTCATATTATCATACACATTTATAACTCCGTACTCTGATTTTCCTTAAAATGAGCCATCTTTTTTCAAATGCCTTCATATCATCATATACATTTATAATTTTATATTCTGGTTTTCCTTGTCAGCAATTTGATACTATCGGATCAATATAGTGTACTTCCTTGTTCGGCCATGGATGGGCCCCCTAATCAGGGGGAGGGGGGGTGACGGGGTGCTTTGTCTGATCCCGGGGTTGCGATGCATGGCAGTCTTTTCCCTTCCTCCCCACTTATTCCTTATACAGGTTGGGGGGCTGAGGCCTTGCCTCCTATGCATCGGCATCATGAGTTAATGCTCTGCTTGGTGCATTTACTTGCCTGGGCTTTGTGCATACTCCCTCTCTCCATCCTATTGGGGCTCATGGTGTTGGTGGGGACCCGCCCTATGCCTGATATAAGCTGCTCAGGCTGGCCAGCTGACCATTTCACATCAACCTTTCACACAAGCAGCACAGCAGTTATGTCTCTAGTCACAGACCCACACACAAGGTAATTTCATTTACTTCATACTTGTCACTACATTCCTTTGGGTTTATTCATAGCTTTCACATTGCACAGTCCATCATTCATTTTTGATTTGGATACAATCACTTACTTTTTTTATTTTGTTTTTGCGGGTTTTTTTCTTTGTTTTTTAGTTCATACACTTTATCACAACACCATTCATCACTTCACTCACCTACTGATATAGGCTCCACTCATTACTTACACACATCAATTTCACATGATTTCATTTTCTTACTATTGCAGAGCAGTTTGGACTGATAAGCACACACCAGAACCATATGGTTGTGACATGGTCACCTGGTCCTCACCTGGCTGCTGTTTTCTGGCCTGCATGGGATTCCTCACCTCAGCCCCAGGTGAGATGATTATCCTTGTCCCCCTTTTTCCTTTGGATCCTAGGTTGGGCGCCACCATTTGGTCGCACTGTAAGTTACACACCTTTATTTTTGAGAGATTGTTTCTCCGTTTAAAGGATATCCCTACTTATAAACATTACTGATTTATTTTCAGAGCATCTTACTCCTGATGATTGGCAAGAGCCATGAAACGTGCGTCGAGTTATATCAAACTGATGCTTTAAACAGTTTTGGTCTACCATGTAAAATCGATCATGTTCATTGAACTTTTATGAATGGATGAGTGTCCTTTTGTAATTAAGATGTTTATTATTCTGTACTTTCTTCTGTACAATTGTTTTATATTTATATTTATGCAAATGTATTACACTGGATTGTGTCCTGTATTACAGATTGATACTTTCCTTAATGTAATCTGCTATTTCTTAATAAATTGAACAATCCAATGACTTGCCTCATATAAAGTCCCATTTCCTCTCTCTTTTTCTGTTGTATACATATTAGGGATGGAGGCTTGTCATTGCTAGAATTATGTTGTGATAGGTCGCATCTATTATATTACAATAGTAAACTGTACATTTAGCTTCAACAGCCGCCTCTTGATATCTACAAATATCATTCTGCTTCTCTGTACTTCTGCAGAGAAGTCTGGACAAAAAATTAGATTTTCACCCCATTAAACATTACATCCGCAGTATTACTTCTCTGTCCTTAAAAGAAAGACGTTTCATAATCCCCGATCTTGGTATACCTTGCAAGGCAGGGGTTCTCAGCAGGACTCAGAGCCCTTTCTATTGCAAATAAAGGAGAGAGTTCTTCCTTTCCCAAAACCTCCTGAAGCCATTTTTCCTGAAAGTCTCATGCTATTGCCTTCATTTCTCTCTGGTAAACCAATTGTGCGAACATTGTTCCTCCTCAGTCGGTTTTCCATGTCCTCTAATTTATCGTTTTGTTTCTCGACTGTTCCCCTTAGAAGTTCAGTTTCCTGTTTCATGGGTATTATTGCATCCTCGATTCCACTGACTCTGCGTTCCAGCTCCGTGGTACGCTCACGCGCTTTTTGTAGGTCATATCTAACAAATGACATTTCCTTCTTAATACATTTCAACTGATCTGATGTACATACATTTCAGCTGATATCCATAGACCACCGATGCCGAGGTCGACCGGCCAGGCCAGCCGGGACCAAAGTGGGTTCAAGGCCACTTCCCGCCTCTGCTCGCCTTTCTGCATCTCACCCCCAGCCTCCAAGACACCGCCCCTCCGCCGTCTGCAACACGCCTGTCTCCGGTCATCTTCTCAGGATACCCCGGTTAGCACTCAAGGATGAAGGAGTCCAGGTGAGTTACGTGTGCCCATTCTCATCGGCGCAGGACCATGCCTCCCCAGGCTGCAAAACTTTAAATAGTTTGTCACAGCCATGGATCCAGATGAAACTCTATATACCCTTCCACGCTATGAACAAAAAATAAAAAAATTATCAATTAAATCCCCCCCAAAAAATGTGAAAGTGACACAGCTGCTGTATGTATATAAACAGCCCACAAACTGAATATAAAATATGCAAAATACAGTGCTAAAAACAAATAGTTAATACAAAAATCAGTGCTAATATAATCCACTCTTCAAATGAATGTGTATATCAAAAATGACAAAAGAATCCATTGTGAAAAAAATGTTTTAATTCAACAAATGTCCAAAGCAATACAAAGTCCAGTGAAGCACTGTATAAAAGTTTCCTCCACTAAGTATTTCTTCCCAGGTGCTTGAGTTACATCAAAAAGTGCTCGCTCCACCACAATCAAGGGTTGCACATGCCAGATCCATATGTCTATCTATGAACAGATTAGGCAAACAAGGCTCAAGGCTTCGTGTCAGGTACTTAGGCTGTCATCCACCACTTCCTCTGCTCTCCCTTCACAAATCCTTCAGATGGTAAAATAAGAAGAGCACAGGAGAACTCCAATAGGGTGATAACTTCTGGATAATTTTATTAAAGACACTAAAAAAAAAAAATACCCACATAGACTGCAAGTAAAAAGGTACATTAAATCAAATTTCCTGTGGAGAGTGTATGCAGCAATCATCCAGCCAGCCGCTCAAATCCTCAGGCTGCTCACTACCCTTCCACTGCTTAAGGCTCCATTCACACTAGCGTGTTTTTTGATGCATTTTGCAGAAATGCATGGGAATTTTTTAACATGGGTTCCTATGGAACATGTTCACATCAATGCCTTTTTGTACCTCTGCATTTTTGGAAAGGGTCAGGGACTTTTTGTCATGCAAAATGCATCGTTTTGCATGTAATAGAATTCAATGGACCAGCATCAAAAATGCAAGTGCAGCGTTTTTGATGCGTTTTGCGTTTTTTGCGGGGGTTTTTTTTTTTTTTTTAACTGTTTACAGTCTAAAAAAAAAAAACTGTAAAAAAAACAACGCAAAACGCGACAAAAACGCTCAAACATGGCAAAAATCACAAAAAAAACTCCAAAAACATTCAAAAGCAACATGCATAGATGTGAATCGAGCCTAAGGGCTCATGTACACTTGCTTCGACTTCAACACAAATTAAAGTGCCTACCACTATGTGTGTGATGCTTTGATGCTTTGGTGATGCTTCCTTAACCAGCTATTGTTAAAGACATCGGTGGCCGCCGGCTTCAAAAATTTGCATCTGAACTACAGACCTGAGATTTTGGAATGAGCCCAGGGTGGCCCCCTATGTGTGTCACCTCCTCACCCCTGCACTGCTGAACTCTCTTCTCAAGACTGTGTTAACAGCTTCCACCTGCTTGCTGCTGCACTGTTGAACTCTCCTCTAAAGATTGTGTTATCAGATTTTACCTTGCTGCTCTGCATAGCATAGCCAGTCCATCCAGCGTCCCGCTGCCTGGCAACCAGTATGACACGACATGTGACTTGGCCACGCCCCCTCACCACCGGGACTTGCTATAAACATCATGACGCCCCCGCACCGAGCGGGCGCGCCAGAGGCAAGCCCGTCGGTGCCGGGCTGGATGGGGCAGACGGGCCACAAACCTGGATACGGAACAGGAAAACTTTCTCCCGGGGAAATGAGTACCGCTCACCGTTTAATCTACTCAAGGTCGTTGCTTTTTTCACTCAATAATCAACATACTGCAATTTTAAGAGACATTCAACTTAACTGCATCGAAAATAAAATCTGGTGCCCCCGGGAACATAAAAAAAGGGACAAACAGCCGAAAAGTACATCGGCAAAATCATCTACCTTTGAGACTTTAAAGGCCGCCTTCATTAATGCCCGCTCAGCCACTAAGCATTGTTTGGAAATTTTTGACATGCTAGAGTCAGAGAAATTTCACATTTTAGGAATCAGAGACTTGGTTTAATGTGAATTAGAAGTCAGTTTTAGAAGAATTACTTAGCCGAAATTTTAAGATTTTAGTTAAAAATAGAGGATACAAGAGGGGGGGGGGGGTTGTGTGATTCATGATGACTGTTTGGATTGCATTGAGCTAAAAACACCTGTATTTAGTTCATTTGAACACCTAGTGATGAGGTGTAAAGTAAGTGACTCCTCTTCATTTGTATTAGCCACTGTCTATCGTCCGCCTGGTCCAGCAGGTACTTTCCATGCTGACTTAGTTGAACTAATGATGTCCCTGTGTCTACAATCGGATTGTGTCGTCCTCCAGGGAGACATGAATATGTGACTGGAGGATGACACAAGCCTCCCAGGATCTCATAGATAGGTGACCTAGATGGCCTCCACTTTACCCTGGCATCCACCATGATCACACACATAAAGGGCCATATACTAGATGCCCTTTTTACTAATGGCAGGGAAGCGTTCAATGTCATAGCACATGAGATGGGATGGTCAGACCATAGTCAGATTACCTTTAACCTCTTGAATTTTGCACCAATAAAAATCCCCAAAGGAAATTGTATGACTAAATCTGCTCCATTTCAGAAACTAAAAATTATAACAGTCGAAGACTTTAAAACATGCTACGACTACCATCAGGGACAGCCACTCCTAGTAAATGAAGAGAGAAAAATTGGAATTCCGGCTTTAGAAACCAAGATTAAAAGGCTGGAAAGATCCCTAGATGAATTTGAGTTAAGAATCAAGGCAAGTCTGGACATCCTGGCCCCATTGACAACAGTAAATAGGTGCCCAAGACTTTCTAAGTCAAGCCCTTGGTACGCCCCTAGTATCAACTTACTTAAGAATAAAAGATGAATATTGGAAAGAAAGTGGCTTAAGACAAAATGGCGTATCGGGTCTATTGTCGAGGCTACACAAAGGCTGTAAAAAGCCATAAAAGATCCTATTATAACGATCAAATAATGCAAGCCTCAGGAATTATTCTCATTGGTTAGGGACATATTTGAACCGAAAAAATTTTATTCTAAGATTGTCCCATCTATGGAATTATGCTCTGCACTTCAGTCTTCCTTTGGGGAAAAAATTAAAAAAATCCGTAACCAGGATAAAATCTTGCCTGATGATTTTGACCCTCCAGCACTAAAAAGAGCTCCTCTAGCTTTTAGCTTATTTGCATCCACTTCAGTGGCAGAGATATCCAATATTATGTCCAAGCTTAAACCGTCAAGCTCTCCGAATGACATCTGTCCCGCATGGTTTATGAAGTAAAATACAGATACATTGGCTCCAGAAATTACAAGGATAGTGAATCAATCTTTAAAAATACTGGCCATTCCAACATGACTGAAGCATGCCATTGTCTCCCCCTTGTTGAAGAAGAGCACACTCGACCCTTCTCTGCTTACTAATTTCAGACCTATATCTCATCTTCCCTTTCTGGTGAAGATCCTGGAGCAGTTCGTCTTTCAACAAATGCAAAGCTTCTTTGAGGGTAACGACCTGTTCCATGACCTACAGTCGGGATTTAGGCCGGGACGTAGCACTGAACTGTCCGCACTCGACATACGTGAAAGCCTGTTAAGGGTAAGGAATGCGGGGGGGTCGGCAGCCTTGGTGCTACTCGACCTCTCCGCAGCCTTTGACACTATCGACCATCAAATCCTGGGAGATTGCATGGAATACCTTTTTGGATGTAGTGGCACTGTCCTCCGTTGGATCAACTCCTTTCTCACGGATAGGACCCATCAAGTGCAGATGAACGCTTGCAGCTCGCCAATGGAACCACTTCTCTATGGAGTCCCGCAGGGCTCGGCATTGTCGCCCCTGCTATTCAACTGCTATATGCGGCCACTCGCTAACATTATTGCTACACACAAATTAGCATGCCAGATCTACGCAAATGACACGCAGATCTTGGCTGATGCTGACAATGGGCCAAATATGCACCTACAACTGAGAAATGGCCTCCTTCACATAATGGATGGCCGACAACAAGCTAGGCCTCAATGAAGAAAAGAGCGAGGTGATGCTGGTGGGTCCTCAATCAACCACCAATTTTCTCTTGGCCTGGCCCACTTCATTCTGCCCCATCCCAATTCTGGCAAAACAGGTCAGGAACCTAGGTATCATCTTTGATCCCTGCCTGTCATTTATACCTCATGCAAAACTCTGTATCAAACTCAAACTTTTATATACAGAGACTCCGAAAAATGAAAGATCTATTTTCGCACGAAAACCAGCTAACTCTTGTACAGGGCCTTGTGCATTCTCGGTAGGATTGCTCTAACATCTTTTTTCTTGGACTTCCATTGAAGTGGCAAAAAAAATTGCAAGCAATTCAGAATCAAGCTGCTCGCCTGGTCTCCGGATGCGCCAGAACAGACCACATCTCTCCAGTGCTGGAAGAACTGCACTGGCTCCCTATCACCAAGCGAGTACTATTCAAGGCAATGTGCTATATGTATAGGGCACACCGGAAACTGGGCACAATTTATTTGTCTGAATGGGCCCCTCACCATGTACCGTCAAGACCACTCCGATCAGCCAACTTACTTTTCACAGAACCGACAATCAGCAGACTAAAATTTACTGGTAACAGACTTCTGGTTACAAAGGGCAATGAGCTGTGGAACTCCCTTCCAGCGTCTCTAAAATCCTTACCCTCCCTCCTGAGTTTCAGGAAGGGTTTAAAAACCTTCCTCTTTATCCAGGCCTACGGATAATCTGATGAAGAATAGAAATCATACAAAAACATGGATTTTGTATGCTCATTTTTCCTCCCCCATCTGGAGGGTTAGCCTCCACCCCCCCACCCCCCCGGTTCTTCTCTGTTTTTACTCTACCTCTTTCCTATTGGGCACCCTAGGCTCCTTTTTTAACGTTCTTTTGGAAATCTCACTTGATTTTAGGGTCTTGGTGCGCAATACAAATCCCATATCAAATCAAACTGTATCTAAATCCAGTGGCGGCTGGTGTTCAAAATTTTTTGGGGGGGCCTAGACAAACTGAAAAATTCAGAAAAAAACCCCATCAATTGCAGCCTCACTGTACCACCAATCACAGCCACTGTGCCCATCAATTGCTGCCACTGTGCCCATCAATTGCTATCACTGTGCCCATCAATTGCTATCACTGTGCCCATCAATTGCTATCACTGTGCCCATCAATTGCTATCACTGTGCCGTATCAAATGCTGCCACTGTGCCGTATCAAATGCTGCCACTGTGCCGTATCAAATGCTGCCACTGTGCCGTATCAAATGCTGCCACTGTGCCGTATCAAATGCTGCCACTGTGCCATCAAATGCTGCCACTGTGCCCCATCAAATGCTGCCACTGTGCCCCATCAAATGCTCCCACTGTGCCATATAAAATGCTGCCAGTGTGCCATATCAAATGCTGCCAGTGTTCCCCCCGCCCCTCGTCTGCATTTACTGTCTCAGTGGGACAGCTCCTCGCTGCTCCTCGATGTCTCCTCTCTTCCCGTCCTCTGCTATGATTGGATGCTTGATAGGCGTCCAATCACAGCGCCTGTCGTTTCAGCCAATTAGGTGACGGGTAACAGATCCGAGCACCTGATTGCTGGAGAGGTTTAGTTATGGGAACAGGGAATATTCATTTGCTTTTCTAACACAGCTAAGTGACCTGCGAGCGCCCAGCATGGTGCTCGCAGGTCACCTTTTTTGGTTCCTATTAGAGCCTATGGCTCTAATCAGGTGCTTCAAAAACACCCCCCGCCGCTGTAATTCAGGCGCCCAGCGCCCGAAAAGGGGCCAGGCGCCTGAATAGGGGGTGGCAGCAGCGGCCATAGATAGATAGATTCATGCAATGCATGAATCTACCTATTGGTGCTAGAGGAGGTGGCAGGAAAGAGGGGGCGACGCCCATGCACCCTTGTGGACGCACTGCCACTGTCTAAATCGCAGCTGAACAGTTGCTTTGGAAATTCATAGTGTGAACCTAGCCTTAGGAAAGAATCCAGGCCTTTTTAAGAAACATTTACTGAGCTGGCCAGAACCAGCTCTTGAGGGAGTCTGTTCCACATTTTCACAACTTTTACTGTGAAGAAGTCTTTCCATATTTGAAGGTAAATGTCTTTTCCTCTAGGCATAAAGAGTGCCCCCTTGTCCTCTTTGATGACCTTAAAGTGATTAGCACCAACTTCATTATATGGACCACTTATGTATTTATACATGGCGATCATATCCCCTTTAATCTCCTCTTCTCAAGAGAGAATGAACACAGTTCAGCTAATCTTTCCTCACAGCTGAGCTCTTCCATGCCTCTTATCAGTTTGGTTGCCCTTCTCTGCACTTTCTCCAGTTCCCCAACATCCTTTTCGTGAACTGGTGCCCAAAACTGAACTGCATATTCTAGATGAGGTCCTACTAATAGGGATGCACCGAATGGGTTTTTTGGTGCCGAAACCGATACCGAAAATAAATCTTCCTTGATACCGAAACCACACCGAAACCAAAATAGCCTTTTTTTATATATTGCCCAAAAAAATTATTGGATATACAAAATTGTGTTACATTCATATTCATTATATTATTTATATTCAACTTAATCATTAATTTTATGAAGAAAAAAATACCACAATCCAGTAATGTCAAAAAGTACTTTCATAAAAAGTAACCCACATAAAATTGGACAGTGGACACAGAAGATAAAAATAAAATAAAATAAGACTGCAGTCAGTGCACATTGCACCACCATACCAAATAAAACGGGCATAAAAAAATAAAATAAATAATAATATATACTATTAATAATATTAATATAATAATAGAAAAATGCCAAAGACAGACTTTTTTATATTTTATTATTATTTATTTATTATTTCCAACTTACATCAGAACTAGTAATTCAGTTCTCTCTCCCTAAGGTGTCAGCGGCTGGATGTGCGATAAGTGTATGTATGTAGCTGCGGGTTACATACATAGTCATATAGTAGACTGCACTGTGTTCCGGGTATGGGCAGAGACATGCTGGAACACAGACTAGTCTACAGCAGCGGTGCTCAGCCAATCACAGCAAACAATGTAGACTAGTCTGTGTTCCATACCCGGAACACAGTGCTGTATAGTGTATATAGTACTGTAGTATGTAGACAGCCACAGATACAGAACATACAGTTTTGCACATGCAGCGGGCTGACAGCTTAGGGAGAGACAATGACATAGTTTGGCCCAACAACAGAACAAACTACGTTATAAGTAAGTAGTACTTTAAAGAACAACTCTCTCAACTAACCATAACAGAAATATGGCAGAAGGCCGTTATTCTGTTTCACAGTTTCTGTAAATATAACATAGTACAGTGCTATGCTATAATAACATTTATATTTCATTATTTTCTTTCAACTTAACCACTTCAGCCCCGGAAGAATTTACCCCCTTCCTGACCAGAGCACTTTTTGGGATTCGGCACTGCGCCACTTTAACTGACAATTGCGCGGTCGTGCGACGTGGCTCCAAAACAGTAATTTTTCCCACAAATAGAGCTTTCTTTTGGTGGTTTTTGAT
Source organism: Lithobates clamitans (assembly GCA_037952925.1). Lineage (NCBI taxonomy): Eukaryota > Metazoa > Chordata > Amphibia > Anura > Ranidae > Lithobates > Lithobates clamitans. Next base: position 738,591 of record JBBGZY010000209.1, read on the forward strand.
CACCTCTGCAGTTTTTATTTTTTGCGCTATAAACAAAAAATAGCGACAATTTTGAAAACGCATTATTTTTTCCTTTTTGCTATAATAAATATCCCCCAAAAATACATAAAAAAACATTTTTTTTTCCTCAGTTTAGGCCGATACGTATTCTTCGACATATTTTTGTAAAAAAAAATAGCAATAAGCGTTTATTGGTTTGCGCAAAAGTTATAGCGTCTGCAAAATAGGGGACAGTTTTATGGCATTTTTATTAATAATTTTTTTTTTTTTTTACTAGTAATGGCGGCGATCAGCGATGTTTATTGTGACCGCGACATTGTTGCGGACACATCGGACAATTTTGACACATTTTTGGGACCATTGGCATTAATACAGCGATCGATGCTATAAAATTGGATTGATTACTGTAAAAATGTCACTGGCAATGAAGGGGTTAACCACTAGGGGGCGGGGAGGGGTTAAGTGTGTCCTGGGCAGTGATTGTAACTGTGGGGGGGATGGGCTAGCAGTGACATGACACTGATCTCTGCTCCTGATGACAGGGAGCAGACGATCGGTGTCCTGTCACTAGGCAGAATGGGGAGATGCTGTTTACATCTGAACGGGGTTCTTTAGCTCCGTGACACGATCACGTGTATCTCAGCGGCCATCGAGTCCGCAGGTCCCGGAGCTCGCGGCGGGCGTCGCCGGCAGTGCGCGTGCACGGCGGGAAATTCAAAGTAACGTACAAGTACGTTAGAACAAAGGGGGGTGGTGCTGCGCTAGTCCTAATATAAGGTATCTAAAAATTGCCAAGTATTAATGGAGTGGCATATTGCCTAATGAAGAAGATGAGTAATAAAGATGAGTCATGTGTTGTAAAGAAATCCGCTGCATACGTGGGTAAATAAGGAGTGAAGGCTCCAGGTGGATGGAGTAACTTTACAACTAATTCCAAATGCAGACCCTACACCTACGGTGTGAAAAATCATGAAAGTGCATGTGCAAAACGCATGCAGATGAACCAACTTGACTATAACACATAAAGTGAGCCGTACTGTAGTACAGAATACCTCTGAATGTTAGAAGTAATCCCGGTAGGGTGATAAATATGCAGAGTGACAACACATTCGAATAAAATAATCACATAAGTAAACGTAAACCACACTTTTAGTGCAAGGTTACTGTGAGTGTCTTGAGGGATAAAGTTAAGAGTGGAGGGACCGGCACCCTCCACTGTATCAACATACGAGCTCGCTGCTCGTCAGGATACACTTCATCCCCTGTTGAACCGCTGTGTGAGTACCTTACTTTTCTTTGAATAAAGCCTTCAATTTTAAAAAATTACTACACTATGTGGCATTTTCGTTTTCCTTCTGGCCGCTGTGCCCCTGCATGATCTGAGGCATATTGAAGGACAGTTTGAGACCCAGGACTGACCCCCATAGGAGACATCATACACATTGATTCATGCTGTAACCTCAGCATAGTGAGGTAATCGGCCATTGCCCTCCATTATAGGATTGCTGCATGAAGAGGACTGGTGTTTGCACTCCACACCTCTCACTCATCTGAGGAAAGCAACGCTAGAATCTAGCTGCTACCTTCATGTTCCTTACCAAGCACGTTTAAGAAGTTGTTTGAAGTTATTTTTGCTGCACACAGTCACTTTGCTTGTTGGACGCTGTATTATTTCTGTGAGCACAGATTGCTGACACTGGACACTATATTATCACCCTGTATAGGTTTTTTATATGATAATTATTTTTACTGCACTGGAGTGTGGTCCATGTTATTCTTATTTTTATCTATACATGTTTATGCCTAAATGTATGTATATATAGGTTTGCATCACAGCTGAAGGTTAAGTTACACCTTTATCCTTTAATTTGGATTATTTATGCACAGTTTTTACCTTCCACTTTCCTGATTTTATTTCATCACTCTTAACTTTATCCCTCAAGACACTCACAGTAACCTTGCACTAAAAGTGTGGTTTATGTTTACTTATGTGATTATTTTATTCAAATGTGTTGTCACTCTGCATATTTATCACCCTACCGGGATTACTTCTAACATTCAGAGGTATTCTGTACTACAGTACGGCTCACTTTATGTGTTATAGTCAAGTTGGTTTATCTGCATGCGTTTTGCACATGCACTTTCATGATTTTTCACACCGTAGGTGTAGGGTCTGCATTTGGAATTAGTTGTAAAGTTACTCCATCCACCTGGAGCCTTCACTCCTTATTTACCCACGTATGCAGCTGATTTCTTTACAACACATGACTCATCTTTATTACTCATCTTCTTCATTAGGCAATATGCCACTCCATTAATACTTGGCAATTTTTAGATACCTTATATTAGGACTAGCGCAGCACCACCCCCCTTTGTTCTATTCGAGTTACCCTTTAGGGCCAGGTTGGACCCTTTTCGGTGCAAGCTGCTTGTCCACCCCCCCTCCTCTTATAGTTTTTCTTATTTTGCATGGTAGCGCAGGAATACCATACTTACTATCGTACAAGTACGTTAGTTTGCCCAGCCGTGCCATTCTGCCGACGTATATGTGCTGACAGTGGTCGGCAAGTGGTTAAATGAGAACTAGTAGTTTTTTCCCTAAGTTCTCTCCCTAAGGTGTCAGCGGCTGAATGTGCGATATAGAAGTGTATGTATGTAGCTGCGGGTTAGATACATAGTCATACAGTAGACCGCACTGTGCTCCGGCCCCGGGTATGGGCGGAGACATCCTGGAAGTGGAACACAGACTGGTCTACAGCAGCGGTGCTCAGCCAGTCACAGCAAGCAATGTAGACTAGTCTGTGTTTATGGAAGTCACCGCCCATACCCGGAACACAGTGTGGTATAGTACTGTAGTATGTAGACAGCCACAGATACAGAACATAGTTTTGCATTTGCACATGCAGCGGGCTGACAGCTTAGGGAGAGACATAGTTTGGCCCAACAGCAACAAACTATGGTACAGTAGTTCAAAAGCTGGTGTCTCTTTTAATTTGAAGTGCAAAAAACTGTGGAACTGTGGAACTACAATGAACAACCAACAAATGGCACAACTAGACAATTGGAACATACTAGGTAGTCAGTCATACTATGTTGTATGTTCCAATTGTCCAATAGCACAGTCCAATACCAATTAATTTACTATGTTCAACATGGTAAATGAATTGATCTATGCTATGGATTTTTAAATCTGTGCAAAATAATAAATGATTCACTATAAACTCGCCCTAACAAACAGTGAAATCAAATAGCAGCGCTAACTTAAATTACCAAAAAATGTATGTGAAAATTATATGTGACACAATAATTAACACCACCCTCTATCAGAACAATGTGACCTGTGCTTAGAATCAACATATAATGTGTATAAAATCTGTGTGATAAAAGATTTTAAAGAAATATATCAAAAACTAATAACAAACATAAAGTCCAAAAATCGGTGAAACGTAGTGATATTAGTGATAGTCCATAACATAATATAGTGCAGATCTTCAATAACACAATCTTCCACCACACCGCTGTGACTTGTGAATTCCACTCCCCTTCAGCGAGTAAACTCACCAGCTCCTCTTGCCTTACATTTTCGTGTTTGGCTTAAAGGCTTTTTTCCCATACAGTAGCGGGCAAGATGATGACCTCCAATCAATCCCCGTTTAGTATCCAGAGTATATATGCAAAGCTCTCTCCACATGGAAAAAAAGGAAAGCGATCCAATAGTGCAGTAACGCAATAAAACTTTTATTAAAACAACACTCTCCTCCACCATTGAACTCACATTTCACATATTTAAACCAAGCAAAGAGGCACAGCAACCATGGTCATCACCAAAAAAACACTCCAAACGATGAGATAGACGTATGGTGGTCACGGCGGACCCAGGTAGCTCAATAACCGGTGACACTCTCATCTGTTCCCTGGAGTCTCCTGGAGCCGCTTCCCCGCTATCTCGTATGGCGCTTCCTGTCACAGCGTCCTACGTCAAGCATGTTAGATTGCCGTATAGCCACGCCCCGACATGTTTCGTCACGAAGGACTTATTCATGGGATTGGCTAAACGGTCTGGCAATCTTTCTTTTATACCCTCTGATCGTATAACGAGCGGCGCTGATGACACTGCGCTTGCGCGCTCCCTGTGTCCCCGCTCGCACCATACGTGCATATTGCATTATATTACAGAGTCTACATACATTTAAAATCTATTAGTACTGCAAATGCCTCAATATACAGCTATAAGGAGACAATGGCTAATTGGTAGTCGTGCATTCCACCCATAGAGAGTGCAAATAACCCATTTTTAAAATCTATTTCAGTAAAATTTGCAGATTTCGCTTTAAGAACAAAAGCTGTTAAGCTTTCTCACAGGAGAGACGGTTTCTCTTCTCATCAAGAATATGAAATGCTAAACTGAATAGTCTCTCACTCTCTGTACTGGTGCTTGGGGCAGATAAATATCTGCGTGCAATTTGTGCAAGCAAGGGAAAACGTTCTTTGTTGATGCGCCAGTACTCAAGGGGATTGTCACTTCTGGCAATGGGCTGTTCAGCTAAATAAATGTCCAGCTGTTGGGTAGCTGCATTTGTTGTGGCACCGCTATGGATTGGGGTGCATTTGTGTAAAATTTCTTCAAACATATCAGATATGGAGCTAGTGTGTTCCTCTTCACTTGTATGCGACCGTTTCTCACTTTCCTTTGTGCGACACCTCGAAACTCCTTCACTAGATGCTTCCACCACCTCCATTTGTGCCAGTATCATTTCCCGTGCACACTGCTTTTTCTCCACATTAAAGTAATGCTCTTTAAATCGAGGATCTAGAACTGTTTCAATGCAGTACAGAGGGTTGGACTTGGTGTCTTGAAACCGGTTGATAACGGCCTCCAGTAGAGTGGTTTTAGCCGTTTTTAAGCCATGGTCTGCTTCTACCTCTTTTCCAAGCAGAAGCTTCAGTGCAGCAATCAAGGGGATAACTTCAGCAATGGAAGCATTAGTTGAGCTTATTTCTTTTGTTAACTGTTCAAATGTAGATAGAAGAGACAAACTATTTTCAACTAACTACCACTGATGTGCACTCAGTGTTGCTGGCAGCTCGTAATCTGCAATATATGCAGCTAAAACACTCTTTTGTTCAAAAAGACTTTGTAGCATATAGTAGGTGCTGTTCCAACCAGGGGCGGATCCAGAGTCTAGTCTCGGGAGGGGCACTGCCAGAAAATATATTTTTTTGGGGTACATCTATCGGGGAAAAGGCTGGCGTTGGCGCTTCAATCATCACGGCACCATGGTTGTTATGGTGTCAGGATGATTGAAGCGGATTATTACTATTATTACATTGTTATAAAAAATGAAATAGTTTAACTCACCATAATGCAGAATCAGTGGGAGCCCCGAGTGTGTCACTTGCCACGTCACCTGATGCAGATTGTCACTTGCCACGTCGCCTGCCACATGTTGCGGATTGTCTCTTGCCACGTCGCCTGTCACCAGATGAAGATTGACACTTGCCACCTGCTAAGGTGGTCTCTTGTGTCCCAGAGACAGGCAGCAGAGAGATGTTGTAATCCCCATTAGTATAGAATCCCCCCTCAGTGCAGAGCCCCCATTAGTATAGAATCCCCCCTCAGTGCAGAGCCCCCATTAGTATAGAATCCCCCCTCAGTACAGAGCCCCCCATTAGCATAGAATCCCCCTCAGTGCAGAGCCCCCCATTAGTATAGAATCCCCCCACAGTGCAGAGCCCCCCATTAATATAGAATCCCCAATCAGTGCAGAACCCCCATTAATATAGAATCCATCCTCAGTGCAGAACCCCCATTAATATAGAATCCCCCCTCCACATGTCAACCCACATATACATGAAGTTTACAGACCTCAGAACAGCGCGGACAGATGCACACAGCCGTGTGTGTCCCTCGGGCTCCTCCTCCTCCTGTGTGGATGTAAACAGAGAGGAAGGGGAGGCGGCTTCAGTCCGCTGCGCTGAGGCACACAGCGCAAGACCCGAGGAGCAGATCAAGTCAACGGGCGGTGTTAGCGGTGCGTGCCGCTACCTACGGGTGTCACGCCTCTGGCGGGGTGACACCCATCTGACCGCACCCACCTAACAACGCCACTGCCGCTGTCTCTCTCTGCGGAGCCGCCCGGCGGCTCTTTCACATATGGAGCCGCCCGGCGGCTCTCTCGCTTACGGAGCCGCCCGGCGGCTCTCTCACTTACGGAGCCGCCCGCCGGCTCACTCACCCGCATTTCTCGGAGGGGGCAATTGCTCCGTTGCCCCCCCTGGATCCGCTCCTGGTTCCAACGAGTGGCTACATCTTGCTGCAGTCGTTTCGGTGCCATTCCAAACTGCATCTGCGAAGCTTGTAATCTGGAATAAGCAAGCGGAGAATGCCTAAAGTGACCCACAATTTTTGTTCCTTTTGATACGATATCAGATATGGTGCGCTGACTCAGCAATCCTTCATTCACAGCCAATTGTAGCATGTGTGCCATGCACGCTATGCTTTGAAGTTCACTGTCCTCCATTGCCTTTGCCATGTTCCGTGCATTATCTCGGGCAATCAAATGCATTTTAGACTTCTCAATGTGCCAAATGTCAAGCATGGTTTTTAAAGCATTAGATATTGCTGCTGCGGTATGTGATCCAACAAAATCACGTGCGTTAAGTAGGATGTTGTGCAATTAAAATTTGTCATCTATCCACTGCGCTGTCAGGCTAAGCATGCTCGTTGGACTGGCATCTGAACTCCAAATGTCGGTAGTAAAACTGATTGCTATGATGTCAGTAGTCATGAGCTCCTGAACGTGTTTTCTAACACTGCTAAACAATTCATGTAGACTGGTATCTGCAAAGTAGCGTCTGCTTGGTAGTGAGTAACACGGCTCAATGTGTTGCATAAGCCTACGGATTCCAGTGTCCTCCACAACGGAGAATGGCTGGTTGTCTAATGCAATAAATTCCATAATTTTAGCTGTAATGGCACAAGCTTTGGGACTGTCACTTGCATATTTTTTAACCTTTTCAAACACTGTGGCCACAGATGGTGTTGAGCCTGAGGCACTTTTTGAAAGTGGCGCTGTTTTCTTGTAATCAGAATGCTGAACTGGATGACATGTTTTCAGGTGGTGTATCAAACCTGCTGTTGAAAAATTCTTTGGCACCGTACCCCCTCTTGAAATTTCTGTTGAGCAAAGAGTACAGATTGCAAATTTGGGGTCTTTATCAGAAACTTTAAAATATTTCCACACTACAGACATGGTCCACCTTTGCTGGTAACATAGAATGATTTATAGCGGGAGTGAACTGGGGGGGGGGGACTAAATCAATTTAAAAGCTAAACTCCAGGAGGCAGCTTTAAAAAATAAAATAAAAACTAACCAATCCTTTTTTTTTTTTTTTTTTATGGTGCTGCTCTTGGCATGCAAGGTAGTTATGTCTGCACTGCAGTACATCATCTGGCTTGTACCAAAAAAATATAATTGAACTGAATAGATTTGATTTGAAATGGAATGGATAGCTTGCAAATTGCAATTGCATGCAATTTTATTTTTTTGAGCTATTCTGTAGTATACTTCATGCGCTTTGTTGTCATTGAATAAAATTTGTCATTTTGTCTCAGCGTAGCATTATAAGTTATATGACACTGACATAACAGCAAGCGCATGAATTTTTTAAACATGACAGTACGCATTAAATATAATTATTAATGTATTATATATGAAATATAATATATTATATATTTATTGCATACTGTTATGTTTAAAAAATGCATGCGCTTGCTGTCATGTAAGTACTGTATAACTTATACTACGCTGTCAAAGTGACACATTTAATAACAGCAAGCGCATGAATTTTATACTGTATACTACAGAATAGCTAAAAAAAAGCTTGCAATTTGCAATCCATTACATTCCATTTCAAATCATCTCACTCAGTCAGTTCAATTATATAATTTTTTTTTGCTACAAGTCAGATCAGATGTACTGCAGTGCAGACACAGTCATTTTTAAATAGTCAGTACTAGTACTATAATAATAAATAATCAAGAAAAAAAAATTACTCGTTTTTCTGTCAGGTTAAGAAGGCAAAAGCAGCAATGCTCACCAGCGAATAGTAATGGTAGCCATCCAGGAGTGACAGTGCCCACTCTTGTACTTGAGTAGGCTATGTGCAGACCTCTATGAAGCCGTCTGTCTCGCTTCCCAGTACCGTCTCTTGCTTCCCAGCAGTGTCTCACAAGCACGAGGAGCGTCTGCGGGGAAGGTGCCAGCGTCTCAGCAGGGAACGTGCTTACGAGTGCGGCGTTGCGGTGTCTTAACCACGAGGAATGTGCACGCCATCCAAACAACGAGTGACGTCACCCGCTGGTTCTGCTGCCTATACTGTGCGTGCCCGATTTTCGGCGCCAGTATCGGCAAGAATTCTCTTTCGGCTTTTTGCTGAAAGGGCCATTTTCGGCCGAAATTTCGGTGCATCCCTACTTACTAATGATTTGTACAGGGACAAAGTGATATCCCTCTGTGCAGTCCATACCTCTTAAAATGAGAAATTATTTTGCTTGCTTTGAAAACAACAGCTTGGCACTGCATGCTATTAAGTGATTGTAAGCCTGTACATAGACCTTGTAAAGTGACATAGCCTCAGGTGATACACAGATGAAACAAACTCTCCTACATAAGCTGTACCTGTTTATCTACAGTCTTCCCTTTTTTACACCTGTTCAGTATTCAGACTTGAAGCTTGTCTGAGCTTTAAAAAAAAGGGGTTGGAGAGCTGAAATTACACTCTGCAGAGCTCAGTGAGGAGAGATCTGGGTGGAGGTAAAGGACAAACTTCCCCCACACAGAAACAGAACTGAGGCTGTCAATCTGATGGAGCTCCCTCCCCTGTCACCCTTTTTTCTCTTGGTGTCAGACGTGATTCGTGAAAGCAAACGGGGCCAAAACTGGGGGGGAGTCAGGGGGTTCTACATCGAGAGGGGCACCATGGTCGACAGTGTATGTTGACAAGTGCTCAGAGTGGGAGCAGAGCAATAGAGTGGGGCCGGTATAAAATATGCAGGAGAGCATGTGCACTTCCCATTCCCCCTCTCCTCTCAGCTGCTGGTGCCGGTACACAGTATGATGACTCAACCAGAAAGTCATAAAAGAACCCAGAACAATATCTAAAGAACTGCAGGTCTCACGTGCCTCCAGGTAAGATCAGTGTCCATGATTCAACAATAAGGAAGAAACTGGGAACAAATGGCATCCATGTGAGAGTACCAAGGCCAAAGCCACTGCTGACCAAAAAGAACACAAAGGCTCTTCTCGCATTTACCAAAAAACATTGATTGTCCCCAAGACTTTTATGCAAATCTTCTGTGGACTGATGAGACAAAAATGTAACTTTTTGGAAGGTGTGCATCTGACATAAAATACAGCATTTCATAACAAGAACATCATACCAATAGTCAGACATGGTGGTGGTAGCGTAATGGTCTGGGGCTGCTTTGCAGCTTCAGGACCTGGACGACTTACCATAATTGATGGAACCATTAATTCTGAGCTCTACCAGAAAATTCCAAAGGAGAATGTCCGGCCATCAGTTTGTGACCTCAAGCTCAAGTGCACTTGGGTTATGCAGCAGGACAATGATCCCAAACACAACAGTAAGTCCACCTCCAAATGGTTCAAACAAAGCAAAATGAAGGTTTTGGAGTGGTCTAGTCAAAGCCCAGACTTAAATCCAATTGAGATGCTGTATCTTGACCTAACACGTTCATGTTGGAAAACCCAACAATATGTGGCTGAATTAAAACAATTCTGCAAAGAAGAGTGGGCCAAAATTGCTCCACAGCAATGTGAAAGACTCATTGCCAGTTATTGCAAAGCTTGATTGCAGTTGTTGCCGCCAAGGGTGGCACAACCAGTTATTAGGTTTAGGGGGCAATTACTTTTTCACATAAAGCCAGGCAGGTTTGGACAGTTTTTTTGCCTTAATAAATGAAACCATGATTTAAAAGCTGCATTTTGTATTTACTCGGGCTATCTTTGTGTAATAATAAAATGTGTTTGATCTGAGTCATTTAAGTGTGACAAATATGCAAAAAAAAATAAGAAAGGGGCCAAATACTTTTTCACAGCAGTGTATATGCACTGTAACTGTACTAATGACACTGCATGAGAAGGGGCTAAACGACCAGGGCGATCAAAGGGTTATCTGTGAGCCTAGCCAGTGTGTTCATATTTACTGTGTGCTGCTTTAACTAGGGGAAGAGAGAGGAGCGATCCTTATCTCTATCCCCCCCCCCCCCACAACTAACATATGCCTTATTTGCATAGGCCTCTCCCAGTTGTTCTTGTTTTACTAACAATTGTCCAGAACAGGTGGACATTGAGTCCTCGGGACTCGCAGATTAGCTTCTGCTGTGAATTATCATAGCAGAAGCGACCCGCCCCCGCAGGTGGAAATGCGGATTTGCATAAATATATGTGATTCTGCCCACAGCTGCCGCCCTGTAGCAGTAACAGTGCTATAGGGAAGTCAGCAAGTGGTTAATAAGAAAAACATCCAAAGGCAGCTGCAATTTGCAAAAGCCTACATTAAGTCTGCCAAAAGCATGTGGGAAAATGTGTTATGGTCTGATGAGACCAAGATTGAACTTTTTGGCCATAATTCCAAAAATAAGTGGTGAAAAAACACTGCATTACTAAAAAAACACCATACCCAAGTGTAGCATGGTGGTGGCAGCATTATGCTTTGGGGCTATTTTTCTTCAGCCGGATCTGAGGTTTTAGTCAAGGTGGAAGGAGTATTTTTCAGGGTGTGCATATTTGTGCAACCACATTAGTGTAAAATTTTATTTTTTTCTTACTTTAAAGATTTCAGTTTTTAACCACTTGAGCCCCGGACCATTGCTGCCTAAGGACCAGAGGTCTTTTTCCAATTTGGCACTGCGCCGCTTTAACTGCTAATTGCGCGGTCATGCAATGCTGTACCCAAACGAAATTTGCGTCCTTTTCTTCCCACAAATAGAGCTTTCTTTTGATGGTATTTGATCACCTCTGCGGTTTTTATTTTTTGCGCTATAAACGGAAAAAGACCGAAAATTTAGAAAAAAATGATATTTTCTACTCTTTGTTCTAAAAAAAATCCAATAAACTCAATTTTAGTCATACATTTAGGCCAAAATGTATTCGGCCACATGTCTTTGGTAAAAAAAATGTCAATAAGCGTATATTTATTGGTTTGCGCAAAATTTATTGGTTTGCGCAAAAGTTATAGCGTCTACAAACTAGGGTACATTTTCTGGAATTTACACAGCTTTTAGTTTATGACTGCCTATGTCATTTCTTGAGGTGCTAAAATGGCAGGGCAGTACAAAACCCCCCCAAATGACCCCATTTTGGAAAGTAGACACCCCAAGGAAATTGCTGAGAGGCATGTTGAACCCATTGAATATTTTTTTTTTTTTTTTGTCCCAAGTGATTGAATAATGACAAAAAAAAAAAAATATTTATAAAAAGTTGTCACTAAATGATATATTGCTCACACAAGCCATGGGCCTATGGGGAATTGCACCCCAAAATACATTCAGCTGCTTCTCCTGAGTACGGGGATACCACATGTGTGGGACTTTTTGGGAGCCTAGCCGCGTACGGGACCCCGAAAACCAATCACCGCCTTCAGGATTTCTAAGGGTGTAAATTTTTGATTTCACTCTTCACTGCCTATCACAGTTTCGGAGGCCATGGAATGCCCAGGTGGCACAAACCCCCCCCCCAAATGACCCCATTTTGGAAAGTAGACACCCCAAGCTATTTGCTGAGAGGCATATTGAGTCCATGGAATATTTTATATTTTGACACAAGTTGCGGGAAAGTGAGACTTTTTTTTTTTTTGCACAAAGTTGTCACTAAATGATATATTGCTCACACAGGCCATGGGCATATGTGGAATTGCACCCCAAAATACATTTAGCTGCTTCTCCTGAGTATGGGGATACCACATGTGTGGGACTTTTTGGGAGCCTAGCCGCGTACGGGGCCCCGAAAACCAATCACCGCCTTCAGCGTTTTTAAGGGCGTGAATTTTTGATTTTACTCTTCACTGCCTATCACCGTTTCGGTGGCCATGGAATGCCCAGGTGGCACAAAACCCCCCCAAATGACCCCATTTTGGAAAGTAGACATCCCAAGCTATTTGCTGAGAGGCATGGTGAGTATTTTGCAGCTCTCATTTGTTTTTGAAAATGAAGAAAGACAAGAAAAAAGATTTTTTTTTTTTTCTTTTTTCAATTTTCAAAACTTTGTGACAAAAAGTGAGGTCTGCAAAATACTCGCTATACCTCTCAGCAAATAGCTTGGGGTATCTACTTTCCAAAATGGGGTCATTTGGGGGGGTTTTGTGCCACCTGGGCATTCCATGGCCTCCGAAACTGTGATAGGCAGTGAAGAGTGAAATCAAAAATTCACGCCCTTAGAAAGCCTGAAGGCGGTGCTTGGTTTTCAGGGTCCCGTACGTGGCTAGGCTCCCAAAAAGTCTCACACATGTGGTATCCCCATACTCTGGAGAAGCAGCAGAATGTATTTTGGGGTGTAATTTCACATATTCCCATGGCATGTTTGAGCAATATATCATTTAGTGACAACTTTGTGCAAAAAAAAAAATTTGTCTCTTTCCCACAACTTGTGTCGCAATATAAAATATTCCATGGACTCGACATGCCTCTCAGCAAATAGCTTGGGGTGTCTACTTTCCAAAATGGGGTCATTTGGGGGGGTTTTGAACTGTCCTGGCATTTTATGCACAACATTTAGAAGCTTATGTCACACATAACCCACTCTTCTAACCACTTGAAGACAAAGCCCTTTTTGATTACATGAAAAAGTTATTTTTTTTTGCAAGAAAATTACTTTGAACCCCCAAACATTATATATTTTTTAAAGCAAATGCCCTACAGATTAAAATGGTGGGTGTTTCATTTTTTTTTTTCACACAGTATTTGCGCAGCGATTTTTCAAACGCATTTTTTGGGGAAAAAACACACTTTTTTAAATTTTAATGCACTAAAACACACTATATTGCCCAAATGTTTGATGATATAAAAAAGATGATCTTAGGCCGAGTACATGGATACCAAACATGACATGCTTTACAATTGCGCACAAACGTGCAGTGGCAACAAAATAAATACATTTTTAAAAGCCTTTACAGGTTACCACTTTAGATTTACAGAGGAGGTCTACTGCTAAAATTACTGCCCTCGATCTGACCTTCACGGTGATACCTCACATGCATGGTGCAATTGCTGTTTACGTTTGACGACAGACCGCCGCTTGCGTTCGCCTTAGCGCAAGAGCAGGGGGCGACAGGGGTGCTTTTTTTTTTTTTTTTTTTTTCTTTATTATTTTTTTGCTTTTTTATCTAATTTTTAAACTTTTCCTTTCATTTTTTTTTTTTTTTATCATTTTTATTGTTATCTCGGGGAATGTAAATATCCCCTATGATAGCAATAGGTAGTGACAGGTACTCTTTTTTTGAAAAAATTTGGGTCGATTAGACCCTAGATCTCTCCTCTGCCCTCAAAGCATCTGACCACACCAAGATCGGTGTGATAAAATGCTACCCCAATTTTCCAATGGCGCTATTTACATCCGGCGAAATCTAAGTCATAAAATGCTCGTACCTTCCGGTTTCTTAGGCCATAGAGATGTTTGGAGCCACTCTGGTCTCTGATCAGCTCTATGGTCAGCTGGCTGAATCACCGGCTGCATTCTCAGGTTCTCTGTTGAGACAGGAGAGCCAGGGAAAAACACGGAAGACGGTGGGGGGGGGGGCATTCCCTCCCACGGCTTGTAAAGGCAGTCTAGAGGCTAATTAGCCGCTAGGATTGCTTTTACATGAAAGCCAACCGTTGGCTGAAAAGAATGATACCAAGATGATACCTAAACCTGCAGGCATCATTCTGGTATAACCACTCAAAGTCGTGAATGGCGTACCTGAAGACAAAAAAATGGTTAACAATAAAGCAAAGTAAACGGTAAAGTATAAAAAATTGCATACCTGAAAAACAAACATAATAACAATAAAACATTGCAGAATAGAATACAGTAAAAAAGAGCAGAACAATAGAGAGAGAGAATAGATAGAGAGAGAGAGAACAATAAAACGACAACAATTTTTTTTTATTTTATATATTTTTTTTTTGTTTACACTTTTTTTGTAACTAAATTTTATAACTGTAACTGGTTCCAGGTTCGGGTCTCTCAAAATGCGATGGCATCTTGGGAGACCTTGTGAAAGTGTGCCTAGCCTGTGCAATGCTGTACCCTACGCTAATACTCAACTAGTGCATGGTAGCGTTCAAAACATTCACCAATGCAAAGACCAGGATTGTCAGGACAGGAGGGACAATAATAGCGGGTGTACTCGGGAGGACATAAAAATGCCTCTCATGCAGCCGATTGCATTTGGTTGGGGATGTGAATGGGGGAAGTACGGGCGCTGCAGAAGTGGTGGGTTCCCAATTAGGATTGGCGAATGCAGCAGGAAGGGCATTATGGGCATGACGGGCCTGTGTTTGTCTTTTTGGTGGCAGCGGGACACTACTTGTGCTTGCCACCTCACCAGCTTGAACTGCACTTATGGGACTTGCCACGTCACCATGTGTTACTGCAGTGCTGGTTTGACTACGACCAGGGTGTACTAGGCCGCTGGTGCTTTCCAGTTCACCAAAACGCTACCAAAAAAACTGTTAGCGATCGCAGGGATCAGGCCTGACTCTGCGAACGCTGCAGTTATGCGTTTAGTGTTTTGTAAGTGACAGTGATCGATCGATACTGCACTTGGGTGGGCTGAGCTGGGCCGGGCGGAGGGGCAAAACGCAGGTGCTAGCAGGTATCTGGGCTGATCCCGCTAACACTGCGTTTTTGGGAACCCTAAACTGCTGGGGACGCTAGTATAGATCTGATCGGATCAGATATTGATCCGTTCAGATACTATACCACTAAGGGAGGTGTACGGTACGTGCGTGGGTGTTAGCAGTACTGGCGCTAACCTGATGCTGCCTGGGGCTGGTGCTTGCTAGTTCACCAAAATGCTACCAAAAAAACTGTTAGCGATCGCAGGGATCAGGCCTGACTCTGCGAACGCTGCAGTTATGCGTTTAGTGCCTTGTAAGTGACAGTGATCGATCGATACTGCACTTGGGCTGGGCCGGGCGGAGGGACAAAACGCAGGTGCTAGCAGGTATCTGGGCTGATCCCGCTAACACTGCGTTTTTGGGAACCCTAAACTGCTGGGGACGCTAGTATAGATCTGATCGGATCAGATATTGATCCGTTCAGATACTATACCACTAAGGGAGGCGTATGCCGCCTGCGTGGGTGTTAGCGGTACTGGCGCTAATCTGACGCTGCCTGGGGCGACGCATATCACCGCCGGGCGATCGGGGGGCTAAACCTTTATTCGGTAATAAACGGCGGGTGCCCTGACACTATACAAAATAAACGAACTAACCAGCGTCACCCGTAACGGTTATACGGTGATCAGTGGTGAAAGGGTTAACTAGGGTGCAATCAAGGGGTTAAAACATTTATTAGGTAGTATATGGGGGTCCCTGTCGCTATAAAACGCTGACGGCGAACCTAAATATTTACCTCACTAACTAGCGTCACCAGCGACACTAATACAGCGATCAGAAAAATGATCGCTTAGTGACACTGGCGACAGGGGGTGATCAAGGGGTTAAAACTTTATTAGGGATGGTTAGGGGGGTATCCTAGACCTAAAGGGGGCTAATACTCACTGTCCCAACACTGTAACTGTCACAAACTGACACCAATGCAGGGGGGGGGGCCACGAACGGATGGCCTCCCCCTCACCTCCGATCGCCGGGGGACAAAAAAGGACCGCCTCGGGCACCGGGGGGGGGTCCGATCGGACCCCCCACCCGCGGGAGGCAAATCACGTACATGTACGTGATTTTGCCTGCCCGTGCCGCCTTGCCGACGTACATCGGCGTGAGGCGGTCCTTAAGTGGTTAATTAAACTGCACATATTTTAGGTCACACCGCTTGCCGACCAGCTGCCGCAGTTGTACTGCGGCAACATGGCTCGGCTGCGTGAATCGACGTTTTGTTACGTTGGTAGCATAGACGGCCACTAGGCACCCCCCGCTCGCTCCCTGAGCCGATGCGAGTGCCCGGCGGTCTCCATCACTGCTGGGTTCCCGCGATCGCTCGGGACACACAGAGAACCGGGAGCTGTGTGTGTAAACACATAGTTTCTGGTTCTCTGAGCAGAGTATGAACAGCGATCTGTTAGTTTCCCTGCACAGTCCCCATCCCCCTTCAGCTAGAACAAAAACTAGGAGACACTTTAACCCCTTCACTGCCTCCTAGTTTTAACCCCTTCACTGCCAGTGACATTTTTACAGTAATCAGTGCATTTTTAATCGCACTGATCGCTGTATTAATGCCAATGGTCCCAAAAATGTGTCAAGTGTCCGATGTGTCCTCCATAATGTCGCAGTCACGATAAAAATCGCTGATCGCCGCCATTACTAGTAAAAAAAAAAAAAATATTAATAAAAATGGCATAAAACTGTCCCCTATTTTGTAGACGCTATAACTTTTGCACAAACCAATCAATATACGCTTATTGTGATTTTTTTTTTTTTACCAAAAATATGTGGAATACATATCGGCCTAAACTAAGGAAAATTTTTTTTTTTTTTATATATATATATTTTTTGGGGTGGATATTTATTTTAGTAAAAAATAATGTTTTGTTATTTTTTCAAAATTGTCGCTCTTTTTTGTTTATAGTCTTAGCAAATTACAAATAACATAGAAAATTCATAATAGAACATGTGCAGTAGGCATTAATTTCATATGCAGTTACAGCTGGTTAAAACAAGTAGCCTTTGTTGTTTGTTCTCCGGCTGTTGAATAGAAACAGTTCATTTAGAAGTATTCATGCTGATACAGACTTCTGAAAAGCTAAAGAGATACTCAAACTGTACATATTGTGTGAAATGGAAACCTGTGAATATGAAAATGGCTGAAAGAACAAGATGGATACTTAACCTTTCAACCCCTTCTTAAAGTCATAAATATGACTTTCTACAGATCTGCAACCTCCTGAAATCTACAGTTCTTTCTACGTTTTTTTGTATTCATTTACATAAAGCTGCAGATATTGTGTATATGCGTGAGAAGGTTGGTCTGGTGTAGTACATTTTCTAATACAAAGCAAAATAGGCTTGAAAATCAGGTAGCCTATCAATCCTAACAATAGTACTATGATAATCATAATCACTATGTCCTTTAACCATGAAAACATTCCACCTAAACCCAAACTAGAAAAGGGGTTCCATCCATAATTACCTACGTCCCTTGCTTGTTTCATTAATTCATTTACCTGTGTTCAGTGTTAATTAATAACGTCATAGTAGTCTGGGATTTCCAGGCTGGTATTGTGTGTACAACATTCAGAATCCTGGGTCATTTCACAAAAACATGTTAGAGCTGCACTCATGCTTTCAATAGCTAATTCGTGTAACTCTAGTAGTCTTCTAATTGCTTTGAGCTCGACATTGAGTAGTTCTATATCTTGGGAGTTTTTTTCCATAACATAATTTATTAGGCTAGTGTAGTTATTTAATTTTTCCATCATGGTTATTCCCCATCCTGTCCGGGATGGAAACCATGCCCATGCCTTATCCGAGGCAGAAAACATAGGTGGGTTTTCTCTCTTGTATTTATAAGTTAACTTATGTACTGGACTTTAAGTAACTTGTATGTGATGCTCTAGTCTGGCCTAGGGCTGACATGACTGGTACTAACTGTGCTAAATAACACCATCCTTTCACTCCTGCGGGGATCCATGGGTAACAAATTTTACCACAGCATATGTATGTATTGTTTCCCAATGAAAAACTTCTTAGAGAACTACGTTGGGGCTCAGTTCCAGTCTCAAGCACAGCACTAACAAGTTTACCCACAAGTATCCTAGAGGTTGTATTCCTGTATGTAGTAAGTTTACTAATGGTGGTGTCAAGGGATTGATTTTTGTAACTACACAACTGGCCTGTATACGTAAAATTACTGGTGCGGATGGGAATACCCTTTAAAATGTTAAATACTGACTTGGAGCACATACCTACTCCTTTGGAAGTATTGCCTAACTGAACACACCACTTGGGTTCATGTGTCATTCCTAAAGTGTAAAACATAATACTCGGATTGCGGTATCCTTCTGAGACACTTAAGACTAGAGTATTTTTCAGTAATGACTTGAGGTTTAGAGGGACATCTAAAAGTGGAATCTTAGCAGTTTCTGGGTGTAACTTACTACAAATCCAGAATTTTTCATATCCTGGCTTTCTAGCATAAGCATATTTAAATTTTAACAGTAACATTTTCACAGAAAAACCTGTTTCTTTGATCAATTCATTAGAAACATCTCTTTTACTTTGATTTCTGGGGTGAAAGTCAGTATGGTTGGTGTGTACTTCGCTTTTACCACATTTGAGTTTCAAGGCTCCCAAGTCATGAGGATGATAGATACAGTTAGTTATTATCCACACTGGGATGAAAGATCAGAAGTAGAAACATCACCAGAAGGCACAAGGCCTTCCCAGAAGTCTGTGGTGAAATGAGCGACATCACTGTCCTTTATTTCTATGCTTGTCTTTTGAGGACTTAAAACACCTGCTTCGCCTCTTTTCAGCCTTTCTTCAATTCCTGGGCTTAGATCAACCACTTTTACCCTGCTGGCATGGATCCAGGTAGGACTTTCTTCAGTAAGGATGGCAGTCCTGGTGACTACTACCACTTTGATCAATGGTCCGAATGGAACCTCTTGTGGCTTTCGACCTTTCTGAAGCCTCTGGACCACAACATGGATCACCGACTTGGAATGGGTGGGTTGGTACCTGTGAAGGAGAGGTGCGAGCTACTCTTCTTTCAACAATATCAAGAGTTTCAATCAGTTTTTTTACATATTCCTCCTGTATCTGTTCCAAATCACCTTCCTCCACCATCAAAGGATGATTAGCCCACGGTGTGGGGAATGGCCTACCCATGAGTACCTCAAAGGGAGAACAACCCGTCACACTGTGAGGGGTCATTCTGATTTCAGCTAATACAGCTGGGAGAACTTTTCTCCATTTGCCAAAATTCCTACCCGTAGCTTTCCTTATCCTGTCTTTAATTGTTCTATTCATTATTTCTAGAATCCCTGAACTCTGTGGATGGTAGGGGAGGTGAAATTTCCAGTCTATTTTTAGTACTTTTACAAGATTTTGGCAGATTTTAGCTGTGAAGGCTGGGCCATTGTCTGAATTTATTTGTAATGGACATCCCCACCTAGGAATAATTTCCTGTGTGAGGATCTTCACCAGTCTGTGCATTTTCATTGTTGGTGACAAAGATTTCTGGCCAGCGTGACATCATGTCCACTATGACCAAGAGGTATTGTTGTTTCTTTCCTTCTTTGAGCATATGTGTAAAGTCTATCTGTAAATGGGTAAACGGCGTTGTTGGGTACTCAAGGTGTTCATGTTTTGATTTCTTTGGGTTTGTTGGATTGTTCCTAATGCAAGTTACACATCTCCGTACAAAAGCTTTGACTAGAATAGGTAGTCCTGCAATGAAAAAATCTGCATCTAGGAGTTCACATGTGACCTGCCAGCCCTTGTGACCCAGTCCATGGTATTGCGCAATGAACAGGGGGGCGATAGCAACAGGAATACAAGGTCTCCCCTCCTGGCAGATTAATCCTGTTTTTGGATTCTTTTGCACCATTCCATCACAGTTCCATTGCGCAATATCAGGGGTGGCAAAAGCCTGCAGTTCCGTGAGCCAATGTGTCTCTTTCAGGGAACATGGCTGAGGTGTTAGCATGGGCATTTGAATGTCTTCCTTTTGTGTAGATGCAGCTTCTTTGGCGAATATGTCAGCTAGTGCATTCCCTTTGGCTATATATTTCATTTGGCCTGTATGTGCCTTACAGTGCATGATAGCTAGTTTTGAAGGCAACTGAATTGCATCTAGTAATGCTGTGACTAGGTCAGAGTGTGAGATGCTTTTTCCATCTGCTGCCACATATCCTCTGTGAAGCCATATTACACCATGGTCACATCATGAGCATATCTGGAATCGTGTAAATGTTTACCTCTTTTCCTGCAAACAGCTGGCATGCACAGGTTAGTGCTATCAATTCAGCAGACTGATAGGCTATTGGATTGGCCTCGAGGACAGTATCCGGCAGTTGGACCAAAGCATATCCCACGTGATAGACATTATCACTTGGTCTGCTGCAAGAGCCATCAACAAAAACTGTGCAGTAGGGATTGGTACTGAACGCATATCTGCTCTAGGTGAAGTGTCCTGATGTATTGATTGTGTACAGTCGTGAGGTGGTGGTAAGTCATCCTGTTCTCCTTTAAGACCTAATAAGGCATTCAAAATTGGAGCTAGGCCAGAGTTAGAACTTTTTATTTTCAGATTTGGATTGGACAGGAGGATGACTTCATACCCACTCAATCTTTGTGCTGACATTTGCTGAGTATGTAAAGTTTTGAGGAGTGTAGTATGTAAGGTGGTATTATGACCCAAGGTAAAAGGTGTTGCCATCTCCACAACCATTGCACAAGAAGCCAGTGTTCTGAGACACCCAGGCATGCCTTGCACCTGTACTGGAACCACCTTTGAGAAAAAAGCTACAGGGCGCAGTCTCCCACCATGTTCCTGGGCCAGTACTCCCGCCATGGTTCTACAATTTTCCCTGGCAAACAACTGAAACATTTTGCCATATTCAGGGAGACCAAGGCTCGGGCTGGTAACCAGTGCACATTTCAACATGGCAAAAGCATTTAACATTTCATCAGACCATTTTACAATATCAGACATTTCAGAGAGCTTTGCTTGTCTCAGTATATTGTCATAGAAAGAACAGTCCGGTATCCATTGGCAGCAGTAACCAATCATACCAAGAAAGGTGAACATGTCTGTCTTTTGTAAGTGGGCAGGGCAGACCCACTAGAGCCGCAGCTCTTTTGTGACTGACTTTCCTAACACCCGGAGACAGCACAAACGCTAGGTACTCAACCTCCTGTTTACACCATTGTAACTTTTTCTTAGACACTTTGTGACCACATACATGTAACCATTTCAATAAGGATAGGCTATCAGCTCGGCAGTCCTCCTCTGAAGAACTACAAATCAAAAGATCATCAACATATTGCAACAGTACAGAACCATGAGGGGCAATCCAAGGCCTGAGGGTGGCTTGGAGTACTATAGAATAGACCACAGGCAAGTCTATGTAACCCTGGGGCATTCTACACCAGGTAAACTGGCGATTGTGTTGGTCAATCGACACAGTAAAAGCAAAGAGTGGCCGTGTCTCCTCATCTACAGGGACGGAGAAAAAAGCATTCTTTAAATCAATCACAGTAAAACATTTGGCTGTTGCTGGAATGGAGGACAGGAGTGATAGGACATCAGGTACAATGGGTGCTATTGGGACTATGAGGTCATTTATGGCCCTCAAGTCCTGTACAAACCTGAAGGAGCCATCCGGCTTCTTTACAGGGTTAACAGGTGTGTTGTAGGGAGAAATAATTTCTTCCAGGATCCCATCCTGCAGAAATTTTTTCACCATTGGCACTATGCCATGCATCTTTTCCTTAGAGAGTGGATATTGTTTGTGATTTCCCCATTTGATTGGAAATGTTGGACCTTGTTGGGTGGATGCCTGTGGTTGTTGTGTCTGCTTAGGGGCAGAGCTGGAGTTGGGAGTCTGAGGAGAGGTGGAGTGAGGGCACTGACTCACCCAGTGATCCTCGGCACCGCAGTTGAAACATCCATTGTTTCTAGGGCAACTTATCCCTCTTCCATTTCTGCCTCTAAACCTGCCTCTACCCCTTCCTCTAAAATTTCCCTTCATATTTCCTTGGAAATGTTGTGTGGAGACAGGTGATGGTTTGGGTATATTAAAACAACCTGCTGCATCTTTCTGTGAAAGTGCTTTGCCAAAGTCAGTTCTAGGAAGGGTTGACTGGGACCACTAAATAGGGTTTGAGATTACTCAGGAAAGTCTGGATCAATAATGGATCCATAGCTAGCAGAATACCCAAACCGGCTTCCTGTGACCACACATCATTGAATCTTTTCCAAAATTCAAGAACTGCTTCTCCTGTCTTTTGTTTGCATGCTATGGCAGTGGGCAATGAAGATTTTGGTTTAAAAATCTCTAACACGTGAGTTGTTAATTTAATCCACATATAATCTCTCCCTTGTTCTGTGTTAAGCTTGTAATCGGTTGCAGCTGTACCTGCCGGTTCTACAGTAGATATAGTTCCGACCTTGGTCCAGTCCCAACCTGTACCTGTCCCTACAACACCCTCAATAATTAACCTCATATCCTCCTGTGTGTAGTTTCTGCCTTTACAAGCTCTTTTCAGGTAGGCGAGAGTGGCGGGTGCAGAGACAGTGGGTTTAGAACAGTTTTTAACTATGCGATTTATGTCTTCAATCTCTAACTTTCTTTAATAGACTGTCACCTACAGTCATGAAGGGCAGCTGCTGAGTTGCAGCGACCGCGTCTTTCTCTTTCCGCTGTATCCTTTGAGCTCTAGTCTCGTTTTGTTTTCCTGATGGGTTTATTATGTTCGTTATACCAGATCTGTCAGTAACACTAGTAATAAGGGATCCTCCCGTTGCTTCACTATCCTTACCTTCCTCAACATCCAACTCTTCCTCTTTATCTCTTACTGTGGATGAAACTATGGCTGTTCTGTCTGCCTGTTGCTGTGGAGGTGGTGTCTGTGGTCTTTGGGGAACAGGATTTGGAGGATTAGGGTTAGGGTTGTTGGTTTGTGTAACATGGTAACCTGCTAGCAAATCTAAGTCCTCAGGACTCAAACTTGGGTATAAACCTTTTGGGGCAGTGGGAGTTGTAGTAGTATTATAGGGTGGGGGCAGGGTGACCGCGAAGCTTCCATGGTTTAGAGATTACTCGAACTCATGTTTTTTATCTGAAGCTGGATCTTTATCCTGTATTTTGGGAAGTTTAATTTTCTTATTTGTCCTATCATACCAATAGGGAGCGTATGTCAACCAATTATCTCCTCCCTTTCGCATATAGTCCTTGTCCCATTGGGGATCCGGACCATAATATGGCCATGCCTCTCTGTCATTTGGACAGAGACCTTTTAGCATGTCCATATGAAAGGGGCTATTTGCGCCATCCCGGGGAAAGGGACTACAACTGCCTAGACCTTCTGTCCATCCTGCCATATGATCCACCCAAGGGTTAACGAGGTAGTAATCCGTCCCACATATTCTGGCTACAAAATCCTTACAACTTTTACCTACTTTCATTAATGGTATTTTACCCTGCGTTTTTCCCATTATCCTAGGAAAACAGAACAATTCACAGTGCTTGACTGCCACCTAGCGGTGCTTATTTTCCTTAATAGAATAAAGTAGATTTGGAACAAGCTCAAGAGTTTTTGGACATACAATAAATTCACAACCTCTTTCACAGACCTGCTGTCTTGTTTCAGACAAACCTTCTATGAAATTAACTTTACAATGTACATTAATTCTTAACACTTCTATATATGGTTTACCTTTCCTAAAATATGGACCTTTACCCAAATTGTGTCTATAATCTCCGGGAACACAACTCACCAAGTGTGCCCTTTGGTTCTTGAAACAAAACAGCAGTTCACATATACACTCAGCGCAATTCATCCAGCATGATACTTTTAAAGCAGTTATACAATCGTACACCGTTAACACAATACATTGAGCATCAGTCTCTTGTTCTGTCCCAAACAGAACTAAAACTCTGTAAAATTCTCTTAAGGTTACCAAAACCTTTTAAGGTTACCAAAACCTTTTCAAGTGTTCCCAAAACACTATTTATATGACAGTCAACTTCTACTTATGAGAGGTTCTATAGCCCAACAGCAATCTCTATGGGATGGAAGCACACGGGCCCCAGCAAGGCAATTTCACTCTGCCATCTAGATGGGGAGGCCTGTGGATGTGATGTATCTGGACTTTGCAAAAGCATTTGATACAGTCCCCCATAATCGACTAATATACAAGCTGAGGTCTACAGGCTTGAACCATAGGGTCTGTGCTTGGGCAAAAAACTGGTTACAGGGACGGGTCCAAAGGGTGGTGATAAATAACAAACATCAGACTGGTCTGGAGTGCTGAGTGGGGTACCCAAAGCTTCTGTCTTGGGGCCAATTGTATTTAATATGTTCATAAATGATATAGACTGAGGTAACTAGTTCAGTCTCAATTTTTGCTGATGACACAAAGATGAGCAGAGTAATAGACTCGCATCAGGACATAGAAATTTCGCCGAATGACCTGAATAAGATAAAGGAGGGTGCAGACAAATTGCAAATGAGGCTGCCTGAGTTTTACTGCTGCAGGTTGGCTCCCCTGTGCGAAACCACGTAACTATACGTTGGCTCGCAAGGTCGGGATAGCTGGCGTGTGCCCCTACACAGCGGGGGTGCCAATGCTCGTGGCCGACGGTCACGATGACCACAGGCCACGAGCGATCGTGAGCTGGAGACACAGAACAGGGACGAGTGTGTGTAAACACACACTTCCCTGTTCTGTTCTGACAGGAGTGACAGATCGTGTGTTCCTATTAGCTAGGAACCACGCTCTGTCACGTCCTGTAGTTAGTCCCTCCCCCTTCAGTTAGAATCACCTTCTAGGGAACACAGTTAACCCTTTTACCGCCCCCTAGTGTTAACCCCTTCACTGCCAGTGACATTTTTATGGTAATCAATGTATTTTTAATCGCACTGATCCCTGTATTAATGCCAATGGTTCCAACAATGTGTCAGAATTGTCCGATGTGTCCGCCATAATGTCGCAGTCACAATAAAAATCGCAGATCGCCACCATTACTATTAACCGGTTCCTGACCAGCGTACGTCGGCAGAATGGCACGGCTGGGCAAATGGGCGCACCGTGCATCCCTTTAAATTGCCGCCGTGCCATTGCGTGCCAGACTATCGGTGCAATACCAGCGATCGCCTCACGGAGAGGAAGAACGGGGACATACAAATGTAAACAAGCATCTCCCTGTTCTGCCTAGTGACAGTGTCACTGATGTCTGCTCCCTGTGATCGGGAGCAGAGATCAGTGACGTGTCACACGTAGCCACGCCCCCCACAGTTAGAAACACTCCCCAGGACATACTTAACCCCTACACTGCCCCCTAGTGGTGAACCCCTTCACTGCCAGTGTCATTTACACAGGAATCGGTGCATTTGTAAAGCACTGATTGCTGTATAAATGACAATGGTCCCAAAAATGTGTCAATGTCCGCCATAATGTTGCAGTCACGATAAAAATCGCTGATTGCCGCCATTACTAGAAAAAAAAAATTAATAAAAATGCCATAAAACTATCCCCTATTTTGTAAATTCTATAACTTTTGCGCAAACCAAACGCTTATTGCGATTTTTTTTATTTTTTTTTACCAAAAATATGTAGAAGAATAGGTATCGGCCTAAACTGAGGAAAAAAAATTGTTTTTTAAAATATTTTTTGGGGATATTTATTATAGCAAAAAGTAAAAAATCATGTGTTTTTTTTCAAAATTGTCGTTTTTGTTTTTTTTTGTTTATAACGCAAAAAATAAAAACCCCAGAGGTGATCAAATACCACCAAAAGAAAGCTCTATTTGTGGGAAAAAAAGGACATCAATTTTGTTTGGGAGCCACGTCGCACGACCGCGCAATTGTCAAATAAAGCGACGCAGTGCCGAATCGCAAAAAGTGCTCTGGTCAGGAAGGGTATAAATTCTTCCGGGGCTGAAGTGGTTAAAAAAAATAAATAATAAAAATGCTGTACATCTATCCCCTATTTTGTAGACGCTATAACTTTTGAGCAAACCAATCAATTTACGCTTATTGCGTTTTTTGTTTTTTTTACCAAAAATATGTAGAAGAATACGTATCGGCCTAAACTGAGGAAACATTTTTTTATATATATTTTTGGGGAATATTAGCAAAAAGTAAAAAAAAAATGCGTTTTTTTTCAAATTTGTCGCTGCTTTTTTTGTTTATAGCGCAAAAAATAAAAACCGCAGCGGCGATCAAATACCACCAACAGAAAGCTCTATTTCTGTGGGAAAAGGACGGCAATTTTTTTTTGTGTACAACATCGCACGACTGCGCAATTGTCAGTTAAAGCAACGCAGTGCCGAATCGCAAAAAGTGCTCTCGTCAGGAAGGGGGTAAATTTTTACGGGGCTGAAGTGGTTAATGTTGAGAAATGTAAAGTTATGCACTTGGTGGCAAAAAACATAAATGCAAAATATTCACTAGGTGGAGAACCTCTGGGAGAATCAAGGATGGAGAAGGATCTAGGGGTGCTAATAGATGACAGATTGAGCAACAGCATGCAGTGTCAAGCTACAGGTACCAAAGCAGGCAGAATGTTAGCATGGGTAAAAAAGGGATAAACTCCAGGGATAAAACTATAATTCTGCCACTTTATAAAACTCTGGTTAGGCCACATCTGGAGTTTTCCATCTAGTTCTGGTCACCAGTCCTCTGAAGGGATGTGCTTGAGCTGGAGAGAGTCCAAAGAAGGGCAACAAAACTAATAAGGGGACTGGAGGACCTCAATTACGAGGAACGACTGCACGCACTAAAATTATTTTCGCTGGAGATCAGATACTTGAGAGGGGACAAGATGGCGATCTACAAATATCTCAATGGGATCCCAGCATAAGATACAAACTGTCGAATCCCAGGGAGTGTAAAAGGACACTGGGCACACAATGAGACTGGAGGAGAAGCGGTTTAACCTTAAACTGTGCGTGGGAGGTTCCCCACTGTTAGGGCTATAAAGATGTGGAACCCTCTCCCACAATTGGCTGCAGGGAGTAATGGATATTTTTAAAAGAATCTTAGATGTACATCTTAAAGGACACAACATACAGGGATATAGGAATTAATTATAGACACTGATACACATACACCTACACAGGTTGAACTATTGTGTTTTTTTCAGCCTTACCGACTATGTAACTATGTAATTCCCCCACCCCTGGGAGAGGGGCTGTGTCTGCACTGCATGGGATAACTGCTCGTTTTTGTCTAGAGGATTGGAGAATCGAAATGTACTCTCAATCCCTCCAGCATAAAAGCGGTCCCTGCGACTCCAGCCCCCCTACCCCGGGGTCTGTTGTGTGATGAAATGTTCCTGGCGCCATCACACCCATACATCAGCTCTGGACGTGAAGACATCCGAAACAGTCCACCGCTGGACATAGGGGGGTCGCCATTTTCCGGAGGATCGAAGGATCAAATGAGTGCATCCCTAGACAAAATGAGTAGTTAACCCATGCACTGCAGGCACAGCCCCCACTGCATGGAGAAAACAAATTGAATGGAGTTGAGCTTATTTATTTTCTTTGATAGAATTTGGGGCAAACATTTTTTTTCACTTTAAAGTTCATATTGGGAAAAAAGTATGTGTGCAGCAGTATCACAAAGGTCAGAAGTAAAAATTACGTTGGAAATTAATATGAATCCTAATGCGCACGACCTGATTCTGTCAGAACTCCTGTTGACATCTTTTCTATTTCTCATTCAGGTTATTGAAAGGAGAATTCGCCAAGAGCTGCCCTTCATGGCCACAGAGAATATAATCATGGCAATGGTGAAAAGTGGAGGAAATAGGCAGGTTAGTTATGCACCCTGTAGTTTGTATTCCTATTTAAGAGTAATTTAATCTGTGAGCATGGTTTTGTCTAACTGAGTAAAGGTAGGAGATCAGACAGAACAACAGTTTCAGGAATTATGCTGTGCTTTTTAAATTTGCATTCCAAGAAAGCATAATGCTGTTTTATTGCATTCCCTTATTGCATGTATTGCAAATATCAACTTTTTGTTCATAAAATTTTGCCTCTGTGATAATACAAGTTACTTAAAAATTGCTCTCATATGACCTTCTCTCTTCACACCTCTACTTCACTCTATAGTGACCTCTCCTGGGGTATTAGATCTCTTCTCATTCAATGTGACATTATTGCTGAATACAGTGGAATAGGAACATTACTGAGCAGGCTTAATTAGCGTGGAAACCACTGCCAGTAAGGTCTCATGTACACTGCTGCTGGTAAATGGACGTTTAGGAGCAGTTGGACATTTTTTTTTCAACTGCTCCTGAATTCGCCTCTGTTTCTAGGCAGTTGTGTTTAGAGGCTTTTTTTAGAACCCAAAAAAATGCATTCAGAAGCTGTGTTTAGAGGCATTCCAAACACGGCTTACCGCGTTTAGCCATGTTTTGTTTACAGGCGTTTTTCATTTTTGGCTATTTTGAAAAAACATTTTTTTTAACGCTTCTAAACGCAAACGTGGCAAAACGACGCAAAAAAAGCAGCATGTAAACGCAGCAAAACGGACGTTTTAAATGTGGGTTGTTACTATCTGTCAAGTTAAATCATTCAGGAGAGGTTGTAAAAATGTCCCGTGTAAATGAAGCCTTAATTGTATACTAGCAATGCTGGCGCCATGATATCTGTGCCTGTAGGGGTTAGGTTAGCATTCTTCTTGGATAGTTTGGGTAAAGCTAGCCAGCTATGAGAGAAATGTGGAGGTTGACATACTGCATGCAAATACTTGCTTCCTTGGTTATACCACATAAATAATACCACAAGGCTAAGCTATTTATTTGGTATATTGGAGATGGAGTTGCTAACTCAGGCTCCGCATACACTAGTGGAGTTTTGTATGAACGTTTTTACAAAAATTCTTGTCTAATCCTAGAACATTTTTTTTTCTTGCCTTAATTGCATCAACTCATTTAGTTAGAAAGCCCTAAAAGTTTGTCCAGATCTGATATTTGAATGTAGTACCAGACATTTTAAACAGGTTTCATTACAATATGTATGGATTTTTCCTGAACAAAAACCACATTCACAGTTAGAATTTCGTTAATTTGAGAGATCTTTTTTCATCATGCTCCTTTTGAATTTTTGTCATCAAATTTGTTTATTATTTTGTAAATATAACAAAGATTGACAAATTGAGTACATATAAGGATGGTGGTACAGTATTCAAATAGCAATAAAGCTAAACATATCGACTTATGAACAGGATGAGTACATAACAATGTAAAAATGTAACGAGTAGAGCAACGAGTAAACCAATAAAGTATTACATCGAAAGCATTATAAAATTCCATCAGAAGGAAAAAAGTAAGCTAGCGACTATTGGTTCATTTTGCAGGAGCAGTAATAAGGAGATAAATCTAATAGGTATATATGAAAAACGGAAGAGATAATCCGTTTATAAGTACCACACAATATGAAAAGAAAGATAGAAAATAAAAAATTGGTGTAGATAGTAGTAGATAGAGAGAAGAGGGTAGAAAAAATGGGGAAAGGAAATGGGTGAAGGGGGGGGGGTTTACAAGTGGTGATGCGATCAAATGAATAGAAAGTATAGTCAAAGCAAATAGAGTAAAATTACCAAGGCAATAATAGTGTGTCGTCAAAGTATGGAGGTAAACAATGCTTAACCCAAGGAAGCCAGAGTTTCTTAAATTGACTGATTCGATCTCTTTCGATCGCTTCCATTTTAGCATAAATAAGAGCTTTATTAGTTCTGTCTATGGTTTCAACTAGAATTAAATATTGAGTTTTCCATGCCTTAGCAATGATTTGTTTTGTGGCTGTTAGCTGTAAAACAAGGTGACATTGATTCTGTGTGATCCCATCAGGTTTCAGGTTTAATAGGGCTATAGCAGGATTGGGCTGTATAGGTGTATCAACAATTTTGGAGGCTAAGTCGGAAACTGCCTTCCAGAATTTTTGGGCAATTGGGCAATCCCACCAAATATGAAGTTGAGTGCCAGACTCTGAGCAGTCGTGAAAACAAGCTCCAGGGTAATCAGAAGCATATTTCGATATTCTAGCAGGGACCAAATACCAAAGTGTTAGCACCTTAAAGTTTGTTGCCACAGCAACAACTTTAGAAGAAGCAGACTTGGTGGCGGACCATATGCTAGACAATTCAGTAGCAATAAATGAGCAATTATTTTTTCAGGCGAGAACTCCCAAGAACCATTACATTAAGTGGCGGGGGTTATTAGCAGACCAAGTAACAATATCTACCCGGTGAAGTTGAGCCGGGACACGGTGTAATATGGCAGAAACGTCCCTTCAGGAGCAGAGCTCTAAGCTGGCACGTCTGCTCAGTCAGGCTCCGCCCATGCGCCGTTTTAATTTTTTCATCACTACAGTTGAAAATGTACAGGATGGTCACTACCCATGATGCTGCGTTCTTTCTTGCGGCAAAAGCTCAGGAAAATATTCCCTCTTCTGAAGGCTTCAAAACATTTAAACTGCTTAGAGTAGCAATACTTCCCTTGCAATCTAGGACAATTGGGTCACTCCAGAAAAGATTTTCACCCCTCTTAGAACCAAAAAGTGGTCTGTTTCAGTAGTAGACCCTGCTGTTTTAAACATGATATGGCACTGTGTCACTTTAACTGACAATTGCACGCTCATGCACAAGAGAATCTAGTACTCAAGGCATGGATTTTTAGAAGAAAGACCTGGTATAGAGTAAAAATGTTTATTAATCACAATTGATAAAATTACAATGTCAAAAGATTGGCATGTAAAGGTATAATGTTAATAACATATATGCTCAGTACTAAAAATATAGGCATGAAACTTAGCTGCCCTAAAACCGAAGATAGGCTAGCGAGAATGCATGCTGAAAAATGACGCCTAATATTGTTTCGGACGGTGTTGTCCTTCCTCAGAGGCTTAATGTCATTTAGGACAATCGCATTTTGTTCTATAAATATAATAGACATTAGTATAGAAAAGTCACAATATAATTCAATGTAGATTTCTCATTAGAATCGCGCTTTCAATAGAAGTTTACATGTTAAAACATATATGATGACTATATAACAGTGAATATCAGTACTTACACGAGCGAGCCAATCGATGCTGAACAAACAGGGGAATTGGAATTTGTCTCTCCTGGGTCAGCAAGACAGCCAAGGACAGATCCAATGGTGACAACCAGGGGAACGAAATTGACCATCAGCGGTAAGGCACAGGAGATGGGGCAATTGAATCCACTGCAAGAACACCCAGCTGATAAGGGTGGATAAACCAACCACAGCTAGCCGGCCACTAAGTAGTATATAGTGCAGTTGATTGGCATATATGTCTCTAAAGTTAAACAAGAGACAAAAGGCAACAGTAAGGGCACTGAAGAGCTCTGTATGTGTTTTATTAGCACAAAACCAAGAGTGGGTGGTAATATTAATAAAGGAAAATGTACATAAATAGAAAGCTAGGTCAATATAGCCGAGCCTAGGTAGAAAGATCTGAAATCCTGACATCACTGAAATGTGCTCACAACTTACCTCTAAACTGATTGCCTGAGTGAGAGTAGTACCTCCAGCGTGACGCCATCGTTGTGAGTGTCTAAGCTGAAGGTAAGATTATATAGGGCAGGTAAGTACAGCTGATGATGATTGCTGATGAGCAACCAGGATCAGCTGGGGCCAGTGTCAACAAACGCAGCGCCAATTGAGTGGCTGCAACGTTTGAGAGACAGTGTTCTCTGACGAGGAAGCACCGGAGCAGCGTCCCGTGCCGTGACATCACTGACGCGTATACATCCCATACGTCTGCGCCTCATGATGAGCCGCAAACAGGAAGGAGTTCTACCCACAGGAAACTCCTGCTTGTAAAGAGGTCCCCGATCGCGGCCATAATATGACAGCGACCCGGAGACCCCCGCGCCGGGCAGTGGCGAAACACCCCCGGCCACCACTCGCCGCCCCCTGAAATGTCAAAGCCCAAGGCAGCCAGATGTCAGGGGATCCGTCCAAGGGACTGCACAGAGACCAGGGAGAGATAGTGCCACCTAATGGTCAGCAGCGAAAAGCTCACACGTCGGCACAATCAAAAACATATCTGTAATGTACATAAAACGAATCTTGATATTCAAATAATCTGTTGATAAAGCATAGAAAATTGATGATCAATAGTAATGATAATGCACGTCAATTGGCAAAACACCATACACTGCATTGTATAAAAATACATAGGGTGTACAAACATCAATCCCATAAATACATATACATACGTATAGTAACAACAATGATGGAAAGTGAACATACTATCCAAAAATGTTATATGTACCTATAAAAGATGGTAAATTAGGGGCCCCACAACCCCTGCTCCTATAAATCCAACTCACATATACCTGACCTAAAACCTTCCAGATACGGTTTAAAGTTAAACGCCTCGTTCAGGCCCGGAGGTGCAGTTGCGTTAAGGTGAAAAATCCTCCTCAATTCACTCAGTAAAAGTTGCTTATTTAAATCGCCCCCTCTTGGGTTGCTTGGGATATGGTCCAGTGCAAGAAATCGCACCTTGGGAGTGCGATCAAAATGCACTGTATGACTGTGTTTTCCAAGTGGGAGACCAGGGTCCTTCTTTTTGATACTGGCGATATGTCTATAAATTCTTCGCCAGAATTCAAGTTTAGTTTTTCCCACATAGTAGCACTAGCATTCGCACTGCAGTAAATACACTACACCTGCAGTGCGGCAAAGACAAAGTGTCTATATCCAAGCTTCTCTCCATTTGGTAGGTCTACATTCTTCCTAGTGTCCATATACTGGCAATAGTTACAATTGCCACATCTGAATGTCCCTGTTGGTTTAACACTATTAGGTTTATTGATTTTTGTATTCGCTTTTACAAGTTTGTCACGTAGAGATGGAGCTCGACGTTGTACCCAAACAAAATTGATGTCCTTTTTTTCCCACAAATAGAGCTAACTTTTGGTGGTATTTTTTGCCCTAGAAACAAAAGAGCGACAATTTAGGAAAACAAAACTACATTTTTTACTTTCTGCTATAATACACGTCCAAAAAAAAAATGTTAAGAATTTCACATTTCTTCATCAGTTTAGGCCAATCTGTATTCTGCTACATATTTTTGGTAAGAAAAATCCCAACAAGCGTTGATTGATTTGTGCAAAAGTTATAGCGTGGCACAGTGGTACAGTGGTTAGCACTTTCGCCTAGCAGTAAGAAGGGTCGCTGGTTCGAATCCCACCCACGACACTACCTGCCTGGAGTTTGCATGTTCTCCCTGTGCCTGCGTGGGTTTCCTCCGGGTACTCCGGTTTCCTCCCACACTCCAAAGACATGCTGGTAGGTTAATTGGATCCTGTCTAAATTGTCCCTAGTATGTATGAATGTGAGTTAGGGACTGTCACGGAACGTCCCACACTCCGCTTGAGTGCTTCCGTCATATACCACTTCCTCCCAGTCTGTATACGGATATCCCAACCTCTCTGAGCACAAACAAGGCGACACTTGCTTGTTGCTACCAAGAACTAACTTTATTCAGAACCAGAATACAGTCTTATATACACAGGAGAAGATTACTCTAACAATACAAATGTAACCTAATTAACATGAGCTAATTATCTAATCCTTTATACAGCCTAGGTGACTGAGACATGACCTTTCGCCCAGACTTGTGGTCACCGAGCTTCACACAGTTATATCAACACAATAGCAGTCGTCCCGTCTCCTACATTGTATAGAGGACAATGTCATTAACATAATTCAATTAACATAAACACAGGTTGATGACACCAGCATCTCCTCACAGGATGTGTCCCAACAGAATGAATCCATTGAAAATCCAGGGCCCATAATCAAAAGGCAACAGGCTTGCATACAGTCCTCTCCAACAGCCTCTTGTTCTGGCTAGGTCTGTGACATTTCTCCCCTTTCGGCAGGAGACTAACATAGGAGGAGACCCCAGACGGGTTGACTCCGAAGTTAGTCCATAGTTCCAGTCCTCTAATGCCTGTACCCACACAGTACCCCAAATAAATTGTTCCAAACAGAGTATTACTCACCCAGCCATCCTCTGCCTCTCTCAGAGAACATATCCGCCGCTGGGGAGAGGCCCGGACTGGCCCTTCTCCCTGGAATCCTTTCTTCCTCTGGAGAGAAGACAGGGGGACTGGGCTCACTCCATCCTGCTGTTGGGGATCTGGGCCGACTGCCCAGCATCCCTGGGTTATACAGATCTTCAGCTGGAGAAGTTTGTTTTAACTCCATAGATGCTGCTGGCAGAAAATCACATGTCCCTGTCAGTGTTGTGGGAGAAAGGCCGACTACCTCTTCTCTCAAGAAGGCCGAAGCCACTGTTGGTGCTGGGCAGAACACAGTGAACTTTGGCCCTGATAGCAGCTCTTCTGCTGGAGGCTCATCAGGTTGTTCTTCCTCAGCAGAAAAGTCTATCAAGTCCCATGTCTCTGCAACTGATGTCTGGGGATAGAGGTTCACCATCTCCTGTCCATGGAACCCAGAAAATGCTATCATTTCTGGGCAGAGGTTAGCAGAGCTCTGCCCTGTTGTCAGCACTTCAGGTTTGGGGACGGCAATCTCCGGATTTTCCACTGCCGATTCTCTGGCATGCTGCTGAACTTGTTCTAGCAGTTTCCTGTATGCCCTTTCCAGATGCTGTTCCTTCCTTAGCAAATGGTCCAGATCAGGTTTGAGCTCTGAGACCCCTGCAAGACCGAGCATAGACTCTCTATAGTCTCTCAGGTCCTCAAGGTCAGGTTCCCCTTCATCGCCAAACATAAAAAGATCTGTAAGGTTCTCCCACAGCAATCCACGGCCGCCAAAGTCATATCCCTCTGGAGAGCATTCTGTCGTCTCCCCTAAATATCCCTCCTCTGCGTGCCATTGCAGAGCCCCATAACGATTGTCCAGCTCTATCTCCTGCTGGACCAACCTGTCCAACTCAGTCACCCATTGCTCCTGGGGCTGCTCTCCCAGGAATGCCATCCGCAATGCCCGTTGGTCACTGGCCCGTTGCTCTTGGGTTGGAAAGCACTTGCCCTGTTTTATACCAGCGAGACGGAGGGCTGCAATCCAGAGCTCCACCCGAATTTGCTGCCTAAGCTCCAGGTATTCATCCTCAGACACAGTCCTGGTGTATGTTGAAAGAATGATCCGCAGCAGCCCCGGGAATTCTGATGCCAGGTCCATATCTCCGCTGGGGTGACTGAAGTCTGCTATGCTGATCTTGGATTCAGTTGGAGGTTTGGATGTCCCAGACTTCAGGAAGCTTTCCCGCTGCTTGCCACCAATGTCACGGAACGTCCCACACTCCGCTTGAGTGCTTCCGTCATATACCACTTCCTCCCAGTCTGTATACAGATATCCCAACCTCTCTGAGCACAAACAAGGCGGCACTTGCTTGTTGCTACCAAGAACTAACTTTATTCAGAACCAGAATACAGTCTTATATACACAGGAGAAGATTACTCTAACAATACAAACGTAACCTAATTAACATGAGCTAATTATCTAATCCTTTATACAGCCTAGGTGACTGAGACATGACCTTTCGCCCAGACTTGTGGTCACCGAGCCTCACACAGTTATATCAACACAATAGCAGTCGTCCCGTCTCCTACATTGTATAGAGGACAATGTCATTAGCTCATTCAATTAACATAAACACAGGTTGATGACACCAGCACCTCCTCACAGGATGTGTCCCAACAGAATGAATCCATTGAAAATCCAGGGCCCATAATCAAAAGGCAACAGGCTTGCATACAGTCCTCTCCAACAGCCTCTGTTCTGGCTAGGTCTGTGACAGGGACCATAGATTGTAAGCTCCTTGAGGGTAGGGACTGATGTGAATGTACAATGTATATGTAAACCGCTGCGTAAATTGACGGCGCTATATAAGTACCTGAAATAAATAAAAATAGCGTCTACAAAAGGGGATAGATTTAGGAACTTTGAATTTTTTTGTTTTTACTAGTTATGGCGGCGATCTGCGATTTTTAGTGGGACTGCGACATTGCAGCGGACAAGTCTGACCCTAAGTGACACTTTTTGGGGACCAGTGACACCAATACAGTGATCAGTGCTAAAAAAAAATGCAATGATCAATGTATAAATGACACTGGCAGGGAAGGGGTTAACACTAGGGGGCGATGAAGGGGTTAACCGTGTTCCCTGTGTGTGTTTTAACTGTGTGGGGGATGGCCTATGTTTGACCCGCGCATGTGCTCCCCCGGCATTTAGCGGGCATGTACCCATACTATCTCATGCACGGACCAATGTACAGGTACATCAGTTTGCGCCGCCTTGCCGCAATATATCTGTGGAAGGCGGCCGGCAACTGGTTAATTCAAAGATTTTGCTGTCATAAAGTTTAAACCACTCTTTAAGGCTTTCTTTACTTTTGCATGCACAAATTTATCGAAGATGTGACCGAAGGAAAGGTCCTTCTTCCACAGCTGATGGTTCCAGAATCCCTTACTTCAGGTGCTTCTACCTCCTCAAAATGCAAAGCAGCTCAACACTGTACCCAGGCTTGAGCTGCTAAGCCAAAAGACAACCTTTCCTTTTGGCGAAAAACTTTGGAACACAAAGTCCAACAAGTCTACCCCAAACGCTTCTTCCCAATAAAGGGGTGCCCTTAATCCTAAAGGTAAAGGAACATCTGTTTGCCTTTCTCTCTGGGTCACAGACCTCCCAGACCTATAGGTTCAATCAGTGGTTTCAAAGGAGTACAAAATAGAGTTCCAAACCCTCCCTCCTCACTGTTTTCTTCTTTCAAACCAATGAAAATCTGCTCACAATCAGTCAGATTTGTAGATCGCCTTTAGGCTGGGTTCACACTGGTCCGACAAACGCTCCGACATTGGGAGCTCATGTCGCATGACGTGTGAAATTTAATGTTTCCCTATGGGAGCCGTCCTAACTGGTCCGACACAAGTCGTTCCGACTTTAGAAATGCTCCCTGTACTACTTTGGTCCAACTCTGATCCTACTTCAGCCTATTGACTATCATTGAAGTCGGATCAAAGTCGGATCGCCGTCTTGCATGATCCGACTTTGGCACGCGACTTGTGCACAGATGATCTTGAGGGGGAACTCCGCGCCAAATTTTAAGTAAAAATCCGGCATGTGTTCCCCCTCCAAGAGCATACCAGGCCCTTGGGTCTGGTATGGACCTTGAGGGGAACCCCCTACGCCGAAAAAACGGCGTGGGGGGTCCCCCCAATCCATACCAGACCCTTATCCGAGCACGCAGCCCGGCCGGACAGGAATGGGGGTGGGGACGAGCGAGCGCCCCCCCCCTCCTGAACCGTACCAGGCCGCATGCCCTCAACATGGGGGGTTGTTGCCTTGGGGGAGGGGGCGCGCTGTGGCCCCCCCACCCCAAAGCACCTTGTCCCCATGTTGATGAGGACAAGGGCCTCTTCCCGACAACCCTGGCCGTTGGTTGTCGGGGTCTGCGGGCGGGGGGCTTATCGGAATCCGGGAGCCCCCTTTAATAAGGGGGGCCCCCAGATCCCGGCCCCCCACCCTATGTGAATTGAGTATGGGGTACATAGTACCCCTACCCATTCACCTAGGGAAAAAGTGTCAATTTAAAAAAAAAAAACACTACACAGATTTTTAAAGTATTTTATTAGACAGCTCCGGGGGTCTTCTTCCGACTTCGGGGGTCTCTCCGGTTCTTCTGCCGGGCTCCTCCGCTATTTTCTGCTCTTTTGCTATAGCGAAGGAGCCCGGTCTTCAATCTTCTGCCCTCTTCTCCTGATGTTGACAGCTCCGGGGGTCTTCTTCCGACTTCGGGGGTCTCTCCGGTTCTTCTCCGCGCTCTCCGGGTCTTCTGCCGGACTCCTCCGCTCTCTTCTGCTCTTTTGCCGCTCTTTTGCTTAAGCAGAGGAGTCCGGTCTTCGGTCTTCTGCCCTCTTCTCTTCTCCTGATGTTGACACGACGCTCTCTCCGGCTAGAATGCTCTCTGTGCGTTCTGCTCTGACTTATATAGGCGGTGACCCCGCCCTCTTATGCCGTCACAGTCCCTGGGCATGCTGGGACTATGACGGCATACAGGGGGCGTGGTCATCGGGTGATGACCACGCCCCCTAAAACGTCACAGTCCCAGCATGCCCAGGGACTGTGACGGCATAAGGGGGCGGGGTCACCGCCTATATAAGTCAGAGCAGAGCGCACAGAGAGCATTCCAGCCGGGGAGAGCGCCGTGTCAACATCGGAAGAAGAGATGAAGAGAAGAAGTGGCGAGACAGCGGCGACAAGACAGCGGCAGCAGACCGGGCCCCTCGCTGGCAATAGAGCTGGAAGAAGATAGCGGCGGGGCCCGGGAGAAGAGGCGGAACACCGGGAGAAGTCAGAAGAAGATACCGGAGCTGCCCAATAAATTAATTTTGAAACCTGTGTACTGTGGTTTTTTTTATTGACACTTCCCTAGGTGAATGGGTAGGGGTACCATGTACCCCATACTCATTCACATAGGGTGGGGGGCCGGGATCTGGGGGCCCCCTTATTAAAGGGGGCTCCTGGATTCCGATAAGCCCTCCGCCCGCAGACCCCGACAACCAACGGCCAGGGTTGTCGGGAAGAGGCCCTTGTCCTCATCAACATGGGGACAAGGTGCTTTGGGGTGGGGGGCCGCAGCGCGCCCCCTCCCCCAAGGCACCAACCCCCCCATGTTGAGGGCATGCGGCCTGGTACGGTTCAGGAGGGGGGGGGCGCTCGCTCGTCCCCACCCCCATTCCTGTCCGGCCGGGCTGCGTGCTCGGATAAGGGTCTGGTATGGATTGGGGGGGACCCCCACGCCGTTTTTTCGGCGTAGGGGGTTCCCCACAAGGTCCATACCAGACCTAAGGGCCTGGTATGCTCTTGGAGGGGGAACCCATGCCGGTTTTTTATTTAAAATTTGGCGCGGAGTTCCCCCCTAAAGATTCATACCAAACACAGTGCCGGCATTGGCGGGGATCCAAGTCGGATCCCCGTTCATTGAAAGTCGGACACATGCCGGCTTCATGTCGCAGGGCAAAGTCGGATCCAAAGTAGGACGGCTGTCGTGTCGCACCAGTGTGAACCCAGCCTAAACCATGTCTTGCCCCAGGGAGTGGTCGTCCCAGTACCTCCAGAGGAAAAGTTGAAAGGATTTTATTCAACCTGTTCACAATACCAAAAACCAACTGGGGTATTCACGCTATCCTGAGCCTAAAATCCTTAAACAAATATTTTCAAGTTTCCAAAGTTTCGTTCAGTCTGCTAGGTCATTTCTAGTCTCTCTAAGACAAAGGTAATATCTGGCATCCTTAGACATCCACGATGCCTTTCTGCAGTTTCCCATTTACCCACCTTATCAGCGCTTTCTGCACATTGCAGTAGGAAACAAACATTTCCAGCTTGTTGCACTTCCACTCAACGTATTCTCTGCTCTGAGTATTCACAAAGGTATTTGGCCTATTAAGAACACAAACAATCGCAAACAATCTTCTTCTGAATGATTTGTCTCTCTCCCAGATATCTGCAAACATCCACAGGACTATTCAGATACTTCAGGATTTTAGTTGGGTAATCATCTTCCAAAAAACAGTCTCTGTCCTTTCCTTTACCTGGGCCTCATTCTAGACACAGCCCAAGCAAAAGTCTTTCTTCCAGAAAAAACAAACTTACTTTTCGCAGATCTCATGCTCGGGCCTTGAGACCATAAAAGCCTCCCTGTGAGGTTCTCCATCAGAGTTCTGGGCCTTATGGTGACCTACTTCGAGTCTGTTTCATTTTCCCAATTCCATTTAACCACTTCAGCCCCGGAAGGATTTACCCCCTTCCTGACCAGAGCACTTTTTACAATTTGGCACTGCGTCGCTTTAACTGCTAATTGTGCGGTCATACAATGCGATACCCAAACGAAATTTGCGTCCACTTCTTCCCACAAATAGAGCTTTCTTTTGATGGTATTTGATCACCTCTGCGGTTTTTATTTTTTGCGCTATAAATGGAAAAAGACCGAAAATTTTGAAAAAAATATTTTCTACTTTTTGTTATAAAAAAATTCCAAAAAACTCAATTTTAGTCATACATTTAGGCCAAAATGTATTCGGCCACATGTCTTCGGTAAAAAAATGTCAATAAGCGTATATTTATTGGTTTGCGCAAAAGTTATAGCGTCTACAAACTAGGGTACATTTTCTGGAATTTACACAGGTTTTAGTTTATGACTGCCTATGTCATTTCTTGAGGTGCTAAAATGGCAGGGCAGTAAACCCCCCCCCCCCCCCAAATGACCCCATTTTGGAAAGTAGACATCCCAAGGAAATTGCTGAGAGGCATGTTGAGCCCATTGAATATTAATTTTTTTGGCCCAAGTGATTGAATAATGACAAAAAAAAAAAATTTACAAAAAGTTGTTACTAAATAATATATTGCTCACACAGGCCATGGGCATATGTGGAATTGCACCCCAAAATACATTCTGCTGCTTCTCCTGAGTATGGGGATACCACATGTGTGGGACTTTTTGGGAGCCTAGCCGCGTACGGGGCCTCGAAAACCAAGCACCGCCTTCAGGATTTCTAAGGGCATAAAGTTTTGGTTTCACTCCTCACTACCTATCACAGTTTTGAAGGCCATTAAATGCTCAGATGGCACAAATCCCCCCCCCCCCCCCAAATCACCCCATTTTGGAAAGTAGACACCCCAAGCTATTTGCTGAGCGGCATGTTGAGTCCATGGAATATTTTATATTTTGACACAAGTTGCGGAAAAGTGACAAGTTTTTTGTTTTTGCACAAAGTTGTCACTAAATGATATATTGCTCAAACATGCCATGGGCATATGTGAAATTACACCCCAAAATACATTCTGCTGATTCTCCTGAGTACGGGGATACCACATGTGTGGGACTTTTTGGGAGCCTAGCCACGTACAGGGCCCCGAAAACCAAGCACCTCCTTCAGCATTTCTAAGGGCGTAAATTTTTGATTCACTCCTCACTACCTGTCAGTTTCGAAGGCCATAAAATGCCAAGATAGCACAAACCCCCCCCTCAATGACCCCATTTTGGAAAGTAGACACCCCAAGCTATTTGCTGAGAAGCATGGTGAGTATTTTGCAGCTTTCATTTGTTTTTGAAAATAAAGAAAGACAAGAAAAAAATTTTTTTTTTCAATTTTCAAAACTTTGTGACAAAAAGTGAGGTCTGCAAAGTACTCACTAGCGGGCGTCACGCCTATATCCGCATTTGCTGTAGACACAACATCTTTTTTGGGGGGGGGGGTTCGTTGGGTAGGGGTACTCGGGAGGACATAAAAATGCCTCTCATGCAGCTGACTGCATTTGGTTGGGGATATGAATGGGGGAAGTACGGGTGCTGCAGAAGTGGTGGGTTCCCAATTAGGATTGGCGAATGCAGCAGGAAGGGCACTGTGGGCACGACGGGCCTGTTTGTCTTCTTCTTGGTGGCAGCGGGACACTACTTGTGCTTGCCACCTCACCAGCTTGAACTGCACTTATGGGACTCGCCACGTCACCAAGTGTTACTGCAGTGCTGGTTTGACTACGACCGGGGTGTATTAGGCCACTGGTGCTTGCCAGTTCACCAAAACGCTACCAAAAAAACTGTTAGCGATCGCAGGGATCAGGCCTGACTCTGCGAACGCTGCAGTTATGTGTTTAGTGTTTTGTAAGTGACAGTGATCGATCGATACTGCACTTGGGTGGGCTGGGCCGGGCGGAGGGGCAAAACGCAGGTGCTAGCAGGTATCTGGGCTGATCCCGCTAACACTGCGTTTTTGGGGACCCTAAACTGCTGGGGACGCTAGTATAAATCTGATCGGATCAGATATTTATCCGTTCAGATACTATACCACTAAGGGAGGCGTATGCTGCGTGCGTGGGTGTTAGCGGTACTGGCGCTAATCTGACGCTGCCTGGGGCGACGAATATCACCGCCGGGCGATCAGGAGGCTAAACATTTATTCG
Source organism: Lithobates clamitans (assembly GCA_037952925.1). NCBI lineage: Eukaryota > Metazoa > Chordata > Amphibia > Anura > Ranidae > Lithobates > Lithobates clamitans. Next base: position 780,476 of record JBBGZY010000209.1, read on the forward strand.
GTAATAAACGGCGGGTGCCCTGACACTATAAAAATTTACGAACTAACCAGCGTCACCCGTAACGGTTATACGGTGATCAGTGGTGAAAGGGTTAACTAGGGGGCAATCAAGGGGTTAAAACCTTTATTAGATAGTATATGGGGGTCCCTGTCGCTATAAAACGCTGACGGCGAACCTAAATATTTACCTCCCTAACTAGCGTCACCAGTGACACTAATAAAGCGATCAGAAAAATGATCGCTTAGCGACACTGGCGACGGGGGGTGATCAAGGGGTTAAAACTTTATTAGGGGGTACCCTAGACCTAAAGGGGGCTAACACTAACTGCCCTACCACACTAACTGTCACAAACTGACACCATGCAGTAATCAGAAAAAAAAAACTGCTAAGACCCCATGGACACCACCCACCATCTTTGGACAGACTATCTCTCCAAGCACCAAAGCCAAGAGTCTCGGAGTCATTTTTGACTCAGAAATGTCAATGGATGCACAAATAGGATCAGTAGTCAGCCAATCTCACCATCTCCTCCGCCTGCTACGTAGACTCATCCCCTTCGTCCCAGAAGAGGACAAAGCAGCAGTAGTAGGAACAATCATCAATTCCAGACTCGACTATGCAAACTCCCTCTACATAGGACTACCCCAAAATCAGCTTGCACGCTTGCAACTCATCCAAAACACGGCGGTAAGACTGTTAACAGGAAAAAAACTCTGGGAATCCATCTCCCCTTCCCTGAGGAGCCTACATTGGCTAACCGTAAAGAATCAAATCACTTTCAAGACCCTCTGCCTCGTCCACAAATGTATACAAGGAAATGCTCCCCAATACCTATGCGAGAAAATAAAGCACTATACACCCAATCGCAGTCTCCGTTCTTCAAACCAAAACCTCCTCCTTATCCCAAAAAAGCGTTACAAAACAAAAGGAGAATGAAGATTCGCAGTCCAAGGACCATGGCTATGGAATGCTCTATCTACCCACATCCGCATGGAAGAAAACCATCAAGCCTTCAGGAAGAAGCTCAAAACCTACCTATACAAATAATTCATTGATTCAGTGTGACATGGGGGTGATTAGGGGGTGATCGGGGGGTAAAGGGGGGTGTTTTGTGTGCCTGGCATGTTCTACTGTGATGTGTGTGTGTTTTACACTCACATTGCAGTCTTCTCTCCTTGGCGCCGGAATGGAAAATGCCGAGCCGAGGAGAGATGACATCATTTCCTCTGCTTCTGTGTACTATACAGAGGCAGGGGAATGATCTCATTGGCTGGGAGCGGGGGGGCCATGAATGGATGGCCTCCCCCTCATCTCTGAACGCTCCTAGACCAAAGCCGACCGCCTCGGGCACCGGGGGGGGTCCGACCGGACCCCCCGCCCGCGGGAAGGCAATCACATACCAGGTACGTGATTTTGCCTGCCTGTGCCATTCTGCCGCAGTATATCTGCGTGAGGCAGTCGGCAAGTGATTAAGGAAGAATCCAGTCCGTCCTGAAGCTCTGTATAGCACATGAGCGTTCAGCAAAGCCAATTGAAATAAGTATACAGACACTTTTTTATAGCAGCGTCTGGCCTTACGGGCAACTAGGTACGGCGCCAAAAACTGGTCCTTGAGGTCCACCCCTCCCATATTGAGGTTATATTCGTGGACACAGAGGGGTTTCTCCACGACACCAGTCGCCCTAGTAATTTGGGCCATCGTGTCTGCATGAAGGGAGGTAAGAACGAAAACATTCTTATTATCCCTCCACTTCATAGGGAGCAAATTATTACACTGCAAGCAGGCTCTCTCCCCCAGCCTAAGACGGGAATCTACAAGCCGATGGGGAAAGCCCCGGCGATTAGGTCGCACGGTGCCACATGCTCCAATCTGATGATCAAAAAGGTGACTAAAAAGTGGCACGCTCGTGTAATAATTGTCCACGTATAAGTGGTACCCCTTTCCGAATAAGGGTGACACCAACTCCCACACAATCTTGTCAGCGCGTCCTATGTAGTCAGGGTATACATCTTGACCCCGTATCTGGCACGCTTGCTGGGAAGGTACTGTTTGAATGACCAGCGGCCAAAAAAAACGTAATCAGGGACTCGTCAACGCAGACAACTTGATGGGGAGTAAACAAGTCTGCAAAACGTTGGCTGAAGTGGTTTACGAGGGGCCGAATTTTGTAGAGCCAATCGTATCCAGGGTCTCCACGAGGACGACAGAGTTAATTGTTTTTTTGAAGTACATGAACCGCAAAATCTGCTCGTATCGTGCCCTGGCCATGGAAGCAGAGAACACGGGCATATGGTGAATTGGGTCAGTGGACCAATATGACCGCAACGCACTCTTTTTGGTTATGCCCATGAGGAGGGAAAGGCCCAGAAAGATCTTAAATTCGAAAACCGTAATTGGTTTCCAATCTCTGGAAAGGGAGGACTGGGGAATAGTGGCGATGTGTTGACCAGCGTACAAATTGCTTTGGTCCACAATAGATCTATAAAGATCTTCCGTGAAAAACAGCGAATAAAAATCAAGTGGCGTAAAATCAACTGTTTCCACTTGAATGCCGGGTTGGCCAGTGAATGGGGGAAGTACGGGTTCTGCAGAAGTGGTAGGTTTCCAATTCGGATTGGCGAATGCAGCAGGAAGGTTACTATGGGCACGACGGGCTTGTGTTCGTCTTCTTGGTGGCAGCAGGACACTACTTGTGCTTGCTACCTCTCCAGCTTGAACTGCACTTATGGGACTCGCCACGTCACCAAGTGTTACTGCAGTGCTGGATGTATGACCAGGGTGTACTAGGCCGCTGGTGCTTGCCAGTTCACCAGAAGGAATAGCAGCGCTAGTACTTCTCTGCTCCATACGAGAGCCCTGCGGTCCCTGCACCTCAACAGCAGAAGAAGAAGATTGGGGTCTGGTGCGCCTGACCTTGGCAGGGACCACAACTCCGTCATCAGAGCTATCTGTCATGGAGCCGCTGCTGTCTACAGGTTCGTATTCTGAGCCTGAATCTGACAGATGAGTGTCTGCCTCTTCACTATCTGTCATGCTCAGAAACGTGTAGGCCTCTTCACTAGTGTACTTTGGATTTGTCATTTTGGGCTCTAAATTTAGTGGTACACTAGTGAGACTCACAGGTAAAAAAAGCTCCTGATTGTTAGCGACTGATTCAAAACGCTACCAAAAAACTGTTAGCGATTGCAGGGATCAGGCCTGACCCTGCGAATGCTGCAGTTATGTGTTTAGTGTTTTGTAAGTGACAGTGATCGATTGATACTGCACTTGGGTAGGCTGGGCAGGGCTGGGCCGAGGGGCAAAACGCAGGTGCTAGCAGGTATCTGGGCTGATCCCGCTAACACTGCATTTTTGGGGACCCTAAACTGCTGGGGACGCTAGTATAGATCTGATCGGATCAGATATTGATCCGTTCAGATACTATACCACTAAAGGAGGTGTATGCTGCGTGCGTGGGTGTTAGCGGTACTGGAACTAACCTGACGCTGCCTGGGGCGACGCAGACCCTATCTGACCCTAAACACTTAACTTTTATCACCACCGGGAAATTAGGGGGTTAAACCTTTAATAGGTAAATAATAAACGGCGGGTAAAGTGCCGCGCAAAAAACTTGATAACCCACCACTGCGCTACGGTGTGAAATGAACAGTGACTATAGCTGCCAACTTAAAAAGAAAAAACTGTAACAAAGTATTCTAAATTAATAAAATAGTGGCACTATGGACGAGATATACTAAAATATTAGTAAATCATAAAATAGTGATACCTACTGATGTATAACAATGACCTGAAGTGCTGACATTATACCAAACAATTGTATAATCGTGATGATTCAAATGATAGTACTAGTATTGTGGTAATAAAAAATGTGAATAAATACATTTAAAAATAACAGTGAACAGCTCATGCAATGTTAAAGTTAAACTGTTAAAACAAAGTCCAAGCCAAATAGGTGTATCAAACAAGTGAATCTATAGCTGTGATCTTCCTCTGCCATAAACAATCTCCTCCACCACACCGATCGTGATTGTGATCCACTCTAATGGAGCCGCACTCGCCAGATACACATGCCTTGCATTCTCATGCGTTGCGTGTAAGCATTGTAATCACCCCCCCAGGGGGTTATTCGAGCTGGGTAGAGTTGGATCCACAGCCAATGGAGCTCTTTACTTAACAGCGCTTCTCAGCAGGCAGAGGTATGTCACCATGCAAGAGAAATAATGCCTCCAATAGTGTAATGATGTTTAAAAGCATTTATTGAGTTAAATAAATAAGGTCTTCTAACATTGTACTCACATTCCTAACAAAGTAAAACAGCATGAACACGACACTCCTTGTGACTGGTAAAGACAATGTACTAGTGGTCACGGCGGACCCGGGATGCGGCCTGAAACTGTCACCCCTTCCCTCATTGGATCCTCAGCACTACGAGGTAGTGTCAGCCGGCCACAGCAGATCACGGTGCGTCATACGTCATAAACAGATGCTGGGTTGCCGTACAGCCACGCCTCCGACATGTTTCGTCATATCGACTTCTTCATAGGATTGTCTGTACGGCACGGCAACCACTCCCTTATACTCCCAGCATAAGTGACTGGCGGACGTAATCATCATTGCACAGACTACAGGCGGAAGTGATGTTAGAGCGCCTGCGCGCATCCCGTGTCCCCGTGAATGTAATAAACCGATCTTGCAGCACAGGCAGCATATCATCATACAGGATATGTTTTAGCATCATCAACTATCACTTGTTACGTTTTTTTCACTACTGCTGCCTGTGTTGTATGTGCCGTAAGATCGGTGTATTACATTCACGGGACACGGGATGCGCGCAGGCGCTCTAACATCACTTCCACCAGTAGTCTGTGCAATGATGATTACGTCCGTCAGTCACTTATGCGGGGAGTATAAGGGAGGGGTTGCCGTGCCGTACAGCCAATCCTATGAAGAAGTCGATATGACGAAACATGTTGGAGGCGTGGCTGTACAGCAACCCAGCATCTGTTTATGACGTATGACGCACTGTGATCTGCTGTGGCCGGCTGACACTACCTCGTAGCGCTGAGGATCCAATGAGGGAAGGGGTGAGAGTTTCAAGCTGCATCCCGGGTCCGCCGTGACCACTAGTACATTGTCTTTACCAGTCACAAGGAATGTCGTGTTCATGCTTTTTTCATTTGTTAGGAATGTGAGTACAGTGTTAGAAGACCTTATTTATTTAACTCAATAAATGCTTTTAAACGTCATTACACTATTGGAGGCATTTTTTCTCTTGCATGGTGACATACCTCTGCCTGCTGAGAAGCGCTGCTAAGTAAAGAGCTCCATTGGCTGTGGATCCAACTCTACCCAGCTCGAGTAACCCCCTGGGGGGGTGTTAACAATGCTTACACGCCGTGCATGAGAGTGCAAGGCATGTGTATCTGGTGAGTGCGGCTTCCATTAGAGTGGATCACAGTCACGATCGGTGTGGTGGAGGAGATTGTTTATGGCAGAGGAAGATCACAGCTATAGATTCACTTGTTTGATGCACCTATTTGGCTTGGACTTTGTTTTAACAGTTTAACTTTAACATTGCATGAACTGTTCACTGTTATTTATAAATGTATTTATTCACATTTTTTATCACCACAATACTAGTACTATTATTTAAATCATCACGATTATACAATTGTTTGGTATAATGTCACCACTTCAGGTCATTGTTATACATCAGTAGGTATCACTATTTTATGATTTACTAATATTTTAGTATATCTCGTCCATAGCGCCACTATTTTATTCATTTAGAATACTTTGTTACAATAAACGGCGGGTGCCCTGAAACTATAATTAACTAACCAGCGTCACCCGTAACACTTATACGGTGATCACTGGTGAAAGGGTTAACTAGGGGGCAATCAGGGGGTTAAAACCTTTTATTAGGTAGTATATAGGGGTCCTGGATGCTATAAAACGCTGACGGCGAACCTATATACTTACCTCCCTAACTAGCGTCAACTGTGACACTAATACAGCGATCAGAAAAACGATCGCTTAGTGACACTGGCGACGGGGAGTGATCACGGGGTTAAAACTTTTAGGGGGGGTTAAGGGGATACCCTAGACCTAAAGGGGGCTAACCCTAACTGCCCTACCACTTGTAACTGTCACCAATGCAATAATCAGAAAAGGAAAAAAAACTGCTATTGGTGTCACTGTGACAGGGGGGTGATGGGGAGGGGGGGGTGAAAAGTGTGCCTGCGTGTTCTACTGTTAGTGTAGTGTTGGTGTAACTCACATTGATGTCTTCTCTCCTCGGCGTCGGAACGAAAAGACCGGCTTGAGGAGAGATGATATCACTTCCTCCGCTTCTGTGTGGCCTCCCCCTCACCTCTGATCGCCCCTAACTAGAATCCGACCGCCGCAGGCACCGGGAGGGGGGTCCGATCGGACCCCCCGCCCGCGGGCAGGCAGGAACGTACAGGTAAGCCCTTATGCCTGCTTGTGCCAACGTACATTGGCGTGCGGTGGTCGGCCACTGGTTAAGGCTTCTCCAACACAGCATATCATTGGTATGGAACAAACCTTTTCCCTATCTCAATCTATCTAATACCAGTTTCTCAGGCTGGGGATGGGTGTTCTTATCTCCCTGTTCATGAAACATGATCACCCAAAGAAGCCAAGCTCCCCATCAACATCTTAGCGTTCAGAGTAATAAAAATGGCTCTTTAATGGATACCCCCTCCTTCCCATTTTTCATGGACACCTGATCAGGGTGCAATCAGGACCGTGCCACGATTGTGGCCTAAATCAATCACCAATGGCGCACCAGTCATATAACCTTGAAGGGCCCAAGCCAGATCATCTCATAGATGGAAAAACACTGTCCAGTGATCTCTGCTGTCCACATGCCAGGAATCCGACTTGCTTGCTGTAGCTTGGCATTGCATGCTGTTGCTGAGTCTGTGATGATCTTGGGCCTCCAAATCATTTTCAATCTTAAATTTCCCCAGAGGTTCTCACACTAGCGAATAAATTGCATTCATATTTTTAGCTCCCAAGTGCACTACTTTACATTTTTCAATATTAACCACTTCAGCCCCGAGCCTATTTTTTAAACTTGTTGTTTAACACCCTAGAGAATAAAATGGCGATTGTTGCAATAAAAAAAATACACTTTTTGAATTAAAAAATAAGACAACAGTAAAGTTAGCCCAATTTTTTTTTATATTGTGAAAGATGATGTTACACCAAGTAAATTGATACCCAACATGTCACGCTTCAAAGTTGCGCCCACTTGTGGAATGGCGACAAACTTTTACTTTTAAAAATCTACATATGCAACATTTAAAAAAATTCTACAGGTTGCATGTTTTAATTAACAGAGGAGGTCTAGGGCTAGAATTATTGCTTTTGCTCTAACGATCGCAGTGATACCTCACATGTGTGGTTTGAACACCGTTTTCATATGCGGCCGCTACTCACATATGCGTTTGTTTCTGCACGCGAGCTCGGCGGGACAGGGCGCGTTTAAAATTTTAATTTTTTTTCTTATTTATTTTACCTTTTATTCCTTAAAAAAAAATGTCACTTTTATTCCACTTTTATTCCTATTACAAAGAATGTAAACATTCTTTGTAATAGAAAATAAAGCATGACAGGACCTCTTAAATATGAAATCTGGGGTCAGACCTCAGATCTCATATTTACACTAAAATGCAAAAAAAAAAAAAAAGAAAAAAGTAGCTTGAAAAAATAAAAATGTTGCTTTAAGAGCTATAGGCGGAAGTGACGTTTTGACGTCGCTTCTGCCCTGCATTGGTATGGAGCCGGGTGGGGGCCATCTTCCCCTCACTCAGCTCCATACTTAACACGGAAGAGGACCCGATTGGCACCAGAGTGCGGCGGGAGAGGGCCCCCCAGACGGAAGTGATCTTGCGGCGAATCCACCGCTGAGACCACTTTTATCTGAAAGCGGACCGCCCGCTGAAGAAGAGGATACCGGGGTTAAGCAGCTAGCTGCTGCCATTAAAGCGGTATTCCTCTTCAAAGCACCGACGTATAACGACGGCGGGCAGTGGTTAAGCCTCATTTTCCAAATAGCTACCCACCCCTCCATTTTATCAAGATATTCTTGTAAAATTGCTATATCCTGTTGTGAAGTTATTGCCCTGCTTAACTTTGTATCATCAGCAAACACCAAAATTTAACCATTTACTCCACCTATATATAGTCGGGTACTATACTTTGACGGGTATCCTGTTACCACTTCCAGGAGTCCGTGCCATGGCCCATGACGTCACCACGGGGCTCCCCCCTCCTCCCTCTGTCACCGGGCCAGTAGGAGAGAGGAGCGGGGCCTCAGGCATGCACAGTAGGGTTCCGGCGTGAAGCCGTAAGGCTACATTGCCAGGGTTCCCTTACCCGCAATGGCGGAGGCAGCACCCAACAGCTGATGGAAACATCAGCTGCAGTGCCAACATCGCTGGACTCCAGGAGAGGTAAGTGTCCTATTATTAAAAGCCAGCAGCTGCAGTATGTGTAGCTATATACAAGCATATTGCCCCCTATATACAAGCATCACTGTATGAGGCTCTTTCTTGACCTTGTCAAAGACTATCTTGAAATTGACTGGTCGAGACGGGGCCCAGATAACTTATCCAGTGAGGAGCGCAAGGCACTGTCTGAGTTGGAGAGAGCAGGGGACCTAAAGGTCAAGAGCAGTGATAAGGGGGATGACATGGTTTTACTGTCAGGTAATATATATGGAAAATAAGTTTTCCGACAGCTGGGTGATCTTTTCACCTATAAAAAACAGTCACAAAACCCCCTTCCTGCTCTGGCTGCTAAGTTTAACCAACAATTATCTTTTGCCCATGAAGCAAATTTACTGAACAAGAAGGAATGGGAATATCTGAGGGTGAGTGAATATAACAATCCCACCTTCTATATAATTCAGAAATCACACAAATCCCTCACAAATCCACCCGGCAGACCCATTTTTTGGGGGATAAAGGGCCCTTTGGAGAGAGAGGGCAGATATGTGGATGGGTTTATTAAAACCCTGGTCACCTCTTTACCATCCTTTGTGCGGGATACCTTTGATGTGCTCACCAGACTGCAGGCCCTACTCGTGGGTATCGACGTAGAATCCTTGTACACACCGATACCCCATGACTGGGGCTTCAGGGCGGTCTCCTGCTTTCTGGAGGCATTGTATCCTAACTGCAGCACAAAATGAGTTCATTCTGGAACTCTTGGAGCTCGCCTTAACCAATAACTATTTCCAGTTCCTAGAGGGATATTATCAACAGATTAGAGGCACGGCTATGGGAACACCTTGGGCTCCATCATACGCGTGCCTCCATCTGGGCCTCTGGGAGCTGGAGATGGTCTATCAGATGCCAATGTACCTCAGTGGGGTACTTACCTGGCTGAGGTACATTGATGACATCTTTATGGTGTGGCTGGGTGGTCAGGAGCAACTTTATGAGTTTCTTTCTGTCTTAAATAAAAATGATAGGAATATCAGATTATCAGAGACAGGGGAGTTGCTTGCTAGATTCAAAGATCGAGGCTACCCTCATAAGGTATTGAAAAGGGCACGTAAGAAGGCCTAGAAGAATAGGAGAGACCTTCTGATTAGCAAGCAATGCACTCAAAAGACATTATCCCCCCAAAAAAGCCCCTTAAGGATAATCAGTACCTATGGGGCACAATGGAATAAAGTCAAAAATATTCTTCAAAAGCATTGGGGAATACTCTCAAGATCCCCGATATTAACTGATATTGTGGGCCCTCATCCCCAGTTGGTTGCCAGACGAGTCCGCAATCATAAGGACACTCTAGTCCATGCAGAATACACCAGAGGAAAAACAATGAACTGGTTGATCAACCCCCCTAAAAGGGATGTATGCATGCGGACACTGCCAGATGTGTGGGTTTGTGGAAAAAATAGCAGTCTTCACCGATGCGAATCAGAATGCTAATTTTCGCATTAATAAATTTCTCAATTGTGCGACTTCCAGAGTGATCTACCTGCTGGAATGTCCATGCAAATAATACTATATTGGTAAAAGAGACAACTTTGTATTCCCATTGGGGAACACTTGAGGAGTATAAGGAACTCCACTAAGGAGAATAACAAAACAAAAAAAAAAGATATGTCTCCATTACCACTACGCTTTGCAGATTTCCATGGAAGCAGCTCAGCAGGTATTAGCATCAAGGGGATTTATATCATTAATTTTCCATCACGCAGGGGCGACTTCGATACCATCCTGTTGCAGAAGGAAAAAATGTGGAGATTCAGGCTCAAAACTCTTGCGCCTCTGGGCCTGAATGCAGTCTTCAGCCTTTCCTGGAATGATAAGGATAGCTGAAAACTTTTGTTCCCTATTATGGGACATATATTTATATCCTTCAAGCACATAGTTTGCTGTGGTGTCAGGAACCAACTATTGGCCCTCCTTTTTCTCTATCTGCTGTGATCTATATTATATCATCTCATATGGTATTTCCTATGTATCATTCTTCCCTCCTATCCCTACACAGTATAGAGTAAAAATAAATAATTTTAAAATTTCTGATCTGTGACTGCATAACTGCTGAAGTGCCCAAGATCAATGGCAGAGTAAAATATGTGTGTGGTGTTTACTATGGGAGGCCGATATCTAGTGGCGGCTCTGAGAATAGCACATTTTCACTAATTATGTGTTGCACATGAATAGTGTAAATAGATGCTGACCACTGACCACTCCCATCCTTGATAAAACCCATGTCATTGGTTCAAACATGTCGGACCTAATACCACGACGGTGACGCCTTTATTGTCACAGATGACGCATCACGTCGGCGCATGCACAGTACACTGTTTGAAGCCAGTGGGAGCCATCTTAGGCTTAGCTACTAGGACAGTGCCTGGGACAAATCGACAGCGCTATACAGCGCAGAGCAGAATCCCCAGCTGAGACACCCGGATCGACAGAAGGCATGAAGACTACACCAGTCATTAAAGCCCTATACAGTACATGACTTGTCAGCTGTGGACCTCCATGGAGACATCTGCCTGAGTATCTGGGTCCTCTGTGCCCTACGGCTGGGTGAGCGGACCATTGGTCCATGTGATTCTGCTTCAATTTTATCAGTACCATGCCTGTTCCGATTTGAGGCCATTATCCTCAGCTGCTTATCTTCTGGGACTGTACATTATCTCAGTAACTAACTATTTGGTCTTATTAATGACTGATTACCTAGAATGTTTACAAACTAGTGACTATATGCCACCATCTTTACAGGATTAAACAACAGTTCATTATAATACCATCAAGATATCTAGTTGTACAATATTCCAGGGACTTTAAGTATACAGCCAATTTCATTAATATTCCTGTGTATCCCCCAGATGGGGGGCCTTTCTGAGCACTAATGACTGCTGATTATACCATATATGGTGATGCTCACTGGGACTCGTGAGCTAACCATCAGTCCTTTTGTACTATATCAGGGAGCCCCATAGTGGATATTTGATGTATATATGCGCTATATGTGACGTAGCTGTTTTCTATTTAGACAACGTTGCCTTTATTTTTAAATGAGTCAGGGTGTTGGTGATGGGTATCTAGTGTTTGTAATCTGTACAATTAATTTTCTCTGTGCAATAAATTTTTACCTTTTTCAACCGGCTTGGTCTGTCTGAAGCTCCTTTTTAGAGGATATTCTTTTCCTCTGCTTTTTTTTTTATGTCTAAGATATAGCTTACGAAGACCACACTAAGTTTTGGTTAGTCTGCAAACCAAGGGACGCTGCACCATTGGGCACATCTCTATCATGGTGTAGCGGCTATTCAATAGTGAGCTAATGACCTCCATTTCCCTTTTTATGGGGGTACAGAGGTGGCTGTGTACGGGGGGGGATACAGAGGTGGCTGTGGACAGGGGGGATACAGAGGTGTCTGTGGACTGTATACCTATTATTCATTCTGTTTAATAATGTAATCTGCAAAAGTGTCTGTGTCCTATAATAAAAATGCAGCTATACACCTTATTAAGTGCGCCTCTCAGCGCTCACGTGACCTGCCACCTCTCTCTTTTCCTCGTCTGACAATTGCAGCAGGTGGGGCAGAGAATGACATTGGTCAGGAGGGGAGGGGGGGCGGCAAGTCTCCTGAGCCCTGAGCAGTGCTCTTAATGAGGTATATAGCTGCATTTTTATTATATAACACAAACACTTTTGCAGATGACATGTTTAAACCAACAACCACTTGTCCGCCAGCCGGGTGCCCAGGAATTAATCACGGGCACTGGCGGGCCGGCGATTTGCTAACACCTGACTTGCCCACTCTGCTTATTCATTGCTTGAAGACATCCCAGGGTCTGTGAATATGAAGCCTGTGTCCTGTATTGTACACTTACGATAAAATTAATCTCAACTTGCCTGCAAATTCCATATACTGGAGTACATTATAGGTCACAGGCCACCTTCCCCTCTGTTCCTGTGTTACTCTGCAGTGCTTTTTTCAAAACTGAGGACTCCTTAAGTGGGGTAGGGTTGTATTTTGTTTTTGTTGTTTTTTTTTTTTTACAAAATTCCACTAGTGAGTGGCCTGCGTTAGTAGCAGCTGCAGATTACAAGAAAAAAAAAATCGCAGTTGCAATATTTTTTTCTAGTTTTCTGAATGTCATATTGATCCTCTTGTTCCAATACTTTGATGCCAGGCAGTGTAACAGCTTTGTCTGTGGAGAAAATAACATCTCCTAACTCTGGGTCGGCTTAAAATTTTATTCTACAATGTATCCTCCACAGATAATTGAAATAAATTGTGTAATGCATTTTTTGCCTGCTCCAAATATGTTTGCATGTATTGTTAGTCTATATTTCTGTACTTTTTTAATGTTAGATATTTTCATTTCTATAAATCTGCTCCATCACGATCACATTTTGATAGTCCATTGAATGTTTTCCATTCTATTTGTTAGGACTGCCATGAGCGGATCAGAGTGCTGTCTCAACAAGCTGCAGTTGTAGTAAAGCAAGAAGGTGGAGACAATGACCTGATAAACAGAATCCGATCTGACTCCTATTTTGCCCCCATACACACTCAGCTGGACCAGCTACTTGACCCCAAATCCTTTGTTGGTCGAGCACCTCAACAGGTGAGCCTAGCATTAGCATGTCTTCCGTATGCTACCATTTTTCCCGGGTTTTATGTCTTTTAGATGTTGTAGGGGGGCTGAATGACCTTTGGTGACCTTTAAATAACTGAAGAACAAAAGGCGGTAGAACTGAGATTTAAACAGCACAGACGTGGCAATTAGCCTGGGTTTAAAGGGGTTGTAAACCCTTGCCATTATTCACCTTAATGCATTCTATGCATTATGGTGAAAAACATTTTTTAATGCAGCAGCGCCCCCAAGCCCCCCTTATACTTACCTGAGCCCCGAAATTTGCACAACGGGAATGAGCACACCAGCTCCGGCCGGTGTCTCATGTCCTGATTGGATAGATTAATAGCAGCACAGCCATTAGCTCCTGCTGCTGTCAATCAAATACAATGACAAGGGGGCGGGCCGAGACCGGCATTTAAGTCTATGGACGTGAATGCTGGACTGGGGAGCGCGCCCACAAGGTAACACCCTCGGGAGAGCGCTTCTCCTAGGGGGTTATCTGCTGTGGGGAGGAGACGCCGGGAGACCCCAGAAGATGAGGTTCGGGACCACTCTGCAAAATGAGCTGCACAGTGGTGGTAAGTATGATATGTTTGTTAAAAAAAAAAAAAAAAACGAACCCTTACAATCACTTTAAGCTTTTTGTCTCTTGTATACTGGATGAAGATTGGTGACCTTTATTAAATCAATAATAACAACTGAAAAACAAAAGGATATAGAACAGAGAGTAAAACCATCTTGGTACCTACCCTCTCTCACTTGGTGGCTATGTGGGATAAGCTCCGTGTTAATAACTATTTGGTGTCTCATTTTCGTCCGTTAGCGCATATCTTTAACAACCCAGTTTTCCCTCCGGTGTTGACATTAAGTCCTTTCAGTGATGGCTAGATAAGGGGCTGTACAGAATTGGGCATTTTAGCACACATAGGGGACCCTTTACACTACATGACTGTGTGGAGGTTCTCAAAATACCTCAATCAGAGTTTCCGTTTTTTTCAAATTTTGCACTTCCTACAGTCACTCCGGCCGATTAAGCCAAACCATTACCAGATAACCCCTTATGAAAAATGGTGCATTTAAGATGCGGATCAGCGAGGGAGCGTCTCCCTTGTTTATGGACTATTACTAGGCTCTCCTCCCAAGTCCCCCTGTGTGGTGGAATTGGAGGTATGGCACAAATGTTTCCTACGGTCATTCTCCGTTATCCTGAATGTAGCCATGGTAGAAGCAAATTTGAAGGTGCTTACTCGCTGGTACCCAAGACTGCTAGCCAAAATGTATCAATCAGTGTTCCCCTTATGCTTCAGGGGGTGCCAAATGCCGTGGGAAACGTGCTATATCTGGTGGGAATGTCCTAGGATACATGGTTTTTGGAACGGCGTCTTTGCCCTGATTTGTAGGGTGACAGGACAGTCTGTCCCTCAGATTCCCTACATAGCTATTCTTAACACCCCAGTATCCTGTATATCTAACTGTCTAAATGCCTGATATTTTTCATTTTACTGGGGGCTAAGATGACTCTTGCTAAATCCTGGAAACAGCCTACTGTATTCTTGGTGCAGGCTAGGCAAAAAGTCACCTGGACTATGTTGCATGAAAATATTGTTAGTATCTTGAAGGGCACGGTCAAAAAATTTGAACGGACTTAATAGCCGTGGGCTATTTGTATGCATGTCTATTTTGTGTGTTTGTTTATTTATTATATTTTTTTTGGGGAGGGGTGGTTGTGGTTTGGTTTACCTATTTTGACTCTGGATTGGACCAATATGGACCATTTGGACCATAATGTTTTTTTACATATGGCTATTTCAGGTAATCCCGTTTCTATTGGCTTGGTATATCCACCCCTTCAGTTCCGCTGTGCTTAGCGACAGATTTACATTTATGTCTCAATATGCCTCAATCCCAGCAATCTGATTGGAGGACTTTAACATGGTCTTTAACCCTTTCTCTTGATTGCCTCACTCAGTCCTCTTTTTTTTTCCCCCTCTACCTTAGAAACGTGATTTAGTCACCTTCTGTGTGACTTTGGTCTTGTAGACACTTGGACACATTTGCATCCCCAGCAAAAAGCGTTTTCCTGTTTTTCCTCCACCCACTCTACTTTCAGAGAATTGACTTTATAATTCTCTATTCAATACTTGTCCCTAGGCTTCGAATGACAGTAAACGAGGACAGAAACCTATCTGATCATGCCCCCTATTGGGTAACTCTGAGGGCATATACAGCTCCTCCTACTCCTTTTGGCACTTAAAGCAGAGTTCCACCATTTTTTAAAGCTAGCCACATTGTAATGTGCACCCATAGTGATGTAATTTTTGGCTGCTTATATAGTGAAATTTCTTCAGAAAGTACCTTTTTCTCATTAGTCCGACTAACAATCATGGACGTCTTGGCAACTACGTCATCAGCTTGGCCCGTTGACTCCTTGGAGGCCTATTTCATTAATCCCAGAAGTCTTCGGCATTCAATGCAGGCACGATCACGAGATATCCTAACCAGAACAAATCGCGCTCGCAGTGTCATTACTGTGCAGGCGCATGGTTGCGACGTGCATGCTGGGTAGACAGCTGCACGAAATCCAGGAAATTAAGCCAGACCGGCTTCAGCTGCCCACATCCTCCATGGCCGCAACGGCAATCAAGGGAGAAAAGAGAAATATTCATCTAGTAAGTAATTCTAATGTGCACTTAGCCAGCAATATCCATAGCTGTTATGGTGAATAACATTGATTTCGATGATGTAATTAGGAAAATTTTGGCTAGGAGACTGGAACTCCATTTTAAATTGCAGTTTCCAAAGCAAGCAAATCCTTTCTTGTATTGAGATATAATTGATATTGATAAAGATATAATTGTGCCCCTGTACAAATCATTAGTAAGACCTAATCTGGAATATGCAGTTCTGTTTTGGGCACCAGTTCACAAAAAGGATATTGGGGAACTGGAAAAAGAACAGAGAAGGGCAACCAAACTGATAAGCTGTATGGAGGAGCTCAGCTATGAGGAAAGATTAGGGAAACTGAATTGATGGGATTGTACGGGGTCCCCCCCGGTTGAACTAGATGGACTTGTGTTTTTTTCAACCTGACTAACTATGTAACTTAAACCCATTTTGGCTGACCGCAATACCGGATTCACTTGGTGAGGAATGGACTTCCTTTTTCACGAGCAGTATGGACACAGCCTCTCCATTAGTGATATGGGAAACTTTGAAAAATGCTCACCTCTTTCTCACCACATGCATTTCTGGAGCCAAACAGGCATATCCCTATTCCAACAGGCCGGTTCTAATCTAGTGCATCTTCAAGACCAATATGTTATAGATCCTTCTCTTTGAAATCTCTCACTTTTGAAACTCCAAACTAGGGTAATGGAGCAATTAATCTATATAAAAGCTAGGCAAAAGCTTTTCTTTATACGCCAGCGCATATTTGAACATGGAGAATGCCCTGGCAAACTTCTGGCATATTTAGCTCATATGAATATTCCCTTTCCCGTTTTATCAGAGAAGCAGATTTCATTACTAGAGGCCACATTATCCAAGGAGGAAATTGAAGTAGCTATTTCCAAATGTAAGCCTGCCAAAGCCCCGGGTACTGATGGGTTCCCTTTTGAATTCTATACACGTTACAGTGAAATCCTGGTTTCCAAACTGTTGGTGTTAAAGGAATCTATTTTTTAACTTTGGTACTACCAGATTCCATGCAAGAGGCACTTATTGCCCTTATACCGAAACCTGGTAAGGATCCCCTTATGCAAGACTCGTATTGTCCCATTTCTTTGTTGCAAACAGACATTAAAGGAGTTGTAAAGTCAGAAGGTTATTTATCTTAATGCATTCTATGTGCAGCAGCCCCCCTAATACTGACCCGAGGCCCATCTCTGTCCAACGATGTACACGAGTGTCTCAGCCATCCGGCCCGGTCCGCAGCTCCATGTCTGAATGGACACAGGGAGCTGTGACTCAGCTTGGGTGCTATAGCAAGCTGCTTGTTGTGGGGGCGTTCAACACAAGGGAGGGGCAAAAAGCACAGAAGAGGGACATGAGAAGAGGAGGATCCATGCTGCTCTGTGCATGTCCACTGCACAGAGGAGGTAAGTATAACATGTTTGTTATTTTTATTGAAAAGAAAAAACTAGACTTTACAATTGCATTAACCATTTTAAGACCAGGCTTAAACTTTTTGTTTACAATTTTAAATCCAGTATTTTTTGCTAGAAAATTACTTATGACCCCCAAACATTATACTTTTTTTTTTTTTTTTTTTGAGACCCTAGGGAATAAAATGGTGATCGTTGCAATTTTTGGTCACACAGTATTTGTGCAGCGGTTTAGAAAATGCATTTTCTCATTCGTTCATTAACAGACACAGCTATCTTTTTCAGAACCTTAGGGTTATATCGCCTCTATTAGGAATAGCAAATGGACAAACATGCAGCACTCAATGGGTGCCAGCAATAAGAGATTGTTGTAGAAGTGTAAACAATCAAATTAATTTATTGGATGCACATGAAATTAAAAATAAAAAGTCTAACATTGTAGACAAAAATTAAAATCAACCTTGGTTAAAAGTCAATAAACACAATCAAAAGTACTCCAAAATAGTAGTGTCAGCGATCCGCCATGACTCAGTAAGCAAGGGGTTCATGTCAGCAAGTATGCTGTGTCTGTCAAGCCTAAATAGGCATGTGGATGATAATGGTAATTTTCCAATTATTCAATCATCTTACACCATTATTTTCTTCCTCTTTCCTATTTTTCTCATCATTATTTTATCTTTTTGATTGCAATATATTCTTTTCATCCATTACTGTGGGTCTATGCAATAATCGTACTTGTGTATTACTTGTATATTTCTGCATACAAGGGGTTAACGTCACAAGAGCTGACAATCCTCCCCCTCCCACTCACATGCCTATTTATCTCACTTTGCTGACAGTGCCCAAGACTTTGACAAAGCGCAGGTGCACGAAACATGTCAGTCACGGTCGCTATGGCAACTTAACAGGGCTTGCGATATGCCCAGCACTCGTCTCCATACAGCATTGGTTTCCCCTCCCTTCCGGCAATCATCGGCTCTACTTGGGTTCTCCTGGTCCTTGGATACAAGTGCACGAGCCTAAACGCTGTTTACAAAGCCAGGTCCCAGCGTGTTTGGCCAGCCAGTGGGACCAGTGTCATCTTCCAACGCGGCCCATATTACATCTCTGGTCACAGTGAGTTTGGCATTCCTCAGTGCACCCTCCATTGTATTTGAGCAAGCTGTATCCCTCCTATTCTACCATTCACTTGCATCACAGCCACAGAGTCTGCCGCTGAGGCTTGACACACACAGCATACTTGCTAACATTAACCCCTTCCTTACTGGAGTCATGGCGGATAGCTGATACTACTATTTCGGAGTACTTCAGTTTTGATTTTGATTGTGTTTATTGACTTTTAACCAAGGTTGATTTTAATGTTTGTCTACAATGTTAGACTTTTTATTTTCATGTGCATCCAATAAATTAATTTGATTGTTTACACTTCTACAACAATCTCTTATCGCTGGCACCCATTGAGCGCTGCATGTTTGTCCATTTGCTATTCACTTCCCTCCAGGAGTTGGCAGCTGCACTGGGACTCAGCCTTGTGATGAACTATAGCAAGACAAAAAAATTGGTTTTATAATGATACCAATTTTTAGCGCTTAAGGACCCACACTGTTGTTTTTCTATTAGGAGTAGGACTAGGCAGAACAAAAAAAACAAAACACTTGGTCACGCCCATGGGCCATCCTCAGACCGTATATAACCCCCTCCCTGTTCTAGGCATTCAGTTTTTTTCTGCCTAGTCAGGAGTAAGGACCAGGTTTCCTGCTGGGATCTCTTGTCCTGGGAATTTTTGTTTTTCGTTTTGTTATTTTCTCTTTCCCTGGATTTTTTTCCAGTGAGATCTACAATCAACTGCCGGGCTGGGCGATGGACTGGATACTTAGGTCCAGAGGGTCACCCCAGTCTGGCCAGCGAGCATGTGCAGACCTCAGCTATGCGCTAGGTCGGCCCTGCGAGTTAAACTTCTTACGAGGTCGCATACGACCGGGTCTCGGCCTGTTTCGCAGCATTCCTCATGGTCGACGGCCCCCCCACTTCGGTGGTGAGAAGGATCTGTGTGGGAGCGTTACCCATGCACTTCGCTGGAGCGGTAAGTAGGGGGCCCCCTGCCTCTCTTTTTCTGGAGGGGTGGGGGCGCAGGAACTCCCTGGGGTGGTCGGTCCCTCTGGGGTTCTCCTCCATCCCTCCTCCCCTCCCTCCTCCTTTCCTTCCCGGGTGAGGCCCAGGCTTCTGGACTAGGGGCTTTGTGGACACACTGTCCCTCCCCCTCCACCCTTGGGTTTGCTACTGGGGGGGTATCCCATGGGCCCACCTGCTGCATTTTGAGGCCCAGGAGGTGAATGACCGGACATCCGTGTTCGGGTGACTGGGCACTTGGGGGGGTGGCCTCAGAGTGGGCTGCATAGGCCGCCATTGTCCGTTTGGGGTCCGGGGGCCGCGCACTTGTGGCGTGCAGCCAAAAATTTAGGCCACGGCCTTGCAGCCTTCCGGCCAGGTACCGCCTGGGGGACCCTGGGGCCGGCTGCGGAGGTCACCGCTTCCATAATTTAGGCCGTGGCTTTGCGGCCTACAGATGGATCAGTCCGATCCACCCGCTCGTGGCAGACAGCCGAAAATTTAGGCCGTGACTTTGCGGCCTACCGGCCGGGTACCTTGTGGTGGGCCCTGGGGCTGGCTGCGGAGGCGACCCCGAATGGCATCATGTCGCGTCTTGATCTTGTCCGGTTACAAGATAGTTTTCCGGCTGTGTTCCTCCAAAGAGTTTTTTTGCTTCCAAGTGCGTTTGTTGTCGGACTGGCTGTTCTCTGCGGGGGGCTGTGCAAGCCCCGTTGCTGTAGAGCGTGATGGTCCTGGTTCCTGTGCTGAGAACAGTTTTTCAGGGGTTTTATTCAAACCTGTTCACAGTCTACAGGATGGAGGGCATGGTACCTCTAATTCTAGACCTCAAGGCCTTGGCCTGCCGTGGGGGGGTACAGTAGTTCAGGATGGAGTCCATCCACACAGCGGTGGCACTCCATCATGGGGACTTTCTGACATCACGAATGCTACTTACGCATTCTGTCATGTGCCCGACTCCAGCACTTCCTCCGTTTTTTGCTGTGGGTGCGGAGCATTATGAGCGTGTGGTGTTGCCCCTTTGGGTCTGGCCACCGCTCCTCGGGTGTTCACGGGGTGTTGGCCCCAGATCTGGCGTGGTTCCGTTGGTGGAGGTTTGCGATCCTGGGCTGCCTGGACGATCTTCTTTTCCGACTCATCGACTACTCTGAGGAGCAACGTAATTCTTATACAAACCTTGTCTGATTTCAGTGGAGTCTATACTATCGGAAATCTGCTTGGCCCTGCCAGATCATTGGATTATCTGAGCCTGACCCGGGCTTCAGCTCTGGCCAGCGTGTTCTTCTCCCGGACAATACTCCGGAAGTTGCAGACTGCGTTTTTTTCATTTACTGTCCGGCAGGTGGGCTCCTGCGGATCTGCATGTGGGTGTTGGGTCCGATGGTCTCTATTTTATTGAGGTGATTCCATTTGCACAGTTCCATATAAGCTCTCTTCAGGGAGATCCTGGCATAATGGGACAAATACCCAAGGTCTCTGGACAATCGGATTCGGCTGAGTCAGGAAACCAGAGTCTCCCTAGTCTGATGGCTTCGCTCTCCGGTTCTTCGGTGGGGTAAATCCTTTCTCCCCTTGTATTGAACAGGGTGACCACCAATGCCTATCTGTCCGGGTGGGGAGAGGTCCTGGGACTGAGCTCTGCTCAGGGTCGTCGGACGCTAGTGGAATCCGGACTACCGAGTAAGATCCTGGAACTGATTGACTTCGGGGGGCTCCCAGTACGGATCCAGTCAGACAAGGCAACGGCGGTGGCTTATGTCCTTCACCAAGGCGGGCCAAAATTGACTGTTGCCAGTATCCTTCGGTGGGCAGAGCGTCTCATTTCGGCCCATTCTGGCATACACTTTCCAGGAGTAGAATACTGTAAAACGGATACCTCAGTTGGTTAGGGTTGGACCACGGGGTGAGCCCTTCACTGGACTGTGTTTCATCGTATTTGGCTCCGCTGGGGGCACGCCTGAGGTAGATCTGTTTTGCGTCCTGGCTCAACAGGACGGTACCAAGGTTTTTGGCAAGGTCACGGGATCTTCTGGTGGTTCTAGTGACCCACGTTTGCGCTATGCCTTTCCTCCTCTCCAGCCTCTGCTGTGGCTTTTTGGCAGGATCATGGCTGCGGAGATTCCGCTCATTCTTTTGGCTCAGGATGGGTCCCGGTGGTCTGGGTACGCAGACCGGGTGCGGCCAGTCGCCAGCGTTCCTTGGTGACTGCCTCTCAGGAAGGACCTACTGCCCCAAAGACCCTTCTTCCATCCTGCTTTAGAGTCATTGGTTATTAACGGCCTGGCTGTGATGGGCCAGGTGCTGCAGTTTCAAATACTTCGGATGGGGGGATGAGAAGGAAGGGGCCTTGAGTACCATTGTGGCCCAGGTGGTCTTCTTCAGCGTCTCCTAGTCCCGCACTTCCTGGTATGTACCTTTTTATTCCAGGGGTCAGACGTCTGTTTCCACCAGTGTGGTTTCTTCTACTGCCGTGGGATCTGATCTTGGTGATTTTGGTTCTCCAGAAGCCTCTCTATCTCTCTCTCAGAATATTCGGGAGATTCCACTACTTTATCTGTCTCAGAAGGTGGCCTCTTGGTGGCCATCACCTCCACTCACAGGGTGTCAAAAAGGGTGGTGTTATCTTGTCCTTCACCTTACCCAGGTTAAGGTGGTGCTTTGCCCCTTTTTACAGAGTTCCGTCCTTGGATTTCCTTTTGAATAAGGACATTGTGTTGCCTTTCTTGTGTTCCTGGTCAGCACTTTCCAAGGAATTTGTCTTATCAGCCCTGAATGGGTTTTTGCAGACGGGCCAAGAAAGGAGCTGTCTTTTTTTTTTTTTTTTTTTCTTTTTTTCCGCGACCCTTCCCTGGATGGAGGGCTATTCGGTCAGTGATCGGGTGCATCCTTCCTTGTTAAGGCGCATTCTTTTTGGGCGCTTAGTGCTTCTCGAGCCTTCTGTCATCATGCGTCCATTGTGCAAGTTTGCAAGGCGACCACTGGTCATCGGTGTACTTGTTCACAAGTCTACGAAGTGGATGGGATGGCATCTGTGGATGCCTCCTTTTGGCCGCAAGTTTTTGCAGGCTGCCGTTTGGAGGGTCTTTTCCCTCTTGAAGGGGTAGCCTTCAGATTGGGGTCCAGCTGGTCCTGTGTGACGCTCTTGTTACCTGGATGGCTCTTGTGTTAGCCTTGGGAATTTTCGTTTTACCACCCCTCATATTTGGCACTGCTTTGAGACGTCCCTATGGTTCTGAATAAGAAGGCTGTGTCTGTCAATGAACGAATTAGAAAATAGGATTTTTTACTTACCCTAAAATCCTTTTCTCTGAGTTCATTGACAGACACAGCACCAACCCCTCTATGGAGTTTTTTTTTTTTTTTGATACTTCTATTACTGCTTGCTACTAAACTGAATGCCTAGAGCAGGAAGGGGTTTATATACTGTCTGAGGACAGCCCATGGGTGTGGCCAAGTGTTTTGTTCTGCCTAGTCCTACTCTCTAATAGAGGCGCTATAACCCTATGGTTCTGAATAAGAAGGTTGTTTCTGTCAATTAACTCAGAGAAACGGATTTTACGGTAAGTAAAAAATCCTATTTTTTGGAGGGGAAAAATACACTTTAACCGCTTCAGCCCTGGACCATTTGGCTGGCCAAAGACCAGAGCACTTTTTGCGATTCGGCACTGCGTCACTTTAACTGACAATTGCACGGTCGTGCGACGTGGCTCCCAAACAAAATTGATGTCCTTTTTTTCCCACAAATAGAGCTTTCTTTTGGTGGTATTTGTTCACCTCTGCGGTTTTTATTTTTTGCACTATAAACAAAAAAAGAGCGACAATTTTGAAAATAACGCATTATTTTTTACTTTTTGCTATAATAAACATCCCCAAAAAATATATAAAAATATTTTTTTCCTCAGTTTAGGACGATACGTATTCTACATATTTTTGGTAAAAAAAAAATATATTGAGTATATTGATTGGTTTGCGCAAAAGTTATAGCGTCTACAAAATAGGGGATAGTTTTATGGCATTTTTAATAATAATTATTTTTTTTTACTAGTAATGGCAGCGATTTTTATCGTGACTGTGACATTTTTGGGACCATTAGCATTAATACAGCGATCAATGTGATTAAAAATGCATTGATTACTGTAAAAATGTCACTGGCAGTGAAGGGGTTAACACTAGGGGGCAGTGAAGGGGTTAATGTGTGTCCTAGTTTGTGTTCTAACTGAAGGGGGATGGGGACTGTGCAGGGAAGCTAACAGATCGCTGTTCATACTCTGTTCCGGGTTCTCCGTGTGCCCCGAGCGATCGTGGAAGCCCGGCGGTCGAGACTGCCGGGCACTTGCATCGGCTCGGAAAGTGAGCAGGGGGGCGTGCGCACGCCCCCTAGTGGCCACAGGGCGAAGCAACATTGCATAACGTAGTTTCGCCCAGGCTTGCCATTCTGCCACAGTACAATTGCGGCGGCTGGTCAGCATGTGGTTAATGAATTAAAAAAAAAAAATCGAATATATACCCCAATGTATTTGTAAAATGTGAAAGATGATGTTACGCCGAGTAAATAGATGCCCTACATGTCACGCTTCAAAATTGTACACGCTCGTGGAATAGCGACAAAGGACGGTATTTAAAAATCGACGCTTTAAATGCTTTTCATGTTACTGGTTTAGAGTTACAGAAGAGGTCTAGCGCTAGAATTATTGCTCTCACTCTAACGTTTGCAGTGATGCCGTGTGGTGCCAATGCTGTTTACATATTTACGCGACTTGCGAATGCTTTCGCTTCTGTGCGCAAGAATGGAGGGTTAGGGGCACATGACATTTTTTTTTTTTTCTTATTTATTTTACACCGTTTCGTTTTTTTATTTTCTTTTTTTTTTTCGTTTTTTTTTTATTATTTCTATTCCTATAATGTAAATATCCCTTGTAATAGTAATAAGGATGACAATTCCTCTTTATGGAGAGTTCTGGGGTCAAGACCTTTTTAGAAGCAACATTTTTTTTTTAATCTTTTGCTTTTAAAAAAAAAGTTGTTTACTTCCAGCCTGGACCAGAAGTGACATAATGACATTGCTGTGGTCCTCCAAGGCCATAGAGGCGTTTAGAGAGGATCTACTCTATGATCGCCACTGTGATCGCACAGTTGCATTGTGTCTTGGGCGAGCAGGCAGAAACTGTAAGCCAGAGAAACACGGGTGGGAGGGGGGGGGGGGAATCCCCTCCTGCTGCTTCTGAAAGCGTTCCATCGCTTCATGAATGCTTTCATGAGAAAGCCAGCCGCCGGCTGTAAAAAAACACCACTTCAAAGCCACAATGTGTGTATATATGTATTGCGGTCTTGCAGTGGTAAAAATCCTTGCCAAAATGGTTAATTGGGCAGCTACTGTATGTGACAAA
Organism: Lithobates clamitans; assembly: GCA_037952925.1. Lineage (NCBI taxonomy): Eukaryota > Metazoa > Chordata > Amphibia > Anura > Ranidae > Lithobates > Lithobates clamitans. The sequence goes on from JBBGZY010000209.1 coordinate 805,224, forward strand.
TTTTAGGTTTTTAATGGTGATAAATGTAAAGTTGTGCACTTGGGGGCTAAAAACACGCACACACACAGCATACATGTTAGGAGAAAAGCTGGGTGGATCAATGGTGAAGGATCTGGGTGTTCTGGTAGATCATAGGCTTAATGGCATGCAATGCCAAGCTGCGGTTTCCAAAGCGAGCAAAATTATTTCTTGTATTGAGAGAGAGAGAGAGAGAGACTGCAGAGAGACGGACGTCATTTTGCCCTTGTACAAATTATTACCAAGACCCCATCTAGAATATGCTCCCATCTAGGTCAGTTTTGGACACCAGGATATTGGGGAACTGGAGAAAATGTAGAGAAGGGCAACCAAACTGATGAGAGGCATGGAGGAGCTCCGCTATGAGGATAGATTAGCTTAAATGAATTTATTCTCTCTTGAGAAGAGGAGATTAAGCCCCCATTCACACTGGTGCGACTTTGAACACAATTTCAAAGTCGCACATCAGTGTGATTTGTACACCCAATTTCACTGTGGCTTGCGACTTCATTTAACAGAAGTCAATGCAAGTCACAGTGAAATCAGAAAAAAGTACTGCAGGTTCCTTTTTTTCAAAGTCGTCGTAACATGTGTCGTGGCTATTTGAACAGTTCCATTCCATTCCAATTAAATGTGTTCCGTCGGGGGCTTGCCCAAAGGAACATTCAGGATTGCAAGGACCGTATGGTATAGATCTCTTCCAGAGGTTGCTTCGGGGATTCCCCAAAGCCTAAGATTTAATCCTACTATCTTGAACTTAAGGCGAACCTGCATGCGGGTTAGATGGCGCATGGTGGAGGTGTGATTCTCTTCCAGTTGTATACGTATGTCTACCTGAGTTGAAGCAGTTTCTAAAGCCAGGACTCTCTGATCTGTGCTGTCAGTGTGTTTGGCAAGTTCAGCGACTTCCGAGCGGAATGCGGAAGGAGCCGGTGTAGTCCAGATTCCATTACCTGGGATAAAGGATCAGGGCTATTTGTAGCGGTCATGGAAAAGCGGGTAGGGGCTGCAAACAGTGCAAGGTGGGAATAAGAGAGGCAGGCTCACCTTTGTCAGCTGCAGTGCTGTAGGATCAACTTGCATGGCCGGCGTCAGGCATTTTGTCTCTCCTAGAGGCCAGGTAGCTTGTCAGGAGAGTGCTGACCGTAGTGTTTGCGAGCCTGCGTGATCTTTTTCATCAGCGGGTCTGGCTCTGTCTGAGGGCTGTATCGTTTTGTAGAGTCTCCACTGTCCCTGGAGCCAGCTCACTATGCATGTTTACTCCGCCATAGCTTGACCACGCTCCCCAGTTGCTCTCTATTCTCAGCACTGTACCTAAAATCAGGGCCACTGGAGACCAATCAGCTGACGACTTTAAGATTTACTGTTCATTATGGTGGAAGAAAACAGGAATGACATGGACTGTGCTAAGGGAACACCGATTAGGGAGCGACAAAAGAAAAGCAAGAGAAGTGACAGGACAAACTCTGCTATCGGGGAGACACAAAAGAGACAAACTTGCAAGCATAGTGTGTAACTGCCTGCTTGTGCGAGCAGACAGCTTACACTGACAGTCTGCAGGAGTCCTGCATGGCACCCACGATCTGCTGATCGCAGGTGCAATGCTTTCCAAACTTCTAGTAAAGAAAATAAGTGCATTTTTTTTTTTTTTACCTACAAAAAGATGTGCATTTATTTATTTTTTTACAATGGTGAATTTATACTTTAATGTAAAATTTATCTAGGTTGCTTTGGCTGTGACTGGTGCGTTCTTTCTTGATCTTAATCTCCTCTGATCACTTCCAGTTCAGAGCTGTCAAAATTTCAGCTAGAAAGTTATGTGTGCAGCTTATCCAACAATACCTCTTGCTCCCTTGGCTGGAGTAGAGGACATAGGAGACATTAGAGGTCTAATAGACACCTGTTGTCCCCATAAAGAGTAACTTTCACTTGCCCAATGCTATCACACACGGCTTGTTAGTACCATTGTGATAGTAATAAAGTTAAATGATTGTGTTATCTAGAAGTTTTAATATAAAGGTATGTCATGTTCATTTAGGAAAGCATCCAGCTCTTTTTAAAACAATAGACTGAGCTGGCCAGAATCAGTGGTGAGAGGGAGCAGTTTCCAAATTTTCACAGCGGTTACTGTGAAGAAGCCTTTCCATATGTGAAGGTTAAATCTTTTTTCCTTCACAAGCAAATAGTGCACCCTTTGTAATAACCTTAAATAGGAACTGTAGTCTGCTCACATAATTTGTAATAAAAACATCTTTGCCATTCTGAAGCTTCCCTCCAACCACTTTGTATATTATTCTATATATACTGTGATTCTGTACCTGCTAAATATGCTGCAGAAATCTCCCTCCACTAAGTCTGGCTGCAGTCATTTTAACTGTGGGCAGCTGAAGCTGCTACCTGTTCACTTCCTGGATTTACACAGAGGCACACCTGCAGCCCTGTAGCTCTCATTGGCCCTCTTATGACTCATCTCCCTACCTTTCTGGCAAAGTCTCGCGAGAGTGAGAGCGGTGCATGATGTCATAAGCCTAGGCTAATGATCAGACAAGAAACAGGAAGTGGGCTGTATAAGGTATTTACTGGCAGAAAAAAATGTTTTACTATCCAAAGTTAAAACAAGGGCAGAAGATTTAATAGGTGGAAAGTTGAAAAAATGACTGAACGTCTGCTTTAAAGTGAATAACTCAGCGCCAAGTTTATTATATTGACCACTTATTTATACATGGCTAGTATATTCTCCCTTAATCGTCTCTTGTCAAGCGAGAATAAATTCAGTTCAGCTAATCTTTTCCTCCTAGCTCAGCTCTTCATGCCTCTTATCAGTTTGGTTGCCCTTCTTTGCACCTTCTCCAATTTACTTTTTTTTGTGAACTGGTGCCCAGAACTTAACTGCATATTCCAGATGAGGTCTTAATTCGTCCAGGTGCAAAATTATGTCTCTCTCTGGAGTCTGTACCTTTACAGAACGTATTTTGCTAGCTTTCAAAGCTGCAGCTTGGCAGTGCATGCCATAATTAAGTCTATGACCCACCAGAGCACCCGAATCCTTCTCAACCATTGATTCCCCTAGATGTTTTCCTAGAATGTTTGATTGCATGCATTTTTTTTAACTCCCAAGTGCATAACTTTACATTTATCAACATTAAACCTCATTTGCCACATAGTTGCCCAATTAAATAGTGCAAATAGTGTAAGTTGGAGACATCCTGTAAGGACGTTATTCTGCTGCATAGCTTGGTGTCATCTGTAAATACTGAAATGGTACTTTTAATCCAAAACTCTATATCATTTATAAATAGGTTAAAAAATATTGGTGACAACACTGAACCTTGGGGTACACCACTAATAAACTTTAAACTATTTGTAGTATGAATCATTAACTTCAATACAGGGCACTTATACCTCCTCCTTGCCCAGGCCAATTTTCAGCTTTCAGTGCTCTCGCACTTTAAATGCCAATTACTCAGTCATGCAACATTGTACCCAATCAAAATTTTTATCATTTTATTTCATACAAATAGAGCTTTCTTTTAGTGTTATTTAATCACCACTGGGTTTTTTATTTTTTGCCATATGAGTGAAAAAAGAGCAACAATTTGGGGGAAAACCCCACTTTTTTAGTTTCTATTATACAATTTTGCAAGTAAGTTGTTCATAAATTTTGGCAAAAAAATATACTGCTACATATCTTTGGTAAAAATAACCCAAATCAGTGGATATTATTTAGTCTGTGTGAAAGATGTAGAGCAGGCATGTCCAAAGTCCAGCCCGCGGGCCAATCGCGGCCCGTGGCCCAGTTTTTGAACCGTCCGCCTGGTTATCTAAACCAGCCTTTCTCAGTATGCTGCAGGATCAGGGCTGTCAGATGAGCCCGATCCCCTGCCGAACTGTACATCAGCACTGTGAGAAGCTCCGTCAGCCTCAAAAGTGAAAGTAAAGTGCAGGGGAGTGTGCTGTGCTCTCTGCTTCCCCCTACAGTGCAGTACCCGGCTGAATGAGGAAGCTGGAAAGGTACAGTACTGTGATTGAAGCTAGATTTGTTTTAAAAGGGCTTTATTCATGTGTCTGTATGTGTGTGTGTGCATGTGTCTGTATGTGTGTGCATGTGTGTGTGTGCATGTGTATGTATGTGTGTGCGCATGTGTCTGTGTGTGTGTGTGTGCGCGCGCGCATGTATCTGTATGTGTGTGCATGTGTCTGTATGTGTACATGTGTCTGTATGTGTGTGCATGTGTCTGTATATATATATATGTGTGTGTGTGCGCGTGTGTCTGTATGTGTGTGCATGTGTCTGTATGTGTGTGCATGTGTCTGTATAGATGTGTGTGTGTCTGTATAGATGTGTGTGTGTGTGTGTGTGTCTGTATGTGTGTGTGCATGTGTCTGTATGTATGTCTGTGTATGCATGTGTCTGTATGTGTGTGCACATGTGTCTGTGTGTATGTTACTTTTAATCTGCCCCCCCAATTCCTGTACCATCAGAACTGCTTTTGTAGGGCTTGTTTGTGATAGCAGCCAGGACTGCTGCTCCTCTGAAAAGCAATCCATGCACAGGTCGCTTTTCAGAGGCATTTGACAGGTGGTAAAGAGGCATTATTTTGCCAGTGTGCCGCAGGATCAGGGCTGTCAGATGAGCCCGATCCCCTGCCGAACTGTACAGCGGCACTGTGAGAAGCTCCATCAGCCTCAAAAGTGAAAGTAAAGTGCAGGGGAGTGTGCTGTGCTCTCTGCTTCCCCCTACAGTGCAGTACCCGGGTGAATGAGGAAGCTGGAAAGGTACAGTACTGTGATTGAAGCTAGATTCGTTTTAAAAGGGCTTTATTCATGTGTCTGTGCATGTGTGTCTGTGTGTGTGCATGTGTGTCTGTATGTGTGTGTGTGTATGTGTCTGTATGTGTGTGCATGTTTCTGTATGTCTGTATGTATGTGTGCATGTGTCTGTATGTGTGTGTGTGTGTGTACATGTGTCTGTGTGTGTGTGTGTACATCTGTGTGTGTGTGTGTGTGTACATGTGTCTGTATGTGTGTGTGTGTGTGCATGTGTCTGTATGTGTGTGTGCATGTGTCTGTATGTATGTCTGTGTATGCATGTGTCTGTATGTATGTCTGTGTATGCATGTGTCTGTATGTATGTCTGTGTATGCATGTGTCTGTAAGTGTGTGTATGTGTCTGTATGTATGTCTGTGTATGCATGTGTCTGCATGTGTGTGTATGTATGAGTGTATGGTATGTTACTTTTAATCTGCCCCCCCCCCCAAATTCCTGTACCATCAGAACTGATTTTGTAGGGCTTGTTTGTAATAACAGCCAGGACTGCTGCTCCTCTGGAAAGCAATCCATGCACAGGTCGCTTTTCAGAGGCATTTGACAGGTGGTAAAGAGGCATTATGTTGCCTCCTCACCACCTGTTTTAAGCCTGTAAATGCAGCATCACTATACTGCAACCGTGCAATGCACACAGTTGTGAGATGGTTGCAGTGCAGCCCCATTCAGCCTGGGTATACCTCCAGCTGCAGCCATAGCATGTGTACACCCCCAGCTGCTCCCTCTGCAGCTAAAGGGGGAGAAGTTGGGGGTGGTAAAACCAGCTTAACCATGTGGTTTTACTGCCTCTCCAGCCTGACATGTGAACAAGCCCTTGGTTCACATCTGCGTGCTAGAACACCTAATGGTGTATTAATGTGTTTTTTACAGTATGCACACTTCTCATTAATGTTGTGCATGCCCTAATCCCTGCCCCATCTTTAATTTCCTATTTCTATGCTCCTAGAACGCCTGACGGTGCTCCCTGCATGTTGGGCCTCTGTATGTGGCCAGGCTGTGAAATAGTCTCACTCATGTGGTATCGCCATACTCTGGAGGAGTAGCGGAATGTATTTTGGGGCGTAATTTATGCTATGTGTTAGAAATATCTTATGAATTGACAACTTTGTGTAAAAAAAAAAAATGTTTTCATTTCATAAGATATGTCTAACACATAGCATGTACATAGCAAAAATTACACCCCAAAATACATTCTGCTACTCTTCCTGAGTATGGCGATACCACATGTGTGAGACTTTTACACAACCCGGCCACATACAGAGGCCCAACATGCAGGGAGCACCATCAGGCGTTTGTGGAAGTGCTAAACAAAAGTAAGTAGAGATGTAAAATATCCGGAAATTTTGAAGCCATGGGAAAAAAAAATTTCCCCGTTTTTTCCAGAAAAAAAAAGGCAAATTTTAAAAAAAATTGAAAGACAATTCGGTGCGGAGTAATTCTACAAATTGAAAGTAATTTTGTTACACTACGAATGTGGAATGTAATGTACCGTATATACTCGAGTATAAGTCGTCCCGAGTATAAGTCGAGACCCCCAATTTACCACAAAAAACTGGGAAAAACTTATTGACCCGAGTATAAGTCGAGGGTGAGAAATGCAGAGGGTCAATAATGTCCATCTGCAGCTGCCTGCCTCCCTGTGTCCTGTGCAGCCTACCTGTACCCTGTACATGTGTGTCCTGTACATGTGTGTGTGTCCTGTACATGTGTGTGTGTCCTGTACATGTGTGTGTGTCCTGTACGTGTGTGTGTCCTGTACATGTGTGTCCTGTACATGTGTGTCCTGTACATGTGTGTCCTGTACATGTGTGTCCTGTACATGTGTGTCCTGTACATGTGTGTCCTGTACATGTGTGTCCTGTACATGTGTGTCCTGTACATGTGTGTCCTGTGTGCATGTGTGTCCTGTGTGCATGTGTGTCCTGTGTGTATGTGTGTCATGTGTGTCCTGTGTGCATGGGTGCATGTGTGTCCTGTGTGCATGTGCAGCCTACCTGTGTCCTGTGTAGCCTTCCTGTGGCGATCTCCATCCTCAGACAGCGGCCGTGTGATGATACTGTTCGGCGGCCATTCCACAGTTCAAAAGCCGCGCCTCCTTCTCATCTGTGATAGGCTGACCGCTGACTGCCTATCACGGACATTCTCTCATTCTCATACCACGGACGAGGATGAGAGAATGTCCGTGATAGGCTGTACACTGACAGCTGTTCAGCCTATCACAGAAGAGCAGGAGGCGCGGCTTTTGAAAGCTGGAATAGCCTCCGTGCATTATCAGCACACGCCGGCCGCCGTCTGCCTGCATGACACGCTGATCATGCAGACAGACGGCGCGGACTCGAGTATAAGTCGAAGGGAAACTTTCAGCCCCAAAAAAAGGGCTGAAAAATTCGACTTATACTCGAGTATATACGGTATATTAAAAAAAAATGCTTGAAATAAAAGTACAGCTTTTTCAGTAAATACATTAAACTTGCCTTTAAATTTTTTTTTTATTACAAATGGAATGATGAGGACTGCAAATGTTAAGAACATTTCACCTATACAGTGCATTTGAAAAGTTTTCACAGCACTTCACTTTTTCCACATTTTGTTATGTTATGTTAAATGAAAAAAAGTACTTACAGTGGATATAAAAAGTCTACACACCCCTGTTAAAATGTCAGGTTTCTGTGATGTATAAAGATAAATAGTTCCAGGATGTTTTCCATCTTTAATGTGACCTATAAACTGTACAAATCAATTGAAAAACAAGCTAAAGTCTGGTTGTATAAGTGCACACTTGGGAATGTAGCTGTGTTCAGAATTAAGCAATCACATTTGAACTCGTGTTAAATAGGAATTAGTACACACCTGCCATCATTTAAAGTGCCTCTGATTAACCCCAAATAAAATGCAGCTGTTCTAATAGACCTTACCTGACATTTTCTTAGTTGTAGCCTACAGCAAAAGCCATGGTCTGCAGAGAGCTTCCAAAGCATCCGAGGGATCTCATTGTTAAAAGGTATCAGTCAGGAGAAGGGTACAAATGAATTTCCAAGGCATTAGATAAATCATGGAACACAGTGAAGACAGTCATCAAGTGGAGAAAATATGGCACAACAGTGACATTACCAAGAACTGAACGTCCCTCCAAAATTTATGAAAAGACAAGAAGAAAACTGGACAGGGAGGCTGCCAAAAGGCCTACAGCAACATTAAAGGAGCTGCAGGAATATCTGGCAAGTACTGGCTGTGTGGTACATGTGACGACAATCTTATGTATTCTTCATAAGTCTGGGCTATGGGGTAGAGTGGTAAGACAGAAGCCTTTTCTTACAAAGAAAAACATCCAAGCCCGACTAAATTTTGCAAAAACACATCTGAAGTCTCCCAAAAGCATGTGAGAAAATGTGTTATGGACTGATGAAACCAAGGTTGAACTTTTTGGCCATAATTCCAAAAAGTATGTTTGGCGCAAAGACAACACTACACATCACCAAAAGAACAACATACCCACAGTGAAGCATGGTGGTGGCAGCATTATGCTTTGGGGCTGTTTTTCTTCAGCTGGAACAGGGGCCTTAGTTAAGGTAGAGGGAATTATGAACAGTTCCAAATACCAGTCAATATGGGCATGAAACCTTCAGGCTTCTGCTAGAAAACTGAATATGAAGAGGAACTTCATCTTTCAGCGGACAACGACCCAATGCATACATCCAAATCAACAAAGGAATAGCTTCACCAGAAGATTCTAGTTTTTTGGAACCCATGCTGAGCCCAGACCTCTATCCAATTGAAAATATGTGGGGTGATCTGAAGGAGGCTGTGCCCCTCACAATCTGACAGATTTGGAGTGTTTTTGCAAAGAAGAGTGGGCAAATTTTGTCAAGTCAAGATGTGCCATGCTGATAGACTCATACCCAAAAAGTGTGCTGTAAAAACATCAAAAGGTGCTTCAACAAAGTATTAGTTTGAGGGTGTGCACACTTATGCAACCATAATATTTTATTTTTTTATTTTTACTTCCCTCCACCTAAAAGATTTCAGTTTGTTGTTCAACTGAGTTGTACAGTTTATAGGTCACATTATAGGTGGAAAAAGTTCTAAAATGATTTATCTTTATGAATAAAAAATTAAGTGACAAGTGTTGGCACCAAAAAATGTTAAATATAGCTGTGAGTGCAGCTTCCCCTTTTTTAAAGTGGAACAAACCACCCTAAGGCCCGGACTCCGTTTCCACGGAGCCCGCCTCGGTCCGCCGGCTCAGCGGGAGATCAGTCCGTTGATCTCCGCTGAGCCGGAGGATGACAGGTCCCTCTCTGCTCACTGAGCGGGGAGGGGCTTGTCATGCGCCGCTGACGCTTATGGAGGGATCGGATGAAAACGGACAGCATGTCCATTTTCATCAGATCTCACCCGATCCGATCCGCCAGCGACGGACCTGGACGTAGGGCCATCCATCTGCTTTTTGTGGATCGGACCGGGTCGGATGTCAGCGGACATGTCTCCGCTGACATCCGTCGCTCCATAGGCTAACATGGAGCGCCCGTTCAGGTCCGCCGTCAAAACTGACAGGCGGACCTGAACGGTCCGATCGTGTGAAAGGGGCCTAAATGTGATCAAATAGTAATAAAAAAAGTTATGGCACTAACTCAAACACAAATATGACTATTCATCAACATAGATTAAAAAAATCAGTGATCATCCGTATAAATCAAATCGTCCATGATGTAAAAAATCCATTCTTTAACAGTCCTATAAAAAAAAAAAAGAGAAATGAAATTATCAAAAAGTCTTCACAGAATGTTGCCAATCACCGTGACGCAAAGATGAGTGTAAAAACTAGTTGTTTCTTTACAGCATACTCCACCACAAACTGTGTGTGAGAAATGCAAACTCACCAAAAATTTATAATGTATAACTTGCAACAATCATCCTTTTGGACAACAGTGTGTATGGAGGTGATGAGTCTGAGCCCCGCAGATGTCTCTCTACATTAATTCATCATTAAAGCTATGAAGAGGCATAATAAAGTTCATTGTGCAACATGTTATTTAAAATTATGTTAAAACAGATCAGTAAAAAAATGCACACTTACATTCACGGGTGCTGTAGGGCAGCGCCAACATGTACAGCTTAGTGTACTCTCCGTCTCTCCAGAATGCAGCGTTTGTTCCAAAGCACAAGACGTAGGAACAAAGAAGTCAGAAAGTGACGTTAATACAGGCGGTTGCGCAGCCTCAATGCATTTCGTGATCAACACGTCATCAGGAAGCTTACCCGCCGCCATTTTCTTGAAGCTTTCTATACCCCACCATGTATTTTCATTGGCTAAAAGGAAATCTCACAAAGCCTAGTCCAAAACCGTCCTAAAATTGGTATATTTTGTTTGCATATCTGCAAAAAGGGGGGGACACTGTACATACTGGTGTCTCACTTTTACAAAATTATGCATAAAACTTTATTGTACAAAAAGGTATTTTAATATCCAACAGTCATATCTAGAGGTCCGGTAGTAGTAGTCCATAAAACCTAGCACACATGCGTGCAGGGCCATCCTCACTATCGATTGGACCCTCAGCAAACACCGCCCCCCCCATGCAACCCAGCCTTCCACCCCAACATTCGGCTCACTGATTGGCCGCCAGAGGCCACTGCAAATCCCCACCGACACGATCGCCAGAGGGCACCGAACACCATCACTGCTCACCCATTGGTTGCCAGGAGCCAACGAACACCATTACCGCTCAGCAATTGGCTGCCACAGGCCAACCACTCGAGGACCGGAAGGACTCTCCCCTCAATGACCAGGCCACTCTCAGCGACAAGGCACTGCATGGCCCCAACAGACGCAGCCGTGCGACGCTGCACCCAAACAAAACCGATGTCCCTCTTCCTCCCACAAACAGAGCTTCCCCCTGGTGGCACTCGTTCAGCTCCGCGGTTTGCACTCTTTGCGCCATAAACAAAAAAGGACCGACAATTTCTGAAAAAAAAAGCAACTCCTTTCACTTTTTGCTGTAATAAACATCCCCAAAAAATATATAAAAAAACAAATCTATTCCTCAGCCTAGGCCGACATATACTCTTCTACATATCCTTGGCAAAAAATTGCAAACAAAGTGCAATGTGCATTAAATAATAATAATAATATTGAAATTCATACAAAATATAATGTGCAAAATTCCACGAGCATGCAATTCGCATATGTAGTAATTGAATACAGCAAACATATAATTATAATTTCTAACAAAGTGCAATATGCAATATAAATAAATAATATTCAGTGAAGAAAAAAAAATGTTTCAATTAACTGTGAGTTCATGTCTCAAGGTAAAGTGATATAAAGGTAAAAATATTCAAATACAGTCCAGACACATATAAGTGCAACTTCTGATAACGCTCCAAAAAATGAGGGGAGATAAGAATCTTCTAAAAATAAGAAAAGTGCTGGTGCAGTGATAAAGAACAAAGGTCTATATATGGTTCATCCAATCCTGTTCCAAAGTGCGATGTGCAGTGACCACGGTGACCGTTTCCCCCAGCCTCTCACCTGTAGTCGCGGCCCCCAAATGGGCCGAATCACGCTTGTACCCACAGGTGGGTAGGGATATCAATACTGGAACGGCTTCCCAAAATAAGACTCCCAATCTCGATGTCAGCTCCCTTGGGAGTGGGTTTGGAGCAGGATGGGATGATATTCGCCCTCACTTGATCGATATTCTGAGATGGATGTATAAAGGAAAAAAATGGGCTCCATAGTGTATTAAGTTTAAAGTGAATCTTAATATAATCAATAGCCTCACTTACATACAATAAAACAGTGATCAGCAGCAGAGTAAAAAGCTTCCGGGTTCGGCCGTACCCTAGGAAGCGACGGCACCTGGCTCCTCCTTGTCTGACGTGTTGCGTCACACCACGTGCCTTTATCAAAATGATATGGTGCCAGATGCCATATAGCCAGTATAAGTAGCGGCCGTTGTTCTAATGGCAGCGAATCATCGGTTCAGCTAGAGCCTGAATACATCATGAATAATTAAGAACATCATCATCTTATTCTATAAATATCATACATATTAAAAATGAATAATTAAAAACGGAAAAATATATAAAACAAAAAGCTTCAAATAGATTAATGCGAGTAGGGAATAATTACCAAGAAATATACTGTTTTTAAACAGCCTAATACCTATACAATATCTGGTGGTGAAAAACTCTTACTACAAGAGGAGAAAGTATATAACTGAATAAAACAAACAACAGGAATCAGTCTATTCGGGAATAATTGACAAAGGAATATAACTAAAAGGCCTAATGCCTATGCGCCCTCAGATGGTGAGAAAATGTCACTATAGGAAAAAAGACATATACCGTATTTATCGGCGTATAACACGCACCGGCGTATAACACGCACCCCAATTTAGGAGGGAATTTTAAGGAAAAAAAACTTTTAGGAGGGAAGTTGAAGGGAAAAAAACTTACATTTAAATGTCCTTCATTGCAGCCTTGTCAGTGCAGCCATGTCAGTGCAGCCTTCCCCAGTGCAGCCTTGTCAGTGCAGCCTTGTCAGTGCAGCCTTGTCAGTGCAGCCATGTCAGTGCAGCCTTGTCAGTGCAGCCTTGTCAGTGCAGCCTTGTCAGTGCAGCCTTGTCAGTGCAGCCTTGTCAGTGCAGCCTTCCCCAGTGCAGCCTTCCCCAGTGCAGCCTTCCCCAGTGCAGCTTTACCCAGTGGAGCCTTGTCAGTGCAGCCTTGTCAGTGCAGCCTTGTCAGTGCAGCCTTGTCAGTGCAGCCTTGTCAGTGCAGCCTTGTCAGTGCAGCCTTCCCCAGTGCAGCCTTGTCAGTGCAGCCTTCCCCAGTGCAGCCTTGTCAGTGCAGCCTTCCCCAGTGCAGCCTTGTCAGTGCAGCCTTCTCCAGTGCAGCCTTCCCCAGTGGAGCCTTCCCCAGTGGAGCCTTCCCCAGTGCAGCCTTGCCCCAGTGCAGCCTGGGATCCCCTGTCCCTGCTGTCACATCTTCAAAATCGCGGACCGCGATTTGAAAATGGCGCCGCCGGCGCCGAAGTACACAGAGCCGGTCCTCGGCTCTTTCCGGCGGCTCTCGTTTACTTTCGGCTCCACTCGTAGTCCCGAGCGGAGCTATCCGAACCTACTCGGATAGCTCCGCTCCGGACTACGAGTGAAACCGAAAGTAAACGAGAGCCGCCGGAAAGAGCCGAGGACCGGCTCTGTGTACTTCGGCGCCGGCGGCGCCATTTTCAAATCGCGGTCCGCGATTTTGAAGAAGTGACAGCTCGGATCGCAGGGGATCGGCGTATAACACGCACCTGCAACTTTCCCCTGATTTTAAGGGGAAAAAAGTGCGTGTTATACGCCGATAAATACGGTATATCTAAATAGACCATATGCAGGGAATCAATCCCACACATAACCCAATGATAACTATATGGCAATACAGCTATACCTCAGTACAATGGTGACATCAAGTGAGCACAAAATAAATCCTCTAAAATATGTCCCACAGAAAAATATTAATTGATTTATTGAACTATAAATAAAACACTTTAATAATAAACCATGCATAGACTACTAATACCAAGTTAGTGCCAATCCCGTAGATTGGCACTAACTTGGTATTAGTAGTCTATGTATCCACATGAATAGATTCTCCTTGTATGCGTTAATAATGGAGTTGGGGATGCCTGATTTTTAATAGTTTTATCATATGGTTTATTATTAAAGTGTTTTATTTATAGTTCAATAAATCAATAAATATTTTTTCTGTGGGACATATTTTAGAGGATTTATTTTGTGCTCACTTGATGTCACCATTGTACTGAGATATAGCTGTATTGCCATATAGTTATCATTGGATTATGCATGGGATTGATTCCCTGCATATGGTCTATTTAGATATATATGTCTTTTTTCCCGCAGTGACATTTTCTCACCATCTGAGGGCGCATAGGCATTGGGCCTTTTAGTTATATTCCTTTGTCAATTATTCCCTAATAGACTGATTCCCGTTGTTTGTTTTATTCAGTTATATACTTTCTCCTCTTGTAGTAAGAGTTTTTCGCCACCAGATGGTGTATAGGTATTAGGCTGTTTAAAAACAGTATATTTCTTGGTAATCCCTACTTGCATTAATCTATTTGAAGCTTTTTGTTTTATATATTTTTCCGTTTTTTAATTATTCGTTTTTAATATATATGATATCTATAGAATAAAATGATGATGTTCCTTATTATTCATGATGTATTCAGGCTGTAGCTGAACCGATGATTTGCTGCCGTTAGAACAACGGCCGCTACTTATACTGGCTATATGGCATCTGGCTCCATATCCCTTTGATAAAGTCACGTGGTGTGACGCAACGCGTCAGACAAGGAGGAGCCAGGTGCCGTCGCTTCCTAGGGTACGGCCGAACCCGGAAGCTTTTTACTCTGCTGCTGATCGCTGTTTTATTGTATGTAAGTGACGCTATTGATTATATTAAAATTCACTTTAAACTTATTACACTATGGAGCCCATTTTTTTCCTTTATACATCCATCTGAGAATATCGATCAAGTAAGGGCGAATATCATCCCAATATGTATATTAAAAAAGTGCAGCGCTAGGGTCCCAAACATAAACTGGAATCATGAATGGAACAGATATAAGTCTGTGAAATATTGGGAAAATCCTAGAAACAATTGTGAATCAACACAATACAGAAACATATGAGATCTATAAAAGTGTCTATAGTGCAATATGATATGCTCTGGGGCCAGAGTCCATAAACATAGAATCAATGGAAGTCTTCTCAAACAGAGGAGGAGCTCGGACACTGGACGGTGACTGGAAACTTAGACATAAGGCAACCCCAGGGAACACGCCACAGACATCAAAAAGATTAGGTACTCTTACCAGATCTGTAGGACATATCTGCCATATAGCAGTACGTCTGTTAGAGCTTGTGGAAGTAACCTCCCATGGTATCCGCCCGGGTGCTGTCCCTTAGGTCACGATCACCGATGAAGAAGGGTGTCCTGGGTGGAAGTTAACCGCTAACACGCACACTCTCCAATTCAGGAACCAAAAGATCAAAAGGAACCAGTTGAGGATGGAGTTCACTTTTTATTTGCTTGTGATCACTTTTTATCCTGTAAAGGTTTTTATTCATTAAAACCCTCAATTTTTGACCTACACCATGTGGAGTTTTTTCTTTTTTCCTCCATGACTCCATCCTCAACTGGTTCCTTTTGATCTTTTGGTTCCTGAATTGGAGAGTGTGCGTGTTAGCAGTAACTTCCACCCAGGACAACCCTTCTTCATCAGTGATTGTGACCTAAGGGGCAACACCCGGGCGGATACCACGGGAGGTTACCTCCACAAGCTCTAACAGACGTACTGCTATATGGCAGATATGTCCTACAGATCTGGTAAGAGTACCTAATCTTTTTGATGTCTGTGGCGTGTTCCCTGGGGTTGCCTTACGTCTAAGTTTCCAGTCACCGTCCAGTGTCCGAGCTTCTCCTCTGTTTGAGAAGACTTCCATTGATTCTATGTTTATGGACTCTGGCCCCAGAGCATATCAAATTGCACTATAGACACTTTTATATATCTCATATGTTTCTGTATTGTGTTGATTCACAATTGTTTCTAGGATTTTCCCAATATTTCACAGACTTATATCTGTTCCATTCATGATTCCAGTTTATGTTTGGGACCCTAGCGCTGCACTTTTTTTATATACATATTGGTGTGACTTGGTTTGTTTGTGTGTCAGCTGCTGTTCACTTAATTTGTATCGATACCTCTATAATTTTTTTCACTTTTTTTGGGTCAGCGCAGCACTTCCCTTATCACTATTCGAATATCATCCCATCCTGCTCCAAACCCACTCCCAAGGGAGCTGACATCAAGATTGGGACTCTTATTTTGGGAAGCCGTTACAGTATTGATATCCCTACCCACCTGTGGGTACAAGCGTGGTTCGGCCCATTTGGGGGCCGCGACTACAGGTGAAAGGCTGGGGGAAACGGTCACCGTGGTCACCGCACATCGCACTTTGGAACGGGATTGGATGAACCATATATAGACCTTTGTTCTTTATCACTGCACCAGCACTTTTCTTATTTTTAGAAGATTCTTATCTCCCCTTATTTTTTGGAACGTTATCAGAAGTTGCACTTATATGTGTCTGTACTATATTTGAATTATTTTACCTTTATATCACTTTACCTTGAGACATGAACTCACAGTTAATTGAAAAAAAAAAATTTCTTCACTGAATATTATTTATTTATTATGCACATTGCACTTTGTTAGAAATTATAATTATATGTTTGCTGTATTCAATTATTACATATGCAAATTGCATGCTCGTGGAATTTTGCATATTATATTTTGTATGAATTTCAATATTATTATTATATGCACATTGCACTTTGTTAGAAATTCTATATCCTTTCAGTCGCATTGATTACTGCATTTGGGAATCGCATACTCGTGAAATTAATTATTTATAGTTATATACACATTACATGTTGCAATTTAAAAACATTTTTGGTCTAGACGTTGCAGTTGTGAAGTGCCTATTGTATGATTATGGGGTCCTTCAGCTATTTTGCTTAATCACGCACACTGCACTTTGTCAAATTGTGAGAAGGTGCATTGCTTTATTATATCTGTGAATCACACACTTGTGAACATGAATGTTATCAATATTTTTTAGTCTCCGGTTGTTTTATCTATGTCAGATGCTCAATATTGATTGGATATTTTTGGAGACACTATTTATGATTTATTTATTACACTTTGTCACGCGAGGTTGGATTTTTCATTATATCTGGTGTGAGATTGAATCACTTTTTTATGCTTCACTTTGCACTTTATATGTACACACTGTTGTACTGAGCCTTACCTGTCTGAGTTTATTTTTGCCTTGGACGTATTAATTATTATTTCTTCACGTTGGGACTGAGGTAGCCCTACATATTTTTATTAGATGCTGAGTAAGGTTATGTGAGTATACCATTTATGTTGGCGGCTCCTTGTCTATTTTGCCCTACTGTGGTCTTTGCGCATTAGTTATTATCATATATAAACAATCGCATATTGATTGGCCTGCGCAAAAGCCACAGCATCCACAAAATAGGAAACAGACCCACAGCATTTCCATCATTCTCTTTTTCACCAGCAATGGCGGGGATCTGCGACCTCTAGCTGGACTGCCACACCCCGGCAGACAGGCGGAACACCCAGCTGACACCCCTTTGGGAACCAGCGACACCATCACAGCAATTAGTACTAAAAATATGCACTGCCACTGCACCAATGACACTGGCAGGGAAGGGACCAACACCAGGGGCGACCAAGGGGCCAAACGTGCTCCCTGCAGGCATTCTCCAACTGCATGGGGGATAGGCTGCCTGGGGAAACGCACAGATCCGTCATCTCGCATAGCAGAGAGACAGGATCCGTGTGATCTTCCCTGTCAGAACGGAGATCTGCCTTGTCTACACAGGCAGATCACTATTCCGTCACTGCCGGTAGCAATTGCGGGTAACCGGAGGACATCGAGTCTGCCCCACCCACTGATTGGTTCCCGCTGGCCAGTGGTCTAATTACTATTCCCTTTTTCTTTTCTATTTCCCTAATAGCATCCATTTCATCTCTATTATTCTTATTTTTAGAAGTCTTTAATCCTTTTATTTCATCCTGTACCATATTTTTAAAGACTTCCACATATTTACTAGAGGTAGACTTGGGGTTAAAAATAGAATTATTTTTAGACATTACTATATAAAAAACAGAGGGTTACTCCATTTGAAGTGTCCCTAATGGCTTCCTACACTTGTCCTATATACAGTTCTGAACAATAAGCTCATAAAAATTTTAATAACCCTAGCCCAGAAGGTGGAACTTATTTTCCTTGTCAAAAGAAGTTTATTGAGTATACAATATTATAAAGATACAAAAAGTAAGTTCACAAGGATCTATAAAGTAAGCTCATTGTTTTACAGTAGGGTTTATATAGGTAAATATCATGAAATTTCAAATATTAAACATTGGGTTCACATAAACCTAAATTAAAGATATATATAATTTCCTTAGTTACTTTTGTAGGTATTTAAATGATTTATACCTACTATACATATTGTTTACAAGTAGAGTGTATATAGGTCAAATAAATTCTGATAATGAGCTTTAATCGTAAGGTGGAGAAAAGAAAAGAGAAAGAAGAAAAAGGGTTGAAAGGTAGAGGTATGGTCCACAAGGTTGTCCCGCTCGTCAGTTTATTATTCTTTTTAGTTCTCTTTGAAGCCTTAGAATGGGTGTCTCTGTAAGTCATTTAATCTGTTACCATGGCAACAGGACAGAGTCATTGAAGTTTGACAGGAACTGTTGTTTTATCCAACGATGCCAAAGTTTTTTAAATTTTGGAATTTGATTTTGATCGATGGCTACCATCTTAGCATGGGACATTGTATTATTCCTTCTGTGAATTGTTTCTGCTAGTACCAATGTAGGAGATTTCCATGCCTTGGCCACTGTTTGTTTTGCAGCTGTTATTAGTTGGATCATAAGTTTGAATTGAGAGAGTGTTAACCATTCCGGTTTTAGATTAAGTAAAGTTAAATATGGATCTGGTTGTATTATTTTTTTAAATATTTTAGATGCAATCACGAAGACTTCCTTCCAGAAGGTTTGGATTACTGGGCACGTCCACCATATGTGTAAATATGTGCCTATTTCTGGGCATCCTCGAAAACAAAGAGCTGAGGTATTAGGTGAATATTTTGCCACTCTAGCAGGTACAAGGTACCAGCAAGTTAGGACTTTAAAATTTGTCTCCAGTGCTAAGATGTTGGGTGAAGATGACTTAGATGTGAGCCATATGTTAGACCAGTCCGTGTCTTCTAAAGTACGTCCCAGGTCCTCCTCCCACCTCTGAACGTAAGAGGGTCTATTAAAATTTGCTACTCCATATAATTGATTATAAAGGGATGAAATTGTACCTTTAGCAAATGGATCTTTTGTACAGATTGATTCAAAAATGGATAATTGGGATAATGGTATATCCCCCTTTAGGAATGGTGTATAGAAATTTTTGATTTGGAGATATCTAAATATCTCAGAGTTTGGTAGATCATATTTTTCTCTAAGCGATGGGAATGAAAGGAATGATTTAGATGCTATGAAGTCATTTAGTGTCTGAATGCCTGATGTTGTCCAAGCTTTAAAAGAATTTGGGTAGATCCATGCCGGATAAAAGGCCGGATTTCTGATAAAAGAAAGGAGAGGATTGTGTGGAGATTGTAACTGATATTTGGTTTTTAGTTTATCCCAGAGAGATAAGAAGTGTTTAGTTATGGGATTATGAATTTTAAAGCGGTCTTTAGGATCAAGCCATAACAAGTTTGATATTAATAGAGGGTCATTTTCTGAAGCCTCTATAAATACCCACAATGGGATTTCCTGTTTTGCATGGTATTTGGACAGACTGGCCAAATGTGCTGTTCTGTAGTAGTTAGTAAAATTAGGGTATCCCAGGCCTCCTTTATTTTTGGGAAGATGTAGTGTGTGTATAGGTATACGTGGTTTAGAAGAGCCCCATATAAACGAAGTTGCTCTTTTTTGTACTATTCTCAAAAAATAGGAAGGAATTGGAATAGGGAGGACTCTGAATAGATAAAGCAATTTGGGTAGAATAGTCATTTTGATTGCATTAATCTTCCCTATCCAGGATAAAGGAAGTTGCGACCATTGTTTTATTAGATTTGTGATCTGTCTTAATACAGGAGGATAATTGGTTGAGAATAAGTCAGAATGAGATGCTGTTAAATGAATTCCAAGATATGGGATTGATTTTTCTGCCCATGTGAATGGGAGTGCAGCCCTAGCCGGGATCAATTCCATGTTTGTGAGTGAAATATTAAGCACTAGGCATTTCTTAGGATTAATCATAAGGCCGGATAGGGCTGCAAATCCATCAAGAGCTGGTATTAAGTTAGGACCACAGACCTGAGGTGATGATAGAAAAAGTAATATATCGTCTGCAAATATACATAATTTGTGTGTAATACCTCCTACTTCAATGCCAGTTATAGTTTGGTTTGTTCTGATGTATTGGGCCATGGGTTCGAGTATAAGGGCAAATAATAAGGGAGATAATGGGCAACCCTGTCGGGTACCTCTTTCGATATTAAAGGCATCAGATTTGTATCCAGCATATTTTATATAGGCTTTGGGTTTATTATATAATGCTTTGATCCATGTTAAAAAGTGAGGTCCAAAACCCCATTTTTGTAATGAATATTGCATATATTGCCAGGATACTGTGTCAAATGCCCTCTTAATATCGAGAGATAGAAAACATAAAGGGATTTTCCGTTTTTTAGCAATATGTGCCAATAACACTGCCCTGCGTATATTATCGCCTGCCTGTCTATTTGGCATGAAGCCTACTTGATCTCTATGTATTAATTTTCCTATAATGCTATTGAGGCGTTTTGCTATTATTTTTGCTAATAATTTAATATCAACGTTTAACAGAGAGATAGGCCGATAATTCACACAGGAAGTATCATCAGAAAGGGGTTTTGGGATCATACAAACAATTGCCATTAGTGTTTCTTGCCGAAAAGAATGTCCATCTAGAAGTTTGTTAAAAGTTTCAGTGAGAATGGAAGAGAGTATTTCTGAGAATGTTTTATAGTATAAAACCAAGTAGCCGTCTGGGCCTGGTCTTTTGTTAAGTTTTAGGTCTTTTATGGCGTTAGCAACTTCATCTATAGTTATAGGCTCATCCAAACTGCTTTTTTGATTCTGAGATAACTCAGGTAAGGTTATTTTTGAGAAGAAGGATTCAGCCTCTGTAGGATTAAATTCATTGTTTGTCTTGTATAAAGTTGCGAGATGTGAGTGAAATTTATGGACTATTTTAACTGGATTACAAGTGTAAACATTTTTTGATAATTTCAAACGTATTGGTTTGAAAGATTTGTTAGTTGAATTTAATGCCTGAGCCAAATATGTACCTGGTTTGTTTGTATTCATGTAGAAATTGTGTTTGGAGCGTTTGAGGGATTTATCAACTGACTCAGTGAGAAATAGATCGTATTCCAATCTAGATTTTTCCAGATGAGATTTTGTACTCTGAGATGGATTATCTTGAAATGATATGTAGGCTGCATTAAAATTGAGTTCTAGTTTTTTTGCTAGATCTTTGCGTTCCCGTTTAAATAGTGCCATTTGTCTTTGTATTGTACCACGCAAGACAGGCTTATGAGCTTCCCACAGTGTTATTGGGGAGATGTCTGTTGTATTATTAATTGATATGTATTCCTTTAAAGCTTGTTCAATGGCCATCTGATGTAGTGGGTGTTTGAGCATTATGTCCGGTAAGTACCACGTTGGGTCATGCGCTTTTGGTATGGCTGAGGCTATAGTAGTGTATACTGCATTATGGTCAGACCACGGAATCGGAATTATATCTGATGCAATAATTTCTGGTATCATTCCTATTGTTAGAAAAATATGATCTATTCTGGTGAAGGTTTGATGAGGGTGCGAGAAATAAGTGAATTTCTTTTTCATTGGGTTACTTTCTCTCCACGAATCTACCAGATTGTATTTGGAAAGAAGTTGAGAAAAAGGTATTCTAGAGGTTATTTTGGATGGTGTAAAAGGTGATTTATCTAGAAATGGGAGGAGGACCTGGTTCGAATCCCCACACATTATCACTGTTCCTATTTTGTGTGTATTAATCACTTGTAATATATGTGAGAGGAATGGTGTAGGTTGTTTGTTAGGAGCGTAGTAGGAAATCACCGTGATTGCTGTATCCATTATATAACCCATGAGTATCAGGTATCTACCTTCTGGGTCTTTAATTTCTGATGATAAGGTGAATGGTGTGGATCGGTGAAATGCAATTAGAGTTCCCCTTTGCTTGGTACAGGCAGAAGCCGTGTAAATTTGTTGATAAAAAGGAGAAATATATTTTGGAGTAGAATCTTTGGTGAAGTGTGTTTCTTGGAGGCATACTATGTGAGCCTTCTTGTTATGAAAAGTACGGAAGGCTTTGGTCCTTTTTTGAGGGACATTTATTCCCTGAACATTCAGGGAAAGTATATTCAGTGGTGCCATGGCAACAGATCAAATAGTTTTGACTTACTTTTTGTTATGCAGAGCTGACTGCGCAGATCAACCTGTGTGGACTGAAGAGATGAATAGATAGAAAAGAAACCAGTGAATTCTGGAGTAAAGAGTGAACAAAAAACATATGAGATTAGATGATACATTGTATAAATTATTTTTTGCAAGTAATCACAATTTACCCGTGAAAGAGAGTAAATATCTCTCTCAGGGGAATAAGTGCCTTCGTCACACTCCCACATAATATGGTTGGGAGAATGAGGAGGGCTAATGGGGGTACACGGATCTTCCGCTTACAGGAGAGAAGTGCTATGTCAAAAGACATCAAAATGATGTTTCATTAATTGGAGTGCAGAATATAGTTTTTGTTGAAATTATTTATTCCAGGGTGGTTGTATATGGTTAGTCTTGCCCTAGGCTGCCCAGCTGTTTGCGAAATCCAATAAAAAGGCCCCAACCCTGTCACTGGTACAGAAAATATGGAATAAGGTTAGACAAATACAGGGGGTGCAAGGGTTCACTGATTTCAGTCCAATATGGGACAACCGCTCCTATAGTGAACTGGGAAAACTACAGCAAAGGTCTAGATGGTGTCAGCACGGGGTAAAACTACTTTCACATATATTTAGGGACGGTAAACTGCTTTCTTTTACAGATCTGCAAGCCAATTTTAACCTACCGAATAGTATGTTTTACTCATACCTTCAACTGCGACATGCTGTCGCTGCGCAGGGGAATGCCGTGGAGTGGATATTGTCATCCACTCCGGTATTTCATGTGCTGCAGTCTAGTAATGAAACCAAAGGAATTATATCCCAATGCTAACAGATGCTGCTGGTGAGACACTTGCGGGCTTATCCATGCAAGGCGGCCTCTGCCTGGGAGAGGGACCTTGGCCAAATTACAGATGAACAGTGGGAGGAGGCTCTTCAGTCTATATCTACCTGCTCCCTTAATGTAGCACAAAAGGTTTCCCAACTATTTATAGTATTGAGAGTGCATTACACCCCAAAAAAATTGCACAAGCTGGGCAGGGCGGCAGACCCTATGTGTTCCCGCTGTCAACAGCATGACGGGGACCTTATTCACCTTCTATGGCGCTGCCCAAAGCTCCATCGGTACTGGAATGAGGTGATGGGCACGCTCAATGGAGTATGCCAGACAAAGGTTCCCATTGATCCTAAGTGTTGCTTGCTGGGAGTCCTGGAGGAGGAGATTTCGGAGGAAATGGATAGGGTCGCTTTCTCCAGGGCTCTATTTCAGGCCAGGAAACTTATCCTAATGGGGTGGAAATCCACACTGCCACCCACCAGGGGCTCCTGGGTGGAACACATGGGACAAACCCTTATCAGGGAAAAATATATATACCAACATAGGGGATGTCCAAGTAGGTTTGAGCGTATCTGGTCAAAATGGCTAGACACACCGGGATTGAGCCCGAGAGAGTTGGTGATGTCTAGACTCCTGCAATCCCTTTAAAACAAGTTGAGGGGGGGCGAAACAGATTATATATATAATAATAACAATGTGGGTGGTGATAGTCAAAACAGGGAGAGTTGTATTGTAGATGTCTGGAGAATTGCAACGGATTGACAAACTAATTGGAAAAATTACTGTATACATGTAAGTGAACCTGATTGGTTTTAAGGTTGTAACTGTAAATGTAACCTGAACAGTGCTTATTGTTGGAAAATATGTGAATGTTCAATAAAACCTTTTTGATTTAAAAAAGTCTTGCCCTAGGCTAAATAATTCAGTTAGAAAGGTACTGTTAATAACTTTGGTATTGATGAAGATAGTTTGAATTATTTTGGGATTTTAACCCTTTTAGAGTAAACAATTACATATTTTATTCATATGTAACTGTTTAGATATGTTAATTCATAAAATTGAGGTTGTATTGCTTCAGATTAGAATAAACAAAAACATAATTCTAGGAACTAGTTAGGTAATAGTTAGGTAATAATATATTTGTTTTAAGAAAAGAAAGAAAAAGCTTCCATTACTTCTGGATTATTGAACATATTTGTCCTAAAAAGTAATAAATCTATTGTTATTACCTGATAATATATAACTGAACAAGAATTTCCTTATTTCACTTATATATTCTAAGGTTATATGAATCAGAAGTAATGAGAAATATAACTGGAATGTAACATGATCCCACACAGTGTGTGACTATCAGAATGCAGTTACATTCGGTTATAAATACAGGTTTTTTATAGAGAACCATCTCTTAGTATAATAAATGAAGAGATATCAGGAATAAGATTTCAGTCCATTGAATCTTCTTGGTCCATGTATGATGTGGCATAACGGCCTCTTTTGTGAGAATGATGATTCCCATTTTGTTCTGAAATTTTCTGGGTGCTGCCTGAAGGTGAAGATGATGTCATTCTTCTGCGTGTGGGAGAGTTGCTGCTTGTGGGTTCTGTCAGATTTAATTTTAAAAGGGTTTGTTGTAGTTCATCTGCTGATCTGCTTCTGTAAATTGTACCTTGGTAGTTAAATCTGACTGAAAAGGGGAAACCCCATTGATACATAATGTTGTGGCGTTGCAGTTCCATTAGTTGGGGTTTCATGGATCGTCTTTTAGTAATAGTAAGCTGGGATAGGTCAGCAAAAATTTGATAATTGTGTCCTTGAAAATTAAGTTCCTTTTTTTCTCTTGCAGCAATTAGTATTATTTATTTTATTATTTCGTTCTGTAATAATGAAATTTTGTGATTATATCACGTGGGGGTCCATCTTTCTTTTTGGCTGTGAGGGCTCTGTGTACTCTGTCCAGTTCTAAACGTTCAATAGGGATATCTGGCTTTAGTTCTTGTAATAGAGCAGTAATAGTAGATTGCAGGTCTGTCACAGTTTCAGGTATTCCCCTTATGCGCAAGTTTGAACGTCTGGCTCTATTTTCGTAATCTTCGAGCTTAGTTTGAAGTATTAAATTCTCTTCTTTTAATTGTTCCAATTCTGTTATATTTACTTGGGTTGTAATTTCAATTTCATCCATTTTTATTTCTAAGGCTGCGGTGCGGTTTCCCAGCTCTCTTATTTCTTTGGTTAGGCTTTTTGTTATTTGGTCTGAGGTTTGTTTTAAAGCCTTATGAAGCATCTTTTCAAATTGTAATAATATTACTGGGGATGCTGAGGAGTCTTGTGGAGAAGTTTGTGAGAGGATTTGTTCTGTATCTGACTCAAATGGAGAGTCCTGCTGTGACATTTTCTGTCTGTGAGAGCGCCCTGATGCTGTATCTTGTGAGGTGACTGGAGCTGCTTTAGTTGCAGTGAGTGCCTGTGAGCTCTTTGTGAGGTGATTTTTATTTCTGCCACGGTTTCCTTCCAGTACCATATTTCCTGCCCAAACTTTCACAGTTTGTTCCCTGGGGCAAAAAGGTTCAAATGGATACCTTTTGAGCCTGCAGGCTCCACTTTGTCCTTCTCTTCTCTCCTCAGCGGTGTGGAGCTCTAACAATGCATGTCTGCTCCGTTAGGCTCCGCCCATCTCCCCCCGGTGGAACTTATTTTCAATTGGGTCATGCAAGTAAATATTTACTCATTGTTCAAGCATTGTCTCTCTTAGCCACCAGGTGTCATTCTAGAACAAGGAATGTTTTAAATTTAAATGAATCTTCAGTTGTAGGAATGTTCACTTTCTCATTGTATAGGCGTGACCATTTTTATAGATATTTCTACTATATATAGGTAATGTTTAGGAGATCTTGTAACTGCCAACACAAGAGCATACATTTCTAATACAGCACTATTTCAAATATAATCATATTGATTTTGAAGAGATGTTTTACCAATATATTATGATTATTTATACACTATGGTGAAAGAAAAGAACTCTATGGAACTATACCATACATATAGATGTATAGTATTTATCTAAACACAATAATTTATTTATGTCAACTATTTCTACATGTAGGAGAATTCTAATCGAACTAATACATCACTACATAATGAGATTATTATTATACCAGCAGACGATAAGATCATGACTGAACCCATTTTATTGTTCTTATTAGAATATTCTTATCAATACTTAAAAAAAAAACTCCATAGTTCCATTTTGGCATATTATGGACTATAGAGGTTGTACATTAAAAAAAAATGCTAATATTCCTTGTTGGATATCTGTTGTACAGTGTCCACATATTTTAAATGATGTATCCATTTAGATATATTTCTCTCTTACATTGGAGAAGTTTTAGAATTTTCCTTCCTCCACGTAGGTAGAGGAAGGAAGGAATGTGCAGAGCTGTGCTGTGGCAAGATGAGCTCTCAGGTAATCTATTTATAGCAAACTTCCATGACGGGCTGCTTTTATCTCCTGTGTCAGAGAACTTGTCAGAAGATATCATGCTGATAACAACGAAACAGCAGAAAGACACAGGACCTAGTGCTTTGCAGAGTGATAAGCAAACACTGCAGATATATGTGCCCAGGTCAAATTTCATGAATCGGCTTTACATCCACTTTAAGACCGGAGTTCATGGAAAGTTAGTCTTTTGTTTTTCATAGTATCAACTGAGAGAACTATGATCTATAAATATGGAAATATACATTTTTTTCTTTATAGGAATTCTAACATAAATTAATCTAACTCTTAATCTTATCAACCTAAAATTCATGAAAAATCCATGCAGAAGAACCCCCAATTGCTGATAGCAGGGGGAACTCCGCAACAGCCAAAGAACTAATTTATGATATTGGCAACAATTGATGATAAGAATAAAAATCAATGATGAATAAAGAAGCACAAAGTCAATCAAAGTTCATGGATAGCCCACATGAAGTTCATAAGAGATGAATAACTATTGCAACAAAGCCACCAGTTGCAGGTAGCAGGGAGCCCAAGAACCACTAAAACATCAAAGCAGCACTTGGATGAGCCCAGCAGAGTTCACAAGATTAGCTTGGATTACTGGTAGAAAGATTAGCTTGGATTACTGGCTGGATCCATTGAGCGGGTGGAGAGCAGGGTTCACCCCGCTCCAAAGCAACCTGCGAGATCCCATATACTGCTGCGAAGACCTGGGTGCTCGCCTTGTCCACAGCCAGAAAAGTCCAAGGAAAACAAAGAGAAGTGGCAGCACATCCAGGAATTAAAATCAATGACTTTATTGGAACATCATAGAAATATGAAACATGACACCCAAACGACCCAAAGGTGGACGCGTTTCACACAAACGTGCTTACCTTTGAGCGGGTGCAGCTCAGCTGTAGTCTGTATGTTTTCAGAACGAACTCGTGTCCCCTCTGTACCCACGACAATCGGAGTCGTTACAGAACCAATCAGTCTTCAGGTCAAAGGCCAATGATTTCTGGCCTGGACCTGCTGATCGGTTCTGGCGAATGAAATGCTTCCCCTTGTGAGTGTAAACACATTCTGAGTGTAAACACAGGCAGGAGCAGTGACAAATTTCACCCCCCGATCGCCCCCCCCCAGTTAACCCCTTCACTTCCTGTCACTGTGTCACCAAGTGCAGTTTTCCAATTTTTCACTGATCACTGTACTGGTGTCACTTGTGACTCCAATCAGCGTTAGGGTAGTTAGTAGTAGGCCCAGGTAGCTTTAGGGTACCCCCTAAACCCCCCATATAATGGTTTAACCCCTTGATCACCCCCCAGTTAACACTTTCACCCCCTGTCACTAGTAGATCTATCTTCTGATCGCCGTATTAGTGTCACGGGTGACGCTAGTTAGCCAGTTTCACCGTTAGGTTTATTATAGCACCAGGGTACCCCCATATATTACCTAATAAAGGTTTTAACCCCCGATTGCCCCCTAGTTAACCCTATCACCCCTGCCACCAGTGATCACCGTATTGGTGTCATGGGTGACGCTGGTTAGTTATTTTTTTATAGCGTCGGGGTACCCGCCGTATATTACCCAATAAAGGTTTAACCCCCTGATCACCCGGCGGGTGACAACAGTTAGGTTTTTGCGTCAGTTCCAGGTAGCGTGAGATTAGTGCCAGTAGTGCTAACACCCACGCACACACCATACACCTTACTATATATCAATATCTTTGATCTGATCAGAACTATATTAGAGTCCCCAGTAGTTTAGGTGTTCCCAAAACGCGGCGTTAGCGGGATCATCCCAGACACCTGCTAGCACCTGCGTTTAGCCCCTTCGCCCAGCCCACCCAACCCAAGTGCAGTATCAATCGCTGTCACTTACAAAACACATAACTGCAGAGTCAGGCCTGATTCCTGCGAACTCGACTGTACTCGGCCTCTGTATGTGACCAGGCTGTGGAAGTCTCACACATGTGGTATCGCCGTACTCAGGAGTAGAAGAATCTATTTTGGGGTGTCATTTTTGATATGTAGATGCTATGTGTTAGAAATATTGTATAAATGGACTTTGTGTTAAAAAAAAAAAAAAAAAAAAAAAGCGTTTTAACCACTTCCCGCCCACCGCCATATGACGTCCTTGACTTTGTGTGGGGATATCTGAATGATGCCTGCAGCTACAGGCATTCCCTACACCATAAGAACGATGTCTCCCGCCCCCCCCCCCCACCACTGCTGCTCTACGGTGCTTCTACTGACTCACCGCTATGATCAAAGCCAGGATCTTTTTTTTTTTATTTCAGGCTTCCCAGCCTAGAGGTGAGATGTGGGGTCTTACTGACCCCATATCTCACTGTAAAGAGGACCTGTCATGCCATATTTCTATTACAAGGGATGTTTACATTCCCTGTAATAGGAATAAAAGCGAATGACACTTTTTTCCAAAAAATAAATTTTTTAAACTAAAATAAAGTAAAATGAACAATAAAAAAAAATAAAAATTTAAGCGCCCCTGTCCCCGTGTGCTCGCATGCAGAAGCGAACGCATACATAAGTCCCGCCCACATATGAAAACGGTGTTCAAACCACACATGTGAGGTATCGCTGCGAACGTTAGAGCGAGAGCAATCATTTTGGCCCTAGACCTCCTCTGTAACGCAAAACATGTAACCAGTAAAAAAATTTAGACCAAAGAAGAATACCCCCCTTATTGGGACTTTAACAGACCACCAACTCTAAAGATAAAAAATATATATTTTTAATGGTATACAGTAAAAAGACGTCCAGACATCTATAACATATAAAAATACATGCCATACAAAAACAGAGCAGAAGCTATACTAAAAGCAAAATGATCGTATTATATGTACTCTCCTAGGGGTGATGTACCCCGATACCCTACACACAGCACCCCATATTAAAAGAAAAACAAAGAATTGTTGACATTTTTGCAGGTTTATTTAAAAAGAAAAAATGAAATATCACATGGTCCTAAGTATTCAGACCCTTTGCTGTGACACTCATATATTTAACTCAGGTGCTGTCCATTTCTTCTGATCATCCTTGAGATGGTTCTACACCTTCATTTGAGTCCAGCTGTGTTTGAATATACTGATTGGACTTGATTAGGAAAGCCACACACCTGTCTATATAAGACCTTACAGCTCACAGTGCATGTCAGAGCAAATGAAAATTATGAGGTCAAAGGAACTGCCTGAAGAGCTCAGAGACAGAATTGTGGCAAGGCACAGATCTGGCCAAGGTTACAAAAAAAATTCTGCTGCACTTAAGGTTCCTAAGAGCACAGTGGCCTCCATAATCCTTAAATGGAAGACGTTTGGGACGACCAGAACCCTTCCTAGAGCTGGCCGTCCGGCCAAACTGAGCTATCGGGGGAGTAGAGCCTTGGTGAGAGAGGTAAAGAAGAACCCAAAGATCACTGTGGCTGAGCTCCAGAGATGCAGTCTGGAGATAGGAGAAAGTTGTAGAAAGTCAACCATCACTACAACCCTCCACCAGTCGGGGCTTTATGGCAGAGTGGCCCGACGGAAGCCTCTCCTCAGTGCAAGACACATGAAAGCCCGCATGGAGTTTCCTAAAAAACACCTGAAGGACTCCAAGATGGTGAGAAATGAGATTCTCTGGTCTGATGAGACCAAGGTAGAACTTTTTGGCCTTAATTCTAAGCGGTATGTGTGGAGAAAACCAGGCACTTCTCATCACTTTACCTTAATCACCACATCACCTCATCACATCACCTTAATGGCCTACCCTTAAGCAGGCTATCCCCCCTTCAGTCTATTATGAATGCAGCTGCTAGACTAATACACCTCACTAATCGATCTGTGACTGCTGCTCCTCTCTGCCAATCCCTTCACTGGCTTCCCCTACCCCACCGTGTAAAATTTAAAATGCTAACCATAACATACAAGGCCATTCACAACATCGCCCCCATCTACATCACCAACCTCATCTGCAGATATCGCCCAAATCGCCCCCTCCGCTCCTCCCAGGACCTCCTGCTCTCTAGCTCCCTTGTTACCTCCTCCCATGCTCGCCTTCAGGACTTCTCCAGAGCCTCTCCCATCCTCTGGAATTCCCTGCCCCAGTATGTCCGATCAGCCCCTACCCTGACCACCTTTAGGAGATCCCTGAAAACTCATTTATTCATGGAAGCCTATACCACACCCACATAACTGTCCCTGAGCCCCCCACATCAAATCATTTTGCAGCTATTACCTTTTGTACTACCACCCCCTCCCTTTAGAATGTAAGCTCTACGAGCAGGGCCCTCCTTAACCTTTTGTATTGAACTGTACTGTAATTGTGTTGTCCCCCTTATACATTGTAAAGCACTGCGTAAACTGTTGGAGCTATATAAATCTCGTGTAATAATAATAAATAATAATCACCTGTCCAATACAGTCCCAACAGTGAAGCATGGTGGTGGCAGCATCATGCTGTGGGGGTGTTTTTCAGCTGCAGGGACAGGACGACTGGTTGCAATCGAGGGAAAGATGAATGCGGCTAAGTAGAGGGATATCCTGGACGAAAACATTCTCCAGAGTGCTCAGAACCTCAGACTGGGCCGAAGGTTTACCTTCCAACAAGACAATGACCCTAAGCACACAACTAAAATAACGAAGGAGTGGCTTCACAACAACTCCGTGACTGTTCTTGAATGGCCCAGCCAGAGCCCTGACTTAAACCCAATTGAGCATCTCTGGAGAGACCTAAAAATGGCTGTCCACCAACGTTTACCATCCAACCTGACAGAACTGGAGAGGATCTGCAAGGAGGAATGGCAGAGGATCCCCAAATCCAGGTGTGAAAAACTTGTTGCATCTTTCCCAAAAAGACTCATAGCTGTATTAGATCAAAAGGGTGCTTCTACTAAATACTGAGCACAAAGGGTCTGAATACTTAGAACCATGTGATATTTCAGTTTTTCTTTTTTAATAAATCTGCAAAAATGTCAACAATTTTTCCTCATTAATGTATATTGACAGTTTTTCTGTCAATATACATTAATGAGGAAAAAAATGAACTCAAATGATTTTAGCAAACGGCTGCAATATAAGAAAGAGTGAAAAATTTAAGGGGGTCTGAATACTTAACGTCCCCACTGTATGTAGCAGTATACATTTTGGCCAAAATTAATGAAAAAAAATTACAAATTTGCTAAATTTTATAACGGAAACAAAGAAAAATGCATTTTTTTTACAGAATTTTCAGTCTTTTTTTCTTTTATAGCACAAAAAATAAAAAACCCAACGGTGATTGCGGCAAGGATGTGGAATTCCCTTCCACAGGCGGTGGTCTCAGCGGGGAGCATTGATAGCTTCAAGAAACTATTAGATAATCACCTGAATGACCGCAACATACAGGGATATGTAATGTAATACATAATACATACATAATCACACACATAGGTTGGACTTGATGGACGTGTGTCTTTTTTCAACCTCACCTACTATGTAACTATGATTACCACTGAAAGAAAGCTCTATTTGTGTGAAAAAAAGGACAAAAATTTCATATGGGTACAGTGTTGTATGACTGAGTAATTGTCATTCAAAATGTGAGAGCACCGAAAGCTGAAGGGGGTTTAAGTGATCAAGTGGATAATGAGCTAGTATGCATAGCATAATGCATTATGAATTACTTTTGAATTACCTGAGATCAAAGCCCCCGCAGCGCTCCTCGTTCACCGCTCCGGCGGCCGACATCGCTCCAGGAGTTACTTCCGGGTATAGTGGGCTCCGGCGATGTGATTGGCCGGAGCCGCGTTGACGTCACTCCCCACGCACCACGTATGTGCCATTGCTTCAGTTTGCTTCAGTGCACATGTGCTTATGACGTCGGCTTATGCAAATTCAGGGGATATCTCCTAAATTGTGCAGGTTTAGGAGATATCCAGGGTAGCTACGGGTAAGCCTAATTATAGGCTTACATGTAGCAAAAAGTGGTTGTAAAGGGTTTACTGATTACAGACATTAATTATTGTGATTGCAATTAAGTGCCGCAATAATTGCCCACCACCGCCAGCAAATAGTGCCAACCAAGTGCCCACAATTGCCACCAATTAGTGCACACAAGTGCCAGCAATCAGTGGCCATTAGTGATGCCAGTCAGTGCTGGCTATCAGTGCTGACCATTAATGCTCATCACTGCTCCCCATCAATGCCCATCAGTGCCGCCTATCTGTGCTCATCAGTGCCACATATCAGTGCTCATAAGTGCCACATATTCGTGCCTCGTCAGTGCCCATAAGTGCCACCTCATCAGTGCCCATCAGTGAAGGAGAAAAATTACTTATTTACAAAATTTATTGACAGAAACTAAGAAAAACTTTTTTTTTTTTTTCAAATTTTTTTTTTTTTTTTTTAGGAAAAAATAACATCATCCCAGACACCTGCTAGCACCTGCGTTTAGCCCCTTCGCCCAGCCCACCCAACCCAAGTGCAGTATCAATCGCTGTCACTTACAAAACACATAACTGCAGAGTCAGGCCTGATTCCTGCGAACTCGACTGTACTCGGCCTCTGTATGTGACCAGGCTGTGGAAGTCTCACACATGTGGTATCGCCGTACTCAGGAGTAGAAGAATCTATTTTGGGGTGTCATTTTTGATATGTAGATGCTATGTGTTAGAAATATTGTATAAATGGACTTTGTGTTAAAAAAAAAAAAAAAAAAAAAAAGCGTTTTAACCACTTCCCGCCCACCGCCATATGACGTCCTTGACTTTGTGTGGGGATATCTGAATGATGCCTGCAGCTACAGGCATTCCCTACACCATAAGAACGATGTCTCCCGCCCCCCCCCCCCACCACTGCTGCTCTACGGTGCTTCTACTGACTCACCGCTATGATCAAAGCCAGGATCTTTTTTTTTTTATTTCAGGCTTCCCAGCCTAGAGGTGAGATGTGGGGTCTTACTGACCCCATATCTCACTGTAAAGAGGACCTGTCATGCCATATTTCTATTACAAGGGATGTTTACATTCCCTGTAATAGGAATAAAAGCGAATGACACTTTTTTCCAAAAAATAAATTTTTTAAACTAAAATAAAGTAAAATGAACAATAAAAAAAAATAAAAATTTAAGCGCCCCTGTCCCCGTGTGCTCGCATGCAGAAGCGAACGCATACATAAGTCCCGCCCACATATGAAAACGGTGTTCAAACCACACATGTGAGGTATCGCTGCGAACGTTAGAGCGAGAGCAATCATTTTGGCCCTAGACCTCCTCTGTAACGCAAAACATGTAACCAGTAAAAAAATTTAGACCAAAGAAGAATACCCCCCTTATTGGGACTTTAACAGACCACCAACTCTAAAGATAAAAAATATATATTTTTAATGGTATACAGTAAAAAGACGTCCAGACATCTATAACATATAAAAATACATGCCATACAAAAACAGAGCAGAAGCTATACTAAAAGCAAAATGATCGTATTATATGTACTCTCCTAGGGGTGATGTACCCCGATACCCTACACACAGCACCCCATATTAAAAGAAAAACAAAGAATTGTTGACATTTTTGCAGGTTTATTTAAAAAGAAAAAATGAAATATCACATGGTCCTAAGTATTCAGACCCTTTGCTGTGACACTCATATATTTAACTCAGGTGCTGTCCATTTCTTCTGATCATCCTTGAGATGGTTCTACACCTTCATTTGAGTCCAGCTGTGTTTGAATATACTGATTGGACTTGATTAGGAAAGCCACACACCTGTCTATATAAGACCTTACAGCTCACAGTGCATGTCAGAGCAAATGAAAATTATGAGGTCAAAGGAACTGCCTGAAGAGCTCAGAGACAGAATTGTGGCAAGGCACAGATCTGGCCAAGGTTACAAAAAAAATTCTGCTGCACTTAAGGTTCCTAAGAGCACAGTGGCCTCCATAATCCTTAAATGGAAGACGTTTGGGACGACCAGAACCCTTCCTAGAGCTGGCCGTCCGGCCAAACTGAGCTATCGGGGGAGTAGAGCCTTGGTGAGAGAGGTAAAGAAGAACCCAAAGATCACTGTGGCTGAGCTCCAGAGATGCAGTCTGGAGATAGGAGAAAGTTGTAGAAAGTCAACCATCACTACAACCCTCCACCAGTCGGGGCTTTATGGCAGAGTGGCCCGACGGAAGCCTCTCCTCAGTGCAAGACACATGAAAGCCCGCATGGAGTTTCCTAAAAAACACCTGAAGGACTCCAAGATGGTGAGAAATGAGATTCTCTGGTCTGATGAGACCAAGGTAGAACTTTTTGGCCTTAATTCTAAGCGGTATGTGTGGAGAAAACCAGGCACTTCTCATCACTTTACCTTAATCACCACATCACCTCATCACATCACCTTAATGGCCTACCCTTAAGCAGGCTATCCCCCCTTCAGTCTATTATGAATGCAGCTGCTAGACTAATACACCTCACTAATCGATCTGTGACTGCTGCTCCTCTCTGCCAATCCCTTCACTGGCTTCCCCTACCCCACCGTGTAAAATTTAAAATGCTAACCATAACATACAAGGCCATTCACAACATCGCCCCCATCTACATCACCAACCTCATCTGCAGATATCGCCCAAATCGCCCCCTCCGCTCCTCCCAGGACCTCCTGCTCTCTAGCTCCCTTGTTACCTCCTCCCATGCTCGCCTTCAGGACTTCTCCAGAGCCTCTCCCATCCTCTGGAATTCCCTGCCCCAGTATGTCCGATCAGCCCCTACCCTGACCACCTTTAGGAGATCCCTGAAAACTCATTTATTCATGGAAGCCTATACCACACCCACATAACTGTCCCTGAGCCCTCCACATCAAATCATTTTGCAGCTATTACCTTTTGTACTACCACCCCCTCCCTTTAGAATGTAAGCTCTACGAGCAGGGCCCTCCTTAACCTTTTGTATTGAACTGTACTGTAATTGTGTTGTCCCCCTTATACATTGTAAAGCACTGCGTAAACTGTTGGAGCTATATAAATCTCGTGTAATAATAATAAATAATAATCACCTGTCCAATACAGTCCCAACAGTGAAGCATGGTGGTGGCAGCATCATGCTGTGGGGGTGTTTTTCAGCTGCAGGGACAGGACGACTGGTTGCAATCGAGGGAAAGATGAATGCGGCTAAGTAGAGGGATATCCTGGACGAAAACCTTCTCCAGAGTGCTCAGAACCTCAGACTGGGCCGAAGGTTTACCTTCCAACAAGACAATGACCCTAAGCACACAACTAAAATAACGAAGGAGTGGCTTCACAACAACTCCGTGACTGTTCTTGAATGGCCCAGCCAGAGCCCTGACTTAAACCCAATTGAGCATCTCTGGAGAGACCTAAAAATGGCTGTCCACCAACGTTTACCATCCAACCTGACAGAACTGGAGAGGATCTGCAAGGAGGAATGGCAGAGGATCCCCAAATCCAGGTGTGAAAAACTTGTTGCATCTTTCCCAAAAAGACTCATAGCTGTATTAGATCAAAAGGGTGCTTCTACTAAATACTGAGCACAAAGGGTCTGAATACTTAGAACCATGTGATATTTCAGTTTTTCTTTTTTAATAAATCTGCAAAAATGTCAACAATTTTTCCTCATTAATGTATATTGACAGTTTTTCTGTCAATATACATTAATGAGGAAAAAAATGAACTCAAATGATTTTAGCAAACGGCTGCAATATAACAAAGAGTGAAAAATTTAAGGGGGTCTGAATACTTAACGTCCCCACTGTATGTAGCAGTATACATTTTGGCCAAAATTAATGAAAAAAAATTACAAATTTGCTAAATTTTATAACGGAAACAAAGAAAAATGCATTTTTTTTACAGAATTTTCAGTCTTTTTTTCTTTTATAGCACAAAAAATAAAAAACCCAACGGTGATTGCGGCAAGGATGTGGAATTCCCTTCCACAGGCGGTGGTCTCAGCGGGGAGCATTGATAGCTTCAAGAAACTATTAGATAATCACCTGAATGACCGCAACATACAGGGATATGTAATGTAATACATAATACATACATAATCACACACATAGGTTGGACTTGATGGACGTGTGTCTTTTTTCAACCTCACCTACTATGTAACTATGATTACCACTGAAAGAAAGCTCTATTTGTGTGAAAAAAAGGACAAAAATTTCATATGGGTACAGTGTTGTATGACTGAGTAATTGTCATTCAAAATGTGAGAGCACCGAAAGCTGAAGGGGGTTTAAGTGATCAAGTGGATAATGAGCTAGTATGCATAGCATAATGCATTATGAATTACTTTTGAATTACCTGAGATCAAAGCCCCCGCAGCGCTCCTCGTTCACCGCTCCGGCGGCCGACATCGCTCCAGGAGTTACTTCCGGGTATAGTGGGCTCCGGCGATGTGATTGGCCGGAGCCGCGTTGACGTCACTCCCCACGCACCACGTATGTGCCATTGCTTCAGTTTGCTTCAGTGCACATGTGCTTATGACGTCGGCTTATGCAAATTCAGGGGATATCTCCTAAATTGTGCAGGTTTAGGAGATATCCAGGGTAGCTACGGGTAAGCCTAATTATAGGCTTACATGTAGCAAAAAGTGGTTGTAAAGGGTTTACTGATTACAGACATTAATTATTGTGATTGCAATTAAGTGCCGCAATAATTGCCCACCACCGCCAGCAAATAGTGCCAACCAAGTGCCCACAATTGCCACCAATTAGTGCACACAAGTGCCAGCAATCAGTGGCCATTAGTGATGCCAGTCAGTGCTGGCTATCAGTGCTGACCATTAATGCTCATCACTGCTCCCCATCAATGCCCATCAGTGCCGCCTATCTGTGCTCATCAGTGCCACATATCAGTGCTCATAAGTGCCACATATTCGTGCCTCGTCAGTGCCCATAAGTGCCACCTCATCAGTGCCCATCAGTGAAGGAGAAAAATTACTTATTTACAAAATTTATTGACAGAAACTAAGAAAAACTTTTTTTTTTTTTTCAAATTTTTTTTTTTTTTTTTTAGGAAAAAATAACAAACCCAGGAGTAATTAAATACCACCAAAAGAAAGTTCTATTTGTGTGAAGTAAATTTATAACAATTTCACATGGTTGCAGTGTAGCACGATCGTGTAATTATTATTTAACCACTTAAGCCCCGGACCATTTGGCTATCAAAAGACCAGAGCACTTTTTGCAATTGGGCACTGCGTTGCTTTAACTGACAATTGCGCAGTTGTGCGACGTGGCTCCTAAACAAAATTGACTTCCTTTTTTCCCCACAAATAGAGCTTTCTTTTGGTGGTATTTGATCACCTCTGCGGTTTTTATTTTTTGTGCTATAAACAAAAAATAGTGACAATTTTGAAAAAAACGCATTATTTTTTACTTTTTGCTATAATAAATATCCCCAAAAAATATTTAAAAAAAAAATTTTTTTCCTCAGTTTAGGCCGATACGTATTCTTCTACATATTTTTGGTAAAAAAAATCGCAATAAGCGTTTGGTTTGTGCAAAAGTTATAGCATCTACAAAATAGGGGATAGTTTTATGGCATTTTTATTAATATTTTATTTTTTTTTACTAGTAATGGTGGCGATCAGCGAATTATTATTTTTTTATTTATTGAAACTGTGACATTATTGCGGACAGATTGGACACTTTTGACGCTATTTTGGGACCATTCACATTTTATACAGCGATCAGTGCGATTAAAAATGCATCGATTTATGTGTAAGTGTAACTGGCAGTGAAGGGGTTAACCACTAGGGGGCAGTGAAGGGGTTAAGTGTGTCCTAGGGAGTGATTCTAACTGTGGGGGGGCGTGGCTATATGTGACATGACACTGATCACCGCTCCCGAGTACAGGGAGCTGAGCTGTGATCAGTGTCCTGTCACTAGGCAGAATAGGGAAATGCTTGTTTACATCAGCATTTACCCGTTCTTCCTCTCCATGAGACAATCGCGGGTATCCCTGTGGACATCAGGTCCGTGGGACCCGTGATCACACTCATGGAGCTCGCGGCGGGCGCGCGCCCGCAAACTGCTTCTTAAAGGGCAACGTACAGGCACGTTAATATGCTTGTACGTGCCCTTCTGCCGACGCATATCGGCGTGAGCCGGTTGGCAAGCGGTTAAAGTGTGACAGCGCTGAAAGCTGAAATATGGCTTGGGCAGGAAGGGGGTGTAAGTGCACTGTATTGAGGTGGTTAAAGGGATACTATACTTTTCTTTTCATTCTGCAGGGCTGTAATTGTCTGTAAAATGTAATGCAATATGATTATCTGGGAGGTGTTCCGTACACAGAATGTGTGACTGGCTTACTGATTTTCCTAGAAATCTGCACCAAGATACAAGTCAGATTTTTGGCATCCACTGCAACAAAAAAATTTAATTTTTGGTAAGATACTCCCAATAGGTAATCACCTCTAAAGGGATGCAGATCCTGCCACTTTCCACAGTTCTGCAGGTGCAGCAGCTGGTTGAAAATTATGAAACCACTTCCATTAGACTCACTCAGCACATGGGCTGGTTATTGCTGGTCTGCCGGTACCTTGTAGATGCTATAGTATTTAGGAGCACTTAAAATCTAGATCTAATTTTCGGACTAGAGCCTCCTTTAATGTCACAGCAAGGTGACATGTCTTGCCAGCTACATTAATGATGCATCCACCATCGGAGGAGACTGCAGCAGGTTGACCTTTAGCTTTTTCAGGGAAAACTGTTTTGACAGCTTGTTTATAGGGCATTTTTCTCTGACCCCTTCCATTCTTCCTGGATTAACTCCTCCAGTTGTTCAGTGAAGGGAATGAGTACTTTCTAACCCTTGTGGAGAGTTTCCTCCACTTCATCCCAGGCAATTGCGTCCTTAACTGCCTTTGCAAAAAGGCTCTATTGAGCAATCTTCAAAGCTTGTGGCCCATTTAATGCTTTATTCCCATGGCAAGCTTTCTAATTTTGACACCACCTACTCTGGCTCTGGTTGGAAGTGCTAGGCAATTCAGCCACCGACTGGGGAGTACAGGCTTCATGTATCAACTCCTTGGCCGATTCTTTAATCAAGGCGGCTACTTTCCAGACATCCCCTTCTTTGCTTCCAGTGGACTTGACATGCTAGCTTGTCAAGCAATGACTTTCCACCACAAATGCAGCAACCATTAGGGCTGGTAATCTGTGGTGTTTGTAAACGGGGAGCAAAAATATTGAGAGGTGAGATTATGACATTGATCAATGTTGCCTGGATGTCTGCACCTGAATGGTGACTGTTCTGACTTTTAGAAGGCTCCCTCCATCTTATGGTCCTTACAGGACTATAGATATTTCCTCTCAATCTTGAGGTCCTTGCAGGGCTGTATCCTGCTTGTTCCAGGCAGATTTGACATATTAGCTAGCTTGTCAAGCAATATCTTTCCACCACAAATGCAGCAACCATTAGGGCTGGTAACCTGTGATGTTTGTAAACGGGGAGTAATGATGACGAGGGTTGAGATGATGACCTTAATCAACATTGCCAGGATGTCTGTTCTTAGATGGTGACTTGTCTTGACCTTCAGAAGGCTCCCTCCATCTTATGGTCCTTACAGGACTATAGATATTTGCTCTCTTTTTCTCAATCTTCACTACTTGCCTAATCACCATACCTTAAAAGCAATGGATGGTCTGACTGGGCAGAGTTCCCCATAGAAACAGAGCAAAGCAGCAGACTGAAATGAAAAACGGCATAAGGCTAAGTCTCCACTACTGCGACCTGAAAGTCACACGTTTTTGATGTGACTTGAAGTAATGCCTGTGTATTCTTGAGGTCTATGGACCTCACGTCGCATCAAAGTGGGGCCAAAGTAGTGCAGGGATTACCTTAAAGTCGCACAGATATGAACAGTACTCATTGGAAATCATGGGGTACGACTTGTCATGCAACTTTGCAGTCCCAAGTCGCACCAGTGGAAACTGAGCCCAATACAGTGATCCCAGGGCAAGCACTGAGAAAGAGATAGGAAAAGCCCAGGTGAATGCCATAAAAAGGGAAAACATACCTGCAAACAATAACAACATAAGCATCCAGCACCCATGAGTAGAGAGCTTCACCATTTGTTACCCAAAAATGCCAAAAAAAAATTAAAACTGTTACATTTTGCCATTAGTGATATCGGTGCTTGAGCATGCTCTGATCGTCATCCTGGAAAAGCTCTAGCCAGGAAACTGGTCACAGAGGCCGCATCACTTCCTGCCTCTCATGCTCAGAGTGTACTTGCACTGCTGCCACCATCTTGGAAATGGGAAATGCCCATAAAACAGAGAAAATAAGCAAAAAGCATATATAAAGCAAAGGGAAACACTGTCACTTAAT
Source organism: Lithobates clamitans (assembly GCA_037952925.1). NCBI lineage: Eukaryota > Metazoa > Chordata > Amphibia > Anura > Ranidae > Lithobates > Lithobates clamitans. The sequence goes on from JBBGZY010000209.1 coordinate 845,811, forward strand.
TCAAAGCTTGTTTAAAGCTTTCTTTGATAGGCCTGCACCACCAGAATGGGGCTCCAACCATATAGCTTATTTAGAGACTGTACAGGAAGGACTTCCACCCAGGAGAGGCTTAACCTGGTTGGGGCGACAAACGGTACAGAATACCTCGTGACTCCAGTCCTGATCAGGTGAGGAGAAAAAGGAGAATGCTGTGAGCCAGGTCTGAGCCACAACCCCATTGTATGCTGCACCAGGAAAAATTGAGTTGAGGTCATATTGGTCCACTGACCCAATTCACCATATGCCCCTGTTCTCTGCTTCCATGACCAGGACACTATACGAGCAGATCTTGCGGTTCATGCATTTCAATTGCAATGAACTCTGTCGTACTCGGGGTGACCCTGGATACGATCGGCTCCACAAAATTCGGCCCCTTGTAAACCACTTCAACCAACAGTTCGCAGCCTTGTTTACTCCCGATCAAGTTCTCTGCGTTGATGAGTCCCTGATTAAGTTTTCTGGCCGCTGTCTTATGCCCTGTACACACGGTCGGATTTTCCGATGGAAAATGTCCGATCGGAGCGTGTTGTCGGAAATTCCGACCGTGTGTGGGCTCCATCGGACATTTTCCATCGGATTTTCCGACACATAAAGTTTGAGAGCAGGCTATAAAATTTTCCGACAACAAAATCCGATCACGTCAATTCCGAGCGTGTGTGGCCTGTTCCGACGCACAAAGTGCCACGCATGCTCAGAAGAAATTCTGACACGGAACAGCTCGGTCTGGTAAACTTAGCGTTCACAATGTATACAGCACTTTCGTCACGGTGCAATGTAAAAAATGGTTTAATACAGTGCACTCTCTTCTTTATAATGTGAGAAGAATGAAGTAGTTTTGCTGCTCATATTCACACAGACTTCTCACAAACTTCTTTCTTTATTATTTATCGGGATTCCCTCAATATATTTTGATTTTCACATCTGACTACATTATTTTGGTGTTGTTTTTTTATTTATTTTTTTGGTTTTAAGGCAGATTAGTTATTTTTGGTTTGTATTTTTTTCAAGGCTGATTTTTGTTTTATTGGATTTTTATTTTTACTCCAGAATATTTTTGTGTGTGTTTTTTGTGTCAAGTTACCACAACACCATTGATATGTTGTTATATTTAATCTGTAGGAGATTGTTTGGTGTTGTTGTCCCTTGTTAATTTCACATTGTATTTTAGAAATGTACCTAAATCTTCTCAAAACAAACTGTCCTTTTTGGATGAAAACTCATAGGAGAGTATAATTTTCCAAAAAAAAACATTTATTAAGGGCTCACAACTAAACAGAGGAAGGCAACACTGGAGAAACAGTAGAAATGGGTGAAGCCTTGGACCCCCAGGGCAGACATCAACTATTTTCAAGCAAAATTGGTGGCCTGAGGAGTCCATATATAAGGGAGTGCAGTCTGGTCCAGAAGTCCCAGAGATCCAGAAAGCAGCAGATGACATCTGTGTCCCCAGGCTGTGGTCATACGAGAGACTGCAGCTTTTGTCAGACCAGACTGAACCCAGGGTCATCACTCTCTTGTCTTCCTTCCACACGGTGGCTCTGGTGGTGGTAGAGTTGTGGCAGCAGGAGGAGGAGGAGGATGGTCCAACTCAATCACGTCGGTCTTGGGTGTTAGTTTCCCACTCACCCCCTTACTTAGGACTTTATACAGAAGGTCCTCACATAGCTTGCGTTGACCCTCCTGCATGCCCTGCAGTTTTGTGGCAGCCATGCAGGCAAAGGCCACTTCAGGAGTGGGTAAGGCTCGGAGGGACGCAGAAGCCTCCTGAATGAGCCTGAGCGCTGAATCCTGCATGTGAGTTGCCTTCCTCGCTCTTTTGTATGGAAGGCGGAGGGGAGGAACCTGCGATTCAGTCAAGCTTTGACTTGTCCCAGGCTTCTCTTGGCTGATACTTAGCCCCGCCTCCTTCTGGCTGCCACTAATCCCCGCCTCCTCCTGACTGCCACATTCCACAACCTCCTCCTGGCTGAGGTCTTCCTGTGTATGAAAAAGGGACATAGTTTGAGTTTTTTATTCATCAATCACACACAATTTTCACCTCCTGACTGTTGCAAATTGAATGTTAACAAATATAACAGACTATCATTCTGAGCCCAGCATTTTTCATTCTTGTCCCAATTTTGGGTGCCCACTACTGTCTATTCATATGTAAAACACTTTTTTCAATCAGCACTTAGTGATCAATAATGACATCTAGTAAAGATCATTTATTTATTGACCATAAATCTGTAGAAGAATGCTATACCTGACTCCAGCTGGGCTCCTCCACTTCTTCCTGGCTGGAAGGCCCAGGTTGGACATCAGAAGCCTCAGCTGGAGTGGAAGGAAGAGTAGAGAGGGATTCCCTGACTTCAGTCTGGTCTGACAGAAATCGCAGTCTCTCATAGTACCACAGCCTGGGGCAGGGCCGGACTGGGAATAAAAACCAGCCCTGGAAATAATTTCATACCAGCCCCATAGCATTATTATACCAGCCCCATAGCATTTTTATACCAGCGCATTATATATTATATATAGATAAGAGAGACATGGAATTTACAAACAGCAGCAATTTTTTTTTTTCTACTGGCAAAAATCATGGAATTTACTGGCACATTTTTTACTGATATTGCAAAAAAAAAGTGCCGTAAATGGCAGGTTTCAGTGCAAATATCAATATTTAAGCTATAAACTGCTATTAGAATGTGTTAAGTTAAACAAAAGTCAAACACCATATTTCTCCTCTTACATGAAGGTCAGATTAATATAACCCAGCACAGAGTTCCCCCCATACATCAGGAGGATTCCCCTTTACAGTGCAAGGGAACTCTGACATAAAGGGGAACATTGCAGATCGTGATCTAAGCGGGAACTCTGATATAAAAGGGGGGCACCGGTGACCAAAGACCCCACTTATATTAGAGTCCACTGCATTCCCCTTTACATCAGAGTTCTCACTTACATCAGGGTCTGCAGAATTGCCCTTTACATCAGAGTTCCCCCTTGCACTGTAAGGTGGAATCCTGCAGACTATGATGTAAAGGGGAACTCTGGGAATGTGGGGAGGACTCTGGTGACCACTTTCTGCAGAAAGAAAACACTAAGGTATATGGGGGTTTTACTGATATAAGGGGGAAACCTATACATCAGTGCCCCCTTACAATATTGTATTGACCCCCCCCCCTCTCAGGTAGGCCTGGCGGCGCTGTCACTGACCTCTCAGGTGCACCGTACAGGGCTCAGTCAGTCGGCTCCAGCTTGGTGGCTCTGGTTTTATCCCATAGTTTCCTCTCCACAGTCCATACATGTCTGACTTCTCCCATGACCCCCATCCCTGCGCCACTCCCACTGTTGACTCCACTCCAGACTGCAGTCGTGATATAAGACAAGAGATGGTCAGAGGCTGCGGATGGTACAGGGGAGGTCAGAGGCTGCGGATGGTACAGGAGATGTCGGAGGCTGCGGATGGTACAGGAGATGTCAGGCTGCGGATGGTGCAGGAGAGGTCAGAGGCTGCGGATGGTACAGGAGAGGTCAGAGGCTGCGGATGGTACAGGAGAGGTCAGAGGCTGCGGATGATACAGGAGAGGTCAGAGGCTGCGGATGGTACAGGAGAGGTCAGAGGCTGCGGATGGTACAGGAGAGGTCAGAGGCTGCAGATGGTACAGGGGATGTCAGAGGCTGCGGATGGTACAGGAGAGGTCAGAGGCTGCGGATGGTACAGGAGAGGTCAGAGGCTGCGGATGGTACAGGGAAGGTCAGAGGCTGCAGATGGTACAGGAGAGGTCAGAGGCTGCAGATGGTACAGGGGAGGTCAGAGGCTGCGGATGGTACAGGAGATGTCAGAGGCTGCGGATGGTACAGGGGATGTCAGAGGCTGCGGATGGTACAGGGGATGTCAGAGGCTGCGGATGGTACAGGGGATGTCAGAGGCTGCGGATGGTACAGGGGATGTCAGAGGCTGCGGATGGTACATGGGAGGTCAGAGGCTGCGGATGGTACATGGGAGGTCAGAGGCTGCGGATGATGCAGGGGAGGTCAGAGGCTGCGGATGGTACAGGAGAGGTCAGAGGCTGCAGGGGGGTGCGAACAGGAGGTCAGAGGCTGCAGGGGGGTGCGAACAGGAGGTCAGAGGCTGCAGGGGGGTGCGAACAGGAGGTCAGAGGCTGCAGGGGGGTGCGAACAGGAGGTCAGAGGCTGCAGGGGGGTGCGAACAGGAGGTCAGAGGCTGCGGGGGGTACAGACAGGAAGTCAGAGGCCGCAGGGGGGACAGGTGGTCAGAGGCCGCAGGGGGGGTAGGAGGTCAGAGGCTGCGGGGGGGGACAGGAGGTCAGAGGCTGCAGGGGAGGCTGCAGGGGTGGCAGCAGGTCAGAGGCTGCAGGGGGGGCAGCAGGTCAGAGGCTGCAGGGGGGGCAGCAGGTCAGAGGCTGCAGGGGCGGGACAGGAAGTCAGAGGCTGCGGGGGGGACAGGTGGTCAGAGGCTGCGGGGGGGACAGGTGGTCAGAGGCTGCGGGGGGGACAGGAAGTCAGAGGCTGCAGGGGGGGGGACAGGACGTCAGAGGCTGCAGGGGGGGGAACAGGAGGTCAGAGGCTGCAGGGGGGGGAACAGGAGGTAAGAGGCTGCAGGGGGGGAACAGGGGGTCAGAGGCTGCAGGGGGGGACAGGTAGTCAGAGGCTGCAGGGGGGGTAGGAGGTCAGAGGCTGCAGGGGGGACAGGAGGTCAGAGGCTGCGGGGGGGGGACAGGAAGTCAGAGGCTGCATGGGGGGGGACAGGAAGTCAGAGGTTGCGGGGGGGACAGGAAGTCAGAGGCTGCGGGGGGGGGGACAGGAAGTCAGAGGCTGCGGGGGGGGACAGGAAGTCAGAGGCTGCGGGGGGACAGGAGTTCAGAGGCTGCGGGGGGTGTGGACAGGAAGTCAGAGGCTGCAGGGGGGGGACAGGTGGTCAGAGGCTGCAGGGGGGACAGGTGGTCAGAGGCTGCGGGGGGGGACAGGAGGTCAGAGGCTGCAGAGGGGGCAGGAGGTCAGAGGCTGCAGGGGGGGGACAGGTGGTCAGAGGCTGCAGGGGGGGGACAGGTGGTCAGAGGCTGCAGGGGGGGACAGGTGGTCAGAGGCTGCAGGGGGGGAGACAGGTGGTCAGAGGCTGCAGGGGGGGGGGAAGGAGGTCAGAAGCTGCAGGGGGGGACAGGTGATCAGAGGCTGCAGGGGGGACAGGTAGTCAGAGGCTGTGGGGGGACGCAGGAAGAGGCACACGCCACCAGACGTGTCCTCACTGAGCGCTGTAACCGGTTTACCTTTAAAACTGGCGCCGCTCGGCGCCATCGTGTCACTGCGCATGCGCCCGCATTTCCGAAAATTGCTGAGCGTGTACGGGTTTTCCCGAGCACGGCTAACTTCGGAACAGCGCTGGCGCCTGCTCAGTTGCACGTCGGCCCGGCCCCGCAGCCATATTTCTTTCAGGCGCCGGTGCCCTCACAGCGGCCGCAGGGGTAGCCAGACAACCAGCCCACCGGGAGATTTCCCGGTATCCCGGTTGGCCAGTCCGGCCCTGGCCTGGGGACATAAACTTCATCTGCTGCAGCTCCGGACCTCTGGGAATCCGTGACCTTCTTGCGCTCCTTAAGATAAGTGCTCCTCAGGCCACCAATTTTGGTTTTTAAATAAGGGATGGTTGCTGTGGGGACCACCGGCTTCACCAACTACAGCAGTTTCTCCAGCGCTGCCTGCCTCTTTTGTTTATGGTTATAATGAGGATGTCTCACCTGCCACAGACAGGGCAGCTCCCTGTATTTGTCTATGAACAGGGGGAGGAAGTTGTGGTCATTGAAGCCATCCATTTTCTCTGCAAGACACAACACAAGACAAACCCTAATGTCAGGCCAAACTCTCCGAATCTTGTTACAATATAGGCCTCAATCTAGAAGCAGTATAGGCCCAAGTTTAGATCTTACCTTCGTTCTCACGATCGGCGCCTCTGATACTCCTTCCTCCGCTCACAGATCGTACGTACTACGCACGCGTGTTACGCTTTATACACACTGCGCATGCGTGTAACTCCAGCCGCCCCTGACGTTCTTTCTAGTATATTCCCCGACCCTTTTCGTTCGGCGCAGTGGGGGAAGAGCACATGGCGGACACACAGCAGGTGTGTGCTAATTATAGCAACGAGGAGGAGGAGGAGGAAAGCCCTGAGCCGGAAACGTCCCGATCCAGAAGGAGACGATTTAAGGCCTCAAATATGTCCTTTGGGGAGATGTTGGAGATGGTCGACATCCTGAAGAAGGCCGACTATGATGGAAAGTATGGACCTTACCCCAACCCCAATGTCAGAAAGGCCAAGATCATAGCGAAAGTGGTCAGGAGTCTGCCCCGGCATTTTGGGGTACGTCGATCGAAAGATCAGCTCAGGAAGCGGTGGTCGAACCTCAAATTAAGAGAACATGAGCAGTACAGAAAGATCAGGAGAGTGCTGCAAAAAAGTAAGTAGTTGTGCTGTGTTCCTATTCTTTTTGTGTTTATTATGTTCGTGCTGCTCCATGTGCTTTTCTTACAATTGTACATTTTTAAATGGCAACTTTCATGTTCATGGGCACATTATTCGCTCGTATCAAACATTTTTCTTTCGGCCTATAAAACACCATTGTTTTGGCCATATGTATTTGGCCACAATTTTTACGCCCTACTTGTATGAAACTAATTTGGTTGTGTAGATGGCTTTGTTACTAGAATGAAATGCAAACTAGATTCTGTGTAAGGAGAGGACACTGAGCAGCTGTTTTTACATCTGGACGCACTAGTGTGTGACCCCAGAACACTATTTTTATTAGGGGGGCCACACAGGTGCTCCAGTGTATACTATAGGGGGGTCTCCATCTGTGAAGCTTGTACAAAACAGGTGAAATGCTCCAAACAGTGAAAATGCTCCATTTTGGAACTCGGCCAAAATAGACAATTGTACCCAACTTCCAAGCAATGTTTCCTATTTATAGTTCTGCCATCAAATATCTGTGTGCTAAGTATACTATTTTTGTTTTACATAGGGGAGAAAAGACTCGGAGGACACCCCTCATCCGAGGAGACCACAGACCCGCCACCTCTGGAAGAAGTCCACCCAACACAAGAAGGGCAGGAGAAAGAAGACGTGGTGGAAATTGTCACCACAACAGGTGAGTGTCTGCGACCACAGGCTCAGATAAGAGATGGATGCCAGCATATTTTTAATACCTATTTTTTTTTGTTTTCTCTCTTTTTAGGTGATCGTGATGTTATGGATCCAGATCCTTTCACATCAGAAAGTGCCCAGATCCTGATCGGGGAGATCATGGGCTGTAATTTACAATTGGAAAACCTCAAGAAAAACATCAATGATGTTATTAAAAAAAATAAAAACATCATTGATGTTTTGGGGCGAGTTTAAAACCCCTCCAAATCCCTTTGTTTTTTTGTGTGCTACAATGTTAAAAATCTTTTAGCGATTTTTCGAAAAGCAAAATTTGGAGGATGCACACAGTGTGCCAACATGTGCTATCTGCCATCACGGGAGATCAATGGACGCGTTTTGGGGGTGCAACCCCTTCCTCAATAATGAAGTAGCTGAGAGGAAGGGGTTGCTCCCCCAAAACACGTCCCTTGATCCCCCGTGATGGCAGCTAGCACATGTTGACATTGGTAATGTGTGTGCATCTTACAAATTTGGCTTTTCCTGGGGTGAATTCACCCCATCTGAACGCAATATCAAACACAGTTCATGTCTGATATTGGCTTCAAGTTCTACCAAATGTGAACTTTGTAAGTTCTAGATTTGTGTCTTTTTTGTTGGTTTTACACATGCCTGTTTTAGCTTAAATGGACATTTCTATTTTTTATAATGCTACCCCAAAAATTGTAATACAACAAACATGTTGGTTTGTTTTAAAAACCTTTTCTAAATGCACATGTGATTGTGCAGGTATTAAAAGATTGTTCATCAAGAATGTGTGGATTATTGTCTCAACGCTACAACACTTTTGTGGTGATGTAATTGCTGCTTTCTGTGAAAATGGGGGTAATTTCCTAAGGGCAAATCCTCTTTGCACTACAAGTGCAGTTTCAGTGCAGTTTCAAGTACACTTGTAGTGCAAAGTGTCTTTGCCTTTAGTAAATAACTCCCAACAGTGCTTTGTAGAAGGTTACACAATCACACCATTTTCTGGACTCGCCACATTTCTGTCAGGGTCATCTAAAACAAACACAAGCAGTAAATGTCAACAAAGATTTGCTTTTTTTTTTTGGTTTTTATTTGATAAAGGCTTCACAAATTTGCTGGCATATTGATGGCCCCCCTACCCGCAAAGAACTCGAGGTATCTTAACCGGACATCACGGGCACTCAGGGAGGGCAAGCCAGGACGGCCACTTTCAAGCGCCCTCAGTGTTGTTTCATGTATCATTCCGGCCTCAGGCCCAACTGAGCCAGCATAGTTGGCCGAATGTTGGCGTAAAAAGTTTATACTCCACCATATAGATGGGTGTCAGAAATAAAGCGGAACCGGCTGGCCAGGATTCCAAATTTGTTCTCCACCACTCTTCTGGCTCTGGCCAGCCGGTAATTAAAAACCCTCTGTTCCGGGGTGAGGGTCCTCATCGGGAATGGCCGCATAAGATGGTCCCCCAGCGCAAATTCTTCATCCGCAACGAAGACGAATGGGAGTCCTTCCACATTGTCTTCTGGAGGTGGCAAGTCCAAGCTGCCATTCTGGAGACGCCTGTAAAACTCCATCTGGGTGATGACCCCACCATCGGACATCCGGCCATTCTTCCCCACGTCCACATAGTCGTAGTCCAAGTCCATAGTCCATAGTCCAAGTCGTAATTAGCCGACACCACCGCCAACATCACAATACTATTGAACCCCTTGTAATTATAATAGTACGACCCCGAGTTGGGTGGTGAGACGATGTGGACGTGTTTCCCATCAATTGCCCCTCCGCAGTTAGGAAAGTCCCACCGCTGGGCAAAGTGGGAGGCCACAGTCTGCCATTCCTGTGGCGTGGAAGGAAACTGTTGAGGAAAACAAAAAAAAACTTAGTATTTTTGCACATAAACATGGGAAGCAGATTAGACACAAACATTCTTGGCCAACATCCAGATAACATTTATTAAGGGGAATTTTACAACACCAAAGTATAAGGTACACCTATCATACCCCCCCCCCCCCCTCTCATGGGCCATTTCTAACATTATAGGGGGGGATCTTGGACAGGTAACCCTCTTAACTTCATTGAGAGATGAATGCCTAAATACAGGGTATTACTTGGAACTGCCCCTCCTTAGTTACACTATTGGCAGACCACTGGACAGGTAAGAAGTCTCATAATACAAAGATATAAATACACATTGTACACATTTGAGCACATTTGGACATTCTGCTATTACCTATCAAGATAATAATAGGATACAAAAACTTTAAACAGTACCATTTGAAAGTATACAGGCAGGCCCTTGCACTACATGCTTTGGGAAATTCATCCATAAATCTGAGCACAAAAGAGGTGGGTATAGTGTGTATGGGTTTGGCAAAGTCAGCAGATAGATAATTGAGGATAGATAGAGAATTGGTATCAGCTGACTTAGCAGTTGGGGGGAGGGAGGGTTAATAAAAATGATTTGGGGACACTACAAAAAAAAGCCTTTGCCACTCTGCCTGAATTTAAAGCACAAATCAGATTTCTAAACATTTTAGGGGGTGTTTGGGGTAAAGCACTACTATGGAGCTAAAAAAATACATTAAGTGAGTACATGAGGTGAATATAGGGCCAGGAGAGCATGCTGGGGAGGTAAGTGAAGGCAAATATGTATGAAGGACATAAAAATCCAGCATGCATGAGGACAAAGGGGACATTCACAGCATATTACTATCATGGTAATTAGGGAATGAGGAAAGAAATACAATATATTAGCAAACATTCAATACAATAAAATGTGATGTTAAAGGATAAAAATCTTACCTTCATATACTCCTTCTGCAGGACCTGGATGATGGCAGAACAGGTCTCTGGGATAATGATCCCCAGAGCCTGGGGGGAGATGCCTGTTGAGAACTTCAAGTCCTGCAGGCTTCTCCCTGTCGCTAAGTACCGCAGGGTAGCGACGAGCCTCTGCTCCGGATTGGTGGCTTGCCTCATGCTGGTATCCTGCCTGCTGATATAGGGGGTCAGCGAAGCCAACAAACGGTGAAATACGGGGTCCGTCATCCTGAGAAAGTTCCTGAAATCATCAGGATTATTCTCACGGAGCAAAGGCATATGAGAGAACTGGTTACGCTGAAGCAACCAATTCTTGGTCCATGAACTCCTCCCCACCCTGTTCATGGACTGGACTTGTGTCAAGGTCAGGACCTCAACACCAAGCCCCCACACAGCACAAACTCTACGAGGAGTACGTATACGCAACATGGCTAGAAAACGGTCGGCTGCTCAGAACGAAGTAACAGAACGCACTGAAGAACAGCAAGGCCTGTGAAGAGCGACCTGAAAAACAGTAACGAACGAACAAGAACACAATGACTAATTAAAGTCACGTGGAACTTGCTTGCACGCACTGAAGAGCAGATACAAACCCACAAGCACAAACTGAACCGCAGAAAACTATCTGAAAGCCACTAGTCTGAAAAAGCGCGAATCGTCTCTCACCAAACTTTTACTAACACAAGATTAGCAAAAGGAGCCCAAAGGGTGCCGCGCTTGGTTCTGAACTGGCCTTTTCTAGTCTCGTCGTACGTGCTTGACGTCACCGCGTTGTTGGCAATCGGAAATTCCGACAACTTTGTGCGACTGTGTGTACGCAAAACAAGTTTGAGCCAACATCCGTCTGAAAAAATCCTAGGATTATGTTGTCGGAATGTCCGATCAATGTCCGATCGTGTGTGCAGGGCATTACAAAGAGTATCTTCCCAGTAAGCGTGTCAGATATGGGGTCAAAATGTTAAGCTCTATGACAACACAATAGGAAATTTTTCTCTTGGTGGGACTTTGTAGGGCAAGCGTCTCAAAACAGTACGTCAAAAAGTATAGAAAATAGTTTTATTTATCAAAAAGTTAAAAAACATAGCAAATGGTAATAAAAAGGGAAGATGGATGCCAAAATTTCAAATGATGATGATACAGAAAATGTACATGACAAATTACAATGATACTTAACCCCACATGAGCCGTTTCAGCAAAAAGGCTGTACAGTAAAGTTGGGCTTTACTGTAATTTGTCAAATTTGTAATTTGTCATGTACATTTTCTGTATCATCATCATTTGAAATTTTGGCATCCATCTTCCCTTTTTATTACCATTTGCTATGTTTTTTAACTTTTTGATAAATAAAATTATTTTCTATACTTTTTGACGTACTGTTTTGAGACTCTTGCCCTACAAAGTCCCACCAAGAGGAAAATTTCCCATTGTGTAGTTGTATAGGGATGTGGGCAAGTTATCTGTTTCCACAAAGTCCCGGTCACCACTCTATGTTCTTAACCACTAGCCTACCGCCCACCGTCATATGACGGCCGGACGGTAAGCCTATTGTTCTGAGTGGGCGTCATATGACGTCCTCGCCCTCCCGAGCCACTAGGGGGCACCCGCGATTGCCGGGTAACAGAGCAGGAGCGTGGATCTGTGAATGTAAACACAGATCCACGTCCTGTCAGAGAGGAGAGGAGACCGATGGCGTGTCCCTTGTACATAGGGACAGCGATCGGTCACCTCCCCCAGTCAGTCCCCTCCCCCCACAGTTAGAATCACCTCCTTAGGTCATACATTAACCCCTCGAGCGCCCCCTAGTGTTAACCCCTTCCCTGCCAGTCACATTTACACAGTAATCAATGCAATTTTATAGCATTGATCGCTGTATAAATGTGAATGGTCCCAAAAATGTGTCAAAAGTGTCCGATGTGTCCGACGCAATATCGTAGTCACAATAAAAATTGCAGATCGCCGCCATTACTAGTAAAAAATAAATAAATAATAAAAATGCTATAAATCTATCCCGTATTTTGTAGACGCTATAACTTTTGCGCAAACCAATCAATATACGCTTAACGCAATTTTTTTTTACCAAAAATATGTAGAAGAATACGTATCGGCCTAAACTGAGGAAAAAATTTGTTAAAAAAAAAAAAAAAAATGGATATTTATTATAGCAAAAAGTAAAAAATATTGTGTTTTTTCAAAATTGTCCCTCTTCTTTTGTTTATAGCGCAATAAATAAAAACCGCAGAGGTGATCAAATACCACCAAAAGAAAGCTCTATTTGTGGGGAAAAAAATGCAAAAAATTTAATTAAGGTGCAGTGTAACATGACCGCGCAATTGTCATTCAAAGTGCGACAGCGCTGAAAACTGAAAAATGGCTTGGACAGGAAGGGGGTGTAAGTGCCCTGTATTGAGGTGGTTAAGCTCTATGACAGGGCAACAGGCTATACATATAGTGTTATGGTTTACGAGGTAAGAGATAGTCAAGTGGAGCCCGAGAACTGCTCAGACTACATAGGGAGCACTGGCAAGATTGTTTGGGACTTGGTGTCACCCTTTTTCGGAAAGGGGTACCACTTGTACGTGGACAATTATTACACGAGCGTGCCACTGTTTAGTCACTTGTTTGATCATGGAATTGGCGCATGTGGCACCATGCGATCTAATCGCTGGGGTTTTCCCCAACGGCTTGTAGAATCCCAGCTTCCCAACAATCTCCCTGGGAGGGAGAGCCCGCTTAAAGTGTAGTAATTAGCTCGCAGTGAAGTGGAGGGATAATCAGAATGTTTTCATTCTGTCCTCCCTTCACGCAGATACAATGGTCCAAATTCCAACGGGGACTGGTGTTGTGGAGAAACCCCTCTGTGTCCACCAATACAACCTTAATATGGAAGGGGTGGACCTCAACGACCAGTTGATGGCGCCGTACTTAACTGCTCGTAAGGCCGGACGCTGGTACAAAAAAAGTGACTGTATACCGATTTCAATTGGCTCTGCTGAACGCTTATGTGCTATACAAAGCATCAGGACAAACTGGATCCTTCCTTAAATACCAGGAAGAGATCATCACAGCCCTTCTGTTTCTAGACGGTACTGTGCCCCAACTTCCCAGCGCAAATGCAGTGAGCCGGCTGCAAGAGAGGTATTTTCCATATGCCATCCCTAGTACCCCTACCCAACGAACCCCCCCAAAGATGTAGTGTCTGTGGAAAATGCGGATATAGGCGTGACAGCCGCTATTATTGTCCCCCCTGTCCTGGCCTTTGCATCAGTGAATGTTTCGAACGCTACCACACGATAGTGGAGTATTAGCATAGGGTACAGCACCGCCCAGCCTAGGGCACGCTTTCACAGGGTTTCCAAAGATGCCATCACATTTTGAGACCCGAACCTGGAACCGTTAGTTACAGTTACAAATACAAGTGAAAAAAAAGTTTGTGTGTGTATATATATATATATATAGCCAAAAATAGTTGTTTTATTGTTCTTCTTTCTCTATTCTCTCTCTGTTGTTCTCTCTATTATTCTGCTCTGTTTTACTGTATTTCATAACTGCAATGTTTTATAATGTTTGCTTTTAGCAAACACTAAAACTGCCTCAAATGAACTCACATTCAAATAAAAACTGGTAGGCACAACACACTTCACAGTACTATGGAAAACAGCACGGCACACTGAACAGGATACAAAGCGAAACCACAACACACGGCTCTGTGCGGCCAAACACGAGAGTGGGAGGCCTTAATAGCTGGTGAGTTTGAATTTCAGAAGGGAGTGGAATCACGTCACTGAGGTGTGGTGAAATTTGCGGATCACAGCAGAACGATTTTCAGGACACCTGCACTTTCTTCTTGGAGTGGTGTTTTCTTGTCACACATTATCATCACTGTTTTTGTGGACTATTTTTGGATTTTTTTTATTTCACTTTGGACTTATATATTATTATATTATATTATTTTAGTTTTAGTTTTAGTTTTCATATACTATTTTATTTTCAGTTTTTATATATTTTTTATATATTTTTCAAGTGATTATATATTGTAGGAACTATTTGTATTTTTTCACGTGGTGTATGGTAATATATATTCATCACATAAAAGTTGGAATATTGGGGGGCATTTATTTTGTTGTACACACGGGAGTGTTCTATTCATTTAGATCACTAATGCTATATGTGTTATAAGAGTGAGTGCTAAGTTATGATGCATCACCTTTGAGATTCAGCATATCTCTAACTCATCCCAAAGTACTAAGAACGGTGGGGTTTCAAGCAATTTTTTATTTTTTTTCCATCATTGTTCTAGTTAGCGCCGCTATCCATCTGCACCATTGGAGGGGGGATTCTGTTTATATATAAACCGGTGATCGGCTTTTTTTTCTCCTCACACTGTCAGCGTGAGGAGAAAAGAAAAACGATTACCGAGCTTTTGTTTGCATCATGTGATCACCTGGCAATGGCTGACAGCTGATTACATGGAAAGGGGCCGGGATCGGCCCCTTACTCGGATCTGTGATCACCTGAGTCTCCGTGACTCGTGATCACAGCAGGCGCACTGCGCGCCCTGCAGGGTGCGCGTGCACAGGGGAGAATGTCCCATGACGGCCTCCCGGAAATTGAGGTCCGCGCTGTGGCCGTCATTCGGCTATGGCCCGGACCTCAAGTGGATAAAAAGGAGCTCAAATGCGCTCTCACAGGTGATGAATAGACTCCCATCAACCTATGATTTGTCTCCTGGTTAGCCTGGTACACATGGACAAATTTGCCACCAACTGCACCTTTAAGCAGCTCCATGGTATGCCAGACAATCCATATATAAAGAGATAGGGAACTCTCTCATAGTGTAGTAGGATTCATTTAATGAAAAAAGCAATAAAAATACACTTACATGACAATCTAAAACACAAGCATGTTATTTTACACTAGGAACGACGGTTTGCGTTCCATCTGTATTCCAAACAGTGAAAGTGACGTGTTCCGGAAGTCCAGGCCTACAAATTTCATCATGATTATTAAGAACTAAGCAATGCTCATTAACACGCCTATAGCAGTTATAATGTTTTTATGACATTTTTTTTATTGAGTTTATAAAGTGTTAAAGCCTTAATAATGCTGGATAAATGCTCATTAAAGTGTTGCATTTCTAATGGGAAGTGCTTAAGGGGGAAGTGATTATCTACTCTGAGGTGTGGTTAGGTTGTAGTGTGATAGCAGAAATTTTTGTGAATACTCAGTTGGCTTGGTCCAGCTCAATTTGCTGAAACAAAAAGCTTTGCCACTGCAATAATGATCAATGCCTCTGCTCCTACCTGGCACTGGCAGTATTGCTGGCTGGCTTGATGCTTTCCTTGCACACAGCAGCAAATGGTGTTACCATGGTTGCTGTGTAGAAACAAGAAGTAGCTGTAGCTGCTCTGTTCTAGTTCTCGATTTCCCACTGCATTGTGGGATACAGAAACCTCCACTGCCTTTCCCCAAAGTGCACAGCTAACACTTTATAAATCGTATGGGTGCGGTTAAAGTACAGTTATAGAGCGTTACCATTGAAATCAATGAAGGTGGCTGATAAGCATCGATGCCTTGTGAAATCGACATGCTGCTTAATTTTTAACACAACGCTACTGCTCCTGTGTGAACAGGACTGTGCAATGCCATTGTAATATACATGGCAAATGTAGGACGGTTAGGAGACTTTAACCACTTAAGCCTGGACCATTTGGCTGCCTAAAGCCCAGAGGACTTTTTACAATATGGCACTGCGCTGCTTTAACTGGTAATTGTGCGGTCATGCAATGCCTTACCCAAACAAAATTTGCGTCCTTTTGTTCACACAAATAGAGCTTTCTTTTGATGGTATTTGATTGCCTCTGCAGTTTTTATTTTTTGCGATATAAACGGAAAAAGACCAAAAATTTTGAAAAAAATATTTTCTATTTTTTGACATAAGAAAAATCCATTAAACTCAATTATATATTTAAGCCAAAATGTATTCAGCCACATGTCTTTGGTAAAAAAAAATGTCCATAAGCGTATATTTATTGGTTTGCGCAAAAGTTATAGCGTCTACAACTAGGGTACATTTTCTGGAATTTACATAGCTTTTAGTTTGACTGCCTATCTCATTTCTTGAGGTGCTAAAATGGCAGGGCAGTACAACCCCCCCCCCCCTCCCAATGACCCCATTTTGGAAATAGACACCCGAAAGAAATGAGAGGCATGTTGAGCTCATTGAATATTTAATTTTTTTGTCCCAAGTGATTGAATAATGACAAAAAGAAAAAAAAAATTTACAAAAAGTTGTCACTAAATGATATATTGCTCACACATGCCATGGTTATATGTGGAATTGCACCCAAAAATACATTTTGCTGCTTCTGAGTATGGGGATACCACATGTGTGGGACTTTTTTGGGAGCCTAGCCGCATACGGGGCCCCGAAAACCAAGCACCGCCTGCAGGATTTCTAAGGGAGTAAATTTTTTATTTCACTTCTCACTACCTATCACAGTTTTGAAGACCATAAAATGCCAAGATGGCACAAACCCCCCCCCCCCCCCAAATGACCCCATTTTGGAAAGTAGACACCCCAAGCTATTTGCTGAAAGGCATGGTGAGTATTTTGCAGCTCATTTGTTTTTGAAAATGAAGAAAGAAAAGAAAAATGTGTTTTTTTTTTTTGTTTTTTTTTCTTTTTTCAATTTTCAAAACTTTGTGACAAAAAGCAAGGTCTGCAAAATACTCACCATACCTCTCAGCAAATAGCTTGGGGTGTCTACTTTCCAAAATTGGGTCATTTGGGGGGGGGGTTGTGCCATCTGGGCATTCCATGGCCTCCAAAACTGTGATAGGCAGTGAGGAGTGAAATCAAAAATTTACACCCTTAGAAAGCCTGAAGGCGGAGCTTGGTTTTCGGGGTCCCGTACGTGGCTAGGCTCCCAAAAAGTCTCACATGTGGTATCCCTGTACTCAGGAGAAGCAACAGAATGTATTTTGGGGTGTAATTTCACTTTTAATGAACTAAAACACACTATATTGCCCAAATGTTTGATGTAATAAAAAAAATGACCTTAGGCCGAGTACATGGATACCAAACAAGACATGCTTTAAAATTGCGCAGACAAACTACATACATTTTTAAAAGCCTTTACAGGTTACTTTTGATTTACAGAGGAGGTCTACTGCTAAAATTACTGCCCTCGATCTGACCTTCGCGGTGATGCCTCACATGCATGGTGCAATTGCTGTTTACATATGACGCCAGACGGATGCTTGTGTTCACCTTTGCGCGAGAGTGGGGGGGGGGACAGGGGTGTTTTTTTGGGGTTTTTTTTTTTAATGTATTTTGCTTTTTTATTTTTAAACTGTTCCTTTCATTTTTTTTATTGTTATCTCAGGGAATGTAAATATCCCCTATGATAGCAATAGGTAGTGACAGGTACTCTTTTTTGAAAATATTGGGGTCTATTAAACATTAGATCTCTCCTCTGCCCTCAAAGCATCTGACCACACAAAGATCGGTGTGATAAAATGCTTTCCCAATTTCCCAATGGCATTGTTTACATCCGGCAAAACCGAAGTCATGAAATGCTCGTAGCTTCCGGTTTCTTAGGCCATAGAGATAATTGGAGCCGTTCTGGTCTCTGATCGGCTCTATTTTTTTTTTTTTCTCAAAAGTTTTTTATTGCGCACAAATTCAATATTTATTATTTATACAATATAGCCGATAGCAAAGTGACGTTCAAGTCTAAATAAAGGTGTACATTTGACCAGCAATAATAAACATACATATTCAATGCACCGACATTTAGGTTAATGAGTTCTCCATCTTTATCACTCATTTGGTATATGTGCTTTTTTTAAACCAGAAAAAAACAAAAACCTGTATATTTCAACCAGTAACTTCTCCCTTCCCACCCCCCCACCCCCCCACCCCCACACCCCCCACCCCCCACCCCCCACCCCCACGAAGTCTGTCTTTGGTAGAATGATCCAGAAGATGAAAACAAAAACTAAAAAGTCCTCTTCACATCAGACAGAAGATTCAGCTTCATTGTCAACCCTCTGCTTAGTCACTTCCTGGAATAAAAAATTCTACCAAAAAAATATTTATCCCTCACCTTCCAGGGTATCAGCAGAGGCAACCCATCGAAACCATACTTTTTGAAATTTCTTAGAGGCCCCCCTAGCTTCGTAAGTCATTTTATACATCAAAACATCAGCGTTAATTACTTTTTTCCACATCCCCAGCGTCAGCAGTTCGTCATGTATCCATCTTCTGGCAATAAGCTTTCTTACTCCAAAAAATAAAATCCTTAGAAATAACTTTGTGTGTGTGCTCATTTCTTCTTGTCCAAATACCCTGAGGAGACACCTTAAGGGAGAGCAAATATTTGGCAAGTCGAACTGTTCCGAAATGAATTCGGTCACCTGTGACCATAGTGGTCTCACCTTTTCACACTCCCAAATCATGTGTAGAAAAGTACCCTCCGCCCCCCTACACTTTATGCATAGACGGGAATCGGCTGTATGCCATAAGTCTAGTAGGCGTATAGTACTGCTGATGGAGGAACCGCAATTGAATCATTTTATCCATAGAAGAGACAACAGATAAGAGATATGTATCTAACACCTCCTGCCACATTTCTTCCGACAACTCAGGGATAATCGTGACCCAGCGTTCCATGGATCTAGAGGTTGTAGTCACCACCCCCGGACCCACTGCCCCATAGTATCTAGAAATTCTTTTTGTCGGATCCGGATCTATCAGAACCTTCTCCAAGTCAGTATTCTGGACTATAATTTCATCAGCGCCAAACTGCGCGAGCGCGGCATGACGTAATTGGACATACCGAAAGTACCAGTTCTTCGGTATTCCAAAATTCTCTCTCAGCTGTGCAAATGTACAGAAATGATTATCCTGATATATGTGGTGTAGGTATTTATGCCATGTCTAGCCCAAGAATTATGTCCATCAGGCAATTTCAAAAACTCTGCAAGTGTCTTATTATACCATAGAGGGCTATTCGGTGATAGCCACAATGGATCATCCTTCCTCCGCCTAGAGCATATGTAAAACACTTTCCCCGGTAATGCAGTTACGGATCCCATCTCCCTCCCTGGTATCCCTTTCCTATACAGCATTTTTTGAAGTGTTTCCTGCGAGGAAGCAAAGGCAGCCTCCAACAGGGTGGTAGCATTGGGTGTTAGAGGAAAGAGTCGCCAGTGCAAAAAGGACAACTGTGACGCCATAAAGTAAGACCGCAGGTCAGGTAAAGCCATCCCACCCATTGTAACTGGCAGTTTTAAAATTGCCAGGGAAACCCTGGGTGCCTTAGAGCCCCAAAGAAAACCCACAATAATGGAGTCTATATTTTTAAAGACCTTCAGAGTCACTAAAACCGGAGAGTTCGAAAGAATGTAAAGGAATTTAGGCAGGAAAATCATTTTAAATAGATTTATCCGTCCCAGTATGGTAATCGGTAAATTCTGCCATTTCCGTACATTCTCCCAAAAGTTTTGTATAACCGGCATCAGATTTTTCTCCAGAAACGTAGAGATGGGAAGCTGAATCTCAACCCCCAAATACCTAAAAGAAGTGGACAGTGGAATGGGACAGTCCGTCGGGACCTCCACCTCCCCGTCGATAGGGAAGATAGAGGACTTTTTCCAATTAATCTGGAATCCAGAATACTCACCAAATTCCTGAATCTATCAGAAAGCTTCTGAGAGTGAGGGCCCTGGATCCTGTAAATATAGCAACATGTCATCCGCATAAATCGAAACTCGCTCCTCAAACTCTCCCAATCTCAGTCCCACCAAGTGCGGTGTGGCTCTCAGTTTGACTGCTAACGGCTCTATTGCCAAGGCAAACAGGAGGGGCGAGAGCGGACACCCCTGCCTGGTACCTCTAAAAATGGGAAAGGAGTCCGAGACTATGCCATTTACCCTTAATCTTACCAATGGATCCGTATAGAGTAACCTCACCCAAGAGATAACAGGGGCCAAACCCATACGACTCCAGGAGATGAAACAGGTATGTCCACTCTACAGAGTCAAAGGCTTTCTTTGTATCCAAAGAAGCCACTATTCTAGTCTTTGAGTTGTCCTGGGCTGTCTGAAGGTTTATAAAAAGTCTCCTAATATTCATCTGTGCACATTGACCTTGAATAAAGCCAGTTTGGTCAGCATCCACCAAGTTTAGTACAACTGATTGCAATCTACCTGCTAATATTTTTGCAAGGATTTTTGTGTCCATATTCATCAATGAAATCGGACGATATGAATCACATTCTTGAGGGTCTTTACCCCCCTTAGGTATTAGTACAATCAAGGCTTCCCTCATAGAAGGAGGGAGTCTACCATCCGATCTAGCTGTATTAAAAACTTTTAATAGGTGTGGGGCCATACCGTAGCGAAAGGTATTGTACCATTCCGAAGGAAGGCCATCCAGTCCAGGTGCCTTCCTAGGCGGAAAGGAGGCAATCGCCTTCTCTACCTCCTCCACCGTAATGCCCGCTTCTAGAGCAGTACTGTCTTCCTCTGTCTATCTAGGTAAATCAACATCAGCTATGTAAGTCCCCAATTTCTCCAGTTCCAAGGGAGTACAAGAGCTATATATTTTTTTATAAAAGCGAGCAAAAATGTCTAGGATAGCGGCCGAGTCACATATTTCAACCTTAGAATCATCATACACTGACTTAATATACACCGGAACATAGTCTGGTCTCGCCAAGTATGCCAGAAGCCTGCCATTCTTGTCTCCAAATTCAAATATGCGTCTACGTTGTGCAAGATTTAATTTTGTGGTACGATCTGTGAGGATCGTCTTGTACTCCCCTGTTCTGGTTTGTAAAGTCAGTAGCTTCTCTGTAGTGGGGTCTCTAACATACTCAGCTTCCGTCAGTGTCACCTCAGTCTCCTTAAGTTGTACCTCTGAAGCCAGTTGTTTTTTAAAACCTTGAACTTCCGTCATGAACACCCCTCGCAGCGTGGCCTTAAAAGCCTCCCATTGGAGAAGTGTGGATGCGGAGCCAGCATTTTCTGCCCAAAAATGTTTGGTCGTCTCTGTACATTTGATTTTAATATATTCCTCCTGAAGCCAACTAGCCTCCATTCGCCATAGTCGTAGACCCGGCTTCGGTCCTAAATTAAGTTCCAGTAACATAGGGGAATGATCCGATAAAGCTCTGGGCAAATAGGAAACCCCCTGAACCAAATGCATACCGTCTCCCTCAGTCAGGATAGTGTCTATTCTGGACAGCGTCTTATGCGTTTCGGAGTAGCAGGAATATTCCCGCACACCAGGGTGATGGAAACGCCAGACATCTCTGAAGCCATGTGCAGACAACCATCCCGCTAAAGGAGCCGCTGTGCCAGACACCGCTCCTAGTCTATCCAGAGCTGGCTCTGCCACAGTATTGAAATCACCTAATATATAGATCCTCCCCTCCGCCACCTCATAAATTATTTGTAGCATATCATCTAAATGAGCTAATGAAAAGGGAGGAGGTACATATAAATTCACTATTGTTAGAAATGTATTCATCACCTGGACCACTAATACCACAAACCTCCCTTTAATATCAGTCCGAACTGCATGTATCGAAATAGGCATAGCCTTAGTAAATAGAGTGGAAACCCCCCTTGCGTACGAAGAGTAAGTAGCATGATAGGCCCCAGCAATATGTGCCCGCTTTAATGAGAGAACCCTGGAGCCCTGTAGGTGTGTTTCCTGGAATAATATTATATGGGGCTTGTGTTTCTTGATATAATCAAAAATCAAAGAGCGCTTGAATTTAGAATTGAGGCCCCGCACATTCCAGGCCAAAATTTTGAGACTAACCGCCATATCTGTAATTTGAATAGCAGGCAGACCTCCCCATCTCACATGACCAATCCAGCCACCCAGATGGGCTCCAGTCTTCTCCCATCACTCGCAAAGGGCGAAACAAGTAGAACATTTGAAGTGACTTCCTGCAAACGCAGACGATGCGAACCATCCCTACCAAAGACAGACTTAAAAACCCCCAGAAATTGTAACTTCCAATCTTTCCCCACCCCCCTCCCTGCACCCAGTCCCAACATACCAGGCACTTTTTTCCCATAACCACAATGTAAATTAGCAGCAGAGATGCGACTTACACCAGTCACATAAGGCAAGTTACTGAGGAGTAACAGTGCCACTTGGCATCAAAAAACAATAAAATAATAAAGTCAGTAAAAAACTTTTTTTTTCCCCCCCAAAAATAGAAAAAAAACACTTTCTCCCAACAAAAAAGTTTTTTTGAAGTAAACTGCAGCTCAAGAGCAGTCCGTAGACACTGCATATCTTTTTGGCACAGGGCAGCAGCAATATAAAACCAAAAAAAAAAAAAATCCCTTCCAGGACAACTAGTGTCTATAGAAAAGTCCTCCAGGAAAAAAAATGTAAAAAACTTTCCAGGAACAAAACAAGAAGGATCAATGTTCCCCCTCCCCTTCCTCCCCCAAATAACAATCAGGGAGAAATTGCATCTGCAATGCCGGACCTCCTGTTCCAGCAATATTTCAACATGAAGAAAAAATTATGTTACAGCAAAAAATCAATAAGAGAACAAAAGAATAAAAAAGTAGAAAGAAAAAGGGGGAAGAGGAGCCGGAGGGGGGAAGGAGAGAGACACCACAAGATACAGTCAAATAGGCAGTCACTATCGTTTCCGTTTGGTATACACTCACCCAAAAAAACTTGCTCCACATATTTCCACTTTCATCAACTCTGATCGGCTCTATGGTCAACTGGAGGAACCACCGGCTACATTCTCAGGTTCCCTGTTGGGACAAGAGAGCCTGAGAAAACCATGGAAGACTGTGGGGGGGACATTCCTTCCCACTGCTTGTAAAAGCAGTCTAGAGGCTAATTAGCCACTAGGATTGCTTTTACATGAAAGCCGACCGCTGGCTGAGAAGAATTATACCAAGATGATACCTAAACCCGCAGACATCATTCTGGTATAACCACTCAAAGTCCAGCAACATACCGGTATGTTGCTGGTCCTTGTTGGGCATATATTGTAGTCGTTTTTTTTTATGCAGCCTGTGGGCTGAACGAAAAAAAGAGATTGAGATTGATCGGTGGGTATGCCCACCATTAGAATACCTCCCTTCATCCACCCACTTCTAATGATGGGCATACATGCACCATTTTGTTTTTAACTGTGGTGGTGAAATCACCTCCTACAGCACTGGAGTCACGGCTTTATGTATCGTTGGAGCAAACGCACTGCAACTGAATGGCGTACCTGCTAAGCAAATGATGGTTAACAATAAAACAAAGAAACATTACAGTATAACAGTAAGACATACCATACATGCAAAGCATATACAAAAAAAAATAGTAAAAAATAAAACATTTTTTAACGCAATCTGTGCCTAAAATATATATATGCCGAAGCATGGGGGCATCTGCCCCAAAAGTTGGGAGCAAGTCGCTCCTCCATCCCTTCTGCCTCCAAGAGCATATATGCTCTTTTTTTTAACTGTGGTGGTGAAATCACCTCCTACAGCGCTGGAGTCATGGCTTTTTGTATCGTGGGAGCAAACGCTGTTGCTGTCAAGATAAATCCGCGCTGCAGCTGAATGGCGTACCTAAAAACAAACAAATGGTTGACAATAAAACACAGTAAGCAGCAAAGTATAAAAAAATTGCATACCTGACAAGCAAACATGATAAAACATAATAACAATAAAACATTGCAGAATAGAATACAGTAAAAAAGCGCATAACAGAAGAGAGAGAGAGAGAGAACAATAAAACAACTTTTTTTTTTTTATATATATATATATTTTTGGGGTTTTTAATTTTTTTTTTTACTTTTTTTTTTGTAACGGTTCTAGGTTCGGGTCTCTCATCTGGCATCTTGGGAGACCCTGTGAAAGTGTGTCCTAGTCTGTGCAGTGCTGTACCCTACGCTAATACTAAACAACTAGTGTATGGTAGCGTTCAAAACATTCACCAATGCAAAGACCAGGATTGTCAGGACAGGAGGGACAATAATAGCTGATGTCACACCTATATCCACGCTTGCTGCAGACACAACATCTTCTTTGGGGGCTCGTTGGGTAGGGGTACTCGGGAGGACATAGAGAAATGCCTCTCATGCAGCCGGTTTACTGCATTTGGATTGGGAATTTGAGGTGGAGCACCGTCTGGAAACAGAACAGCTCTGAGGATCTCTTCCTTGAATTTAAGGAAGGATCTAGTCGTCAAGAAGCTCTGTATTGCACACGAGCGTTCAGCAAAGCCATTTGAAATAAATAAACAGACACTTTTTTTGTACCAGCGTCTGACCTTACGGGCAACTAGGTACGACGCCAACAACTGGTCATTGAGGTCCACCCCTCCCATATTTTGGTTATATTCGCGGACACAGAGGGGTTTCTCCACAACACCAGTCGCCGTAGGAATTTGGACCGTCGTGTCTGCATGAAGGGAGGAAAGAAAGAAAACATTCTTATTATCCCTCCACTTCACAGCGAGCAAGTTATTACACTTCAAGCAGGCTCTCTCCCCCAGCCTAAGACGGGAATCTACAAGCCGCTGGGGAAAGCCCCGGCGATTAGATCACACGGTGCCACATGCGCCAATGTGATGATTAAGTGACTAAAAAGTGGCATACTCGTGTAAAAATTGTCCACATACAAATGGTACCCCTTTCCGAATAAGGGTGAAACCAAGTCCCACGCAATCTTGCCAGCGCTCCCTGTGTAATCTGGGCGATTTGGCAGCCCTACGTGACTATCTCTTCCCTTGTAAACCATAAAACTACATGTATAGCCTGTGGCCCTGTCACAGAGCTTATACATCTTGACCCTGTATCTGGCACGCTTTCTGGGAAGATACTGTTTGAAAAACAAGCGGCCAGAAAACTTAATCAGGGACTTATCAACGCAGACAACTTGATGGGGAGTAAACAAGTCTGCCAAACATTGAAGTGGTTTACGAGGGGACGAATTTTGTAGAGCCGATCGTATCCAGGGTCTCCACGAGGACGACGGAGTTCATTGTTGTTGAAATGCATGAACCGCAAGATCTACTCGTATTGTGCCCTGGTCATGGAGGCAGAGAACACGGGCATATGGTAGATTGGGTCAGTGGACCAATATGACCGCAACATACTAATTTTAACTATGCCCATGTCGAGGGATAGGCCCAGAAAGGTCTTAAATTCGGAAACCGTAATTGGTTTCCAATCTCTGGCAAGGGAGGACTGGGGATTAGTGGCAATGTATTGACTAGCATACAAATTACTTTGGTCCACAATAGATCTATAGAGATCTTTGGTGAAAAACAGCGAATAAAAATCAAGTGACGTAAAATCAACTGTTTCCACCTGAATGCTGGGTTGGCCAGTGAATGGGGGAAGTACGGGTGCTGCAGAAGTGGTGGGTTCCCAATTAGGAATGGCAAATGCAGCAGGAAGGGCACTATGGGCTCGACGGGCCTGTCTTTGTCTTCTTGGTAGCAGCGGGACACTACTTGTGCTTGCCACCTCTCCAGCTTGAACTGCACTTATGGGACTCGCCATGTCACCACGTGTTACTGCAGTGCTAGTTTGACTACGACCAGGGTGTACTAGGCCGCTGGTGCTTGCCAGCTCACTAGAAGGATGAGCGGCACTAGTACTTCTCTGCTCCATATGAGAGCCCAGGGTCTGGTACGCCTGACCTTGGCAGGGACCACAACTCCGTCGTCAGAGCTATCTGTCATGGAGCCGCTGTCGTCTACAGGATCGTGTTCTGAGCCTGAATCTGACAGATGAATGACTTCCTCTTCACTATCTGTCATGCTTAGAAACGTGTAGGCCTCTTCACTAGTGTACCTTCGATTTGCCATTTTGGGCTCTAAATTTACTGGCACACTAGTGAGACTCACAGGTAAAAAAAGCTCCCAGGCTGTCAGCAACTGTAACAAACGCTACCAAAAAAACTGTTAGCAATCGCAGGGATCAGGTCTGACTCTGCAAACGCTGCAGTTATTGGTGTTGTGTTTTGTAAGTGACAGTGATCGATCAATGCTGCACTTGGGTGGGCTGGGCGGAGGGGCAAAACGCAGGTGCTAGCAGGTATCTGGGCTGATCCCGCTAACACTGCGTTTTTGGTAACCCTAAACTGCTGGGGACGCTAGTATAGATCTGATCAGATCAGATATTGATCGGTTCAGATACTATACCACTAAGGGAAGTGTATGCTGCGTGAATGGGTGTTAGCGGTACTCGCACTAATCTGACGCTGCCTAGGGCGACACAGACCCTAACTGACCCTAAAACCTAACTGCTATCACCTGCCCGGGCGATCAAGGGGTTAAACCTTTATTGGGTAATAAAAGGCGGGTATAAAGAACTAACTAACCAGCGTCACCCGTAACACTTATACGGTGATCACTGGTGAAAGGGTTAATTAGGGGGCAATCAGGGATAAAACCTTTATCAGGTAGTATATGGGGGTACCTGACGCTATGAAAAGCTGGCGGTGAACCTAAATACCTACCTGGCTAACTAGCATCACCTGTGACACTAAGACGGCGATCAGAAAAAAGATCGCTTAGTGACACTGGTGACAGGGGATGAAAGGGTTAACTGGGGGTGATCAAGGGGTTAAACCTTTATTGGGGGGGTTAGGGGGTATCCTAGACCTAAAGGGGCCTACCACTAACTGCCCTAACACTTATAACAGTCACAAATGACACCAATGCAGTAATCAGTAAAAAAATAAAAACTGCTATTGGTGTCACTGTGACAGGAGGGTGATCCGGGGGGGGGGGGGGGGGGGGTGTTATGTGCCTAGGTGTGCTAGTGTTAGTGTAGTGTTGGTGCAGACTCACTGTGATGTCTACTCTCCTCAGAAGCCGGAACGAAAAGGCTCCACGATGATAGATGACATCACTTCCTCTGCTTCTGTTTACAGTTCAGAAGCAGAGGAAGCTTCTCGTTCACCAGGAGCGATTGTGAGGGAGAGGTCATGAATCAGTGGCCTCCTCCTCAGGACCGATCGCTCTCCCCGCCCGCGGGAGGGGAGTAACGTACCCATGCGTTTCTCTGCCTGCCAGTGTCATTTTGCCGACGTATATCGTCGTGAGGCGATCGGCAAGTGGTTAAAAATGCTGAATAAATGCCGTCCAGTTATTGTGTGAACAAGCTCTAAATTGATCCTTTTTATTGTGATGGCTGGTTCTTTATCTGACATATCTGAGGGAGGCTATAGGGGGAACAAGAAAAAGCTGAGATACCTATTGTATAATCAGAACTTTTTTTCAGCGGGAATGTGGGGGAGCACAGTTCCGGCACCTCCAGCAGTGATTACATGTAATGGCACAGAACGCTGGAAGGTTTATGATGCTGGCTGCTAGGGGATCTATTCTAACTAGTGGGGATCTGTTTTTGCATGGGGGTCTATTTTTGCTTAGGCTGTCTTCTGTTGCTGAGGGATCAGTTCTTGCTGGGAGGGATCTACTGTTGAGGAAGAGGTCTATTGTTGCTGGGGTGGATCTATTGTTGCTGAGGTGGTATTTTTTAATGGGGCCCATGGTTTTTGGGTGGGGTATAATGCTGTGTGAGGGGTCTATTATTGCTGGGGTGAGGTCTTTTGTTGCTAGGGGGATATATTGTTCAATTTTTTGTGAGGGATGCTCCATTGTTGGTGGGTGGTTCTGTTTTTGTTGGGAGATTCTAGTGTGGCTGGGATGGGGGTCTATTTTTTCAGGGGGGGGGGGGCTTTTGTTGCTGGCTGCATCAAATTGCATACACATTGCTTAACACCACAAAAGAAAACAGGGTTCTGTATTCTCTAAAAGCAGTGGTACTGGGAGGTGAGTAGGGGGTGGAACCAAGAGACAGTACTTGGAGGTGGATAGGGAGTGGAGACAAGAGGTGACTTAAAAGGAGGGGAGTTCCTGCACCTATTCTCTGAGGAAAAAAAGCCCTGCGTATAACTCTCCAGTTGCCTGTATCATAAGCAGTTTTCACTAAGGGCAACTTCTGCCTATGCAGGTTTTTCAGCATATATACTCAGCTTCAATTTGCCCAACTTTACATTAATTACCAAAAACATGATTATATACAGTGTTATTGTCTTTTAGAGAACACCCATAAGATGTGATTTAGTTTACCTCTTAGAACCCCAGCCCTTCGATGTAGCACAATACTAACCTGCAGAGCCTGGTGAAATCTTAGTAAAATTTGTGGCACACATGGAGGTGAACAAGTAAATAATGCATGCCTGTTTCTGACTTTTTATTTTGACAGGTTATGAAGTTTCTGAAGGAGGAAGTGATTCCACTACTGACACCATACCAGAGCAAAATGGATGTGAAAATTGAACTTGACCTATGATTGTGTTAGAGAGATACTTATTTTGAAAATAAAATGAACAAACTAGTTCCTGTGTTTTGTTTCATGATTGAGATCCTACAACTACATTTTCTGTTTATAGTTTTTATTTTAGTTTACTTTTATATAGAACATGCAAACCTATAGTATTACCAGGTATAACAAGACTTTCCCATGATTCATGGTTTATTTAAGCAAACCTATAATTAGAGAAATATGAGGGACTCAGATTATGCTCATTCTCTTGTTTCGATACTTCCAAAGCTGGCCATACATGGCTTAGTTTTTTTTATTGTTTTGTTCAGTCAATGGGCTGAGCGAAAATAACTGAACCAATTTACCTTTCTGCTCATTCAAGGTGGATATGGGAATCCTTCCTGCTGTGCCTATTCTGACAGCGGAGGAGTCAGCTGGACTACTTTGCTGTCTGAATAAACTGATCAGCGCTGTAACATATTTGTGAATGGGCGATAAGTGGATCGACTGCTTTGGAACAGAATCGGCCTTAGATTAATGGAATTTCAGGCAGTCCCTGCTGAACCAGCTGAATTATACTCTATCTATGTCCAGCTTAAGTCACGGAACCTGGACAAATAAAATTTAAACTTCCATTTCTACACATTTGTTCTGAGAACTAATCAAAGTAAGAGCCTTGATAAGTTATCCAATCCATGAAAATTTTCAGGAAATTACAGCCTTCGTGTTTGTGTTAGGTTTCCTTTTAAGGCCGGGGTCGGCAAACTGACGATCACAATCTACCTGTCAACCGCAGGGAGCCGACAGGTAAATCACAATCAGGGCTGTGCTGATGCTTCCCTCAGTCTCCGCTGGCTCTGCTTTCTGTTCACTAGCAGAGCGGAGTGAGAGGCAAAACCATGCTGGATGGAGGGCGGGAGCATGGCAGCTGCTTGAGTTAACTTAGCAAGTTAACCAGCAGGTAATTGGTTGCTAGGCGGTCCTGTTATTCAAGGAGCACATTGACGTCCTGGGAATATTGGAGGCCTGATTGGACAGCTCATACTACTGGGCTGCTAATATTGAGAGGGACATAATTGGCAAAAGAGGGGAAAGGGAATTCACATATGTGAAGATTAGCCTGAAAGTGAGTTTGTGAGATACTTTGACTGGAAAGTGCACCAAATACTAAATTACTTATAATAGTATGAGTAAATAGTAAAGGATGAGGAAGAGTCTTTACTCCTTTCACAGACTAAAATAGCTGTGAAGCAGTGCAGTGTTATTGATTAATCAAATAGAACTGCACACTTAACAAAAGCTTGTCATTTATTAAAACACATTGTATGACAGTTTCATGGAACAGCGAGTGAAAGCCCACTCGAGGGAAAATGCTCTGTTGGATCTATTAGTTTCAAGCAACTCAGAGCTCAATACAGCTGTGCAAGTTAGAGACAACTTGGACAAAAGTATCCATGGTGTAATCAAATTTATCATAAGTTACAGGAAAGAAGTATGTTATGACAAGAACTCTAAATGTCAAGAAACCTAACTTCCATAAGCTTTGCTCCTATCCTTACTGCACAACACAGTATTTGCTTTGTTGCAAAGTGCACAAGGCAATTGGTTTTTTAAAGATTAACTAAACAAGTGCGTTAGTCATTGTATCTAATTGGATAACAAACGTAAGATAACAAAATTAAAACCTATGTGGCTAAATTCTACTGTACAAAAAGAAAGCGAAAAAACGGACACGGCATTCCAGTTAGAAAAGAAATACAGCAAGTGAGCAACTAGGGCAGCTAAAATAGAATACAAGAAACACATTACGACAGCAATACAAAACAATACACCATATATACTCGAGTATAGGTCGTTCCGAATATAAGCCGAGGCCCCTAATTTACCACAAAAAC
The DNA here is from genome assembly GCA_037952925.1 of Lithobates clamitans. Classification (NCBI taxonomy): domain Eukaryota; kingdom Metazoa; phylum Chordata; class Amphibia; order Anura; family Ranidae; genus Lithobates; species Lithobates clamitans. The sequence continues at coordinate 876,053 of JBBGZY010000209.1, forward strand.
TGCAAAAAACGTATTGACCCGAGTATAAGCCGAGGGTGAGAAATGCAGCAGCTACTGTAGTTGAAAAAGAGGGTCAATAATGCTCATCTGCAGCTGCATGCCTCCCTGTGTCCTGTGCATGTGTTCTGTGCAGCCTACCTGTGTCCTGTGCAGCCTACCTGTGTCCTGTGCATGTGACGCTGTGTCCTGTGCAGCCTACCTGTGTCCAGTGCATGCCTCCATGTGGCGATCTGCAGCCTCCATGTGCAGATCTGCATCCACCGATCAGCTTGTCATAATAACATTCGGCAGCCATTCCACTGTTCAAAAGCCACGCCTCCTCCTCGTCTGTGATAGGAAGAACACTCCATTTCCCAGCAGTCAGCAGACAGCCTATCACGGACATTCTCTCATCCTCATACCACGGACGAGGATGAGAGAATGTCCGTGATAGGCTGTACACTGATTGGGAAATTGAGTGTTCTGCCTATCACAGACGAGGAGGAGGCACGGCTTTTGAACAGTGGAATGGCCGCCGTCTGTCTGCATGACACGCTGATCATGTAGGCAGACAGCGATGACTCGAGTATAAGTTAAGGGGGCACTGTCATCCTAAAAAAAGGGCTGAAAATCTCGACTTCTACTCGAGTAATATGTTTTTAAATGTCTCAATAGTAAAAAAAAAAGGCATAGAAGATGAACATTTGAGTTTGGTAACGTTTTCTGTTCAGTTTTTACAGATGAAAAAATGGGTCTCAAATAAACAATACACAAAACACAATCACCTGTGGGTTGAATAGGCCGTGCCCTTTATTATAGGTATAATACTAATTTTATTTATTTTATTAATCATTTAAGATAGTAAAATGTAATATTCAATAACAATGTAATATCTTAAAGTATTACTTAACATACACATAGCTCAGCTATACAAGCTCGAGCTATTACTTTAAAATCAATATAAATTCACCCCTTGGTCAGTCAAGGGACAGCTAACAGAAGCAAGAAAATTTGACGTACAATGAAACAGACACCTCATAAACAGGGCCACGACAGGGAGGGAAGGGTGGGACAAGCTCTTTTCTTTGTTGTCTTCTTTCTTCTGCCTGTGTGACGCATCCTCCTTCTTATATAGGAACCTGCTCCTGCCAGAGGACCATTTAGTGGCTAACTGCCATTAATTTAAACCAATCTCAGTTAAGTATTTTTTTAATTTTTTTTTTTTTTTTAAATAAAACTTTATACAAAAAACACTTGTCTCTCGTGATCCCATATGTGGTGGGGGTGGGGACATGTTATGCCCCACCCCTCATGTTTATGGTATCATAGATAGAACTTGTACATCTCAAATAAACAATACACAAAACGCAATCCCTTGTGGGTTGAATAGGCTGTGCCCTTTATTATAGGTATAATACTAATTTTATTCATTTTATGAATCATTTAAGATATTAAAATGTAATATTCAATAACAATATCATATCGTAAAGTATTACTTAACATACACATAGCTCAGCTATACAAGCTTGAGCTATTACTTTAAAATCAATATAAATTTACCCACACGCCAGGCTTGCATTAACAAGACTGGCACACCCCAGGAGCCACAGCCAACAGGTTTGATTGTCCAGATTAAAAATATCTAAAGCTATTAGGGCTGCAACTAACGATTATTTTCATAATCGATTAGTTGGTCGATTATTGTTTTGATTAATCGATTAATCGGTTAATAACCTTTAAAAAAAAATGTGGTGCATAATTTAGTTAATATGTAAAGTTTTTTTTAAAAAAAGCAATTTATTCTTAAATATCTCTATGCAGTGGTAAATATAAACAACCAACTATATGGTTAGGGAGCAAAATATTGAATCCACTCTGAGAATAACAGACAGAAGAGATATACTGTATATACATTATTAGAGGAGATATACTGTATACACTATTAGAAGAGAAATACAGTTTCTTTGGCCAATTTGTTGGGCAGATTAAAAAATACAAATTGCTGCAAAAACGCATTACATGCTTTTCTGCAGCATCTCAATTGAAGTATATTGAACCAAAAAAGCACCGTTTTGCGTTAAAAAAAAGTCCTTGACTCTTTACAAATACGCTGCGGCTGAAAAAAAGCATAGATGTAAACGTGTCCCATAGAAAACCATGTTAAATGAACTGTAGTGTGTTTCTGCAAAAAGCACCAAAAAACACATAGATGTGAACCAGGTCTAAGACGTTTAGTAACATAATGGGGTTAAAAAAACTAAAATGAGCCCTTTATAGTACAAAAAAAGCAAATAATCGCTACTGTAAGGGGTTCGCTTTTTTTACTGTAGAACTGTGAAAGTAATATTTACAGCAGCGATTATTTGCTCTTTTTGTACAATAAAGTGCTAATTTTATTTTTAACCCCATTATGTTACTGGCCGATTAATCGATTATGAAAATAGTAATCGATTAATTTCATAATCGATTAGTTGTTTCAGCCCTAAAAGCTATATCTGACAAGTGGACCTTATCAGGTCTGTACAAACCTGGTAAGCCTCCTTCCAATTCAACATGTCGGAAAGAAAACCCATTAAACGTAGACATAAATTTCATTAAAGACCTATTAACACGCTTGTGAATTTTATCAAAAAACACAAGCTCAGCAGACATTGACCAAAGTAATCGAGGAATAATCTCCAAAAAAAAAAAATAGTATTAGGCATTACCGCATGAAAACAAGACAAATACAATTTCATTTGAGCTATCAGACCTAAAGTATTACAATGACCAATATCACCGGATAAGTGCAAAATGACATGTGGAACCAGCCATTGTTCATGAAGAAACCATAAAGTGTCATGCAAATCTTTCCAGTGCATACCTCGTTTCCCGAACCAATGCACTTTATACACGTCAGATGGCAAACCTAGATTGGAACCATAGACTCTTCTGTCGGTGCGTTTCTTAGCCGAAAATACAAATGAATAACCGACAATCCACAGATTACATAAGGTATCTGAAATTAAAAAGGAAAAAATTAGGTCTCACATAAGATCTAAAACAGTGATGCCGCGTACACACGGTCAGACTTTTCGTCTACAAAAGTCCGACGGACTAAAGCTGGCTGACAATCCGATCGTGTGTCGGCTTCCCCGGACTTTCAGCGGACTTTTCCAGCCTCAAATCTGACGGACTTTAGATTTGAAACATGCTTCAAATCTTTACGTCGTAACTACGCCGGACCCAGAAATCCGCTCGTCTGTGTGCTAGTCCGACGGACAAAAACCCACGCTAGGGCAGCTATTGGCTACTGGCTATCAACTTCCTTATTTTAGTCCGGTGTACGTCATCACGTACGAATCCGTCGGACTTTTGTGTGATCGTATGTAGGCAAGTCCGTTCGTAAGAAAGTCTGCCGCAAGTCTGCCAAAAGTCAGCCGAAAGTCTGTCGGACTTTAGTAGACGAAAAGTCCAACCGTGTGTACGCGGCATTAGATTTCAACCTACCAATGTTTTTAATAACAGGCTCATTAAAACTCAGCATGGCCGCTTCAGTGGCTGCTCCAATTCTGAAGGAGTGTGATGTTATATTCATGCTTCCCAAATTCAAGTGGATCAGACACTTCTTCAAAACAGCTGAAAACTGGTACTCCGTCACAGGTTTCCCATCTACATGAATTAGAAAATGAGGCGAAAAGGACGGCCGAAAAGCCAAATAATGTTGCAGAAGAATAAACACAAAATCTAGAACCCAAGTTTTTTTATAAACTAATCCTGCTTCTCCACAACTTAATCCCTGACCTGTCTGGTGTGTTCCTTGGCCTTCATGATGCTGTTTGTTCACAAAGGTTCTCTAACAAACCTCTGAGGGCTTAACAGAACAGCTGCATTTATACTGAGATTAAATTACAGTGGACTTTATTTACTAAGGAGACTTCTGAAGGCAATTGGTTCCACTAGATTTTAGTAAGGGGTATCAGAATAAAGGGGGCTAAATACAAAGGCAAGCCACACTTTTCAGATATTTAGTAAAAAATTTTGAAAACCATTTATCATCCCCCTTCCACTTTATAGTTATGTGCCACTTTGTGTTGGTCTATCACATAAAATTCCAATAAAATACATTTGTTTTTGGTTGTAACATGATGTGAAATGTGAAAAATTTCAAGGGGTATAAGTACTTTTTCAAGGCACTGTATAAGCGAGCCAAACCTTCAGTCTCATGCTTATGATAGAGAGTGAAACTTGTGTAATAACTGATCAAGCGCCCCCCCCCCTCCCCTGCCTGTCTGCCCGGCTCCACTAGTTTGGATTTCCCTGTGTATGACCTTGGACTATTCCCTGCCTTTTACCTGGACTGTCATAGAACCACTCTGACTGTTTGCTTTGTTCAGTTCGCGCCTGCCCTGGTGTGGTGGCCAGGCACTATATTGTTGTGTATAAGACATGGGGGCACTGAGTACCGGTAGGCCTGCTTGCCTTATAGGAAAGGGGGCTGCTATAGGTGAAGAACCCAGTAGCTAGCTATAGTGTCTGACCACCTGCGCTGGAGAAGACGTGACATTACAAGCCTTTAAAAAAAAAAATTCTGTGAAGATGGACTGGAATTTGCAAACTGAAACGCCAAGTCCAGGAGCTGTCTGTGCGTGTAAACGCACCTCCAGCAGTACCACAGGAGCCAGAGCCCAAGGTTGACCTACCTGACCGTTTTTCTGGTGACCCCCATATGTTTTCCAACTTTAACAATTGTATTGTATACCTCAAGCTTAAGCCACACTCCTCTAGTTCTGAAGCACAGTGGATTGACCTGATTATTACATAGTTGCAGGGGGATCCCCAGTCTTGGGCTTTTAGTCTCCCCGCAGATGACCCAGCCAGAGGGTCAGTTGAAGTTTTTTTTCAAGGCCCTAAGTTTACTCTGATGATCCTGACCATGCAATCTCAGCTGAAACTAACCTTAGGTCATTACATTAGGATAAACGCATTGCTGAACAATACTGTTCTGATTTCTGCCACTGGGCACCTGACTCGGGTTGGAATGACCCTGCTCTAAAAAGCCTATCAGACTCCATCAAAGACTCCTTAGTACACTACCCTGAACCAAAGTCATTGATTGAAGCCATGCAAGTACCCATCCGTATAGACAGGCGTTTATGAGAAAGGCATACAGAAAGGTTTGTTTCTTTGTCCCCCAGTACGCTGCCTACTTCTTCATCAAACCTTCCTGAGCCCTCTCAACCTCTCCTGGAGGATGAGCCCATGCAAATTGGTGCTACCCATTTATCCTCTGGGGAAAAGGCTAGAAGATCTCAGGGACTCTGCTTACTCTGATACTGTGGCAACCATGGCCACTTTGTCGCCAGCTGCCCTAATAAGCCGGGAAACGCCAAGAGTCTAGTGCGGCCGGGGTCAGCTTCTCTAGACTATACTGTGTCAGCTTCCCTCCAAGATAAACTATTTGTTCCTGCACAACTTAGTTCTGCCATGTTTTCTCTTCACACCTCTCCGTTTTCATTGATTCTGATGCCGCTAGCAATTTCATTGATGGGGACCTAGCACACCGTATACAGATTCCCGTAACTAAGGTGCACAGACCCTTTTCAGTCTTAGCTGTTGATAACTCTCCCTTGTCCATGGGCCTGGTCACCTTGTGCATTGTACCTATTGCTCTGACCATTGGGGAATTTCATAGGGAGACAATCAGATTCTACTTGATAACAACTCCCGCTTAAACCCCTTATCTTAGGGCAGGGGTAGGCAACCTCGGCACTCCAGCTGTGGTAAAACTACAAATCCCATCGTGCCTCTGTGATTGTCGGGGTCTTGCAATGTCTCATGGGACTTGTAGTTTCAAAACAACTGGAGGGCAGAGGTTGCCTACCCCTGTCTTAGGGTATTCCTGGCTTGAACTTTATAACCCACACATAGATTGGGCTACAGGAAAGATTAGGTCCTGGTCCCAGACCTGCATCCAGAACTGCATTAAAACTGCTGACCAGTTGCCCATTTGTAACTCTTGTGTGGCCAGTACCAGTCATGTGCCTTTTATTACAGTCCTATTAGAATCCTGATCATGACAACTTTTCCAAGTGTGACTCCACTTTGCATAACCATTTTCCTTTATATGGCTCTGGTAGCCTCCCTGACGGTTTTCCCGAGTGTGGCTCAGGGTTAAATTTCAGTCCCATTAGCGGTAACCCCGAGCCACACTCGAGATTACATTACAGGATCCTTGTGCGGCTTTACTTACCTTGTCCCCAGGATCCTGCGATGTCCCCCGCTGTGTCTGCGGGCTCCGTCCTCCTCCGAAGCCTCTCTGTGCCAGGCTCCGCTCCCTGCGAGCGTCGCGACGCATGGGGGCGGAGCCTGGTGGCAAATTCAAAAAATGTAAAAACCATAACACATACAGTACTGTAATCTTACAGATTACAGTACTGTATGAAATTATTTCACATCCCTTTTGTCCCCAGTGCTTTGGCCCATGCCCTGCATGCAGTTTTATGTTATATATACTGTTCTTTCTGCCTAGAAACTTGAGATTGTCCATAGCAACCAAAAAGTGTCCCTTTACGTCAAAAGTGGCTTTAGACCAGCTAGAAAACAGCGATAGTAAATTAGAACACTTGCAGAATTGAGCGATAGTGAATCGTTGGGAAATGTATTATATTATTATTATTTTTATTTTTTTAATTAGTTATATTTATTTATTATATTATACTTTATGTTTTTATGTTTCAAACTTCATCATACCGGGGATATCTACTAGACTCTTGTTTGGACAGATTTAAGTGTGTTATCGTTAAGAATTACAGGCCTACAATATAATACTCCAAATTTCCATGCAAAATAATTGTACCGCTTTCAGCACCTAAAATTCGAAATAATCATACCGCCAGGAAGGTTAAAGCAAAAGACGCTGACAAGTTTATTGAATTCTCTACAGGCCACCTCTCCAGCCAATTGCCACAGCCTGAATCTTTCCCTCATAGAAGCCAAACTTACCCGCTGTCTTGCAGCCTTGAGCCCTGTTTGGAAACTTTCTCTACGTTTTACAATATTTTACCTCCAGCACAAGTAATGGGGGCCTTTTCCCCTGACCTTGTGGAATCTGTTTTAAAGGCTCAGTCTTGTGTTCTGCCCAATCTACCCCCTGGAAAGCTGTCTGTTCCCCTCCACCCTAGGCTTAAAAAGTGCTTTCAAAAGCACATGACACTAAGACAGCCGGGCACCCAGATATTATTACTTCTTTGGTTTCTCATGGGCTTTGGTGGCCCTCTCTCCATAAGGACTCCTGTTCCTACATAAAAGCGCATTCAGGCTAAATTGCCGCTACACCTGCCAATGCGGTCCAGCCAACCTTTCTAACAAGTTCCATCCATCCTTTAGATAGACTGACTTATTCAGCCAGGTGGAGATTTCAACCTTTTTGCTTCAAGCCTCTCTGCATTCTGCTTGTGTTTCAGCTATCTGGCTTGACTCCTGTGACACGTCACCTGCTAACCAACCTGACATTAAGATCCACTGACCTCTGCTTAGTCTGGTCCTGTGCTAGATGTCCAACTTGTCTTTAAGGGCCGGGGGGCCCCCTACTCAGAGGGGGAGGGGTAATGTTAGGAGCATCTGCTCCTCATTCCAGCATCCTGGTTTTGGCTGTGGCATTCTCCCTGTCTTTGTCCACCTGCAAGGTGATTTATGTGGTCAGTCTTTGGGTGGAAACTAAACCTGTTATAAGCAAGCCAAATCTTCAGTCTCATGCTTGTGATGCATGTGTAATTCCTGATCAAGCCCCCCTGCCTGTCTGCCCAGCTCCGCTAGTTTGGATTTCCCCGTGTATGTCCTTGGACCGGATTTTGGACTATTCCCTGAACTCAGCCTGCCTTTTACCTGGACTGTTATAGAACCACTCTGCCTGTCTGCCAACTGCAAGTACCTGTTTGCCTTTCTATGTTCGCACCTGCCCTGGCATGGTGGCCAGTAGGGATGGGCCAAACAGCCCCTAGTTCGGTTTGCACCAGAACATTTCCAACAGGCAAAAAGTCCTCATTTTAAAGGCTTATATGTATGTGTATTGGGACCTGGGTACTGCCCTGGGAGACATCAATGCAAAAGAAAGTTGTTAAAAGTTGTCAAAAAGGAGCAGATTTTATTGATGCTTAAAGTGAAACAATAAAAATGAAATATTCCTTTCAATATCGTGTCTGGGGGGGGGTCCCCTTAGTCTGGCTGTAAAGTGGTGCATCTGTGCGATGTATTGAATACGCCACAGCAATAATGGCATTTCTAAAGGAAAAAATTTAATTTAAACTTGGTCACGGCTGTAATGTATTGCCGGCTACCGGTAATACAGATTGTAAAAAATGTGAATGGGTAGCGGGTAATTGCGTCAATCACGTCGCCCGTCAGACCAGAAAAATAGAGAGAAAAAACGCTCCACCCCCTGGGAGGCCTCCTGGCGGTCTGCATCCTTTCTGCTTTGACAGCTCTATTATAGGCAAGGGCGGGGCCACTCGGTTATGTCACCTGGTGGCACCGCCCCCTTCTGACATAACGTGACATCAGAAGGGGCGGTGGTGCTAGATGGTTCAGTCCCTTGCCTTTAAAAGTGCTGTCAAAGCAGGGAGGAGGCAGATGGCCGGGAGGCCTCCCAGGGGACAGAGCGCTTTTCTTTTTTCTGTATTTTGCAGTCCTGCGTTTGACGTGATTGACGGATTACATCAAGGGACACTATTTTTTTATTTTTAGTAAAGGACTTATCAATACCTGTTTACTGTTGTTCTTACTTTTGTATGTTTTTTTGGTGAAAGGGTAGGGGTACAATGTACCCGATACCCATTCACATGGGGGGTGACCCTTGTTAAAGGGGGTTCCAGATTCCGTTAAGCTCCCTGCCCGCAGACCCGAAGAACAGCGGGTTGTGGGAAGAGGCCCTTGTCCTCAACGTGGGGACAAGGTGCTTTGGGGGCACCCCAAAGTATCCTCCCCATGTTGAGGGGAAGTGGCCTGGTATGGTTTAGCAGGGGGGGGCCGCTTGCTCGCTCCCCCTTTCCTGGCCTGCCAGGCTGCATGCCCGGATAAGGGTCTGGTATGGATTGGGGGGACTCCACACCATTTTTTTTTTATTTTTTTTTGACGTGGAGTTCCCCTTAATATCTATACCAGACCCAAAGGGCCTGGTATGGATTTTGTGGGGGACCCCACGTCGTTATGTTTTCTTAATTATGTTATAGGGTTCCCCTTAATCACTTCAATACAAGGCACTTTCACCCCCTTCCTGCCCAGACCAATCTTCAGCTTTCAGTGCTCTCAAACTTTGAATGACAATTACTTAGTCATGCAACACTGTACCCAAACTGCATTTGTATCCTTTATTCACGCAAATAGTCTTCTTTTGGTTGTATTTAATGACCACTGAGTTTTTTCTTTTTTGCGTTATAAGTAAAAAAAGAGCAAACAATTTGAAAAAAAAAAATTTTTTTTTTTGTTTCAATCATAAAATTTTGCAAAAAAGTCATTTTTGTTCATCAATTTGGGCCAAAATTTATACTGCTGCATATCATTGGTAAAAATAACCCAAATTAGTGGATATTATTTAGTATGTGTGAAAGTAGTAGAGACTACAAGCTGTGGTGCAAATCATAAAAATTTGATTACACCTGATCTTCTTGAGGCCCTGAAATGTCAGGACAGTACAAATACCCCCCAAATGACCCCTTTTTGGATATTAGACAGTCCAAGGTATTTAGTAAGAGGCATGGTGAGTTTTTTTTGTTTCCCACAATTCTTGAGAAAATTAGGAAATGCATTTTTTTTTTTACACAAATGCATACTTCCAATTGCACCCCAAAATACATTCTGCTACTCCTGAGGATGGCGAATACGGCATGTGTGAGACTTTTTTTTTTTTTACAGCCTGGTCACATAGAGAGACCCAACATGCAGGGAGCACCATCAGGCGTTCTAGAAGCATAAATTACACATCTAATTTCATTCCTACCTATTAGAATTTTGAAGGTCCTGGAGCACCAGGACAGTTAAATTACCCACAAAATGGCCCCATTTTGGAAAGAAAACACCTCAACATATATTCTATGAAGCATGGTTGGCAGATATAGTCAGGTCCATAAATATTGGGACATCGACACAATTCTAATCTTTTTGGCTCTATACACCACCACAATGGATTTGAAATGAAACGAACAAGATGTGCTTTAACTGCAGACTTTCAGCTTTAATTTGAGGGTATTTACATCCAAATCAGGTGAATGGTGTAGGAATTCCAACAGTTTGTATATGTGCCTCCCACTTTTTAAGGGACCAAAAGTAATGGGACAGATTAACAATCATCCATCAAACTTTAACTTTTTAATACTTGGTTGCAAATCCTTTGCAGTCAATTACAGCCTGAAGTCTGGAATGCATAGACATCACCAGACGCTGGGTTTCATCCCTGGTGATCCCAGGCCTCTACTGCAACTGTCTTCAGTTCCTGCTTGTTCTTGGGGCATTTTCCCTTCATTTTTATCTTCAGCAAGTGAAATGCATGCTCAATTGGATTCAGGTCAGGTGATTGACTTGGCCATTGCATAACATTCCACTTCTTTCCCTTAAACTCTTAGGTTGCTTTTGCAGTACAGTATGCTGCGGGTCATCATCCATCTGCACTGTGAAGTGCCGTCCAATGAGTTCTGAAGCATTTTGCTGAATATGAGCAGATAATATTGCCCGAAACATTTCAGAATTCATCCTGCTGCTTTTGTCAGCAGTCACATCATCAATAAATACAAGAGAACCAGTTCCATTGGCAGCCATACATGCCCACGCCATGACACTACCACCACCATGCTTCACTTATGAGGTGGTATGCTTTGGATCATGAGCAGTTCCTTTCCTTCTCCATACACTTCTCTTCCAATCACTCTGGTACAAGTCGATCTTGGTCTCATATGATGTTGTTCCAGAACTGTGAAGGCTTTTTTAGATGTTGCTTGGCAAACTCTAATCTGGCCTTTCTGTCTTGGTTTACATCTTGTGGTGAACCCTCTATTCACTCTGGTGAAGTCATCTCTTGATTGTTGACTTTGACACATGTACACCTACCTCCTGGGGTGTGTTCTTGATCTGACCAACTGTTGTAAAGGGTGTTTTCTTCACCAGGGAAAGAATTCTTCGGTCATCCACCACAGTTGTTTTCCGTGGTCTCCCGAGTCTTTTGGTGGTGTTGTGCATTCTTTCTTTTTAAGGATGTTCCAAACAGTTGATTTTGGCCACACCTAATGGTTTTTGCTATCTCTCTGATGGGTTTGTTTTGTCTTTTCAGCCTAATGATGACTTGCTTCACTGATAGTGACAGCCCTTTGGATCTCATATTGAGAGTTGACAGCAACAGATTCCAAATAGCACACTTTAAATGAACTCTGGACCTTTTATCTGCTCCTTGTAAATGGGATAATGAGGGAATAACGCACACCTGGCCATGGAACAGCTGAGCAGCCAATTGTCCCATTTGGTCCCTTAAAAAGTGGGAGGCACATATACAAACTGACTAATTCCTACACCATTCACCTGATTTGGATGTAAATACCCTCAAATTAAAGCTGAAAGTTTGCAGTTAAAGCACATCTTGTTCGTTTCATTTCAAATCCATTGCAGTGGTGTATAGAGCCAAAAAGATTAGAATTGTGTCGATATCCCAATATTTATGGATCTGACTGTAGGTACTCGTACTGTTCCTACTGGCGTCATTTTACAATGTGCCGGTAGGGAAGTGGTTAAAATCCATACCAGACCCAAAGGGTCTCCCACGTCATTTTTTTTTCCCCAATTTTTTTTAATTTACATTCTTCTTTTTTGTTACAATTATTATTTTTTTTATTTAGCTCTCAGTGGGGAAGCCTTAACAACCTATTGACTGTGCTCTCCGTGGGCGAACATCTCAATAAGTACCCAGACAGTTTGCATTTTAGTTGAGTACCCGAATGGGTGATGTTCAGGCCAAACCTATGCTCGGCCCAAACCGTTCTCCCATCCCTAGTGGTACCTGAACACTGTAACCCCTCACAGTTGCTCTTGTTGGGCGCAGGAACAGGCCCTGCTGTTAAAAATTTGAAAAAAAACGAAAGTACATGCACCTGTCAAACAGGTGCAGAAAAATTGGGCCTTAGGTGTTGGTGGTGCCCTAAACCAAAAATGCTGTTGGAAGCTAGCATAATCAAGATTCAGGAATAGGATAGGCAGTCTTCAAGGGATCCCAGATCCCTAGCAAATTCAATCAGTTACATCAACATCAGGGGCTTGATAGCTGCTGTTGATCCAGGACTGATTCATTTTGATAAATATCAGCCTATCAATGGAGTCTGTGGACAGGCACACTCTTTTATCCATCACAAACCCTCCAGCAACGCGAATGAATGTCCATTCGGAAAGCACACTGGATGCAGGACAGGCCAGTAGCTCAATTGCATATTGAGCAAGTTCTGGCTAGTGTTCCATCCTCAAGACCCAGTGGATGCTCAGTTGGAACGGTCTCCAAGTCTGCTCTTGCCCCTAGATAATCCTGCACCATCAAGATATATAAGTATTTTCTGTGAGGGCTGGAGGTGAAGATTTCATTCTGGTTATTTATGATCCAGATTTTGTGTTGTTTTTATAATATGTTAGTATTGTGTTGGTTAATATCTGGGGTGGTGTTAGAGAAAGTGGTGTATTTGTATTTGATAGTTTGCCTGTTATTTTAATCTGTGTTAATTATTGTATTATTGTATTATGTTGTATTTTATGTGTATGGTTGTTTTATTTGTAGTGTAGTTTTAATTTTGTTATTTGGTGTTAATGGCTGTTATTGGTAATTTTGTTGTGTTATTGCATCTTGTTTAGTCTATTGCTGTGATCTTGTGTTGTCTTTAAGTGTCTGTCATAACAATTTCCCTTTGGATTAATAAAGTATTCTGTACCATATGATGCAGACGCTGCCGATGGTTGCTTAAACCTAACAGCCCTGAGCACTGAAGACTAAAGAATTGTTTAAAGGCATCAGTCAGCTGGCTGCCTTCTCCACCGCTCTTCTTCTGACTGAACGAAGCCTCAAAAACACGTTGTCCTGGAAATGGTAAACCCCCCCAGTGTCTGGAAAGGTGTTGCACAAAATTTTCTTCAAGGCGTCCTAAAGATGTTTCATTCTCTGTGAAGGCAGGATGAGCACTGCAATTTTACCCTTGTAACGTGGATCAAGATACCACAGATCCTCAGGTCCTTTCTCAGGCTTTGCAGAATCAGGGAGCCCATGCAGCGTAAGTTTGAGGAGGCATGAGATTCTGAGCCCTCTGGGTCACTAAGGATGACAGGAACTACCTCCTCCCAGCTACGTACAACTCCGTGGGTTTCTGGGGACTGAAAACCATCCCTTGAAGACTGCTGTATGTTATCCTCTACATCCATGCTGATACAATCCTCCTCTTCCTCCTATGTTTTTGGCGGCCCCGCAAGAATGATATTTCAATAGAGGGGGCTTTGAGAGGAAAGGAAGTCCTCCTCCCACTGTTCTGCCTCAAGTGCCCTGTCCATGATTCCATGAAGCGTGTGCTCCATCAGGAAGTCTAGAGGGACAGTGTCACTGATGCATGCATTGTCGTAGCTCACCATCCTTGTGGCCTCCTCAAATGGTGACACAACAGTGCATGCACCCTTTCTTAGTAACCACTGGCTGGGCGAAAAGAAGCAAAGCTCCCCTGAGCTTGTCCTTGTGCCATACTCACACAGGTACTCATTGATGGCCCTCTGCAGCGTGTGCAGCCACTGCAGCATTGCTAATGTTGAGTTCCACCTGGTGGGCATCTCACAAATGAGGCGGTTGGTGGGCAGGTTGAATTCCCATTGAATGTCAGCCAGCCAAGCACTGGCATTGTATGAGCACCAGAAATGGCCACAGACTTTTCTGGCCTGCCTCAGAAGATCTTGTAAGCCTGGGTACCTGTTCAACAAATGCTGCACCACCAAATTTAGGACATGTGCCAAGCATGGAACATGTGTCGAGTGTCCCTGTCGGAGGGCTGAAAGAAGGTTGGTGCCATTGTCGCATATAAATTGTGAGACAATCAGCGCAAACAATCCAAGAACTAAATTAAATGCAAGCTGGACACTTAAGGTAATCACATATGCCTAAAAACAATAAAAAAAAGATGGGGTAAGTGCAGCGCAAATGATGATAAAACTAAAGCAGATGAACCAATGACATAAGTCCCATGCTCATTTAACATAAATTCCTATCCAATGTCCTTACGGCAGGGAAACGATATATAAGCTCCAATGGTATGATCTGTTATAATAAACTTCACCCAAAATAAACGAGAATGCGCTTACCAGATAATGTGGACCTCTGTAAACAGAATGTCAAACTCACATGTGTCCGTACAGGGATGATGGCAATTCCTGATGGTGTCTGTAAGGTCCTCAGTAGAGCAGATGGTGTAGTCCCACAAAGAGAAATCGCAGATGCAGACATCCAGGATGGCAGTAACAGATGTAAGCGGGGTGAGAATCGTTCCCATATAGGTATAAAAAATGAAGGTACAATCTAAGTGCACTCCTTAGAAAACTCCAAGAGTTTATTGATAAAATGTTGTAAACACACAAAATGCTCAAAAGCGCACAGTGTGTAGATACGCATCTGCTATTGTGGTGGTGTGTATCTACACATTATGCGCTTTTGAGCATTTTTCACTCACTACTGATGTTTCCTATGTTTACACTAGGAGAGCTCTGTGTGCCCAGATCCGCCCGGGGTGTTGTCTGATGGGTGCTGCCACTGAACATGCTCCCGATACTGATGCCCTTGGGTGACTCACGGTCCCCGACATTGTGCCATCAAGTTCACATACACTTGTAACTGATCTTGTTAGGGGGGGTGGTTTTTCCCCTACATTGATACAAGCTATTCTACTTAGTCAATCTATTTTCCCATTGCAGATACATCACACGCCTGCTCCTGTAGAGCGGCTTAAAGCCACGAAACGCATCGAGCTACCAGTTGTCGTGTACCACAATTACACGCCTATTAAGATATGTGCCCTTGTATCTACAATTTTATATTGTGACAGGGATCAGAAAGACCATAGACCATGCAGGTGCTATCTTGTTATATGTGTACATCTAATCATGAATTTCGGTGGATCCCCTTAACCTTACCATGTGATTGTTTATAAATATGTTATTACCAAAAATTACTGTTTCAGAAATTGACACTATGAAAGTGTTCATTTCTATGAATATGAAATGTAACGTATGTAAACATGTATTTATGGATTATTAAATATTTTATCATCCACCTTCTATTCATTTGCTATCATGAGCTTCATTTAAAGTCCCACCCTTGCTGCTTTTTTGCTGCTTTTTCCTCATGATAGGGATGGAGGCATGTGACCCTACCCAGCCATTGGCTTTATTCAATTTCCCCAATTCCCCTTCTTGTGACATTCCTGGCTCAAGCTGCCGTGGCGTACCTGCTCAAAAAACGCTGCACCACCAAATTCAGGACGTGTTTCAAACATGGAACATGGGTCAAGTGTCCCTGTCCCTGTGGGTCAAGTGTCCCTGTCGGAGGGCGGAGAGAAGGTTGGTGCCATTGTCGCATACAACAATTCCTGGCTGAAGCTGGTGTGGTGTCAACCATCTCTGAGCCTGCCCCTGCAGAGCTGACTATTTCTCCCCTGGTATGACTCCTATCCCCTAGACAGACCAACTGAAGCACCTCGTGGCATCTTTTAGCCTGACTGCTTGCGTCGCCCTTTAAGTGCTTTGGGATCACTGCTGGTTCAGAGGACAATTCAGCAGAAGAGGCAATAGAGGAAGAGGAGGGGGTGGAGCAGACAGACAGCTTTTTGGAGGTGTGGCGGTGGAACAAGCTCCAGCAATGAACCCTCTCCTGCATCCTTCCCAGCTGCCAGCAGTGTTACCCAGTGCACCATGAAGGAAATGTAACATCCACAACCATGCCTGCTGGACTATGAGTTAGCAGTAATGTGAACCTTGCTGCTGACCGCCCTGTCTTCCATGTGACAGTACAGAGCTGGAATAGCCTTACGTGAAAAGAAATGTCTTTGGAACCTGCCACTGTGGTACAGCATATTCCACAAATTCACGAAAGGGGACAGAGTCTACAAGATGAAAAGGAAGCAGTTGTAGTGCTAGCAATTTGGCCAGGCTAGCATTTAGACGCTGTGGATGGCTGGGACAGTATTTTTTTTATGGTTCAACAACTGTGGTGGCAAAATTTGCCTGGTGAAATCAACAGGTGGTGTACTGCTAGCAGATTGGGTGCAAGTACCTGTGGCACCCATTGCTATACCATCATTCCTCTCAGTGGAGGTTTTTGAGAAGATTTGAGGTATAGTAGGGGTAGAGATCCCAGATGAGGAGCAAGAAGTCAATGCTGCGGTCTACTGCACATGTGTTTGAAAAAAAAAAACCACCAACAAACTTTTGGAAGTCAGCAGGCAGTCAGCAACGCCCTGCACATGTAGAGCTCTGTGGTGTGATGCAATAGGGTGGCTGCCCCTAAGCCGGCCCCTGGAGGACATCTTGCCTCGTTAGAGTTGTGCCTTATCTTTACTTTCCTCCTCTGTTCTCTCCGGCACCCAAGAACAGTCAGTGACCTCATCATCCCCTCCCTCCTCATCACTGGAGTAAACTTGGCAGGCTGCTGCAGCTGGGGGATCATGACTGCTAGTTTCTTGTCCTTCTGTGGCACCCCCTCTCTCTAGGCTCATGTTACTCTCTTCCTCAACCTGGGAATGAACATCGGAGCAGTCAAATTGCTGTGCATCCTCCAGCAGCATGTACCGACACTATGGTCGAATAATTGAGGTGACTCCTCTGTGCATGATGGTGGGGCTATGGAAGGAGTAGCTGTGGACATGGAGCTGGTGGAATAGGCCGCTTTGGAAGCTGCGGTGGAAGGCAAACTAGTATGAGCCTGGGTGACGGAGAATGAGGAGGATGAGGACGGTTTAGTTATCCACTCCATCAACTCTAATTGGCATGTTGTGGCTCAATAACATGGCCAGCAGTGGGAAAAAAGGACATGCGTGCCCTGCCTGCAGATGCTGCACCATGTCCGCGACCACCACTTTTCACTGTAGACACAGAGACTGCTTACCCTCTTTTAGTGGCCTGTGAGCTTCTGCCTCTCCTTTTTTGGCCTTTCGGACATGATGGGGATTTTTTGGGGGGATTTTTATAACTTTTTATTATAGAGTGTGGGGTGGATATATGGTGCTTGGGTGCAACACTTTTGTGCTTGGTGCACTATAACCACTTCAGCCCCAGAAGGATTTACCCCCTTCCTGACCAGAGCACTTTTTGCGATATGGCACTGCGTCGCTTTAACTGACAATTGTGCGGTTCTTGCACCCAAACAAAATTGACGTCTTTTTTTTCCCCACAAATAGCTCTCTTTTGGTGGTGCTTGATCACCTCTGCGTTTTATTTTTTTTGCACTTTAAACAAAAAAAAAAGCGACAATTTTGCCTTGTTTACATATGGATCTCCCCGTTCTGCCGCTCCGTGACACGATAGCGGGACACTGGCGGACACTGAGTCCGCGGGCACGGTCACGTAGTATACTCTGCACTGCTCTATATACACTGCATTGTATTATATACTCTGCACTGCACTATTTACACTACACTGCACTGTATTATATATTCTACACTGACTGCACAGCACTATATACTCTACACTGTATTATATACACTGCACTATATACACTACACTGACTGTACTGTATCATATACACTGCACTGATTGTACTGTATTATATATTCTACACGGAACAGCAATTATGCCCCAAATATTCTTAGTGCTGCTGCGCGGCCAAAAAAATAAAATAAAAAAAATATAACATTGCTGTGCTGACGCAGCAGGAATAACACCTGTGACACAGAAGGGGGAGTACTAATAACAGAACCTGATACTGTGAGAAGAAGAAAAAAATGATTAATGAAAAAAATGGGATCAGTGGGGACACAGAAGTGTTGTACACACCAACACTAAATTAGCATCACAACACTGTTATTCATGGGCGGCACAGTGGTGTAGTGGTTAGCACTCTTGCCTAGCAGTAATAAGGGTCGCTGGTTCGAATCCCGACCACGACACTACCTGCCTGGAGTTTGCATGTTCTCCCTGTGTCTGCGTGGGTTTCCTCCGGGTACTCCGGTTTCCTCCCACACTCCAAAGACATGCTGGTAGGTTAATTGGATCCTGTCTAAATTTACCCTAGTATATGAATGTGAGTTAGGGACCTTAGATTGTAAGCTCCTTGAGGGTGTAGGGACTGATGTGAATGTATAATGTATATGTAAAGCGCTACATAAATTGACGGCGCTATATAAGTACTTGAAATAAATAAAATAAATAAAATTCACACTACACTACACTGCATTATATACTCTGCACTCTACGGTATACTCTGCACTGCACTATATACTCTGCTCTGCACTGCACTTTATTATATACACTGCACTACACTGTGTTATATACTCTGCACTGGTTTATATACACTGCAATGTAGTATATACTTAACACTGCATCATATACTCTGCACTATATTATATACACTGCACTGTATTATATACTCTGCACTGCACTGTTTTCACTACACTGACTGCACTGTATTATATATTCTACACTGACTGCACTGCACTATATACGCTGCACTGCACTATATACACTACACTGACTGCACTGTATTATATACAGTATCTCACAAAAGTGAGTACACCCCTTACATTTTTGTAAATATTTTATTATATATTTTAATGTGACAACACTGAAGAAAGGACACTTTGCTACAATGTAAAGTAGTGAGTGTACAGCTTGTATAACAGTGTAAATTTGCTGTCCCCTCAAAATAACTCAACACACAGCCATTAATATCTAAACTACTGGCAACAAAAGTGAGTACACCCCTAGGTCCAAATTGGGCCCAATTAGCCATTTTCCCTCCCTGGTATCATGTGACTCCTTAGTGTTACAAGGTCCCAGGTGTGAATGGGGAGCAGGTGTGTTAAATTTGATGTTATCGCTCTTACTCTCTCATACTGGTCACTGGAAGTTCAACATGGCATCTTATGGCAAACACTCTGAGGATCTGAAAAAAAGAAATGTTGCTCTACATAAAGATGGCCTAGGCTATAAGAAGATTGCCAAGACCTTGAAACTGAGCTGCAGCATTGTGGCCAAGACCATACAGCGGTTTAACAGGACAGATTCCACTCAGAACAGGCTCTGCCATGGTTGACCAAAGAAGTTAAGTACACCTGCTCAGCATCATATCCAGAGGATGTCTTTGGGAAATAGATGTATGAGTGCTGCCAGCATTGCTGCAAAGGTTGAAGGGGTGGGGGGTCAGCCTGTCAGTGCTCAGACCATACGCCACATACTGCATTAAATTGGTCTGCATGGCTGTCATCCCAAAGGGAAGCCTCTTCTAAAGATGATGCACAAGAAAGCCTGCAAACAGTTTGCTGAAGTCTAAGGACATGTTCTGTGGTCTAATGAAACCAAGATCCACCTATTTGGTTCAGATGGTGCCAAGCGTGTGTGTCGGCAACCAAGTGAGGAGTACAAAGCCAAGTGTTTCTTGCCTATAGTCAAGCATGGTGGTGGGAGTGTCATGGTCTGGGGCTGCATGAGTGCTGCCAGCACTGGGGAGCTACAGTTCATTGAGGAAACCATGAATGCCAACATGTACTGTGACATACTGAAGCAGAGCCTGATCCCCTTCCTTCGGGAGAATGGACCGCAGGACAGTATTCAAACACAACAACCCCAAACACAACTCCAAGACCCCCATAGCCTTGCTGAAGAAGCTGAAGGTAAAGGTGATGGACTGGCCAAGCATGTCTACAGACCTAAACCCTATTGAGCATCTGTGGGGCATCCTCAAACGGAAGGTGGAGGTGCGCAAGGTCTCTAACATCCACCAGCTCCGTGATGTCATCATAGAGGAATGGAAGAGGACTCCAGTGGCAACCTGTGAAGCTCTGGTGAACTCCATGCCCAAGGGGGTTAAGGCAGTGCTGGAAAATAATGGTGGCCACACAAAATATTGACACTTTGGGCCCAATTTGGACATTTTCAACTAGGGATGTACTCACTTTTGTTGCCAGCGGTTTCGATGTTAATGGCTGTGTGAGTTATTTTGAGGGAACAGCAAATTTACAAGCAGTACACTCACTACTTTACATTGTAGCAAAGTGTGATTTCTTCAGTGTTGTTGCATGAAAAGATATAATAAAATATTTACAAAAATATGAGGGGTGTACTCACTTTTGTGAGATACTGTACACTACACTGACTGTACTGTATTATTCTACACTGACTGCACTGTATTATACAGTCAGGTCCAAAAAAATTGGGACATCCACATAATTCTAATCTTTTTGGCCCTATACACCACCACAATGGATTTGAAATGAAACAAACAAGATGTGCTTTAACTGCAGACTTTCAGCTTTAATTTGAGGGTATTTACATCCAAATCAGGTGAACAGTGTAGGAATTACAACAGTTTGTATATGTGCCTCCCACTTTTTAAGGGACCAAAAGTAATGGGACAGATTAACAATCATCCATCAAACTTTCACTTTTTAATAATTGGTTGCAAATCCTTTGCAGCCAATTACAGCCTGGAGTCTGGAATGCATAGACATCACCAGATGCTGGGTTTCATCCCTGGTGATGCTCTGCCAGGCCTCTACTGCAACTGTCTTCAGTTTCTGTTTGTTCTTGGGGCATTTTCCCTTCAGTTTTGTCTTCAGCAAGCAAAATGCATGCTCAATCAGTTTCAGGTCAGGTGATTAACTTGGCCATTGCATAACATTCCACTTATTTCCCTTAAAAAACTCTTTGGTTGCTTTTGCAGTATGCTTCGGGTCATTGTCCATCTGCACTGTGAAGCGCTGTCCAATGAGTTCTGAAGCCTTTTGCTGAATATGAGCAGATAATAATGCCTAAAACACTTCAGAATTCATCCTGCTGCTTTTGTCAGCAGTCACCTCATCAATAAATACAACAGAACCAGTTCCATTGGCAGCCATGCATGCCCACGCCATGACACTACCACCACCATGCTTCACTGATGAGGTGGTATGCTTTTTGGATCATGATCAGTTCCTTTCCTTCTCCATACTCTTCTCTTCCCATCACTCTGGTACAAGTTGATCTTGGTCTCATCTGTCCATAGGATGTTGTTCCAGAATTGTGAAGGCTTTTTTAGATGTTGTTTACCAAACTCTAATCTGGCCTTCCTGTTTTTGAGGCTCACCAATGGTTTACATCTTGTGGTGAACCCTCTGTATTCTCTCTGGTGAAGTCTTCTCTTGATTGTTGACTTTGACACACATGCACCTACCTCCTGGAGAGTGTTCTTGATCTGACCAACTGTTGTGAAGGGTGTATTCTTCACCAGGGAAATAATTCTTCGGTCATCCACCACAGTTGTTTTCCGTGGTCTCCCGGGTCTTTTGGTGTTGCTGAGCTCACCGGTGCATTCTTTCTTTTTACGGATGTTCCAAACAGTTGATTTTGGCCACACCTAATGTTTTTGCTATCTCTCTGATGGGTTTGTTATGTCTTTTCAGCCTAATGATGGCTTGCTTCACTGATAGTGACAGCTTTTTGGATCTCATATTGAGAGTTGACAGCAACAGATTCCAAATGCAAATAGCACACTTGAAATTAACTCTGGACCTTTTATCTGCTCCTTGTAAATGGGATAATGAGGGAATAACACGCACCTGGCCATGGAACAGCTGAGAAGCCAATTGTCTCATTACTTTTGGTCCCTTAAAAAGTGGGAGGCACATATACAAACTGTTGTAATTCCTACACCGTTCACCTGATTTGGATGTAAATACCCTCAAATTAAAGCTGAAAGTCTGCATTTAAATCACATTTTGTTCGTTTCATTTCAAATCCATTTTGGTGGTGTATAGAGCCAAAAAGATTAGAATTGTGTCGATGTCTCAATATTTATGGACCTTACTGTATCCCCAAAAAATATATAAAAAAACTAATTTCTCAGTTTAGGCCGATATGTATTCTACATATTTTTGGTATAAAAATTGCAATAAGCGTATATTGATTGGTTTGCGCAAAAGTTATAGCGTCTACAAAATAGGGGATACATTTATGGCATTTTTTAAAATTAATTTTTCTTTATTAGTAATGGCAGTGATCTGCGATTTTTTTATTGTGACTGCGACATTATGGAGGACACATTGGACACTTTTGATATATAATGGATTGAACCACTGAAGGAAACAATTATCAATAATTGCCTTCAAAGAGTTGCCAACATCCCGAGTTAATGGAAAGAGAATAAGACTCCTAAGTTAGGGAATCTATGTACCCCCCAGTATAATGGGACTTTATAGGCGAACTTAAACATGAATTAGATAAAAAATATTTTCTTTATTTGAAAAATCATAAAAACAGGATACATTTAACAGGAATATTTATACAATAAAATTTGCTGTCCTATAATGAATATTGTATACTTCCATTCATAGAATATTTTCTCTAGAAGCCTGACATGTTTCAGGACGATGTCCCTTCTTCAGAGGCGTATTGCAGAGAGAAAAATCGCATATATAGGAGATACATTCTGAAATAACAAATGAAAACAGTTTGCACAGAGGAGACAGTAAATCACAAGGGTTTAGTAACCCAACAAGTCATCATGTCCACCATACATACCAACAAGAAGTCTTCAAAATAGAAAGATGCATATATGACTGCACCCCAACCTATAATTTGGCATGGGGTAGCAAATTAAATCTTTTTTAAAAGAGAAACGCACTGGTTGTCAGCTGATCAGCCAGTGTGAGATAGTGGCTGCCCATCGGCTTCAGAAATGGCCTCGCAAAGGCCCCCCAAAAACAGAAAGGACAACCCTGTTGGATCCCAGATTGCCCTTTAAGAAGAGAAAAAATATGTATAAGCTTGTGAGTAATTTTCTTAAAATAGCTATCAATTTGCATATATCCCATATATCTTTTATTATCCCCTCACCCAAAAAGAAAGGGGGGGGGGAAACATTTTATACATTTATGCAATGGAAAAATAATAATTACATATAGATTTGATCAATTAATCACAGCAGTACACCATTAATCAGGTAGGTATACAGCCGGCAAGTAAAAAAAGGGGGTGACAAGATATGCTTAATTTTATCTCTTAGGGAGATGTCACTAAGCGGTGAGACATGCAATTCAAATCAAATCAAATCAAAAGGAAGGGGATTTTTTGATCTTACTTACTTGATAAATATGAGGATGGTATTTAGGCAGCTGGAGTAAAAAAACGTCTGAGGGGTTGGATGGTGAAGCAGCGCACTGGGCAGGACGCCGAGACGCGGCTTAAATAGCCGCCGGCGCCTGCGCAGTGAGGTTCCAACCCGACGTGTCAGCAGAGGAAGGAATATCGCTTCTGCAGTGTGCGCATGCGTCGAATAAAGCGACGCATAGAGGGAAGGCGGATATCCGGAGATCCTCGAAGAGAGGAAACCCCGGAGTCACGCCGTCCCAGGAGGTGATGTCATTGCGCATAGTACAGCGCATGACAGCATCCTGTCAAACTAATACTTGTTGGGATAGAAAAACTAATTTGGACACATTTAAAGAAGAAAAGGGGAGGCAATCGTGTGAACAAAAGGAGGAAAGGAAAAAGAAAAAGCGAAAGGAGGAGAAAAGAAGAAGGGAACAGAGAAGGGAGAATAAAATTGAAATTAAATAAAATAAAATAAGATAAAAATAAAAATATAAAAATAAAAATAAAATAAAATAAAAAAGAAGAAAAAAGAAAGAAAATTGGGAATAAAAATAATAATAAAATAAAATAAATAAGAAAAGAGAGAGTGAGTTAGGTTAAAGGGGAAATGGGAGAAAAAATGAAAAATAAAAAATGAAAAATATGAAAAATATAAGATAAAAATAAATGAATTGAAATGAATATAAAATAAAATAAAGAATAATAAAAAAATAATAAAAAACAAAAAATAATAAAAAATACGAAATTGAGAAAGTGTAAAAATGTATGTGTGAAGTATAAATATAAAAATATATATGAGAAATCATAAAGATTAGAATCAAATTACCTTCCATTAGATTTATCAACTTTACGAGGGGGAACTATATAAAGGAGTGTGTATATGTATATTTATTATATGTTCAAAGAACAGGAACGGGGGGGAAAAAAGAAGACAGGGTGTCTAAAAAGGGGCCCCAGGGGACGGTCCGCACGGCGCCCCCCCAGAAAAAGTGCTGGGAGAGCGTCATGCAGATCAACCCCACCGACGCACGAACACACCGACATAACAGGCCCGGTTAAACGGACGAGTCTGCAGTGTAAAAAAGTGCCACGCCGTCATCCGAGGATGGTTCGACGTGGCTCACGTGCGCCGGGCGAGGACAGATCCAAAGCCATGCAGCCACAAAAATGATAAACTAAAGGAGGAATTTCATTTAATTTTTTGAATGGTATCCTTCAAGGAGATTGCAAAAGACGTCATTCTTGTAGGTGGAGTACGGTGGGCATAATTAGGTAGGCAAAGGATGGATAAATATGCATGGTAGGTAATTTTTGTATATACAAGGAAATTGATATATCAAAATACAGATGTTGTTATGCATATGTTAACATATTAGGGATACATTTCATAAATACAAACAATATCATCAAGGAATTATACACAAGGTTCATCATCATAAATCTAGTTGACTCAACCATTATTGCTGGAAAATTCAAAAAATGTACTACGAAAATGATTGACATTTTATTAAATAAATAGTATTAGATACTTTATTCCTTTTCACATCCCCCTGAGACAAAACCCTCCAGGAAGGGGCGAAAACTCATCTGGGTATTCAAACCTGGGAATTGTGTTGCATTGAGGTTGGCTATCCAGCGGGCCTCCCTCTGGAGCAAGATCTTGTTCCAGTCACCACCCCTCGTGTCCGGATGGACACGGTCGAGGATGGTGAATTGGACAAGGGGAAGCTTTCCCCTTTCCCCTTTATTGGACACTTTTGACACTATTTTGGGACCATTGTCATTTATACAGCGATCAGTGCTATAACAATGCACTAATTGCTGTGTAAATGACACTGGCAATGAAGGGTTAAACACTAGGGGGCGATCAAGAGGTTAAGTGTGTCCTAGGGAGTGATTCTAACTGTAGGGTGGATAGGCTCACTACAACATGACAGAGATCACTGCTCCCGATGACAGGGAGCAGTAGATCTCTGTCATGTTGCTAGGCAGAACAGGGAAATGCCGTTCTGCCGCTCCATGAGACGATCGCGGGACACCGGCGGACATTGAGTCCGCGGGACCCGCTGGCACGGTCATGTAGTGTGCGCCCACAATGCCGCATCTTAAAGGTACGCCCATTGCGCAGCGATGCCATTGTGCCGGCGTACATCGTCGTGCGCTGGTCGGCAAGCGGATAAACCATTTTTATTATTTTCTGGGGGGGGGGGGGGTTTATCATTTTTTATTATAGAGTGTGGGAAGTAAATATGGTTCTTCGGCGCAATACTTTTGTGCTTGTTGCACTGTAAACCGTTTTATTATAGATTTTTTTTTTAGTAAAGAAAATTAGGGTGCAGCAATTGTGGAGAATTTTTTTTCGCTTCTGCAAAAAATTTTAAAAAATTAAATAAATATAAAAAAGGCAAAAAAAACAGTGGTTATGCAGGAAGGAAGACCACCTGCGACTCAGAAGAAGGAACAGCAATTATGGAGATTTTTTTTTTTGCTGCTGCTGGAAAAAAAAAAATTCAAAAAGCCCCCCCCCCAAAAAAAAAAGGGAACCACTGCTGACGCAGAAAGAGGAACACCTGTCACGCAGAAGTGGGAACAGCAATTATGCCCTTAATATTCTTAGTGCTGCTGCACGGCCAACAAAATAAAATAAAATAAAAAAAGTATACCACTGCTGTGCTGACGCAGAAGGAATAACACCTGTGACACAGAAGGGGAAGTACTAATAATGCAGCAACAGAACCTGATTCTGTGAGAAGAAAAAAAAGGATTAATGAAAAAAAATGGGATCAGTGGGGACTCAGAAGTGTTGTACACACCAACACTAAAGTAGCATCACAGCACTGTTCTTCACACTACACTACACTGTATTATATACACTGCACTGTATTATATACACTGCACTATATGCTCTGCATTGCTTTATATACACTGCAATGTATTATATACTCTACACTGCACTGTATTATATACTCTCCACTGCACTATTTACACTACACTGACTGCACTATAATATATACAGTACACTGCACTGTATTATATATTCTACACTGACTGCACTGCACTATATACTCTGCACTGTATTATATGCTCTGCACTGCACTATATACACTACACTGACTGCACTGTATTATATACACTACACTGACTGTACTGTATTATATATGCTACACAGACGGCACTGTATTATATACACTACACTGACTGCACTGTATAATATATTCTACACTGACTGCACGCTGAATCCATTAAATAACCAGCCTAATCTATCTCCACTATATCACACTACATACGGCCACCCTTGATAGCAGCCTTGTACAGAGTGGGGCGTGGACTTAGCCCCTGTGCTATGATTGGCCAAAGGCACCCTGCCTTTGACCAATCGTGGCTCTCACAGCACATTGCGCTGTGATTGGCCAAAGCATACAGGCCAGGCGCATGCTTTGGCCAATCAGCAGCCTTCAATGCCCTGCGATCTCGCAGTGCATTATGGGGTGCTCTGCGGTGGGCGAACATGCCATGAGTGCCCCATTAGTTTGTTCTACTAACACCCAATGTACGAGTCGAACTCACGTTCGGCTCGAGCATCAGGCCCATCTCCTAGTGGCCAGGCACTATAGCTTTGTGTATAAAACCTTGGGGCAACCGAGTAACAGTAGGCCTGCTTGCCTTATGGGAAAGGGGGCTGCTATGGGCTAAGAACACAGTAGCCAGCTATAGTGTCTGACCACCTGCATGAAGTAGGCGTGAAATCAATATTGTACCTCTGTGAAGATATAGGAAATATAGGAACCATATCTTTTTATAAATTCAGGGTTCCTCTTCAATATGAAATTGTATTCTCATTTAACTTGTTTTTGTTTCTAATTCTTTTGGTATTGCAACACATGTGGCTGGGTTGACCATCTAAATGTTCTGCCAATGATTCTCGGAATATGAGATAGTTTAAGATGTTGACCTAGAAAGTCCCTGTCTAAAAGCCAAATTAACTTCTTCCAAATAATTATTCTTCCTTTCTGTCAAAACAACTTGTCAGTTTGAAATATTTTGGGTTTTGATGACCCCTAAAAGTTAATCTTTCTGGCCAAACCGTTAGCCAAGCCTGTGTTGAAATATTTAATGAAATGCGTACTTGTGATGTGTAACTTTGGGCTTGTGCCCGCCATAAGATTACTGTATAACCCTTCTCTATAAATATCTGAAATCATTTGTAATCGGGACCACTCCTGACTCAGAAGGATGGTCCGCTGTACAGTGTATATTCTTGAGTAAACCATGTGTGAGACGTATGCAGCTGGCGTTGATGTCCTTTATTTCAAGGTTCAACTTTACATTTGGTGACCCTCGATTCGTGTCTTCTTGTTTTCATCTCCACCACCGGCTCTCCACCTTCTCCAGGACAGACAGCAGCAATGAGGCCTCAGGTGAGAAAACTTTTATTTTCTCATGATAAATACTGTCTTTTCTGTGCGGTGTGGAGGGGTCGGTTGGGGGAGTGCAGCCACAGAAGGTAGCACGTTTCCTATTTTGATTTTGCCTGCATACTTGTCTCTGTATGGTTACTAAAGAATGTTAAAGGTACCTATTATAATTTAAAGCATGCTAAATAATGATCATTGCCTTTTTCTCCTTGTCTCCAGAAATGACAATATACATATATATTTTATGAAGGGATGTATAAGTGCAGGTACCACAATTTCTAGAGAGTGAATAGAAGTTGGTGGTGGTGTTGTTTTTCTTTGTGTATGTTTTTTTTTGTATGGTTTTTTTTGCGCATTTGTGGTCCTAAGGCGGATAGATATTGCCTTCAGCGGATAGCCACAAGTGAGGTGAATGACCTGCTGTGTGTTCTCTGGGATAGGGAGTCTAGATAGGGACTAGCCTATTACCACTCAGAAAGGAGACGTCCTTCTGAGAGTAGAACGAGCGAGATATCTCAACTTATGTACTGGGCTGCTGGTACACAGCCATAATGTTAAACGGTGGAGCTCTCAGTCCCGGAGTTCCAAATTATTGTTATTTCTAAAGAGACTAATGAGAAATTGTGATAAATATGGAGAAAAAAATGTTTTGCTTGTCATGAATACATTTGGGTTAACAGAAGAGTGAAAAAAAAAGTTATTGAAAATAGCAAAAGCAACAGGGCTAAGTATTGTTAAATTGCAACCAAGTGCTCCTATCATCAAAATGATGGTGAGTGGAGACCCAGATGCCCTGAAACATTATGTAAAATGGTGTAAACTAACAAAAAAGGAGTATAAAAAGGACCCGTCTAAATGGTGGCCGCCAGAAGGGTCTTTGGATACGCCTACAATTGATGCATTGTTTAATTTGTTTTTTTTTGTTTTTAAAAAAAGGTCTGATTGATTGAATGTTTAGCAGCCTGGGAAGAATTATCTAGGAAAGATATAAACCACCCCCCCTATAAAATGTGCTCAGAGAAAGCTGCTTTACATGTAGAAAATAAGGATAAAATACCCAATGCTTGGGTTTCCCCTTATGACTCAATAAGAAGGGAATTATTAGGAGCATCTGCACCTATGGTATAGCAAGTGGAGACTACAGGAGGGGAGTCAGCTAATGGGGATATAGGAGAGGCGTCTGGTTATCAGCAGACCACTCCAAGTATTATGACAGAAACTCCCCTTCTGCAGACACATAGGTAAAATTGTTAATAAACAGTATTCCCTACATTACCGTAGAGAGGAATCATTCTATGATGTAGATGGTACAATGACATTTGAAAAAGATGGGGAACTGTGGCAGTACACTCCAGCAAGAGCAGATGCCTTAGCAAGATTTAATAAATTAAGTAAATTGGGTACTAATACTCCTCCAGTAGGGAGTTCTAGAGATCATGCCTCACCTGTATTAACTAGGCAACAGGTGAAGCGGATGGGATTACTACCCCAGCGTACCCCAGAAGATAGACAAAGGACAAAAGAGTATTTTAAATCCAAATTAGAACCATTTGGACAAATGCCCTTGAGAGAGGTGGCTTTACCGGGGGAAGAAGATGACCAGGGTAATTACACTGTAAGAATAGGAAAAGTTTATGTCCCCTGGAAACCTAATGAGATTAGGGCAATTATTGTTGATCTACCCAATTTAGAGA
The DNA here is from genome assembly GCA_037952925.1 of Lithobates clamitans. NCBI lineage: Eukaryota > Metazoa > Chordata > Amphibia > Anura > Ranidae > Lithobates > Lithobates clamitans. The sequence continues at coordinate 905,451 of JBBGZY010000209.1, forward strand.
GATGTCAAAAGAAGTGGTATAAAAAGTTGATGTGGATAGAGAAAACGCAACAAGCTACATATATGATATGTGGATCTTGATTGATTGTGCAGTGTCAGAAAAGTATGTGTATGTATGGAATGTATTTGCAAGATATGCGAGCATTAATGGATGTTGTGCAAAAGAAAGGTGAGGATGTGTTGGATTACTGGAATAGATTCAAAGGTGCCATTCAGAAGCATAGTGATTGGATTCCAGATGATGAAAGTGATATGAAACGACCAGAGTTGGTGAATGTATTGGTGGATGAAATGTTGTAGGGAAGAAATAAAGCTTCGTACAGTGGCATGGAGAAAGAAACCTGCCCCTGAATTAGGTGAGATTTCTCAAATAGCTTACGAAGTGTTGAACAAAAAAAAAGAAAGACATGGTAGAAAAGAAGAAAACAAAAATAATGAATATACAACTACCAGAGGTTAAAGAAAAAGTCCTAAGGGGGTACCAGTATCTACAGTGTAGGTAACACCTCAGTGTGTACCAGTAGCCCCCCCCCCCCTTACCCACCTTCGGGAGTAGTATATATCTCTAATTATGGGGCACCACGGCAAAGACGTGGAAATTGGAGACAAAATGAGGGACAGCGCATTAACCCTAGAATTCAGTCCCGATACCAACAAATCATCCTAATTAGAGTAAGGCTCCCAACCCTACAGCCTCGTGCCCTCCCCACTTGCTACAAGTGTGGATTGAGTGGGCATATAGCCAAGGACTGTAGGGAGCGCTAGGATAAGCTGGGATGTGGTGACAGTATAGATGACATATTTTATCAAGCTTTAGCTGTAATTGAATTTGAATTTGATTCCGTTGATGAGCCAACGGCATTGATTTGTGTGGACTCATAGACACAGGGGCTTCACGGTCTCTTTTAAATGTCTTTGATCCTAACTTACCACTTTCCAATGAAAGAGTTTCGTTGGTGGGAGTAAGTAATAATATAATTACAGTAAGGGTTATACAATCTGTACCGGTGACATTGGGAGAGCATTCAACAGAATGTTAATTTGTATTGTCTCCGCATTCCCCCTGTAATTTATTAGGAAGAGATCTACGTTCTAAAATGGGGGTAACAATTGCATTATCTCCGGATAAAACTGTTATTGACATACCGTGTAGGTTAAAAGATGAAGCAACTGATTTGTTGTTTATGCCTTTATTAGTAGCTGATATGGAGGGAGGAATTCCAGAAGAGGCCAAACAAAAAATTAACCCTTCCATATGGGTAACAGGAGCAAACACTCCTGGTCTCATGAAAGTTGCTCCTGTATGGTTAAATAGAGACCCTACATTACCAGTACCTAGACTACCTCAATACCCCTTATCTCCTGAATCAGTTGAAGGTATTAAACCAGTGATGGAGGAGTTACTACAGGAGGGTGTTCTTACTCCTTGTAGGAGTTCAGCTAATACTACTATTTATCCAGTTCCCAAACCTATTAAAACAGGAGAGGATAGCCGTCGATGGAGATTCGTGCATGATTTGCGCGCAATCAACAAGGTAATTATACCATCAGTACCTGTGGTACCCAACCCCTCTACTATACTGGCAACAATACCACCTTCAGCAACTCACTTTACTGTAATTGACCATGCCTCAGCATTCTTTAGTGTTCATGTTCATCCTGATGATCAGTGGTTATTGGCTTTCACGTTTGAGAAAAAGCAACTTACCTGGACCAGATTGCCAATGGGGTCTCATGATTCCTCCAGTTGTTTTTCTCAGACGCTCAAGGATAAATTAGATGAGTGGCAACCACTCATGGAATCGGTATTAGTACAATATGTGGATGATCTTTTGCTAGCATTCCCTGATGAACAGGCATGTACTGAGGATTCAATTTCTTTAATGAATTTTTTAGCCAGTATAGGACAAAGAGTAGATGCTGCAAAAGTACAATGGGTTAAATTAAAAGTACAATACATGGGCCACTGTGTCTCCCAAGGTATCAAACATTTGACAGCCTAAAAAGGAAAAAGGTAATTGCAAATCAACAAATGCCCACAGCTCTAAAACAGTTGAGAGCATTCCTTGGATTAGTGGGATATTGTAGACAGTTTTTACCTCAATATTCTACAATTATAGGTCTTAGCTGTTCAAAGTAGAAGGGAAAGATGAGCTAAGTCTAGCAGAATTAAGATATATGTTAGAAATGCCCCAAGAGTGGGGACTCAGTTTCAGCAGATAGTGGAGTATGGTGATTTGATTATAATGAAAATTTCATTCCTTCCCTGAACTTGCTGTCTTGAATTTGGGACAAAATACAGAACCAATGATTGATGTGTCAGTTAATGGTTTGTCTATTCTGTGTTTAATAGATAAAGGCGATTCAAAGAGTTTGTTAAATATATGTGATGCCAATTTTTCCACTTCGAATCAGCAGGTAATTTTGGTCGGGGTAAGTAATGATGTAATTACTGCCAAAGTCACTGAACCTCTATAGGCAAGAATGGGAGGTCAGTGTCATAAATGTTCTTTTGTTTTATCGCCATAACTCCCCTGACTATCTATTAGACAGAGGTATACTAATAAATATAGGAGTAACTATAGTTTTATCTACTGAAAGAATGGGAGTAAAACATACTTGAAGTAAAGGGAAACTTTAGATTTGCTCCTTATGCCAGCAATTTATTAACCCCAAGCAAAAGGGGCTATTGTAAATATTTATAGTGACTCAGCCTTGCTATAAGCATAGGGCATAGTTTTACACAACTCTGGCAAGAGAGGGGTTATCTGACAGCAGCAGGAACCCCTATACAACATAAAGAATTAATTGCTAAATTATTGGCAGCGGTCCAGCTGCTTCTTAAAGTTGCAGTAATTAAATGTAAAGCACATACCAGAGCAGATGATAGTATATTACTTGGGAATGCTTTGGCTGATAGGTATGCTAAAGATGTTATACATTCTTATGAGCCAACTACAGCGCTTCCAACATTCCTGCTCACAGATCTTCAAGTGGATCTGGAAATTTTATCAGCTCTACAGGCAAGCTCGCCTCATACGTCCTTTTGGACCAAAAAGGGAGCTGTTTGTGGAGCAGATTGTATATGGAAATTAAAAAACAGACTGGTTGCTCCTCCGACATTGTTTCCTTCTTTGTTTGTTTTGAGCCATGGGCCTTGCCATGTCTCAACAGTAGGGATGTGTCGGGTGGTAGCCAGAGATTGGTGGGCTCCAGGTTTTTCTGCATATTCTGCTAAAAAGGTTACTGAATGTTCTATATGTCAAATGCATAACATTGGAAAGTCAGTGCCCACTCCCATGAAGCATATTCCACATACTGAGGAGCCATTTCAAATTGTGCAAGTTGACTTCTCGGATATGCCCCCTTGTGGTCGATTTAAGTATTTTTGTATTGATCAATTTTTGAACTGGCCAGAGGTTTGGCCCACGTCCAAAAATGATGCCAGAACTGTGGTAAAATGTCGAGGGAATTGATCCCAAGGTTTGGTATAGGGTCAATAATTTCCTCAGATAGAGGTACACATTTTGATAATAAACTCATGGCAGAAGTAGTGAGTATTTTGGGTATGAAACAGCAATTGCATACTCCTTACAGACTGCAGGCTAATGGGATGGTGGAACGCAGCAATCAAACCCTGAAGAGGTATTTAGCCAAAATAACTGCTAATGGACAAAGCACATGGGTAGAAGCGTTACCTATAACCATTAGGACTACCCCTAAAGAGAAGCATGGACTGTCACCTTTTGATATATTGTTTGGGCAACCGCCCAGGAGACTACATTTATCTCTTGTGCAGCCAGAGACAGTGACTTTAATGAATGGACATTGCAAATTGGCAAATGTGTTTTCTGATACTTTTTCCAGAACGAAAGCAGGACAACCTGTGGACACGAGTGAAGGAACTCATGGGCTAAAGTCAGGAGATTCGGTGTATATCAAGAATCACACACCCCGAACTACTTTGTCTCCTAAGTGGAAAGGACCATTTCAGGTCATTTTTGTGTCTCCTACTGCAGTGAAGCTGAAAGACTATAAGTATTGGGTGCATGGTTCACACTGTAAGAAGTCTGTGGTTCCAAAAGAGAATATAAGCCGGCCTGCTGCTGGCAAGAATTGTTCTGTATCTTTATCTTCTAGGTCATCTCTTCCACTGACTCGTGCGCGAGCAAGAAGACTGCAGAATGAATCTCCTAGGGCCTAAGATGAATGTGAAGCTCTGGAGTGTTATCCTCTGCGGTGGAGTGGTGGTATGGATTACAGTCATGGCATATGAGTGGACATACAAGAAAAAAAGGGTAAGATGCAAGATACTTTTCTTTTTAATGCTACTGTAATGGAAGAAATGTCACAACTTGAACCGGTTTCAGATGCAAGCTGCCAAGAAGCTGAATATCACTAACTGCTGGATATGCACACATGCACCTATTTCTCATAAGACTATACTTTTGTTATGAATACCTAGCACTTTAGCTGAAATGGAGGACAGTGTACACTTTGGTGAAGTCAGTAGAACAATGATTGACAGAGCTATTTCACTTCTACTATTCACAAATGCTCCATTGAGAAAACCAGCTGTCTGCATTAACTTTTACTTTGGTAGAGTCATACCTGCTACTTGGTATATGGAGGATAATGACTTTCAAGAAACACAGCTCCACAAAATACCTATACACTTTCTTAAAAAAGACTTAGTGCACCTTATTAAAAGGGATCTCTCTGATCAGTCAGTTCCAGGAGAAGATGAAATCCCAGGAGGACAAGAGGAAGAAGACTCCGAAATTAATGTGAAAAATGATGATTCTCCTGATAGGCCTACATTTTATCCTAAGTCAGATGATAATTTCACAAGTATTGAATCACATGACAGAGAGATTAAACCATTGTTTTCTATTCCTTGGGTAAATAGATGTTGTATTAAAAAGGCTTAGTTTCATCATTGATTTGGCAGACCTGATGGATAACATTACTGCCTTGTATGATAGAAACTTTATAGCCCTTGCTATAGAATTAAAGACGATCAAAAAATAGGTTTTGCAGCCCCGGCTGGTGCTGGATTATCTCACGGCCAGTCAAGGAGGAATATGCGCCATAGTGGGAACCACTTGTTGTAACTACATCGGAAATGATACGAAGACTGAAGATGCCATCATGTAGAAAAGGTACAACAAATGAAGGTTAAATTTCACAAAGAATATACTGAAACTACTTGGGTTGAAGGTAACTGGGAAAGCTGGCTTTTCTGGCTCAATCCTCCCAACTGGTTTTCTGGTATTGCAGGATGGTTTTCTGGAATTTTACATGGTATTTCATACATTGTAGGAATTAGGTATAAATGTTATATGAATGTTGTTTGAAAATAATCACACGTGCTGGTACTAATATTGGTTCTTCTGAGCCCTTAAGGTCTCGAGTCAGAACTGCTCATGAGATGGTGATCCGTATACCTGAAGATCAACCTAAAGATAATATGAGATAGTTTAAGATGTTGACCTAGAAAGTCCCTGTCTAAAAGCCAAATTAACTTCTTCCAAATAATTATTCTTCCTTTCTGTCAAAACAACTTGTCAGTTTGAAATATTTTGGGTTATGATGACCCCTAAAAGTTAATCTTTCTGGCCAAACCGTTAGCCAAGCCTGTGTTGAAATATTTAATGAAATGCGTACTTGTGATGTGTAACTTTGGGCTTGTGCCCGCCATAAGATTACTGTATAACCCTTCTCTATAAATATCTGAAATCATTTGTAATCGGGACCACTCCTGACTCAGAAGGATGGTCCGCTGTACAGTGTATCGTCTTGAGTAAACCATGTGTGAGACATATGCAGCTGGCGTTGATGTCCTTTATTTCAAGGTTCAACTTTACACCTCAAACGTATAATCTATGAAAGGTCATTTTGAGTTGATGGAATTGTATGTACATGGATAGGAAACTGGTTACATGAATGGGTCTGTAGTTCATTCTTTAAATAGTGTAAGATGGTGCATTCTCAGAGTTCTGTTTTGGGGTCAGGGCTGTTTAATGTGTTTATTAACCACTTTAATACAGGGCACTTTCCCCCTTTCCTGCCCAGGCCAATTTTCCGCTTTTAGCACTGTCACACTTTGAGTCACAATTGCACGGTTACCCAACTGGGTACAGTGATGACTGGGGTCACTGTACCCAAACAAAATTTTTATCATTTTGTTCCCACAAATAGAGCTTTCTTTTGGTGGTATTTGATCACCACTGCGGGTTTTATTTTTTGTTAAACACATAAAAAAAGACTGAAAACCCTGGTGGGCATCCTCGGTGGGGGGGCTGCACTGACAATCAGCACAGACCCCCCCCCCGGTCAGGAGAGCAACGGATCGCTATCGTCTACTCGTGTCTGTCAGCGCGAGTGGAGGAAAAGCTGATAAACGGCTCTTCCTGTTTATGCTTTGATCAGCTGTGATTGGACAAAACCGATCACATGGTAAAGAGCCTACGTCAGAGGCTCTTTCCCAAAATTGGTGATGCAGTGTGTCAGACTGACACACCACACCAACAATCACTGTGCTGCGCATGATCGCGGCTTATCCTGCTGGACATCATATGATGTCCAGTCAGGATAACTTAACCACTTTGTGCACGTCATTCTGTTTTAGGGCGGGCGAGAAGTGGTTAATGATATAGAGGTTGGAATTAAGAGGCCAATATGAGTGTTTGGTGTTTGCTTACCAAATTATGCAGGGAAATTCAGCACAGGATGTAGCATCATTGCAGGAAGACCTTAATAAAATATCGGGGTGGGCAGCTATATGGCATATGAGGTTTAATATTGAGAAATTATGCACTTGGGGACTAAAAACATGCATGCATCATACATTCTAGGAATAGTCAATGGTCAAGAACGATCTGGGTATTCTGGAAGATCATAGACCTAATAATAGCATGCAATGACAAGCTGCAGTTTCTAAAAGTAGCAAAAACGGAAAATTGTATACTCACCTTTCCATATTTTCCTTTCCTGGTGCATCTTCATGGCATCACTTTTTTAGACATCACTTCCTTAAACCTTCATCCTGATCAACACTCCAAGACTATTATTAACCTCTCAGAATTTAAATCAGAAGAAAGGCATTGAAAATTGCTTGAAAAAGGACTCTCTTACTCACCTACTGGGTCAATGAACGAGTTTGAGGTATATGAAGACATCACTTTGTTTTTACGAAAAGTCTATCCGAGACAGCTACATCAAAGACCTACCCAAGACGAAGATGAAAACCCCCCAACTGAATTCCAAGATGATGAAGATCTAGATATGCTTACCTCCTCATTAATGGAAAGTAAGGATGTTGACCAATCCATCCCTATTCCCTCTAGCCCATTGAAACGAGACGCCAATCTACTTATAAAATCAACAAAAATGCCCCCTTTCCAAAAAAATAGATGGTTGGGGGTCTTCTTGGACCTGGTTCTAGATGACCTAACTAAGGAAGATTGGAAGATACTTAGATGCCCTACTGAAAGAAATGGTCTTTGAGTTACCCTCATACATTGGAGATACCCTTGATGTATTAGCAAAAATTGAAGAGGTAACCGTATTTCCTGGAACTCTCCTGGTAGGCATTGATGTAGAGTCTCCTTATACATCTATACCCCATGCATGGGGCTTGGCAGCAGTGGCACACTTTCTTGACCAGAAATTTCCACGTATGGGACCTCAGAATGGGTTCATCCTTGAGATTCTGCAGTTTGCCCTGACTAACAACTGCTTTGAATTCCTAGGGGTCTATTACAGGCAAATACAAGGCACCTTCATGGGGGCCCCTTGGGCACCTTCCTACACATGTTTACATCTTGGTTATTGAGAAAAGGAAGTTGTTTATTGCTCTGAATATTATCTAGGCCATGCCAAATTGTGGCTAAGATTTATCGATGATGTCCTGCTGCTTTGGCAGGGGTCTGTCGAATCCCTTGAAGAGCTCTTGAGCGAACTGAACGAAAACAGCCGTAATATACGCCTAACATTTACCTACGACTTGAACGAAATTTCTGGACCTCCTAATAAGGATTGATGGAGACCATCTGTCCACGAAAATGTTTTGTAAAGCAACAGCAGCAAACACCCTTCTTGAGGCAACCAGCCATCATCCTAAGTCCTTGGTCAGAGGTATACCAATAGGGCAGTTTCTGAGAATTAGACGCAACTGCTCACTGGATCAAGACTATCAGGCTGAATCAAAGAAACTCTATAAAAGATTTAGAGAAAGGGGTTACCCGCATAGATCTTTAAAAAAACTCAAGAAAACGAGCATCCGCAAATTGACCGGAAAGAACTGCTAATACCAAAGAATGACCAAGATGCCAACAAAAGCCTTTCTGATAAAGTGAAAATCATCACCACGTTTGGTACACAGTGGGAAGATGTGCGAACGATCTTGACTAAACATTGGCACGTACTGAATCGAGCTCCCCAGATGGCTTCTATAGTTGGCCCTAAACCCTTCATGGTAGCAAGAAGAGCCAAAAATCTGACTGATGAACTCGTCAGATCTGAATATACCAGACCCAATCCACGCAATTGGCTCACGGACCTGCCTCCATTGCGAGGGACGTATGCTTGTGGAAAATGCCATATTTGTAGATTTGTAGATAGATCTGACTCATTTACAGATGCAACAGGAAGAACGGTGTATCAAATTAAACATTTCATTAACTGCAATACTACATGAGCACTGTAAATGTGAAATGTCCCTGTCATAAACTGTATATAGGCAAAACAAAGCGTCCTTTAAAGGTCCGTATAGGGGAACATCTCTTAAGTATTCGTTCCCCAGATGACGATACCCCCATAGGAGAACACTTCTCAAAATATCACAAAAGGGAAACAAACGGACTCAAAATTAAGAGGTTCTATGCCTTAAAACTCCCAGTAAGAAGAGGTGACTTCGACCTGATACTTCTGCAAAAAGAAAAGGAGTGGATTTTTCGGCTGGGGGCGCTCGCGCCGAATGGATTAAACTCTGAGCAGAATATACAGGTATTCCTGACTCAGTAAGTTGATCTCCACCGAATTGATCGATTGTCAAAATATCATACTAAGCCTCAGTTTGTACAAATGTATCTATCTGTATTTAGCTTTACATTCACATCTTAATACAACTACTATTGAATTCAATAGATGTGATTAAAAGCATATAATATCAACTTGTGAATGGCGATTTTACCTGGTACATCAATGATTATATACTATGAACTGCAATAGTTATATACTGCCACAAGATGGCAGCGGTGTAAAAACACTTTTTCCTTACAGCAGTCTGAATTCCCCTATGGGATTAACATGACCATGTCTAGGCAGGAAGTGATATAACAGGAAGTAATTCACTGAGTGTCACTCTACAAAAGGATTCTGTCCATGCAAACACTGCACCCTGAAGAAACCCATGTCACAAGTGGGTTAAACATGTCGGTGTGTGTGCCTATACATGCCCTCTGCCGATAGCCAACTTGGGCTTTTCATAACTCTTTAGCCCTCATCCTATCTCCGCAAACTGTAAACTGGAAATCCACAAACAACCGAAAACTGGAAGTAAATGCTCAGGCGGCCCCATTCCGGTTTTGAGTGGATAACATCCTGTGCGTGTCACCAGGACTAGGAATACAGAGATTTGCTTCCTGCACACCTGTGGACCCCTGCAAAGGACTAAGAATTCATCACCTTGTCGCTGCAATTGACCAATCTAATATTTAAACAGTGAGTCTCTTTTCAACTGGTATATCCAGCAAGCAATCACAGCCTGAACATTTTTTTTGGCTCTTTGATTTGACTCAGCTATTTTCCTATCCAACCTATATGCGGTGCTATCTTTAATGTATCATGGAAACATGGTGCTGAATGACTAACAGGCTTGTTTTGGATCTATTGTTTCTCCTTGACTCAAGTCGCATGCTTGCATCATAGCGTGCTGCATTTTTTTATTATCTCTATGATTGACAGTGCTACATCCAGAAATCAAGCCTGTCTTGTTCACTAACTATCAGGGATACTTTCTAGCCAGAATTGCATTTATTTGTCTGAGATAACCAATGCTTTCTTCAACATTGTAAAGACATAATGCAGCAGCTCTATAGGCATATAGGGAGTCAGGAGGTCCTTGGTTAAGCACAATACGGGTACCGACTTGTGCTACCAAGGTTTCCTGGAACTCACCTCTCCTAAACACATGTAAGCATTATATATTAAGTCACACCTAATGACTTGAGATGATTAACACGTGTGGATGACTGGGATATGGCTGAGCTCATGGGCATGCGTTTTTAAATGACAACGTTGTCAGTTTTTACCTTATGCAATCTCCTATTGTTTATACTTTCCTTTCAATGATTAAAATGTTTTTCTACTAATTGTTCTAATAAAGTTATATCAGGTTAAACCGCAGTTTGTTCCTTTTCCTTCACTGAAGGTAAGGACACCTTGGGTCCTATTCCCACTCCCCTTTTATTTTGACTACTTCTCCTGCTCTGACAGGAACACCACCCTATTAGGTGAGCCGGTTACCTGAATTGACCAACGATACTGGTCATCAGGACCCCGCCCATTGCATTTTTTACTACGATTTGTGTGCATCTTCATGGCAGAATACAATGGGTTGTGGCTCCGCCCTCACAACCTGATAGGACTGGTTAACTATATATCAAAGACAGACCCGGCTCACAGCATTCTCTGTAACTCTCACCATTTGGGTGAGAATCTGTATGCTGCCATGAAGATGCACCAGGAAAGGAAAATTTTGGAAAGGTGAGTATACAATTTTCCATTTTCCTGGTGCATCATGGCAGCATACAATGGGAACTAACTGGCCATACGGGAGGGTGCAGGAAAAATTTAATGATCAGTAGCTTAAGTATGCACCATGAATTTTCCAAATGTTATTGTCGTGAGCCGGGTTCACCTATTAAAGTATAATGAAGGTGTCCTGGGAGGATCATATTGCTGACTTGCAAAAAGCCTCAGGAGTCACTTAGCACTATCCACAGAGCTGGCACTGCCCTAGTTGAATGTGCTCCTAAGTTCTCCAAAACAGGAAGGTCTCCTGAAGAGTAGGCTCTTTTAATTGTCTTAACACTCTAGGAGGTGACTGTACGTGTTGATGCTGACTGAACCTGTCTTAAGACTCGCTGGAACCTAGTACAGATTTCAGCTTTCCTGAATGAAAAGGTAGCTGCCAAGCAGGTCACCAGAGTTAGATCAACATCCAGGTGATGTGGTTCTCTCACTTAACCTAGAAAGACAATAAATTTACTTTCTGGTTAAAGTGGAAAGAGAAAGATACCCCATGGATAAAAGCAGTCTGGGGTTTTAGGACTATTCTGTCGGGGTAGAACATTAGATGAGGCTCCTTGAGTACAAAGCCTGCAGCTCTGACACCCCTTTCACAGAGGTTATAGCAACCAGAAATACGGTCTTCAGGGTTAGATTGCAGAGTGTAGACAATTCTGTAGGATAGAAATGAGGTATCGTGTACCTGGTGCTAGAGGCCAATGGAGAGAGGGCTTCCCTTGCGGCTAAGTTCCAGACTCCCCTGAAAGTGAGAACAGGAGGACTCAGGCTCAGAGTAGCACAGGTCGCCGGTGACTTGTTTGCAGAGGAACTCAGAATGGTTTCTGATGTGCTAAGTAGTGGCTGCAGACAGGTGGCACCTGTGAGACGTGGCAGGCCTGTAGTAGCACTGAGATAATGGGAAGTCAGTTCAAGCCAGAGGTCAGAGCCAGGAGGATCACCGAGTAGGCAGTGTCAGAGGGGAAGCCAAAATCGGACACAGGAGACAGAAGAGAATATCCGTGAACAAGCTGACGTCAGATCAGGAGAAATAGTCAATGACAAGCCGGGTTGGTAGCAAAGGATTTTCAGGAACAAGGATCACAGGAACATAGTACAAGCTGTAGATCAATCAGCAACTTTGAACACTAACACACTTCCTTATAAATGTGACTTGGTAGAGATTCTGGGTCCTAGAGCCCTTCTCCTGCTGTTGGTGTCCTGACGAATGCTGGGTCCTAGAGTCCTTCCCCTACCATTGGTTTCCTAAAATGAGGCCTTGATAGAGATGAGGACCAAGCAAGTCCCACATAGGGAACAATGGTTTCCTGGCAGGTCTATAACTTCATGCAAGCCTTTGAACCACTTGCTTACTGGGCACTTAAACCCCCCTCCTGCACAGACCAATTTTCAGCTTTCAGTGCTCTCACACTTTGAATGACAATTACTCAGTCATGCAACACTGTACCCAAATGATTTTTTTTGTCCTTTTTTTCATACAAGTAGAGCTTTCTTTTGGTGGTATTTGATCACCTCTGGGTTTTTTATTTTTTGCGCTATAAATTAAAATTTTTTTAAAAAATTCATTTTTCTTCGTTTCTGTGAAAATTTTTTGCAAATTAGCTATTTTTCTTCATAAATTTTGGCCACAATTTATACTGCTACATATCTTTGGTAAAAATAACTAAAATTAGTGGATATTATGTGGTCTGTGTGAAATTTATAGAGTCTACAAGCTATGGTGCAAATCATAAAAAAATGATCACATCTAATGTACTGAGGCCTATCTCCATTCATGAGACCCTAACAAGCCCGGAAAGTACAAATGCCCCCCAAATGACCCCTTTTTGGAAAGTAGACATTCCAGTGTATTTAGTAAGGGGCATGGTGAGTTATTTGAAGTTGTCATTTTTTCCCACAATTCTCTGCAAAATTAAGATTTTTTTTTTCACAAAATTGTCATTGTAATAGCTTATTGCTCTCACATGGAATGTGCATACCACAAATGTAACCCCAAAATACATTACAGTACCACATGTGTGGAACTTTTTCACTACCTGGCCACATACAGAGGCCCAACATGCAGGGAGCACCATCAAGTGTTCAAGGAGCATAAATTACCCATCTAACTTGTTGACTACCTATTACACTTTTGAAGGCCCTAGAGCACCAGGACAATTGAAACACCCAGAAAATGACCCCATTTTGGAAAGCTAACACCCCAACGTATATTCTATGAGGCATTATGAGTCTCTTGAACGGTTCATTTTTTTCCAGAAGTTTTTGGAAAATGTCGAAAAAAATAAACGCATTTATTTTTACACAAAGTTGTCTGTTTACAAGATATTTCCAACACATAGCATTTACATAGCAAAAACAACACCCCAGAATACATTCTGCTACTCCTGAGCATAATGATACCACATGTGTGAGACTTTTACACAGCCTGACCACATACAGAGGCCTAACATTGAAGTAGCACCTTCAGGCATTCTAGGAGCATAAATTACACATTTCATTTCTCAACCACTTATTACATTTTTGAAGGCCCTGGAACACCAGGACAATGGAAACGCCCAGAAAATGACCCCATTTTGGAAAGCTAACACCCCAACGTATAATCTATGAGGCATAATGAGTCTTTTGAACGGTTCATTTTTTTCCAGAAGTTTTTGGAAAATGTGGAAAAAAATGAAAACGTATTTTTTTTTTACACAAAGTTGTCCGTTTATAAGATATTACCAACACCCCAAAATACATTCTGCTACTCCTCCTGAGTATGGCAATACCACATGTGTGAGACCTTTACACAGCCTGGCTACATACAGAGACCCAACATGCAAGGAACACTGTCAGGTGTTCCAGGGACACATAGCATGCACATACCAAGAATTACACCCCAAAATAAATTATGCTGAGCAAAGGGTAAACAAAAGATTACCTGTGGTTTTAGTAGCGCAGTTGTCCACAGGAGGATAGCACTGGTCCAGGCAGCAGGCAGGGACTTGGTCAGCAACAGCGAACACAATTTTTCAGGCAGCAGGCAGGGATACTGTCCATATACAGCCCAGGGTCAGTGCAGAGATATTGTCAGCAGTGCCAAAAATATTGGTCCTGGTAGTAGACAGGTCCATGTGGTGTGGTCAGTGCGACAGAAAGAGGCATGATGGCAGTAAGTCCTACAGGCAGCAGGCAGAAGTAGGGCCTTGTGTAGGACAGAATGGGAACAAGGGTAGTGGCTTCTCCCACCCAAATTTCTTTGAAGCCTCCGAGTCTCCAGACCCTAATCTAGGAACGAGAAAACAAAGAAAATTGTTTTCTTCATCCAGAAAAACTACTCTGGAGCCCCTCACATATGTGAGACCCCTGTGTTGAATCCCAATAGTTCAGTTGCAGGGTACAAGATCAGTCCAAGAGGCAGGCAAATATCATGGTCAAACAATCCAAGGTCAGTTCCAGATCAGGCAGAGGTATGTACAGAATCGTTAGGCAGAAGCATGGTCTAATAACAGTCCAGGGTCAGTTCCAGATCAGGCAGCGGTATGTACAGAATCGGCAGGCAGAAGCGTGGTCGAATAACAGTCCAGGGTCAGTTCCAGATCAGGCAGTGGTATGTACAAAATTGGCAGGCAGAAGCATGGTCGAATAACAAGCCAGGGTCAGTTACAGAGCAGGCAGTGGCATAAGGGGTGTGAAGGCAGGAACTGAGGATTACGTTTACCATACTTCACTAATAATTTACTGAAGTATGGTAACGGTGAAAACAGTCACCTACGCAGAGGCCTGGTTGGGAAGGACATTGTGCACAATAATAAGATGTGTCTCTTCTGACTCCTGCTCTGGTACACACCTTACATCTTTTTTGACGTCTTTGGCCTGTTGGTTTGGGAGGGATTTTATCAGGAAAGTGGCGCTCGGAGAGTCGACTAATAACATCTGATTGGATATTTTCTGGTGGGCCGTTCGGGAATATAAGGGTAGTAAAAACTTCCTCCTGGTAGCCAAAGAAGTGTTTGTGGTTTTGGGTGGAGTTGCGGTAAATTACATATGAATTGTATATGGCCAATTGAAAAAAATAAATTGCGACTTTTTTATACCAATGGTATGTCTGTCCTTGTGGCAAGGCATGGTTCCATCATTTGGTCATTGAAGTCGACTCCCCCCATAAATAAATTATATTCATAGATGCTTTTTGGTTTTTGTATGGGGCCATTCCTTCTGGGGATTTCCACGAAGGTATCATTGTGGATAGAAGACAACATGTACACATCCATTCTGTCCTTCCACTTCACTGCCAGAATCTCGTTGTTTCGAAGACTTGCCGTTTCTCCTTTTCTCAATTTCTTATTTACAAGACTTTGAGGAAAGCCCTTCCGATTCTTTTCTATGGTGCCACATGCTGGCGTCTTCTTCCGGTGAAGGTTGTGGAACAGGGGCAGAGATGTGTAGAAGTTGTCTACATACAGGTGGTAGCCTTTCTCCAGTAGGGGGTATATGAGGTCCCAAACAACTTTCCCGCTGGATGCCAAGTAGTCCGGGCAATTAAGGGGCTGCAGCTGGGTGTCCTTCTCTTCATACACTATAAAGGAATATGTGTACACTGTGGCTGGGTCACATAATTTGTACACCTTCACCCCATAGCGGGCCCTTTTGCTGGGGATAAATTGCTTAATTTTAAGCCTGCCGCTAAATTTAACAAGGGACTCATCCACACATATGTGTTGGCCCGGGGTAAACAATTGGGGGAATATTTCTGAAAAATAATTAAGTATTGACCAAATTTTGGGAAGCCTGTCATAATTTGGGTCATTTCGGGGAGGGCACTGGGTATTGTCACTTAAATGTAGGAACCTCATTATCATCATATACCTAGTTCTGGGCATTACCGCGGAGTAGAGCAGCATGTGGTGGAGGGGGTGGGTTGACCAATAGGACTGCAATTGATTTTTTTTGTTGAGTCCCATATTAAATGTGAGACCTAAAAAACCTTGAACTCCTCCACTGTTAGGTCTCTCCACTCATAGGGACGGGCATAATAGGATGTTGGATTTTGCAAAATAAATTGCCGTGCATACAGGTTGCACTGGGCCACAATTGATGCCAAAATGTCCTCCGTAAAAATTAAATAAAAAAAATGGATTGGGGTAAAATTCTCAGTGTCCACCTGGACTCCTGGCTGGGCAGTGAAAGGGGGAACATTAGCTTCTCCTGAATTAGAAGGAAGCTACGAGGGGTTCTGAAGGGCATAGGGAAGGCTGGCATGGGTCCTAACCCTTCGAGGCTGAGGTGACACCCCACTGGTACTTGCCCTTTCTGTTTGAGGTACTGCGGTGCTGGTAGATGGTACTGCGGTGCTGGTAGATGGTACTGTGGTGCTGGTGGATGCCACTGCCTCCTCACTAGAACGCCTTCGTTTGGTGGGCCGAACATCTTCCTCCTCTGAGTCACTCAGTGTTTCACTACTGAGGACTGGCTCATAATTTTTGTCAGATTCAGGATCCGAATTTGAAAGGGAATCTGAAAAAGAGAGCTCCCCGTTGCTCTCGTCGGCCGTGGAAAGAATTTGGTATGCCTCCTCAGCGAAAAAGCATCTTTTAGACATGGTTGCTGGTGGTGATGAGACTGCACAGGTGTGTGCTAAGCCTGCACTGATGGGCACTGATGAGCACAGATGTGCACTGATTGATGGCACAGATGTGCACTGATGAGGCAGCACAGATGTGCACTAATGGGGCGGCACAGGAGCGCACAGATATGCACTGATGAGGTGGCACAGATGGGCACTGATGAGTCGGCACAGATGTGTACTGATTGTGATTTTTGCTAATTTTTGTTCTAGGTATAAGCCCCCTTAGTTGTCTCTAGTTTTCGAGATCTGTTCTGGTATGGGCAGGGTAAGCGCTGTTGCACCTGGGTTCTATGTTTTAATGTTTCCTCTGGGTGTGTTTGTGTGTGTGTGCTGGCTCACTTCACCTTTGCTGTCCCTCAGGTTGCCTCCTACCACTGTGGTACTATACTCGTTATCATTGTCGTATACTATTCCTCATGGCGGATAGCCACTTTGAAATAGTTAAAATTATCTCCTGGATGGCAATGTTTTGGTACAATGCTTTCCTGGGCGGCAAGGCCCCATGCCCTGATGGTTTGTCTATTGAATTTGATAAGGTTCATAGTGCACTGTTGGCCCCTAGGCTCGCTACCCTATATACAGGCTGTCTGGCTAATGACATCCTCCCCCCCTCCATGAGTGAAGCACATATTATACTGATCCATAAAAGTCCTAAAGACCCAG
The DNA here is from genome assembly GCA_037952925.1 of Lithobates clamitans. Lineage (NCBI taxonomy): Eukaryota > Metazoa > Chordata > Amphibia > Anura > Ranidae > Lithobates > Lithobates clamitans. Next base: position 922,533 of record JBBGZY010000209.1, read on the forward strand.
CCCTCTGTGCCTCCTATAGGCACATGATAATTAAAGGAGATTTCGCGCAATATTTACAAAAGTGATGTGAAATGTAATAAGGTAGGGACAAAAGTAATTTAAATATTGGTATCTGTAATAATGGTGATTGGGATCTACGATCTCTATGTTAGAACATAAGTCTATTACCACTGATTAACAGTAAAGTGATGGTGCTGTGTTTAAAGTGAATACGTGCAAGTGTCCGAAATAGCAAAACGACCATAAAGTGACAACAAGCTGAGATACCATAAATAAATTGATATAAATAAATATTAGTGCATAAAAATCCTTAATTAAAAATATTTCTATACTATGGATAATTGATAAAGTGCAACCCATCAAAAGGATAAATATATTATACACAGACAAATATCAACAGTGAACTAAAATTAGTGCAATCACTATACAAATAAATGTGCCTTTAAAAATGTGATGACAGCATTGTAGGATTGAAAAAGAAAAGTTCATAAATTCATAGATAGGTGGCGCTATTGTAGAGGTAAAAGAGTCCTTTCATTAAGATCTGTGTATGTCTTATGTGTTGAATGAGTTGTTCCTACAGTGGTGCCTCCTAGTTCAGTCTCCCAGAACTCTCACCTTAAAGTAGTAGAAATCAAGCTGTGGTAATATGCTTTTTGGAGTGTGGAAGTACTGTCTAAAAACTTCTCCTTCTTGATGCTTAACTCTCCATGTTATCTCCTTATTTCCTCCGCTCTCTTGACATGTTCATCCAGACCTTACCATGGCCTTTTTCAGAAAAGGCCATGGTAAGGTCTGGATGAACATGTCATCCCTCTTATACAGCAGTTTTGGCTAGAGGTGGTAAATGTGACTAATTTGGTGGGTAACTTGCATATACAACTGAACCCGATTGTTTTACTTTTGGGAGTATGTGATAACCTTATACCTAATACCCATAAAAGATTGTTTGTATTCTATGCCTCGTTTTATGCTAGGAAAACTATATTGCTTAAATGGAAGCAACCTGACCCTCCTACGGTCGCTCAATGGAAAGCCTTAATAAATTCCACACTACCACTTTACAAACTTACTTATATTAACCGCAAATGTCCTAAAAAGTTCTTAAAGGTTTGGGGAGCCTGGTCTCACCAGTAAGATCAATGTGAAATATTCTATATCCGGTATATCCTCTCCCGCCCTCTCTTCCCCTTGCCCCCCTCCCTTCCCCTTTTTTTTTTACCCCCCCCCCCTTCCTTCCCTCTTTATCTGTCCCCCCCCCCTCCTTCCCTCTTTATAATTAAAAAGTAAATTAAAAGTGACTAGCATTACCACCTGTTTGCTGTAGAGATTGTCACCTTCCATTAGACACTTGATATTGCATTAACCACAAGATTTGGTATACATGAATGTATTGATACTCCTTTATTAAGATCTATACACAACTTTGTATTAGGTTGACCTAATAATAGACTGAATTGAAATTATTCGCCATATATGTATATGCATATTGTGTAGCAGCATTTTGTTAGTTTTGTTTTCATTTTTTTTTGTTTGTATGTTTTATATACCCTCCTTTTGGAGCAAATAAAAACTTTTCTGTTAAAAAAAAATTCTTACCACACGTAGATTGAATAGCATTCTGCCTACGGTCATAGATTCAGATCAAGCAGGTTTTATGGCCAGTAAGTCCACAGACATAAATATCCATAGGCTCTTCGCTAACATTCATGCCCCTCACTGTAACCAAGGTACACGAGAAATGGTGTCCCTAGACACAGAAAATGAATAAAGTAGGAAAATTGGGTCTTTGAATGAGGCTATTGACATTGTGGAGGTAAATTGGTAAAAGGATATATTTGTTGAACATGGAAAGATTTAGAGAATACATATCAGTAATAGAAGACACACAAAAAAAATATAAAAAATATCATTTCATATATATTCACATGTAACATGGACATCAAGCATACATAGATATATATCAACTTAGCACCACATGGTGGTCTGGAATAATTGATTGGTACATTCTATAAATTCATATGTGTGTGTGTGTGTGTATATATATATATATATATATATATATATATATATATATATATATATATATATATATATATATATATATATATATATATACACATGTCATCTAGGCAGCACATTGCGAAGGAAATAGGAATGATATAAAAGAAGTAAAAACATGATTAATTTGTAGATGATGATCTGGATTGATTGTCTAGTACAGGCATATGTCTGCATCTTAAATGTCCGATGCATTTTGTGTTTGAAAAGTCATCAGGGGCGGATGCTCAAGAATATCTATAAAGAATAATAAATATAATTGATCTAGTTGTAACTGGTCATAACAGGGAAAGGCAAATTAGCTGCCCTGAATACTTAAATAGAGTCATAGCGATGAGATGTAGTAAATATGGGGCCAGGGCCAGAAGGGTTGTCTGTCCTGGGAGCTGAGGTAATCTGGAGCCGCGTGTCAGCAGGGCGCACACACAGACCCCACAGAACACAGATTGCCAATGTTCATAGTGAAATACAATGATGAACAGGTGGTGACTGCCAAAGAGTCTAAGATAAATGGATCCAATATCAGTGAGTTACATAATGTTAATAAGATGCAGGGGCGATAATAAGTACCCAATTAAGATAGTGAGGATAATCAGAATCTGTGCACACAGGATAAAGGTATAACCACAGCCAAATTAATATAGAAGATAGTGTAGAAAGAAATTTATAAAGACATCAAGGACAGTTCCGAATCACCAATAACAGTTAGAGGAAGGAAGGGGCTAATTGGCAAAGCAATATGTGGAGTGACATTGTAAATAGCTTACATGTGTGCCAGAAAAGAGATGGAGTGCTGTTGTGGGATATAGCGCCTTCAATTGTGTGTCAAAAAGACTGTGTCCGGGGAGGCAGCATATATACGCCCCACACGTGTGCACGCTGACTTTTTACAGCGTCACGCTGGCACGGCATATGCAGGGAGGGGCTCCGACACAGGAGGTGAACACCGCCCACGGCAGATGCCCATATTCCCCAGCTATGTCAGCTGAGATGGACAGACTCGTGCTCCACGTCATGACGCCAAAGTGACGTCACACGTGAGACACGGTGCGTGGCGCCGATGCGCTGTGGGCACTCCACTCCATGGGGTCAAGCGGCAGGGCTGCCCCCTCTCTCTGACCTTATTTGCCATTTGTATGGAACCGATAGCTGAAGCTCTCCGTAGCTCTGTGGAGATTAAAGGCCTTTGCGTTGGCTGGTTGGAGGAAAGGGTAGCCCTGTTTGCTGACGACCTCATCCTTTTTCTAAATGACCCGGGTACCTCGCTGCAGGGAGTTCTTCACACTATTAATACTTTTTGGAAATAACTGGCCTCTGGGTCAACTGGACGAAATCTCAGCTCTTCCTTGTGGACCCTGAGGCCAAGGTGTATGTGCCCCATCTGATGTTCCCCTACAATGAGTAGACTCCTTTAAATACCTGGGTATTGTAATCTCTAGATCACCTCAAGAGTATGCAAGTTAACTTGTTAACAACCCTTGCTGTGGTTAAAGCATGTGAGCCCAAATTTACTTATTTATTTTGTAATTCCCCCCCCCCCCCCCCCCCACCATGGATTCCCAAAAAGTTTTTTTTCTACTTTAAACCAGACTTTGGCCTCTTTTCTGTGGGATCCCCACCCAGCCTGTTATAAAATTTCTACATTAATGAGACCCATTTCTCAGGGTGCTTTGCTATGCTGGACTGCTTTAAATATTTTCTGGCATTGCAGCTGGTTACAGCCCACTGGTGGCTATGCCAGATGCATCCAATACAGCAACTGTCCTGGATGCAGCAGTGCTCTCCTCTATGGAAGCTCTCCAATTCTTATTGTACCGTGTACCGTGTAACGCCTTCTATGTTTACCACTCTTAAAGCTTGGAAAGTGGGCTTGAGCCTTGAACAAGGTTTTTCCATGCAATACTCCCCAAATACCCCATTATGGATTAGTCCCACCCTACCTCATTTATATTTTCTCCCTTATCCCCATGCCTGGACTAAATACCAAATTAAAACCTTGTGGCATGTCATAGACCAGTGTAAACTGCTTCCATTCCCTATTATTTGTTCGAAATATAATGTAGCAGTCTCCCCAACTTCCAAGGGCCTAATGGTGACCCCGAGAGCCAGGAGAACTGACATTCCTCCTCAGGGTGCAGGTTACTAGGCATAGTGGGTGTAGTGCAAGGTCAAAAGATTGGGCGCCAGTCACTTTTTGTAAAAATTAACAAAGAGTTTTATTTCTCCTAACAGAAACAGTGTCCTGCTCCTGTTAAGAGAAATAAAACTCTCTTTGGAGGAGAGGGTTTAGGGCACAGGACCCCCTTAGGCAAATGCAAGAAGAAGGGGGGGGGGGGGGAGGCTAACCTAGGTCATTATAGCAGTGCCACATCCTAATATACAAGATATAGATACAGAGTGAGGGTTCCCCTAGGCGGACTTTATAGGCACTGATATTTAAGCTTGATTAGAAATATATCAAAATGTGCAACAGTATAATAGTATACAACTTTTATTAAGAGATAATATTAAAAACAATACAACAAAACATAGGAGAATCTAGGTAGTTCATTTATGTCATCATACAAAAATAAGTACAGAAAAGATGATGAAACAATGAAACAAAGGGGGAACGCTTATTACTTATTTTTGTATGATGACATAAATGAACTACCTAGATTCTCCTATGTTTCATTGTATTGTTTTTAATATTATCTCTTAATAAAAGTTGTATACTATTATACTGTTGCACATTTTGATATATTTCTAATCAAGCTTAAATATCAGTGCCTATAAAGTCCGCCTAGGGGAACCCTCAATCTGTATCTATATCTTAAGCAAATGCAATAGCAATTAAGGCAAACTCCGCAGACAAAAATAGAACTAGGTAGACAGCAATACAGAATGAGGGCCTTTAAGCTGATTGCAGCAATCTGTATCTGGTAGCAACCAATGTCTTCAAAGTGCAAAAATAATAATATATATAAAGTGCAATCATATAAAGTCCATCCAATATGGTGTGCTGAACTTGTAAACAGTTGTGGTGATGGTTCTCAGGTGACTATTTGTGCTCCCCTCCTGGGTCCCCACTCACCAGAAAACGTCAGTAAATATGCCTGTTAGTATCTCCAGATCAGCATCTCCCGTCAAATGGTAACTGGATTGTATGGACACTACATAGGGATAACTCCTATCTTCCACCGGTATGATTAAAACATATGGACATCCTGGATCCTTCCCATCTTACTCAGTGATCAGACACCCATAAGGATGTATGGCAATGGAGGAAAAAGAGTGTATATAATGTAATACTGCAAGGTTTATTCATAAAATCCAAAAATATTACACTTACATCAAAAAACATGCAGAGAAACGCCGCCTTGGCGTGCAAACAATAGTCACCAGGTCTCCTCAGCTCCAAAAGCAACAGTGCCACCTAATGGCAGAAGAGAGCATCTACCCCAAACTCAGACTTAGGACAGGAATCAGTGGATCCACCTACCAATTAGCCAGGCTAGTTACCACCTAGCACAACTAGATTTATTAGCAACTCTGTTTAGGACCAGGGTGCTACAATCTCCCCCTACCAAGGAAACTACATCCCAGAGTTTGCAACAAAAAAAACAAACAAGTACGCTCAATCCTCAGAGTAGATGTCCTGGCAAAAAGTGGATAGGGAGGGGTAACAGGGAAGGAGGAACAATAGTAACAAATACATGTGGTGTACCACAGCAAATAAAATGAACATAACTTATGTACAAACACAAGTGGCATTTCACACAAAGATAAATATAATACCTTATGTACAGTTAACGTGTGGCGTACCATATGCAAATAAGAGAGGGGAATTCAATGAACAATAACCTTACATCCTAACTATCTAATAGTCACACAATAGGGGATAAAAGATTAGCATTATTATACAAATTGAAGACATTGTCTCTCCTTAGCCAAGGAAGACGCGAGAGGGGTGCAGGAACACCTGAAAAAGAAGAAAACAGGCAATATAGAAATACAACCTACTATTCTAGCATTACCAGCACAGTATGTATATGTATGAACTTTTGTTTATTCTCAGCCAAGAGGTTGAGATCTGTTCAAAGTGCAAAGGGACTTTGTTGTTCTGGAAGAGGGAAAGTTCTTTACGATTACAGTCCCTTGCATGCTGTGACTCACTCAGAATGGCACACTCTCGCCATCTAGTGGTCAGTAAAGGAGAGAACAGTCCACATATAACACTTCAGTCCATGAAATCCAGGGTGCAGGTAAAGACTTGCCCCTTTGCCACAGCCTACCTAATTAACTAAACATCCCATTGTCATTGGAGCCCCAAAGTCCAATAGGCATTTTCCTGGCGGTGCAGCAACATGGTCGACAACTTTCCAGCAAGTTCCCTTCTTCACAGGGACAAACTCAGGAATGGTATGCATAGCTATTTTCAACAGAACTTTTAGCCACACAGCATGCAAGGGACTGTAATCGTAAAGAACTTTCCCTCTTCCAGAACAACAAAGTCCCTTTGCACTTTGAACAGATCTCAGCCTGTCCTTAACTCAGCTGGGGACTGAGATCACTTTTCTGCACATATAAAGAACAGGACATGCTGATAATAAAGGGCAGCAGATCAGCATATCTCTTTGCACAGTGAGGCATACTGGCAATTAAAGGGCACGGGCCAGTATGTCTTTTTTTTTTTTTTAAGGCACTCCCTGCAACTGCTGGTATTAGGAACACAGTCCAGCAGTGACAGCGCAGGCAGGAGTGTCCTCACAAGGGGCGGAAGTATAGGGGTTGCATTAGTTGCCATTGCGAGTGGACACCATGCTGCAGGGGGCCTGTGGGGGCCCGTGTGCCCCCCCCCCCCCCCCCGAGCGGAGGCTGCATAGGGGACCGAGCTCCCCGATCCTCAGCTGATGCGTAAATCGGCAGTGCAGGAGCTCGGTCATGCGATTGTGATTCATCATAATCATGTGATTATTGTGAAAGTGAAAGCAAGAGAGAGGTGTCTAGCCCAGTGTGTGCTGTGCTCTCTGCCTCCCCCTACAGTGCAGTACCTGGCATGGAGAGTGAAGGTATAGTGCTGCAGCTGCCGATTTTTAAAATGGCGATACTCCAAACCCCTGGTGTTAGCGCTTCAATCATCATGGTTGTTATGGTGTCAGGATGATTGAAGCGCATTATTTCTATTATTACATTGTAATATAAAATTAAATCATTCAACTCACCATAATGCAGAATCAGTGGGATCCCTGAGCGTGTCACCTGCCACGTCGCCTTCCACCAGCAGAGTCCGTCCTTGCATCAGGTGTCCCCAGCAGAGTCCCTCCTTGCACCAGGTGCCGACAGCAGAGTCCCTCCTTGCATCAGGTGCCCCCAGCAGAGTCCCTCCTTGCATCAGGTTCCCCCAGCAGAGTCCCTCCTTGCATCAGGTGCCCCCAGCAGAGTCCCTCCTTGCATCAGGTGCCCCCATCAGAGTCCCTCCTTGCATCAGGTGCCCCCAGCAGAGTCCCTCCTTGCATCAGGTGCCCCCAGCAGAGTCCCTCCTTGCATCAGGTGCCCCCAGCAGAGTCCGTCCTTGCATCAGGTGCCGACAGCAGAGCCCCTCCTTGCATCGGGTGCTGACAGCAGAGCCCCTCCTTGCATTGGGTGCTGACAGCAGAGCCCCTCCTTGCATCGGGTGCCGACAGCAGAGCCCCTCCTTGCATCGTGTGCCGACAGCAGAGCCCCTCCTTGCATTGGGTGCTGATAGCAGAGCCCCTCCTTGCATCGGGTGCCGACAGCAGAGCCCCTCCTTGCATCGGGTGCAGATAGCAGAGCCCCTCCTTGCATCGGGTGCCGACAGCAGAGCCCCTCCTTGCATCGGGTGCCGACAGCAGAGTCCCTCCTTGCATCGGGTGCCGACAGCAGAGTCCCTCCTTGCATCGAGTGCCGACAGCAGAGTCCCGCCTTGCATCGGGTGCCGACAGCAGAGTCCCTCCTTGCATCGGGTGCCGACAGCAGAGTCCCTCCTTGCATCGGGTGCCGACAGCAGAGCCCCTCCTTGCATCGGGGGCCGACAGCAGAGCCCCTCCTTGCATCGGGTGTCGACAGCAGAGCCCCTCCTTGCATCGGGTGCCGACAGCAGAGACCCTCCTTGCATCGAGTGCCGACAGCAGAGTCCCGCCTTGCATCGGGTGCCGACAGCAGAGTCCCTCCTTGCATCGGGTGCCGACAGCAGAGTCCCTCCTTGCATCGGGTGCCGACAGCAGAGTCCCTCCTTGCATCGGGTGCCGACAGCAGAGCCCCTCCTTGCATCGGGTGCCGACAGCAGAGCCCCTCCTTGCATTGGGTGCTGATAGCAGAGCCCCTCCTTGCAACGGGTGCCGACAGCAGAGCCCCTCCTTGCATCGGGTGCCGACAGCAGAGTCCCTCCTTGCATCGGGTGCCGACAGCAGAGTCCCTCCTTGCATCGGGGGCCGACAGCAGAGCCCCTCCTTGCATCGGGGGCCGACAGCAGAGCCCCTCCTTGCATCGGGTGTCGACAGCAGAGCCCCTCCTTGCATCGGGTGCCGACAGCAGAGACCCTCCTTGCATCGTGTGCCGACAGCAGAGTCCCTCCTTGCATCGGGTGCCGACAGCAGAGTCCCTCCTTGCATCGGGTGCCGACAGCAGAGTCCCTCCTTGCATCGGGTGCCGACAGCAGAGTCCCTCCTTGCATCGGGTGCCGACAGCAGAGTCCCTCCTTGCATCGGGTGCCGACAGCAGAGTCCCTCCTTGCATCGGGTGCCGACAGCAGAGTCCCTCCTTGCATCGGGTGCCGACAGCAGAGTCCCTCCTTGCATCGGGTGCCGACAGCAGAGTCCCTCCTTGCATCGGGTGCCGACAGCAGAGTCCCTCCTTGCATCGGGTGCCGACAGCAGAGTCCCTCCTTGCATCGGGTGCCGACAGCAGAGTCCCTCCTTGCATCGGGTGCCGACAGCAGAGTCCCTCCTTGCATCGGGTGCCGACAGCAGAGTCCCTCCTTGCATCGGGTGCCGACAGCAGAGTCCCTCCTTGCATCGGGTGCCGACAGCAGAGTCCCTCCTTGCATCGGGTGCCGACAGCAGAGTCCCTCCTTGCATCGGGTGCCGACAGCAGAGTCCCTCCTTGCATCGGGTGCCGACAGCAGAGTCCCTCCTTGCATCGGGTGCCGACAGCAGAGTCCCTCCTTGCATCGGGTGCCGACAGCAGAGTCCCTCCTTGCATCGGGTGCCGACAGCAGAGTCCCTCCTTGCATCGGGTGCCGACAGCAGAGTCCCTCCTTGCATCGGGTGCCGACAGCAGAGTCCCTCCTTGCATCGGGTGCCGACAGCAGAGTCCCTCCTTGCATCGGGTGCCGACAGCAGAGTCCCTCCTTGCATCGGGTGCCGACAGCAGAGTTCCTCCTTGCATCGGGTGCCGACAGCAGAGTTCCTCCTTGCATCGGGTGCCGACAGCAGAGTCCCTCCTTGCATCGGGTGCCGACAGCAGAGTCCCTCCTTGCATCGGGTGCCGACAGCAGAGTCCCTCCTTGCATCGGGTGCCGACAGCAGAGTCCCTCCTTGCATCGGGTGCCGACAGCAGAGTCCCTCCTTGCATCGGGTGCCGACAGCAGAGTCCCTCCTTGCATCGGGTGCCGACAGCAGAGTCCCTCCTTGCATCGGGTGCCGACAGCAGAGTCCCTCCTTGCATCGGGTGCCGACAGCAGAGTCCCTCCTTGCATCGGGTGCCGACAGCAGAGTCCCTCCTTGCATCGGGTGCCGACAGCAGAGTCCCTCCTTGCATCGGGTGCCGACAGCAGAGTCCCTCCTTGCATCGGGTGCCGACAGCAGAGTCCCTCCTTGCATCGGGTGCCGACAGCAGAGTCCCTCCTTGCATCGGGTGCCGACAGCAGAGTCCCTCCTTGCATCGGGTGCCGACAGCAGAGTCCCTCCTTGCATCGGGTGCCGACAGCAGAGTCCCTCCTTGCATCGGGTGCCGACAGCAGAGTCCCTCCTTGCATCGGGTGCCGACAGCAGAGTCCCTCCTTGCATCGGGTGCCGACAGCAGAGTCCCTCCTTGCATCGGGTGCCGACAGCAGAGTCCCTCCTTGCATCGGGTGCCGACAGCAGAGTCCCTCCTTGCATCGGGTGCCGACAGCAGAGTCCCTCCTTGCATCGGGTGCCGACAGCAGAGTCCCTCCTTGCATCGGGTGCCGACAGCAGAGTCCCTCCTTGCATCGGGTGCCGACAGCAGAGTCCCTCCTTGCATCGGGTGCCGACAGCAGAGTCCCTCCTTGCATCGGGTGCCGACAGCAGAGTCCCTCCTTGCATCGGGTGCCCCCAGCAGAGTCCCTCCTTGCATCGGGTGCCCCCAGCAGAGTCCCTCCTTGCATCGGGTGCCCCCAGCAGAGTCCCTCCTTGCATCAGGTGCCCCCAGCAGAGTCCGTCCTTGCATCAGGTGCCCCCAGCAGAGTCAGTCCCTGCATCAGGTGCCCCCAGCAGAGTCAGTCCTTGCATCAGGTGCCCCCAGCAGAGTCAGTCCTTGCATCAGGTGCCCCCAGCAGAGTCAGTCCTTGCATCAGGTGCCCCCAGCAGAGACAGTCCTTGCATCAGGTGCCCCCAGCAGAGTCAGTCCTTGCATCAGGTGCCCCCAGCAGAGACAGTCCTTGCATCAGGTGCCCCCAGCAGAGTCAGTCCTTACATCAGTGTCCCAGGCAGAGCCATAGTTACCCCCCTGCACATAGTTACCCCCCTCCCCCTGTACATAGTTACCCTTCTCCCCTAGTTACCCCCCTGTACATAGTAACCCCCGTGCATAGTTACCCCCCCTGGAAATAGTAACCCCCTCATCAGAGCAGCAGAGCCCCTCCTTGCATTGGGTGCCGATAGAGCCCCTCCTTGCATCGGGTGCCGACAGCAGAGCCCCTCCTTGCATCGGGTGCCGACAGCAGAGCCCCTCCTTGCATCGGGTGCCGACAGCAGAGCCCCTCCTTGCATCGGGTGCCGATAGCAGAGCCCCTCCTTGGATCGGGTGCTGACAGCAGAGCCCCTCCTTGCATCGGGTGTCGACAGCAGAGCCCCTCCTTGCATCGGGTGCCGACAGTAGAGTCCCTCCTTGCATCAGGTGCCCCCAGCAGAGTCCCTCCTTGCATCAGGTTCCCCCAGCAGAGTCCCTCCTTGCATCAGGTGCCCCCAGCAGAGTCCCTCCTTGCATCAGGTGCCCCCATCAGAGTCCCTCCTTGCATCAGGTGCCCCCATCAGAGTCCCTCCTTGCATCAGGTGCCCCCATCAGAGTCCCTCCTTGCATCAGGTGCCCCCATCAGAGTCCCTCCTTGCATCAGGTGCCCCCATCAAATTCCCTCCTTGCATCAGGTGCCCCCAGCAGAGTCCCTCCTTGCATCAGGTGCCCCCAGCAGAGTCTGTCCTTGCATCAGGTGCCCCCAGCAGAGTCCGTCCTTGCATCAGGTGCCCCCAGCAGAGTCCGTCCTTGCATCAGGTGCCCCCAGCAGAGTCCGTCCTTGCATCAGGTGCCCCAGCAGAGTCAGTCCTTGCATCAGGTGCCCCCAGCAGAGTCAGTCCTTGCATCAGGTGCCCCCAGCAGAGTCAGTCCTTGCATCAGGTGCCCCCAGCAGAGTCAGTCCTTGCATCAGGTGCCCCCAGCAGAGTCAGTCCTTACATCAGTGTCCCAGGCAGAGCCATAGTTACCCCCCTGTACATAGTTACCCCCCTCCCCCTGTACATAGTTACCCTTCTCCCCTAGTTACCCCCCTGTACATAGTAACCCCCGTGCATAGTTACCCCCCTGGAAATAGTAACCCCCTCATCAGAGCAGCAGAGCCCCTCCTTGCATTGGGTGCCGATAGCAGAGCCCCTCCTTGCATCGGGTGCCGACAGCAGAGCCCCTCCTTGCATCGGGTGCCGACAGCAGAGCCCCTCCTTGCATCGGGTGCCGACAGCAGAGCCCCTCCTTGCATCGGGTGCCGACAGCAGAGCCCCTCCTTGCATCGGGTGCCGACAGCAGAGCCCCTCCTTGCATCGGGTGCTGACAGCAGAGCCCCTCCTTGCATCGGGTGTCGACAGCAGAGCCCCTCCTTGCATCGGGTGCCGACAGCAGAGTCCCTCCTTGCATCGGGTGCCGACAGCAGAGTCCCTCCTTGCATCGGGTGCCGACAGCAGAGTCCCTCCTTGCATCAGGTGCCGACAGCAGAGTCCCTCCTTGCATCAGGTGCCCCCAGCAGAGTCCCTCCTTGCATCAGGTGCCCCCAGCAGAATCCCTCCTTGCATCAGGTTCCCCCAGCAGAGTCCCTCCTTGCATCAGGTGCCCCCAACAGAGTCCCTCCTTGCATCAGGTGCCCCCAACAGAGTCCCTCCTTGCATCAGGTGCCCCCAACAGAGTCCCTCCTTGCATCAGGTGCCCCCAACAGAGTCCCTCCTTGCATCAGGTGCCCCCAACAGAGTCCCTCCTTGCATCAGGTGCCCCCAGCAGAGTCCCTCCTTGCATCAGGTGCCCCCAGCAGAGTCCCTCCTTGCATCAGGTGCCCCCAGCAGAGTCCCTCCTTGCATCAGGTGCCCCCAGCAGAGTCCCTCCTTGCATCAGGTTCCCCCAGCAGAGTCCCTCCTTGCATCTGGTGCCCCATCAGAGTCCCTCCTTGCATCAGGTGCCCCCAGCAGAGTCCGTCCTTGCATCAGGTGCCCCCAGCAGAGTCCGTCCTTGCATCAGGTGCCCCCAGCAGAGTCCGTCCTTGCATCAGGTGCCCCCAGCAGAGTCCGTCCTTGCATCAGGTGCCCCCAGCAGAGTCCGTCCTTGCATCAGGTGCCCCCAGCAGAGTCAGTCCTTGCATCAGGGGCCCCCAGCAGAGTCAGTCCTTACATCAGTGTCCCAGGCAGAGCCATAGTTACCCCCCTGTACATAGTTACCCCCCTCCCCCTGTACATAGTTACCCCTCTCCCCTAGTTACCCCCCTGTACATAGTAACCCCCGTGCATAGTTACCCCCCTGGAAATAGTAACCCCCTCAGCAGAGCAGCAGAGCCCCTCCTTGCATTGGGTGCCGATAGCAGAGCCCCTCCTTGCATCACGTGCCGACAGCAGAGCCCCTCCTTGCATTGGGTGCCGACAGCAGAGCCCCTCCTTGCATCGGGTGCCGATAGCAGAGCCCCTCCTTGCATCGGGTGCCGACAGCAGAGCCCCTCCTTGCATCGGGTGCCGACAGCAGAGCCCCTCCTTGCATCGGGTGCCGACAGCAGAGTCCCTCCTTGCATCGGGTGCCGACAGCAGAGTCCCTCCTTGCATCGGGTGCCGACAGCAGAGTCCCTCCTTGCATCGGGTGCCGACAGCAGAGTCCCGCCTTGCATCGGGTGCCGACAGCAGAGTCCCTCCTTGCATCAGGTGCCGACAGCAGAGTCCCTCCTTGCATCAGGTGCCCCAGCAGAGTCCCTCCTTGCATCAGGTTCCCCCAGCAGAGTCCCTCCTTGCATCAGGTGCCCCCAACAGAGTCCCTCCTTGCATCAGGTGCCGATAGCAGAGTCCCTCCTTGCATCAGGTGCAGACAGCAGAGTCCCTCCTTGCATCAGGTGCCCCCAGCAGAGTCCCTCCTTGCATCAGGTTCCCCCAGCAGAGTCCCTCCTTGCATCAGGTGCCGATAGCAGAGTCCCTCCTTGCATCAGGTGCAGACAGCAGAGTCCCTCCTTGCATCAGGTGCCCCCAGCAGAGTCCCTCCTTGCATCAGGTGCCCCCAACAGAGTCCCTCCTTGCATCAGGTGCCCCCAACAGAGTCCCTCCTTGCATCAGGTGCCCCCAACACAGTCCCTCCTTGCATCAGGTGCCCCCAGCAGAGTCCCTCCTTGCATCAGGTGCCCCCAGCAGAGTCCCTCCTTGCATCAGGTGCCCCCAGCAGAGTCCCTCCTTGCATCAGGTTCCCCCAGCAGAGTCCCTCCTTGCATCTGGTGCCCCATCAGAGTCCCTCCTTGCATCAGGTGCCCCCAGCAGAGTCCCTCCTTTCATCAGATGCCCCCAGCAGAGTCCCTCCTTGCATCAGGTGCCCCCAGCAGAGTCCGTCCCTGCATCAGGTGCCCCCAGCAGAGTCCGTCCTTGCATCAGGTGCCCCCAGCAGAGTCCGTCCTTGCATCAGGTGCCCCCAGCAGAGTCCGTCCTTGCATCAGGTGCCCCCAGCAGAGTCCGTCCTTGCATCAGGTGCCCCCAGCAGAGTCAGTCCTTGCATCAGGGGCCCCCAGCAGAGTCAGTCCTTACATCAGTGTCCCAGGCAGAGCCATAGTTACCCCCTGTACATAGTTACCCCCCTCCCCCTGTACATAGTTACCCCTCTCCCCTAGTTACCCCCCTGTACATAGTAACCCCCGTGCATAGTTACCCCCCTGGAAATAGTAACCCCCTCAGCAGAGCAGCAGAGCCCCTCCTTGCATTGGGTGCCGATAGCAAAGCCCCTCCTTGCATCACGTGCCGACAGCAGAGCCCCTCCTTGCATCGGGTGCCGACAGCAGAGCCCCTCCTTGCATCGGGTGCCGACAGCAGAGTCCCTCCTTGCATCGGGTGCCGACAGCAGAGTCCCTCCTTGCATCGGGTGCCGACAGCAGAGTCCCTCCTTGCATCGGGTGCCGACAGCAGAGTCCCTCCTTGCATCGGGTGCCGACAGCAGAGTCCCTCCTTGCATCGGGTGCCGACAGCAGAGTCCCTCCTTGCATCGGGTGCCGACAGCAGAGTCCCGCCTTGCATCGGGTGCCGACAGCAGAGTCTCTCCTTGCATCAGGTGCCGATAGCAGAGTCCCTCCTTGCATCAGGTGCCGACAGCAGAGTCCCTCCTTGCATCAGGTGCCGACAGCAGAGTCCCTCCTTGCATCAGGTTCCCCCAGCAGAGTCCCTCCTTGCATCAGGTGCCCCCAACAGAGTCCCTCCTTGCATCAGGTGCCCCCATCACAGTCCCTCCTTGCATCAGGTGCCCCCAGCAGAGTCTGTCCTTGCATCAGGTGCCCCCAGCAGAGTCCGTCCTTGCATCAGGTGCCCCCAGCAGAGTCCGTCCTTGCATCAGGTGCCCCCAGCAGAGTCAGCCCTTGCATCAAGTGCCCCCAGCAGAGTCAGTCCTTGCATCAGGTGCCCCCAGCAGAGGCCGTCCTTGCATCAGGTGCCCCCATCAGAATCCATCCTTGCATCAGGTGCCATCCAGCAGAGTCCCTCCTTGCTTTACATGCCCCCAGCATAGTCCCATCTTGCATCAGGTGCCCCCAGCAGAGTCCCTCCTTGCATCAGGTGCCCCCAGCAGAGCCCCTGCATGCATCAGGTGGCGACAGCAGAGTCCCTCCTTGCATCAGGTGCCGACAGCAGAGTCCCTCCTTGCATCAGGTGCCCCCAGCAGAGTCCCTCCTTGCATCAGGTGCCCCCAGCAGAGTCCGTCCTTGCATCAGGTTCCCCCAGCAGAGTCGCTCCTTGCATCAGGTGCCCCCAACAGAGTCCCTCCTTGCATCAGGTGCCCCCATCACAGTCCCTCCTTGCATCAGTTGCCCCCAGCAGAGTCCGTCCTTGCATCAGGTGCCCCCAGCAGAGTCCGTCCTTGCATCAGGTGCCCCCAGCAGAGTCAGCCCTTGCATCAATTGCCCCCAGCAGAGTCAGTCCTTGCATCAGGTGCCCCCAGCAGAGGCTGTCCTTGCATCAGGTGCCCCCATCAGAATCCGTCCTTGCATCAGGTGCCCCCAGCAGAGTCCCTCCTTGCTTTACATGCCCCCAGCATAGTCCCTCCTTGCATCAGGTGCCCCCAGCAGAGTCCCTCCTTGCATCAGGTGCCCCCAGCAGAGCCCCTACATGCATCAGGTGGCGACAGCAGAGTCTCTCCTTGCATCGGGTGCCGACAGCAGAGCCCCTCCTTGCATCGGGTGCTGACAGCAGAGCCTCTCCTTGCATCGGGTGCCGACAGCAGAGCCCCTCCTTGCATTGGGTGCTGATAGCAGAGCCCCTCCTTGCATTGGGTGCCGACAGCAGAGCCCCTCCTTGCATCGGGTGCCGACAGCAGAGCCCCTCCTTGCATCGGGTGCCGATAGCAGAGCCCCTCCTTGCATCGGGGGCCGACAGCAGAGCCCCTCCTTGCATCGGGTGTCGACAGCAGAGCCCCTCCTTGCATCGGGTGTCGACAGCAGAGTCCCTCCTTGCATTGAGTGCCGACAGCAGAGTCCCGCCTTGCATCGGGTGCCGACAGCAGAGTCCCTCCTTGCATCGGGTGCCGACAGCAGAGTCCCTCCTTGCATCGGGTGCAGACAGCAGAGTCCCTCCTTGCATCGGGTGCCGATAGCAGAGTCCCTCCTTGCATCAGGTGCCGACAGCAGAGTCCCTCCTTGCACCAGGTGCCGACAGCAGAGTCCCTCCTTGCATCAGGTGCCCCCAGCAGAGTCCCTCCTTGCATCAGGTGCCCCCAGCAGAGTCCCTCCTTGCATCAGGTGCCCCCAGCAGAGTCCCTCCTTGCATCAGGTTCCCCCAGCAGAGTCCCTCCTTGCATCAGGTGCCCCCAGCAGAGTCCCTCCTTGCATCAGGTGCCCCCATCAGAGTCCCTCCTTGCATCAGGTGCCCCCAGCAGAGTCCCTCCTTGCATCAGGTGCCCCCAGCAGAGTCCCTCCTTGCATCAGGTGCCCCCAGCAGAGTCCCTCCTTGCATCAGGTGCCCCCAGCAGAGTCCCTCCTTGCATCTGGTGCCCCCAGCTGAGTCCCTCCTTGCATCAGGTGCCCCCAGCAGAGTCTGTCCTTGCATCAGGTGCCCCCAGCAGAGTCCGTCCTTGCATCAGGTGCACCCAGCAGAGTCAGTCCTTGCATCAGGTGCCCCAGCAGAGTCAGTCCTTGCATCAGGTGCCCCAGCAGAGTCAGTCCTTGCATCAGGTGCCCCCAGCAGAGTCAGTCCTTGCATCAGGTGCCCCCAGCAGAGTCAGTCCTTACATCAGTGTCCCAGGCAGAGCCATAGTTACCCCCCTGTACATAGTTACCCCTCTCCCCTAGTTACCCCCCTGTACATAGTAACCCCCGTGCATAGTTACCCCCCTGGAAATAGTAACCCCCTCATCAGAGCAGCAGAGCCCCTCCTTGCATTGGGTGGCGATAGCAGAGCCCCTCCTTGCATCGGGTGCCGACAGCAGAGCCCCTCCTTGCATCGGGTGCCGACAGCAGAGCCCCTCCTTGCATCGGGTGCCGATAGCAGAGCCCCTCCTTGCATCGGGTGCTGACAGCAGAGCCCCTCCTTGCATCGGGTGTCGACAGCAGAGCCCCTCCTTGCATCGGGTGCCGACAGCAGAGTCCCTCCTTGCATCGGGTGCCGACAGCAGAGTCCCTCCTTGCATCGGGTGCGGACAGCAGAGTCCCTCCTTGCATCAGGTGCCGACAGCAGAGTCCCTCCTTGCATCGGGTGCCGACAGCAGAGTCCCTCCTTGCATCAGGTGCCCCCAGCAGAGTCCCTCCTTGCATCAGGTTCCCCCAGCAGAGTCCCTCCTTGCATCAGGTGCCCCCAACAGAGTCCCTCCTTGCATCAGGTGCCCCCAACACAGTCCCTCCTTGCATCAGGTGCCCCCAGCAGAGTCCCTCCTTGCATCAGGTGCCCCCAGCAGTGTCCCTCCTTGCATCAGGTGCCCCCAGCAGAGTCCCTCCTTGCATCAGGTGCCCCCAGCAGAGTCCCTCCTTTCATCAGATGCCCCCAGCAGAGTCCGTCCTTGCATCAGGTGCCCCCAGCAGACTCCGTCCCTGCATCAGGTGCCCCCAGCAGAGTCAGTCCTTGCATCAGGTGCCCCCAGCAGAGTCAGTCCTTGCATCAGGGGCCCCCAACAGAGTCAGTCCTTACATCAGTGTCCCACGCAGAGCCATAGTTACCCCCCTGTACATAGTTACCCCCCTCCCCCTGTACATAGTTACCCCTCTCCCCTAGTTACCCCCCTGTACATAGTAACCCCCGTGCATAGTTACCCCCCTGGAAATAGTAACCCCCTCAGCAGAGCAGCAGAGCCCCTCCTTGCATTGGGTGCCGATAGCAGAGCCCCTCCTTGCATCACGTGCCGACAGCAGAGCCCCTCCTTGCATTGGGTGCCTACAGCAGAGCCCCTCCTTGCATCGGGTGCCGATAGCAGAGCTCCTTCTTGCATCGGGTGCCGACAGCAGAGCCCCTCCTTGCATCGGGTGTCGACAGCAGAGCCCCTCCTTGCATCGGGTGCCGACAGCAGAGTCCCTCCTTGCATCGGGTGCCGACAGCAGAGTCCCTCCTTGCATCGGGTGCCGACAGCAGAGTCCCGCCTTGCATCGGGTGCCCTACAGCAGAGTCCCGCCTTGCATCGAGTGCCGACAGCAGAGTCAGTCCTTGCATCGGGTGCCGACAGCAGAGTCCCTCCTTGCATCGGGTGCCGACAGCAGAGTCCCTCCTTGCATCAGGTGCCGATAGCAGAGTCCCTCCTTGCATCAGGTGTCGACAGCAGAATCCCTCCTTGCATCAGGTTCCCCCAGCAGAGTCCCTCCTTGCATCAGGTTCCCCCAGCAGAGTCCCTCCTTGCATCAGGTGCCCCCAACAGAGTCCCTCCTTGCTTCAGGTGCCCCCATCACAGTCCCTCCTTGCATCAGGTGCCCCCAGCAGAGTCAGTCCTTGCATCAGGTGCCCCAGCAGAGTCAGTCCTTGCATCAGGTGCCCCCAGCAGAGTCCGTCCTTGCATCAGGTGCCCCCAGCAAAGTCAGCCCTTGCATCAAGTGCCCCCAGCAGAGTCAGTCCTTGCATCAGGTGCCCCCAGCAGAGTCAGTCCTTACATCAGTGTCCCAGGCAGAGCCATAGTTACCCCCCTGTACATAGTTACCCCCCTCCCCCTGTACATAGTTACCCCTCTCCCCTAGTTACCCCCTGTACATAGTAACCCCCGTGCATAGTTACCCCCCTGGAAATAGTAACCCCCTCATCAAAGCAGCAGAGCCCCTCCTTGCATTGGGTGCCGATAGCAGAGCCCCTCCTTGCATCGGGTGCCGACAGCAGAGCCCCTCCTTGCATCGGGTGCCGACAGCAGAGCCCCTCCTTGCATCGGGTGCCGACAGCAGAGCCTCTCCTTGCATCGGGTGCCGATAGCAGAGCCCCTCCTTGCATCGGGTGCTGACAGCAGAGCCCCTCCTTGCATCGGGTGTCGACAGCAGAGCCCCTCCTTGCATCGGGTGCCGACAGCAGAGTCCCTCCTTGCATCGGGTGCCGACAACAGAGTCCCTCCTTGCATCGAGTGCCGACAGCAGAGTCCCGCCTTGCATCGGGTGCCGACAGCAGAGTCCCTCCTTGCATCGGGTGCCGACAGCAGAGTCCCTCCTTGCATCGGGTGCCGATAGCAGAGTCCCTCCTTGCATCAGGTGCCCCCAGCAGAGTCCCTCCTTGCATCAGGTGCCCCCAGCAGAGTCCCTCCTTGCATCAGGTTCCCCCAGCAGAGTCCCTCCTTGCATCAGGTGCCCCCAGCAGAGTCCCTCCTTGCATCAGGTTCCCCCAGCAGAGTCCCTCCTTGCATCAGGTGCCCCCAGCAGAGTCCCTCCTTGCATCAGGTGCCCCCATCAGAGTCCCTCCTTGCATCAGGTGCCCCCAGCAGAGTCCCTCCTTGCATCAGGTGCCCCCAGCAGAGTCCCTCCTTGCATCAGGTGCCCCCAGCAGAGTCCCTCCTTGCATCAGGTGCCCCCAGCAGAGTCCCTCCTTGCATCTGGTGCCCCCAGCTGAGTCCCTCCTTGCATCAGGTGCCCCCAGCAGAGTCTGTCCTTGCATCAGGTGCCCCCAGCAGAGTCCGTCCTTGCATCAGGTGCACCCAGCAGAGTCAGTCCTTGCATCAGGTGCCCCAGCAGAGTCAGTCCTTGCATCAGGTGCCCCAGCAGAGTCAGTCCTTGCATCAGGTGCCCCCAGCAGAGTCAGTCCTTGCATCAGGTGCCCCCAGCAGAGTCAGTCCTTACATCAGTGTCCCAGGCAGAGCCATAGTTACCCCCCTGTACATAGTTACCCCTCTCCCCTAGTTACCCCCCTGTACATAGTAACCCCCGTGCATAGTTACCCCCCTGGAAATAGTAACCCCCTCATCAGAGCAGCAGAGCCCCTCCTTGCATTGGGTGGCGATAGCAGAGCCCCTCCTTGCATCGGGTGCCGACAGCAGAGCCCCTCCTTGCATCGGGTGCCGACAGCAGAGCCCCTCCTTGCATCGGGTGCCGATAGCAGAGCCCCTCCTTGCATCGGGTGCTGACAGCAGAGCCCCTCCTTGCATCGGGTGTCGACAGCAGAGCCCCTCCTTGCATCGGGTGCCGACAGCAGAGTCCCTCCTTGCATCGGGTGCCGACAGCAGAGTCCCTCCTTGCATCGGGTGCGGACAGCAGAGTCCCTCCTTGCATCAGGTGCCGACAGCAGAGTCCCTCCTTGCATCGGGTGCCGACAGCAGAGTCCCTCCTTGCATCAGGTGCCCCCAGCAGAGTCCCTCCTTGCATCAGGTTCCCCCAGCAGAGTCCCTCCTTGCATCAGGTGCCCCCAACAGAGTCCCTCCTTGCATCAGGTGCCCCCAACACAGTCCCTCCTTGCATCAGGTGCCCCCAGCAGAGTCCCTCCTTGCATCAGGTGCCCCCAGCAGTGTCCCTCCTTGCATCAGGTGCCCCCAGCAGCGTCCCTCCTTGCATCAGGTGCCCCCAGCAGAGTCCCTCCTTTCATCAGATGCCCCCAGCAGAGTCCGTCCTTGCATCAGGTGCCCCCAGCAGAGTCCGTCCCTGCATCAGGTGCCCCCAGCAGAGTCAGTCCTTGCATCAGGTGCCCCCAGCAGAGTCAGTCCTTGCATCAGGGGCCCCCAACAGAGTCAGTCCTTACATCAGTGTCCCACGCAGAGCCATAGTTACCCCCCTGTACATAGTTACCCCCCTCCCCCTGTACATAGTTACCCCTCTCCCCTAGTTACCCCCCTGTACATAGTAACCCCCGTGCATAGTTACCCCCCTGGAAATAGTAACCCCCTCAGCAGAGCAGCAGAGCCCCTCCTTGCATTGGGTGCCGATAGCAGAGCCCCTCCTTGCATCACGTGCCGACAGCAGAGCCCCTCCTTGCATTGGGTGCCTACAGCAGAGCCCCTCCTTGCATCGGGTGCCGATAGCAGAGCTCCTCCTTGCATCGGGTGCCGACAGCAGAGCCCCTCCTTGCATCGGGTGTCGACAGCAGAGCCCCTCCTTGCATCGGGTGCCGACAGCAGAGTCCCTCCTTGCATCGGGTGCCGACAGCAGAGTCCCTCCTTGCATCGGGTGCCGACAGCAGAGTCCCTCCTTGCATCGGGTGCCGACAGCAGAGTCCCTCCTTGCATCGGGTGCCCTACAGCAGAGTCCCGCCTTGCATCGAGTGCCGACAGCAGAGTCCCTCCTTGCATCGGGTGCCGACAGCAGAGTCCCTCCTTGCATCAGGTGCCGATAGCAGAGTCCCTCCTTGCATCAGGTGCCGACAGCAGAATCCCTCCTTGCATCAGGTTCCCCCAGCAGAGTCCCTCCTTGCATCAGGTTCCCCCAGCAGAGTCCCTCCTTGCATCAGGTGCCCCCAACAGAGTCCCTCCTTGCTTCAGGTGCCCCCATCACAGTCCCTCCTTGCATCAGGTGCCCCCAGCAGAGTCTGTCCTTGCATCAGGTGCCCCCAGCAGAGTCCGTCCTTGCATCAGGTGCCCCCAGCAGAGTCCGTCCTTGCATCAGGTGCCCCCAGCAGAGTCAGCCCTTGCATCAAGTGCCCCCAGCAGAGTCAGTCCTTGCATCAGGTGCCCCCAGCAGAGTCCCTCCTTGCATCAGGTGCCCCCAGCAGAGTCCCTCCTTGCATCAGGTGCCCCCAGCAGAGTCTGTCCTTGCATCAGGTGCCCTCAGCAGAGTCCGTCCTTGCATCAGGTGCCCCCAGCAGAGTCAGTCCTTGCATCAGGTGCCCCAGCAGAGTCAGTCCTTGCATCAGGTGCCCCAGCAGAGTCACTCCTTGCATCAGGTGCCCCCAGCAGAGTCAGTCCTTGCATCAGGTGCCCCCAGCAGAGTCAGTCCTTGCATCAGGTGCCCCCAGCAGAGTCAGTCCTTACATCAGTGTCCCAGGCAGAGCCATAGTTACCCCCCTGTACATAGTTACCCCCCTCCCCCTGTACATAGTTACCCCTCTCCCCTAGTTACCCCCTGTACATAGTAACCCCCGTGCATAGTTACCCCCCTGGAAATAGTAACCCCCTCATCAAAGCAGCAGAGCCCCTCCTTGCTTCAGGTGCCCCCATCACAGTCCCTCCTTGCATCAGGTGCCCCCAGCAGAGTCTGTCCTTGCATCAGGTGCCCCCAGCAGAGTCCGTCCTTGCATCAGGTGCCCCCAGCAGAGTCCGTCCTTGCATCAGGTGCCCCCAGCAGAGTCAGCCCTTGCATCAAGTGCCCCCAGCAGAGTCAGTCCTTGCATCAGGTGCCCCCAGCAGAGTCCCTCCTTGCATCAGGTGCCCCCATCAGAGTCCCTCCTTGCATCAGGTGCCCCCAGCAGAGTCCCTCCTTGCATCAGGTGCCCCCAGCAGAGTCCCTCCTTGCATCAGGTGCCCCCAGCAGAGTCTGTCCTTGCATCAGGTGCCCTCAGCAGAGTCCGTCCTTGCATCAGGTGCCCCCAGCAGAGTCAGTCCTTGCATCAGGTGCCCCAGCAGAGTCAGTCCTTGCATCAGGTGCCCCAGCAGAGTCAGTCCTTGCATCAGGTGCCCCCAGCAGAGTCAGTCCTTGCATCAGGTGCCCCCAGCAGAGTCAGTCCTTGCATCAGGTGCCCCCAGCAGAGTCAGTCCTTACATCAGTGTCCCAGGCAGAGCCATAGTTACCCCCCTGTACATAGTTACCCCCCTCCCCCTGTACATAGTTACCCCTCTCCCCTAGTTACCCCCTGTACATAGTAACCCCCGTGCATAGTTACCCCCCTGGAAATAGTAACCCCCTCATCAAAGCAGCAGAGCCCCTCCTTGCATTGGGTGCCGATAGCAGAGCCCCTCCTTGCATCGGGTGCCGACAGCAGAGCCCCTCCTTGCATCGGGTGCCGACAGCAGAGCCCCTCCTTGCATCGGGTGCCGACAGCAGAGCCTCTCCTTGCATCGGGTGCCGATAGCAGAGCCCCTCCTTGCATCGGGTGCTGACAGCAGAGCCCCTCCTTGCATCGGGTGTCGACAGCAGAGCCCCTCCTTGCATCGGGTGCCGACAGCAGAGTCCCTCCTTGCATCGGGTGCCGACAACAGAGTCCCTCCTTGCATCGAGTGCCGACAGCAGAGTCCCGCCTTGCATCGGGTGCCGACAGCAGAGTCCCTCCTTGCATCGGGTGCCGACAGCAGAGTCCCTCCTTGCATCGGGTGCCGATAGCAGAGTCCCTCCTTGCATCAGGTGCCGACAGCAGAGTCCCTCCTTGCATCAGGTGCCCCCAGCAGAGTCCCTCCTTGCATCAGGTGCCCCCAGCAGAGTCCCTCCTTGCATCAGGTTCCCCCAGCAGAGTCCCTCCTTGCATCAGGTGCCCCCAACAGAGTCCCTCCTTGCATCAGGTGCCCCCAACAGAGTCCCTCCTTGCATCAGGTGCCCCCAACACAGTCCCTCCTTGCATCAGGTGCCCCCAGCAGAGTCCCTCCTTGCATCAGGTGCCCCCAGCAGAGTCCCTCCTTGCATCAGGTGCCCCCAGCAGAGTCCCTCCTTGCATCAGGTTCTCCCAGCAGAGTCCCTTCTTGCATCTGGTGCCCCCATCAGAGTCCCTCCTTGCATCTGGTGCCCCCATCAGAGTCCCTCCTTGCATCTGGTGCCCCCATCAGAGTCCCTCCTTGCATCAGGTGCCCCCAGCAGAGTCCCTCCTTGCATCAGATGCCCCCAGCAGAGTCCGTCTCTGCATCAGGTGCCCCCAGCAGAGTCCGTCCTTGCATCAGGTGCCCCCAGCAGAGTCCGTCCTTGCATCAGGTGCCCCCAGCAGAGTCCGTCCTTGCATCAGGTGCCCCCAGCAGAGTCCGTCCTTGCATCAGGTGCCCCCAGCAGAGTCCGTCCTTGCATCAGGTGCCCCCAGCAGAGTCAGTCCTTGCATCAGGGGCCCCCAGCAGAGTCAGTCCTTACATCAGTGTCCCAGGCAGAGCCATAGTTACCCCCCTGTACATAGTTACCCCCCTCCCCCTGTACATAGTTACCCCTCTCCCCTAGTTACCCCCCTGTACATAGTAACCCCCGTGCATAGTTACCCCCCTGGAAATAGTAACCCCCTCAGCAGAGCAGCAGAGCCCCTCCTTGCATTGGGTGCCGATAGCAGAGCCCCTCCTTGCATCACGTGCCGACAGCAGAGCCCCTCCTTGCATTGGGTGCCTACAGCAGAGCCCCTCCTTGCATCGGGTGCCGATAGCAGAGCTCCTCCTTGCATCGGGTGCCGACAGCAGAGCCCCTCCTTGCATCGGGTGTCGACAGCAGAGCCCCTCCTTGCATCGGGTGCCGACAGCAGAGTCCCTCCTTGCATCGGGTGCCGACAGCAGAGTCCCTCCTTGCATCGGGTGCCGACAGCAGAGTCCCGCCTTGCATCGGGTGCCCTACAGCAGAGTCCCGCCTTGCATCGAGTGCCGACAGCAGAGTCCCTCCTTGCATCGGGTGCCGACAGCAGAGTCCCTCCTTGCATCAGGTGCCGATAGCAGAGTCCCTCCTTGCATCAGGTGCCGATAGCAGAGTCCCTCCTTGCATCAGGTGCCGACAGCAGAATCCCTCCTTGCATCAGGTTCCCCCAGCAGAGTCCCTCCTTGCATCAGGTTCCCCCAGCAGAGTCCCTCCTTGCATCAGGTGCCCCCAACAGAGTCCCTCCTTGCTTCAGGTGCCCCCATCACAGTCCCTCCTTGCATCAGGTGCCCCCAGCAGAGTCTGTCCTTGCATCAGGTGCCCCCAGCAGAGTCCGTCCTTGCATCAGGTGCCCCCAGCAGAGTCCGTCCTTGCATCAGGTGCCCCCAGCAGAGTCAGCCCTTGCATCAAGTGCCCCCAGCAGAGTCAGTCCTTGCATCAGGTGCCCCCAGCAGAGTCCCTCCTTGCATCAGGTGCCCCCAGCAGAGTCCCTCCTTGCATCAGGTGCCCCCAGCAGAGTCTGTCCTTGCATCAGGTGCCCTCAGCAGAGTCCGTCCTTGCATCAGGTGCCCCCAGCAGAGTCAGTCCTTGCATCAGGTGCCCCAGCAGAGTCAGTCCTTGCATCAGGTGCCCCAGCAGAGTCAGTCCTTGCATCAGGTGCCCCCAGCAGAGTCAGTCCTTGCATCAGGTGCCCCCAGCAGAGTCAGTCCTTGCATCAGGTGCCCCCAGCAGAGTCAGTCCTTACATCAGTGTCCCAGGCAGAGCCATAGTTACCCCCCTGTACATAGTTACCCCCCTCCCCCTGTACATAGTTACCCCTCTCCCCTAGTTACCCCCTGTACATAGTAACCCCCGTGCATAGTTACCCCCCTGGAAATAGTAACCCCCTCATCAAAGCAGCAGAGCCCCTCCTTGCTTCAGGTGCCCCCATCACAGTCCCTCCTTGCATCAGGTGCCCCCAGCAGAGTCTGTCCTTGCATCAGGTGCCCCCAGCAGAGTCCGTCCTTGCATCAGGTGCCCCCAGCAGAGTCCGTCCTTGCATCAGGTGCCCCCAGCAGAGTCAGCCCTTGCATCAAGTGCCCCCAGCAGAGTCAGTCCTTGCATCAGGTGCCCCCAGCAGAGTCCCTCCTTGCATCAGGTGCCCCCATCAGAGTCCCTCCTTGCATCAGGTGCCCCCAGCAGAGTCCCTCCTTGCATCAGGTGCCCCCAGCAGAGTCCCTCCTTGCATCAGGTGCCCCCAGCAGAGTCTGTCCTTGCATCAGGTGCCCTCAGCAGAGTCCGTCCTTGCATCAGGTGCCCCCAGCAGAGTCAGTCCTTGCATCAGGTGCCCCAGCAGAGTCAGTCCTTGCATCAGGTGCCCCAGCAGAGTCAGTCCTTGCATCAGGTGCCCCCAGCAGAGTCAGTCCTTGCATCAGGTGCCCCCAGCAGAGTCAGTCCTTGCATCAGGTGCCCCCAGCAGAGTCAGTCCTTACATCAGTGTCCCAGGCAGAGCCATAGTTACCCCCCTGTACATAGTTACCCCCCTCCCCCTGTACATAGTTACCCCTCTCCCCTAGTTACCCCCTGTACATAGTAACCCCCGTGCATAGTTACCCCCCTGGAAATAGTAACCCCCTCATCAAAGCAGCAGAGCCCCTCCTTGCATTGGGTGCCGATAGCAGAGCCCCTCCTTGCATCGGGTGCCGACAGCAGAGCCCCTCCTTGCATCGGGTGCCGACAGCAGAGCCCCTCCTTGCATCGGGTGCCGACAGCAGAGCCTCTCCTTGCATCGGGTGCCGATAGCAGAGCCCCTCCTTGCATCGGGTGCTGACAGCAGAGCCCCTCCTTGCATCGGGTGTCGACAGCAGAGCCCCTCCTTGCATCGGGTGCCGACAGCAGAGTCCCTCCTTGCATCGGGTGCCAACAACAGAGTCCCTCCTTGCATCGAGTGCCGACAGCAGAGTCCCGCCTTGCATCGGGTGCCGACAGCAGAGTCCCTCCTTGCATCGGGTGCCGACAGCAGAGTCCCTCCTTGCATCGGGTGCCGATAGCAGAGTCCCTCCTTGCATCAGGTGCCGACAGCAGAGTCCCTCCTTGCATCAGGTGCCCCCAGCAGAGTCCCTCCTTGCATCAGGTGCCCCCAGCAGAGTCCCTCCTTGCATCAGGTTCCCCCAGCAGAGTCCCTCCTTGCATCAGGTGCCCCCAACAGAGTCCCTCCTTGCATCAGGTGCCCCCAACAGAGTCCCTCCTTGCATCAGGTGCCCCCAACACAGTCCCTCCTTGCATCAGGTGCCCCCAGCAGAGTCCCTCCTTGCATCAGGTGCCCCCAGCAGAGTCCCTCCTTGCATCAGGTGCCCCCAGCAGAGTCCCTCCTTGCATCAGGTTCTCCCAGCAGAGTCCCTCCTTGCATCTGGTGCCCCCATCAGAGTCCCTCCTTGCATCTGGTGCCCCCATCAGAGTCCCTCCTTGCATCTGGTGCCCCCATCAGAGTCCCTCCTTGCATCAGGTGCCCCCAGCAGAGTCCCTCCTTGCATCAGATGCCCCCAGCAGAGTCCGTCTCTGCATCAGGTGCCCCCAGCAGAGTCCGTCCTTGCATCAGGTGCCCCCAGCAGAGTCCGTCCTTGCATCAGGTGCCCCCAGCAGAGTCCGTCCTTGCATCAGGTGCCCCCAGCAGAGTCCGTCCTTGCATCAGGTGCCCCCAGCAGAGTCCGTCCTTGCATCAGGTGCCCCCAGCAGAGTCAGTCCTTGCATCAGGGGCCCCCAGCAGAGTCAGTCCTTACATCAGTGTCCCAGGCAGAGCCATAGTTACCCCCCTGTACATAGTTACCCCCCTCCCCCTGTACATAGTTACCCCTCTCCCCTAGTTACCCCCCTGTACATAGTAACCCCCGTGCATAGTTACCCCCCTGGAAATAGTAACCCCCTCAGCAGAGCAGCAGAGCCCCTCCTTGCATTGGGTGCCGATAGCAGAGCCCCTCCTTGCATCACGTGCCGACAGCAGAGCCCCTCCTTGCATTGGGTGCCGACAGCAGAGCCCCTCCTTGCATCGGGTGCCGATAGCAGAGCCCCTCCTTGCATCGGGTGCCGACAGCAGAGCCCCTCCTTGCATCGGTTGTCGACAGCAGAGCCCCTCCTTGCATCGGGTGCCGACAGCAGAATCCCTCCTTGCATCGGGTGCCGACAGCAGAGTCCCTCCTTGCATCGGGTGCCGACAGCAGAGTCCCTCCTTGCATCGGGTGCTGACAGCAGAGTCTCGCCTTGCATCGGGTGCCGACAGCAGAGTCCCTCCTTGCATCGGGTGCCGACAGCAGAGTCCCTCCTTACATCAGGTGCCGATAGCAGAGTCCCTCCTTGCATCAGGTGCCGACAGCAGAGTCCCTCCTTGCATCAGGTGCCCCAGCAGAGTCCCTCCTTGCATCAGGTTCCCCCAGCAGAGTCCCTCCTTGCATCAGGTGCCCCCAACAGAGTCCCTCCTTGCATCAGGTGCCCCCATCACAGTCCCTCCTTGCATCAGGTGCCCCCAGCAGAGTCTGTCCTTGCATCAGGTGCCCCCAGCAGAGTCCGTCCTTGCATCAGGTGCCCCCAGCAGAGTCCGTCCTTGCATCAGGTGCCCCCAGCAGAGTCAGCCCTTGCATCAAGTGCCCCCAGCAGAGTCAGTGCTTGCATCAGGTGCCCCCAGCAGAGGCCGTCCTTGCATCAGGTGCCCCCATCAGAATCCATCCTTGCATCAGGTGCCCCCAGCAGAGTCCCTCCTTGCTTTACATGCCCCCAGCATAGTCCCATCTTGCATCAGGTGCCCCCAGCAGAGTCCCTCCTTGCATCAGGTGCCCCCAGCAGAGCCCCTACATGCATCAGGTGGCGACAGCAGAGTCCCTCCTTGCATCAGGTGCTGACAGCAGAGTCCCTCCTTGCATCAGGTGCTGACAGCAGAGTCCCTCCTTGCATCAGGTGCCGACAGCAGAGTCCCTCCTTGCATCAGGTGCCCCCAGCAGAGTCCGTCCTTGCATCAGGTTCCCCCAGCAGAGTCGCTCCTTGCATCAGGTGCCCCCAACAGAGTCCCTCCTTGCATCAGGTGCCCCATCACAGTCCCTCCTTGTATCAGGTGCCCCCAGCAGAGTCCGTCCTTGCATCAGGTGCCCCCAGCAGAGTCCGTCCTTGCATCAGGTGCCCCCAGCAGAGTCAGCCCTTGCATCAAGTGCCCCCAGCAGAGTCAGTCCTTGCATCAGGTGCCCCCAGCAGAGGCCGTCCTTGCATCAGGTGCCCCCATCAGAATCCGTCCTTGCATCAGGTGACCCCAGCAGAGTCCCTCCTTGCTTTACATGCCCCCAGCATAGTCCCTCCTTGCATCAGGTGCCCCCAGCAGAGTCCCTCCTTGCATCAGGTGCCCCCAGCAGAGCCCCTACACGCATCAGGTGGCGACAGCAGAGCCCCTACACGCATCAGGTGGCGACAGCAGAGTCTCTCCTTGCATCGGGTGCCGACAGCAGAGCCCCTCCTTGCATCGGGTGCTGACAGCAGAGCCTCTCCTTGCATTGGGTGCCGACAGCAGTGCCCCTCCTTGCATTGGGTGCCGATAGCAGAGCCCCTTCTTGCATCGGGTGCCGACAGCAGAGCCCCTCCTTGCATCGGGTGCCGATAGCAGAGCCCCTCCTTGCATCAGGTGCCAACAGCAGAGCCCCTCCTTGCATCGGGTGTCGACAGCAGAGCCCCTCCTTGCATCGGGTGTCGACAGCAGAGTCCCTCCTTGCATCGGGTGCCGACAGCAGAGTCCCTCCTTGCATCGGGTGCCGACAGCAGAGTCCCTCCTTGCATCGGGTGTCGACAGCAGAGTCCCGCCTTGCATCGAGTGCCGACAGCAGAGTCCCTCCTTGCATCGGGTGCCGACAGCAGAGTCCCTCCTTGCATCGGGTGCCGACAGCAGAGTCCCTCCTTGCATCGGGTGCCGACAGCAGAGTCCCTCCTTGCATCAGGTGCCGATAGCAGAGTCCCTCCTTGCATCAGGTGCCGACAGCAGAGTCCCTCCTTGCATCAGGTGCCCCCAGCAGAGTCCCTCCTTGCATCAGGTGCCCCCAGCAGAGTCCCTCCTTGCATCAGGTGCCCCCAGCAGAGTCCCTCCTTGCATCAGGTGCCCCCAGCAGAGTCCCTCCTTGCATCAGGTTCCCCCAGCAGAGTCCCTCCTTGCATCAGGTTCCCCCAGCAGAGTCCCTCCTTGCATCAGGTGCCCCCAACAGAGTCCCTCCTTGCATCAGGTGCCCCCATCACAGTCCCTCCTTGCATCAGGTGCCCCCAGCAGAGTCCCTCCTTGCATCAGGTGCCCCCAGTAGAGTCCCTCCTTGCATCAGGTTCCCCCAGCAGAGTCCCTCTTTGCATCTGGTGCCCCCATCAGAGTCCCTCCTTGCATCAGGTGCCCCCAGCAGAGTCCCTCCTTGCATCAGATGCCCCCAGCAGAGTCCGTCCTTGCATCAGGTGCCCCCAGCAGAGTCCGTCCCTGCATCAGGTGCCCCCAGCAGAGTCCGTCCTTGCATCAGGTGCCCCCAGCAGAGTCCGTCCTTGCATCAGGTGCCCCCAGCAGAGTCCGTCCTTGCATCAGGTGCCCCCAGCAGAGTCCGTCCTTGCATCAGGTGCCCCCAGCAGAGTCCGTCCTTGCATCAGGTGCCCCCAGCAGTGTCCGTCCTTGCATCAGGTGCCCCCAGCAGAGTCAGTCCTTGCATCAGGGGCCCCCAGCAGAGTCAGTCCTTACATCAGTGTCCCAGGCAGAGCCATAGTTACCCCCCTGTACATAGTTACCCCCCTCCCCCTGTACATAGTTACCCCTCTCCAATAGTTACCCCCCTGTACATAGTAACCCCCATGCATAGTTACCCCCCTGGAAATAGTAACCCCCCCAGCAGAGCAGCAGAGCCCCTCCTTGCATTGGGTGCCGATAGCAGAGCCCCTCCTTGCATCAGGTGCCGACAGCAGAGCCCCTCCTTGCATTGGGTGCCGACAGCAGAGCCCCTCCTTGCATCGGGTGCCGACAGCAGAGCCCCTCCTTGCATCGGGTGTCGACAGCAGAGCCCCTCCTTGCATCGGGTGCCGACAGCAGAGTCCCTCCTTGCATCGGGTGCCGACAGCAGAGTCCCTCCTTGCATCGGGTGCCGACAGCAGAGTCCCGCCTTGCATTGGGTGCCGACAGCAGAGTCCCTCCTTGCATCGGGTGCCGACAGCAGAGTCCCTCCTTGCATCAGGTGTCGATAGCAGAGTCCCTCCTTGCATCAGGTGCTGACAGCAGAGTCCCTCCTTGCATCAGGTGCCGACAGCAGAGTCCCTCCTTGCATCAGGTGCCGACAGCAGAGTCCCTCCTTGCATCAGGTGCCGACAGCAGAGTCCCTCCTTGCATCAGGTGCCGACAGCAGAGTCCCTCCTTGCATCAGGTTCCCCCAGCAGAGTCCCTCCTTGCATCAGGTGCCCCCAACAGAGTCCCTCCTTGCATCAGGTGCCCCCATCACAGTCCCTCCTTGCATCAGGTGCCCCCATCACAGTCCCTCCTTGCATCAGGTGCCCCCAGCAGAGTCTGTCCTTGCATCAGGTGCCCCCAGCAGAGTCCGTCTTTGCATCAGGTGCCCCTAGCAGAGTCCATCCTTGCATCAGGTGCCCCCAGCAGAGTCAGTCCTTGCATCAGGTGCCCCCAGCAGAGTCAGTCCTTGCATCAGGGGCCCCCAGCAGAGTCAGTCCTTACATCAGTGTCCCAGGCAGAGCCATAGTTACACCCCTGTACATAGTTACCCCCCTCCCCCTGTACATAGTTACCCCTCTCCCCTAGTTACCCCCCTGTACATAGTAACCCTTGTGCATAGTTACCCCCCTGGAAATAGTAACCCCCTCTGTGCATAGTGCATAGTTACCCCCCTGTGCATAGTTACCCCCCTGTGCATAGTTACCCCCTGTGCATAGTTACCCCTCCCCCTGTGCATAGTTACCACCCTGTGCATAGTACCCCCCTGTACATAGTAACCCTCCCATACATAGTTAACCCCCCCTGTACATAGTTAACCTCCCTGTACATAGTAACCCCCCTGTACATAGTTACCCCCCCGTACATAGTAACCCCCCTGTACATAGTCACTACCCTCCCCCTGTACATTACAGTTACATCGCTGCCTGGGCTTTATAACGAGAGGGACAAGAGCAGAGCAAGCTCCACGAGCGGCGCCATGTGTTCAGTGGAGTGGAGAGGGGAGGGGCCGATCCGTGCTAACCCCGGCTTCAGAATTGTGAAGAGAGAAGCCGATTCATTGGCTGCACGGATCGAGCCCCCTCTCCACTGAACACAAGGGGACCGATCTAGCGGTGGCGCCGGCGGCCATTTTGTTATAGCCAGCTGCTGCAGAGCCAAACATTCCCGATTTTCCCTGGACAAAAAAGGCAAAATCCTGAATCGGTACGGCATCCGATCGGGAGGAGGGTCCCAAAATCGTGACTGTCCCGGTAAAACCTGGACTGTTGGCAACTATGGTGTTTATAAGTGTGTGTGCATGTGTGTGTGTGTGCATCTATTTGTGTGCATGTGTATATGTTTACGCATCTGTGTGTGTGTGCATGTGTATATGTTTATATGTGTGTGTGTGCATGTGTATATGTTTATATGTGTGTGTGCATGTGTATATGTTTATGTGTGTGCGTGCATGTGTATATGTTTATATGTGTGTGTGCATGTGTATATGTTTGTGTGTGTGTGTGCATGTTTGTGTGTGTGTGTATGTTAATGTGTGCATTGAAATCAATGGGACGCGTGGTGTAGGAGGCAGGTGTCATGACGTAGGACGTCTGACGGGAGGGGAGGAGAAGGAGGTGTGCTGGCCGGCCAGCGTTAGCGGCCTCGTGTCTAAAACAGACTAGCGGGTCGGCAGATGGGAGGAAGGGAGAGAGCACGGAGCGCCGCTTGCAGATCCACAGGATTACCGATCTGGACGAACAACCAGGAGCTTATGAGTGCAGCACGCAGCCCCGGGAATAGCAACGGAGAGATAACCCTGTTTGCCTGACCCGCTCTCGCCCGGTCCCCCGTCCTCGCCCCCCTCCCTCCCCCGCTCTCTACCCTGGCTTCTGTAGGAGCGTTCTGGTCTCGGTGTCCAAGCATCCACTGCTGGATGACACTTTGTTGCGATAGCGGAATAGCGCACACTCAACCACTTCCCGGCAATCGGACAGACGAGTCTCCTGTCAGCTCGGGGGAGGCGGAAAGGTGCGGTCCTGTGAGCCCAGCCTGTGTAGGTAAGAGTTGAACAGAGGTCCCGCTGTAAAAGGGATGAAGACCGTCTGAAGGTATGGAAAATTAAACAATGTTTTCCCTGGGAAATAGAGAAAGTATTCCCTTCTGAACTGTGATCTATGAGTACCCTGGATGATACAACTGTATTACACATACTGCATAGTCTCCCTATATCTGCAATCATAAAAACAGCAATACTGTCAGCATAGCACAGTTTATCTGGTCAGGTCCCTTGGGTGAATATTACTGTGATATATAAGCGTTATTAGTTTCGGAGTATTCACCTATGGGTCAGAATCTCCTGCTCAGCAGCACAGGTAAACCAAGAAACGCTACAGGTAACCTACACGATCATCTGCTTTCCTCCTCTCTGCTTCTCTTACCCTATTTCGACATACCAGAGTATAGGTTTAATAACTAAATATGGAAAATAAATAAAAAAGTAAAGCGGCGTCCAAGATAGGGATGGGGGGTGTACGC
The DNA here is from genome assembly GCA_037952925.1 of Lithobates clamitans. NCBI lineage: Eukaryota > Metazoa > Chordata > Amphibia > Anura > Ranidae > Lithobates > Lithobates clamitans. The sequence goes on from JBBGZY010000209.1 coordinate 955,802, forward strand.
AAGACCCCAAAAGATAACACCACAAGTGGTACCGCCACTGGGAGCACAATTAAGCAGTATATGACCCGCGGAGGCAGCCCGGGGAATCCCCGCCCCGAGACCCAAAAGTCAATCACGACAGACAAAAAGATGGGGGGGGCTGGAAAAGTTGTACAGACACCCGACCACTCGAGAGGATTCCTCAGCTGAAAGTATCCTAGAAATTACTCGAATGGAGGAATGTAGACAGGATACACAACTTCCCTCAAAAAATGAGATAATAGAAATGTTTAAATCGCTTGAAATGGCAAATAAAATGGAAATAAATGTCCTAAGGATGGACTTGGGGGGTATCCTAGCCAGAGTGCAGAAAACGGAAGACATAATAGATAAACAAGAACAGGACCTCTCTGATATAAAAGAGCAACTTAAAATCATACATCAAAATCAAATAAAAATTTGCTACAGATTAGAAGACCAAGAAAACAGAAATCGCAGGCAAAACCTTAGAATCAGAGGGGTCCCTGAGAGGAGGGATGAAGATTTAAGAAAGATCATGGTAGATATCTTTGGCCCTATCTTGGGATTAGGAGGAGGAGAATTCCCCAAAATCGAGCGGATCCATCGGATAGGTAGGCGAGATACCAGTCGGACGGAGAGAAGCCGGGACATAATAGTGAAGTTCAGATACTTTGAAGATAAGTACAATCTTTGGGTAAAACTGCGAGGAAGAACACCGCTTCAATACGAGGAAGCCAGGATACTAGTTTTTCCTGATCTAGCCAAAGATACCCTGGTCAGAAGACGCCATCTGAAGCCCCTCTTAGATCTAATGAAGAAACAGAATATTAAATACACATGGGGGTTCCCGGCCTGTCTGATAGGAAGTAAAGAAGGAAGAACAGCAAAACTTAGATTCCCAGGGGACCTAGAAAAATTCTGTGGAAAGCTGGACATTCAGGTCCCTTTACTACCGGACTGGGCCAATGAACAGTGGGTAGATTTAGGAATGGGATACACATAAAATGTTTTGGTGATGGGGGCGGAGGGGTGGGGTGATAGGGTGGGATGAAATATGGCAAAGTTAACAGAATCTGTCGGGAGTTAGACCGCTCCCCAGGTTACCGAGCCGGTGATGGCTCGCTGGGCAGCACACCGAGAGCTTCACCCTTAGAGGTGGTGACCAAGAGAGGATCTCATTTTTGGGAATTCCTCAGTGGTCTATGGGTCCAATAAGGACCACGTGGGGAGAAGGGGGGGGAGGGAGGGAGAGTAATGGGGGGGGTTAAGGAATGGGGGTAGCAAATTGGTAAAAAAATTTAATAGGGATTCTCTCCAAGGTCAAAGGAAAGAGGTGGTATCTGCTAGTACCGAATGACAGCTAAGCCCACTTTAAAATTCATTACGTACAATGTCAGAGGTCTAAATATGAAAAAAAAAACGCAGAAATATCTTTAATGAGCTTAAAATACTGGGCCCTGATGTGGTTTTCCTTCAAGAGACGCATATCTCACAACAGTCTAAGTTAAGGCTCTTTTCCAGCGACTTTCCGCTTTGGTATCATGGAGACACCATCTCGAGTAGAACTCGAGGGGTGGCTATAGGGTTCGCAAAAACAACAAGATTTGTGCTGGAGGATAGAATGGTGGATCCGGAAGGTAGATTCCTCATTCTTCGAGGGAGATTAAACGAAAGGGAGTATACCCTAGCTAATATCTACGCACCAAACCAAAACCCAATGAAAAATTTCATCCATACTTTAGAGAAAATAATAGAATTTAGGAAAGGACAACTAATCTTGATGGGGGATCTTAACTTCTGTATGGACCCAAAAATGGATAGTACGACCCGTGCACAGGAAACGAATAACGGTCAATTAAAACTGGTGAAACAAAAATTATCTTTACACCAGTTGGTGGATATCTGGAGGGTGATGCACCCTAGTAGGCGTGACTATACATATTACTCTTCCGTTCACGGCTCGTACTCCCGTATAGATGTGGGACTTATAGATCATAGGGGAATAGATGAGGTGGTGGACATCAAAATAGGCAATGTAACCTTTTCGGATCATGCCCCTATGGTCCTGGAAATGACAATAGGTGGGGAGGCAAGGTCCCGGGGTCAATGGTGCATCAACGAGGATTTGATAAGGGATGAGGAAGGTTATGCATTAGTCCGAAAGGAACTGGAGAATTATTTTGCAGTGAATGATAACAGAGAAGTTTCAGGGTCCACACTATGGGAGGCTCACAAAGCATATATTAGAGGGGTCTTAATTAAGATGGGAGCCAGGAGAAAAAGGGAAAAACGTGAGGATATCCAGAATCTAATAGGGGAGGTAGATAAGTTGGAGCAGGAACATAAAAAACAATCAGGCCCGTCATCCCGCGAGGTGTATCGACAGCTGATAATCAAAAGGACAGAGTTAAAAAAGGCACTGGAGTTAGAATCAAAAATAATATATGGGAGGATGGTAAGAGACCAATATTGTTGGGGAAACAAACCTAGCAAGGTACTCTCTAAAATAGTTAAAAAAAAGAAAGCTAGAAATTTCATTGAGAAGATTCAGTCTAAAAATGGCCTCGTGGAATACTCATCTAGAAAGATTGCCGAAACCTTCAGGGAATATTACCAAGACCTGTATTCAGTTAAAACGCACGACCCCCAATCTAAAAATAGGAGAGAGGTTAACAATAATTATTTGAAGAAAGCTAGACTACCTACAATATCAGACTCAGCGAGGGCCCTTATGGAGGAGCCAATTACGGAGGATGAAATTAGGAAAGCTTTAACAGGCGGGGCCCAGGGGAAAAGTCCGGGCCCAGACGGGCTCACACTGTTCTATTACAAAAAATTTAAAGAAATATTAATCCCTAGGCTTTGCAATTATATGAATGGATTAGGGGACAGCTATGAGATGAGCAGAGAAGCCCTTCAGGCATCTATCACAATTATTCTGAAGGAAGGAAAGGAGAAAACACTCTGTTCCAGCTATAGGCCAATCTCTCTGCTCAACACCGATACAAAACTGTACGCGAAGGTCTTGGCAGAGAGATTAAAGGAATTTATGAACTTATTGGTCAACCCGGACCAGGTGGGGTTTGTCCCTAAAAGAGAAGGGAGGGACAACGGAGTCAAAACGCTTCTCTTGCTACAAAAGCTGAAGGAGGATGGACCCCCAGGGCTACTGCTGTCGATGGATGCCGAAAAGGCCTTCGACAGAGTAGACTGGGGGTTCATGTTTCAGACTCTGGAGGCTATGGGAATAGGACCCAAAATGATTCAGCGGATAAGGACACTGTACCATCACCCCTTGGCCTCAATAAAAGTTAACGGGTTAATGTCCCAGCCTTTTGAGATGCGGAACGGCACGAGGCAGGGTTGCCCTCTGTCGCCGTTGCTTTTCGTCCTTTCCCTGGAGCCACTCTTAGCAACGATACGTAGAGACCCTGATATAAAAGGTATCAAGGTGGGTGAAGATGAGCACAAAATCGCAGCATATGCGGACGATGTATTATTATATATAACGGATCCAGCGGCCTCCCTAAAGAAATTGAGCGAAGTGCTGAGGAAATATGGAGACTTATCCAACTTCCAAATAAATTCAGCTAAATCTGAAATATTAAATATCAATTTGAAAAAGGTAGAAGTAGAAAATGTGAAGAGGGTTTCGGGCTTCGGGTGGACCAAGCAGCTTAAGTACTTGGGAATCAAATTAACAAACTCAATAGAAAAGATTTATTACACAAACTACATCCCCCTACTGGACGACATCAGACTAGAATGTAAGAGACTAGCCAACAAACCACTCTCATGGATAGGCCGAATAAACGTCTTGAAAATGACCCTCCTCCCAAGGATAACTTACCACTTCCAGATGAGCCCGGTCCCTCTGCCCCAGTTTTATCTAATAAAATTAAATAAGATAATGATGAATTTTATCTGGAAAAATAAAAGAGCAAGAGTCTCCTTCCAGACATTAAAACAAAGTAAAGAAAACGGGGGACTGGCGGTACCAGACATACGAAATTACTACAAGGCCATAGTCTTGTCAAGATTAGTAGAATGGGTTAAAAAAAATAACGAAAAACGGTGGGTGAAAATAGAGAACACACTTAGTAAAGTGCACCTAGGAAATATTATTTGGAACCCTCCACACGGTAGAACTTTAGTTAAAAATCTTCACGCAATTACACAAAAGGTAATTAAAGTCTGGGATGGGGTTTATAAGAAAGTGATAGGGGAATACAACTCACCATTACTGTCACTCAAAGATAACGAATATTTTGCACCAGGCACTAAAAAAGTAGGAGGGAAAGAGTTATTCTGGGGGATAACACAGGTGAGAGATATAATTAAAGAAGGGAAAATAATAACATTCCAACAGCTTAGACAAGATAGGGAGCCATGGGTGATAGATGAATGGCGGTATTTACAACTGAAACATTTCGTGAGCAAACTGCCCCAACCCATTAGATCTGGGGAGAATTTGACAGAAATGGAAAAGCTATGCGATTCAGAAAATTCGAGAAACACAATCTCGAAATTATATAAAATTCTGATGAGGGCGGAAAAGTTGGAGATGCCGCCATTCATAGAGAAATGGGAGAGTGATTTGGGCACAAAGAAAGACAAAAACACAATATGTAAAATATTAAATAGGACTTTTAATTTAACACTTGATACACGGTCTGCAGAAATGAATTATAAATGTTTAAGTAGAAGTTATTTAACCCCCGAGATCTTAAGTAAATATCAGAATGGTACATCAGCACTCTGCTGGAGAGGTTGCCAAGGGGTAGGAACAATGGGTCACATTTGGTGGAGTTGCCCTAAAATACAAACGTTCTGGAAGAGGACTCTTGCATCAATAAAGACTATCACTGACATAGAGGTGGCAGAGGATCCATGGGTGGTGTTGTTCCATGGATGGGAAGGGGATACAAAAAAATACAAGCAGACATTGGTACCCTTTCTTCTAAACGCCGCTAAGAGATTAATACCAAAGGGATGGCAGAGGAAGGAAAGCCCTGAGACATGGGAGTGGTTTGATGCAATAGAGGAAACATATAATAACGAGGCGCTAGCAAACAAATCAGAAGAAGTAGGCAGCGGGACTCTGGTGGTCTGGGAACAGTGGAAACAATTTAAAAATACCTGGAGATATGTGAAAGAATTGAAGGCCCTAGATTAGTACCGGTAGGATTAAAGTAGAATGGACCTTGGAGAGAAGGGAGGGGGGAAGGTCTGGGGGGGACGAGGGAGGGGGGGTGGGGACAATAATGAAGTTCAGGAGTCAAGAGGGGTTATTGGGCTAGCTTTTGTCTCTAGGAGATGCAATATTTTGTAAGCTATTTGACTTAATTATGGCAAAGGCTACGATGATGAGACACCGTGAGGGTGATTGTTCAAATATGATCCTCAAAATTGATTAAATCCCCTCGAAAGGTCGACTGAAGTAGCAATAAAAAAATAAAAAAAATGTTAATGTGTGCATGTATTTATATGTGTGTGTTTGAATGCGTGTGTATGTATACACATTACTTTTACTCCTGACACCCTTTTACTTTACGATCAGAACAGATTTTTTTTACGGTGGGTTCATAATAGCAACAAGAAAATATCATTCCTCTGAAAAGCGATGCAGGCTCAGATCGCATTTCAGAGGGATTTGACAGGCAGTGAAGAGGCAATATGTTGCGCCTTGACTGGTAAAATGTTGAGAAACACTGATACAGAGAAACTGATTCCATTTTCCTCCTCCAGCTGCTGAAAGCCTGCGGGAGGGAGATGAGAAGTGGGGGAAATGGAAAGATCAGTTCCTCTATATACAGCCGCACACACCACGCCTCCTATGCAGCCTCTTTCTGCTGCCCCCCCTGTGTGCTCTCCAGCCCCCTTGTACTTTTTCCTGGAACTCCGTGCTCTCTCCTGGCCCCTCGCCTTGTCCCCACAGCTCAGCAGAGTTCCCCCCTCCCCTCTCCTGCCGGCTGCTGTAGGGTATCTGTCAGGAAGAAGCCTTTTCTGAATGGAGAGTCAGTGATCCATACTGGGTCAGTGGTCCATTCATAACTGAACCATAGTAAACTGTATTTACTATGCTTCAGATTGCGAACAAAGGGGCAGCTCTATACAGAGCTATTCCTGTCCATTTATTCTGTGCAGCTGAGGCTGTGTTCTCAATATCCTTTCTCGGTCTCAAAGGTGAAACATCAGAGGTCTGCTTAGACTCCTGATATCTCACCAAAGCTCCCCAACTCTTAAAAAAAAAATTAAAATATTTTTTAAAAATAATATTGTAAAACAATAAATAAATAAATGGTAGAAAAATACAATAAACATTTAAAAAAAACAGATGCCAGTGGCAGAACTACCAGGGTCACAAATGTTATACTTGCGACCGGGCCGTGGCGTTTACACCACCAGCTCGGAGGGAAGGGTCTCAGCTGGGGGTCAGGGGAGCCCTTCATGATTTCTTGCACCGGGCTCTGAAGGTTCTAGTTACGCCACTGGTCCCCACATCAACATTTTTCAACTGTAGAGCAACTTCTGATGGAACTGACACAGACAAACTGAGCATAGCTCGGGGTTCCACTCTAACAGGATTCAACATTCAACATCTTTTCCATTTCGTTACCAATAATAACAAGGGTCAGGCAATTGAATAGGCTTTCCGGCTGAGCCAATAGTGGTGATATAATGTTGCACATTCTCCTGGTTGGGCCGTCAGATGACAACATGCTAGGAGCAAATGTGGCGAATGTAGTCCCATGTTTTGTAAAATACTGGTGTACTTTCCAACATGTCTAGGTAACAGCTTCTTTAAGTCTCAGTGGATAGGAATTTTCAAATACTCCCGAATCATCCCACTGCGCCCACTTACATTGAATTTGTTTTCAAACTTTCAGGGACATAAGGGTATAGGTATCCATATTCCTTGGCTACTTTCTGCATAACAACTCTTTGCAATTTTGACAGTCTCTGTAAAGTTTTCGGGTCCCCACATTCGGGTAGGACTTGTGTATCTGGTGCACATTAAACCTGGTGTCCGGCAATAATGTTAGGCTTTCAAGGTATCTTAGTGGACTCTAGCCCCAAAGCTTTAGAGGTTCTAGCCCGGTGTGCCCACCGCTCTTCCTCCAAAGAACTTGCAAGGCAGATGGCCGGTGACGCAGCAACTGACAATTCAGGTTTAGTACTGGAGGCTTTAACAGCAGAGGGAACTTCCTCCTCCACAAGCTCACATGGTTGCTCAGCATCGCTGTCAGACCACCTTTCGGGCCAAGACATGGTATCTAAAAACAGTTCCGATATCCGATCAGACAAAATATCAGAATCTGATTCAGTAGAACATTCTTCAGCCAGAAGCAGGTTTCGTTTCACACCGGTAGCAACCTACTGTTCAAACACTACTCCCTTGGTGGCCTTAGGTTTCACAGTCCCCACAAGCACACTGCCCTCACTTATGTCAGGCTTACCAGGTTCAGTTATCTTCTCCCCAGGAGGTTCCATCGCCAGGGCACGTAGGTGGGCCCGACTGCAGCCCCAGGAGATAACTAGGATACCTGACTTCGGAGCAGCTACAATAGTTGAAGGAGCAGCCACTTTAGTAAGCCAAGCAACAGCAGCAGGGTTCTCAGGCGCTTCCTGAGCCGAAATGGCGACATTCTTGTCTCAGTTCACCTGTAGCGCCCGTGGGGGGGTAGGGCTGGCGAAACTACCTCTAGTAGTGATTCTCCATGGTGCCCGCAGATAATCCAGGGCCGAACGTTTGTAGTTGGCCAGAACACTTGGCACATACCAGCCCGATCGCTTCATAGCCTCCTGAAGTGTAGAGCGCGAGACTACCTTTCTGTACATACCGCACTCTGGTATCAGTTAGACATGTGCAATGCGTTTCGTGACGAATCGAAATTCAGCCGAATTTTGCATCCTTCGGACATTCGGATGCATCTGACTATCCAAATAAAAAGATAACGAATTTCAACTAATACAAAAGAAATTATAGCGAATATAACGAATGAATTCGACATGATTCGGTAATTCGTTAAAGATCTAATGAAACAAAAGGTCAACTCAAAGTAAATCTTATGCCACGTACACATGGTCGGACTTGCCAACGGGACAAGCTCCGTCGGCATTTCCGACAGAAAAATTTAGAGCATGTTCTCTATCTAAGTCCGTCGGAAATGCAGACAGAAAAAGTCCGATGGGGCACACATGGTCAGATTATCCGACCAAAAGCTCCTATCGGACTTTTTCTGTCGGAAATTCCGACCGTGTGTACGCGGTATTACAATCCAATCAGCTGATTAACTGTGCTGGAGGTTGGATTACTGGCAAAGTGCATTCCTGAGAACTGAGTGAGAAGGGTGTTGTATTGTATTTGAGCAGAGGAGAAGAGATATTGTCATTGTGTGTGTTAATAGATTCAATAAACAAACGACTTTCCAAACTACGAATTATTATCACGAATATATATACATACATAAATATCGAATTTTAGCTAATACGAAAGAAATTATAGCGGATATAACAAATGAATTCGACATGATTCGAGATTCAATATAACAAATATCGACACTCTACAGAAATAACGAATTATCCGAAAACAAATTAACGTAACATACCGAATATAACGAAATTATGTATTTTATGTTTGACAACTAACGGAAACTAAACAAAATTTTCCGTTGTGCACAAGTCTAGTATCGGTAATGACACTTTTCAGCCCACTCAGGCCAGGGCTGATGCCCGGAACATAAATTTCCAGTCCGCCATATCCTCCTCTGAGTAGCAGTGTCGCAAAACGTGTATCAGCAATGACGGTGCACGCGGCGCGTCTCCTTCTCCTCCTCTGCAGAGCAATGGCTCCTCCCCCTACCAAAGGATTGGTTTACATGTTCTTTAGTAAATTCAGCGCCCACCTCTTTTCTCCAGCAGCGTGCCAAAACTATTATGGAGTCTGCCTTAACCCCTGCAGCACTGGCGTAAAGTGACAAAAGTCTAGGCTGACACTCTCCCAAGAGCAAAAAGACACTTAGGTTCTCCCCCACACAGTTCACAATGATAATGACACAGTCTCTGAGGAATTAAAGATGTTACGTGCCAGTGGCGTAACTAAAACCTTCAGGGCCCCGATGCAAGAAATCATGAAGGGCCCCCCTGACCCCTGGACAGCGCTTTTCCTAGGGGGATGTCTGATAAGAGGAGGAGCCGCGAGAGCCGCCGAGGGACCCCAAAAGTCGGTGTTCAGGGCCACTCTGTGCAAAACTAACTGCACAATGAAGGTATGACATGTTTGTTATTTAAAAAAAAAAAACTTTACAATCACTTTAAGGGGTTAAAACAGGGGGTCAGGAGGCAACATAATGCCTCTTTACCGGCTGTAAAATGCCTCTGAAAAGTGATCTGAGCATGGATCGCTTTTCAGAGGAACAGCATTTTGTTGCTGGTACTTTGAACGAGCAAGAAAAAAAAATCAGTCCCGATTGTACACATATAGGGTGTCAGGATTAAACGTGCATACATAAAATGTGCATACATACATCTAAACAAGGGCAGCTGGTGCTCAAAATTTTTTGGGGGGCGCAAACATTTTTTGAAAAAAAATCATCAAATGCAGCCACTGTGCCCATCAATTGCAGCCACTGTACCATCAATTGCAGCCATTGTGCCACTTAAATGCTGCCAGTGTGCCATCAAACGCTGCCAGTGTGCCCATCAAACGCTGCCAGTGTGCCCATCAAACGCTGCCAGTGTGCCACTTAAATGCTGCCACTGTGCCACTTAAATTCTGCCAGTGTGCCATCAAACGCAGCCACTGTGCCCATCAAACGCTGCCAGTGTGCCCATCAAACGCTGCCACTGTGCCCATCAAACGCTGCCACTGTGCCACTTAAATGCTGCCACTGTGCCACTTAAATTCTGCCAGTGTGCCATCAAACGCAGCCACTGTGCCCATCAAACGCTGCCAGTGTGCCTATCAAACGCTGCCACTGTGCCCATCAAACGCTGCCACTGTGCCACTTAAATGCTGCCACTGTGCCCATCAAATGCTGCCAGTGTGCCCATCAAATGCTGCCAGTGTGCCCATTAAATGCTGCCAGTGTTCCATCAAATGCTGCCACTGTGCCAAACGCTGCCAGTGTGCCCATCAAACGCTGCCAGTGTACCTATTAAACGCTGCCAGTGTGCCCATCAAATGCTGCCAGTGTGCCCATTAAATGCTGCCAGTGTGCCCTTCAATGCCCCCAGTGTGACCCCCGACCGCTCACCGGCACTTACCCTGTCTTGGTGGGGCAGCGGGTGACTGCGACGAGTGGGGTCCTCCATGCGTCTCCTGCTGTCCACATCTCCCGTCCTCTCCCCGTGATAGGCGTCCAATAGCGGCGCCTGTCGTTTCAGCCAATCAGGTGACGGGTAAAAGACCCGAGCACCTGATTGGTGGAGAGGCAGTTTAGTGTTAGGAAAGCGAATAGTCATTATAGTCATAATTAGAGGGGTGGCTGGAGAGAGAGGGCGGCGCCCGTGCCCCCCCTAATGCATGGGCCATCACTGCATCTAAACACACACACATACACATAGATAAACACACACATAATATACACACACACATATACTGTATATACACACACATATACTGTATATACACACACAAACACATATACATATAAATACACACATAAACACATATACATATATAAATACACACATAAACACATGCAAACACATACATGAACACACATATAAACACACATATACAGAAAGTCTTTTTAAAAAACGGCAGTGCTTTACCTTCCCTCTTCCTGCCGGGTACTGCACTGTAGGGGGAGACAAAGAGCACAGCACACACTGCTTTCACTTTAGATCAGTGTGACAAGCAGCTCCCCGCACAGTGCCGATTACAGTTCGGCCGACGATGGGGAGATCGATCTTAGCCGCTCCTCCTATCAAAATAAACAGGGGGGCCCTTGAGGGCCCCCTGCAGCATGGGGCCCAGTCGCCATGGCGACCTCAGCGACCCCTATACTTCTGCCACTGTTACGTGCCACTTTCCCACAGAGCCAGACGAAATCTTGGTGTAGTTGCAGTCCTTTGTCAGGGGCGACCACAGCAAAAATTATGTTGAGTCCCACGCTGGGCACCAAAATGTAGTGGTCTCCCCGATTTCCAAGGGCCTAATGGTGACCCCCAGAGCCAGGGAGAATTGATATTCCTCCTCAGGGTACAGGTTACTAGGCATAGTGATGTAGTGCAATATGGAAAGATTGGATGCCAGTCACTTTTTGTAAAAGTGAACAAAGAGAGTTTTATTTCTCTTAACAGGAACAGTGGGGAGAGAGGGTTTAGGGCACAGGACACCCTTAGGCAAATGCAATAGTAATTAAGGCAAACTTTGCAGACAAAAATAAAACTAGGCAGACAGCAATACAGAACAAGAGCCTTTAAGCTGAATTCAGCAATCTGTATCTGGTAGGAACCACTGTCTCCTATGGCAACAATTTCTCTCATAGTAACCCACTGTAGATCTTCCAGCTTAACTCACAGTATCCCACTCTAGATCCTTAAGCTCAGCTCGTCGTCTTTCACTAGACTTCTTGGACTCTTGGCTACCTGCGAGCTTGACCCACAGCTAACCACTGTACTTTATCTTTAAGCTTTACTTACAGCTACCTGCCATACGCCTTCAAGCTTTACTCACAGCTACCCGCTGCCTTCCTGGGTGAGTCTCCACTGAAGCTTTCCCACTACTTCACTGTCCCCGGCTAGTGAAGCGTCTGCTCTGGTACTCCTTCAGAACATCATCCCTTCCAAACTTGCCTTCGTTAACATGAGTGGTCGTCCCTTTGTGGCAACTGCTTCTCCTTTACCTCCGACACAATCAGGCTCCCCTCAGGCTGAGCCTTTAACACACGCAGTTCCGCCCCAGGCTTTGGGCTTAACCTTGGTTGCTCCTTCTTTGTGGAACCCTGAACTGCTGGATAGGCCTTAAGGCTCTGTTCACACCTAGGCATTTTTGGGTGTCTTTCTCTGCTGTAAGCCTCAACTCTAAAAACGCCCAACAAGACAAATCCAATTCAATTCATTAGCCCCTGTTTACATCTGAGCGTTCTGTCACCTGAAGCAAAACGCCTGCCACTCAAAGTACAGGAGCTCCTTTTTTGGCAGATTACAGGCGTTTTCGGCTTTTTACATTGGTGACCTTTTCACCTGTAAAAAATCGTGGCAAAATTCATGTGACTTTCTGCCTGAAAACGATACGCTCAAGTGTGAATGCAGCCTAAGTGGACCTAGCAGCCAGCATGCCTTCTGGATAGGCTTCAGGCCTAGCAACCAGGAGCTTCTCAACACACACCCACACAGGCCGCAGCCTTGGGCGGGAAGAACCCCGATCACCTGACTCCTCCTCCTCCTCCTAAATAAATAGCCTATCCCAGCATACACAGCGGTCAAAGAAACTCCTGCTGATTTACTGAGACAACCTAGTTACCCATTACCTGAATTTATGATAATCCATCATTCTAACGCCAAAGCAACAGTGCTACCTAATGACAGAAGAGAGCAACTACCCCAAACTTACACTTAGGATAGAAATCAGTGGATCAACCTACAAATTAGCCAGGCTAGTTACCCCCTAGCACAACTAGATTTATTAGCAGCCCTGTTTAGAACCAGGGTGCTACAATGATGTCTCACTTTCTTACTATTTTAGATATCGGGAACTGCTGCCTTTAGCCTTTAGCAGTCATTTTCTAGCCTATACAGTGTACCTTTCCATGTCTTTGCTAGAAGAGAGGATGTGGTCGGACTGTGCATCCAAACCTATGACGGTCCTATATAACCATTTATGTTTAGTTACTCACAAAGAGCTGTCAGCATTATGGAATAAATGGTTGTTGAATATCGCGGATCTTGATGGGAACGACTGGTCAGACATTTGAGGTTTCCTATTTAAACAACTAGTTTCCCTTAGAGACCGGCTTATCCAATTTAAAATTGTACACCGTGTTTATTTTACACCATATAGAGTACATAAAATGGTTCCAAGTGTACCACCTGATTGTTGGAGATGCTCCCATCCTAGAGATGACTTCACCCATATTTTCTGGTCCTGTCCAGCCATTGCTCAATACTGGGAGGCAGGGGTCCGAGTCATTCGCAGAGTCTCAGGATAAGACCTCTCCCCCTCCCTGGGAATCTGTTTATTAGGCCTATACGAGGAGTTGGCCCCCACGGTAGCTGAACCTAGCTGGGACTTCTCTTATTGTATGCTAGAAAATCCATAACCCTAGCCTGGAAAAACGTTCTCCTCCCACAGTTTCAGAATGGATAAACTTGGTTAACTCCGCCATATCACTTTACAAGGATACCAATCATAACAGGGGATGTCCACGAAAGTTTGACAAAGTCTGGGGTTAATGGCTCAAAGAGGACTCTACGGCATGCATGACTAATGTACCTTCTTAAGGGTTAAGACCTTTCTGTTCTTTCCATCTGTGACATTCTATATCAGTGTGAGGGTATGTATGATGGGTCCAGCCTGATGTGTTGGTTGCTTTGCACATATTACCAGGGTCACAACAGTTGCAACTTGTGATGGGGCCCTGGCATTCCGTCACTGTCGGGGGGGGCCCCCAGTGGGGTTGCTATTCGCACAGCTCTGAGCGGAGAGCATGTCTCTCATGGAACAGCAGCACAGAGCCGGCATTGACAGTTCTATCTCCCCCTCCATCCGTCCTCTCTCGCACGGAATGAGAGATGACACAGCCGATCTGCTCCCCCTTCTCCACCCTCCCCTCTCCTGTGTGTGCTCCGCAGGAAATGTCAACTCATTAGCTTCGCACTTGACTGCCAGCGGAGCACACACAGGGGAGAGGGAGAAGGGGGAGCAGATCAGCTGTGAGCTGTGTCCTCTGTCATCCCATGCCAGAGGGGGAGATAGAACTGTCAATGCCAATAGAACACTCTGTGCTGCTGTTCCATGAGAGACACGCTCTCTGCTCAGAGCCACGCTGTCCTGAGAAGGCAGACAGCACTGATGGTCCCTGATAGAAGACACTGATGGGCACTGATAGGATTCACTGATAGGGACTGATAGGAGGCACTGATGGGCAATGATAGGAGGCACTGATGAGCACTGATATGAGGCACTGATGAGCACTGATATGAGGCACTAATGAGCACTGATAGGAGGCATTGATGGGCACTGATAAGAGGAATTGATGGGCACTGATAGGAGGCATTGATGGGCACTAATGGGCACAGATAGGCCGCATTGATGATTACTGATAAGCAGCACTGATAGGAGGCACTAATGTGCTCTGATAGGCTGCACTGATAGGTGGCATTGATGGGCACTGATAGGTGGCACTGATGGGCATTGATAAGCACTGATAGGCAGAACTCATAGGCTGCAACGATGGGCACTGAGGAACACTGATAGGCAGAACTTAGGCAGTATTGATGAGCACTGATAGATGTCACTGATGGGCAGCATTGAAGAGTGCTGATAGGTGGCACTGATGAATGCTGTTAGGCAGCATTAATGAGCACTGATAGGTAACACTTGTGGGCAGCATTGATGGGCACTAATAGGTGGCATTGATGAGCACCGATAGGTGGCACAGATGATTGGGGCACTAATTATCAGTGTAAACAATTTACTGACATTCTTGACAGTTAACGGCAGTCCTTTCCTCACACAGACACAGCGTGGGAGGAAAGGGCTGTGGATAACCAGCAACTCTGTTTATAGGTGATCAGCTGATCACATGGTAAAGGGCAGCTGTGATTGCGCTGGATGCACGTCCCAGGGGGCATGCGGGAAGCAGGGTTCTGGGAGGATGTCCATGGACACCCTCCCAAAATTGGAAGCCCGGGGCTTAGATGGAAGGGGGGCCATCATGGTTTCTTGCATCGGGGCCCTGAAGGTTCTAGTTATGCCTCTGATTACATGTATTTATTGGGATGGGCCTCACACACACATCTGGAGGTTTTTGTTTTGTACCGTTGCTGGCAGCCGTGTGGAACTTCAGCGGCCGTCTAAGTTACCCCTGCACGGGTGATGTTTTCTGTACTTGAGAATCAATAAAAAGATTTCTAAACAATTAGTTGGGGTAGGCGGAACACTTTGTTGGGGGTGGGTCAACCCCGCCTCTTGACCCTTGACCTCTGGGGACACGCCTTCTGACCTTTGACCTTTGGGGCAGGTCCCTATACCAATCCCTGAGTCTTAACCTTGTTCTTCAAGGGAAAACCCTAACCCTTAACCCTAACCCTAATCCCTGAGTCCTAACCTTGTTCTTCAAGGGAAAACCCTAACACCCTAACCCAAACACTAAACCTAACTAACCTTTGACCTTTGAACTTTAACTCTAACCGCATCTCCACTTTATAACTCCCCCACCCTAAAACAAAATCTGTGCACTAATATTTTGGACATTTTCAATAGCCACTTATTTGCCATGTACAATTATACCACCCTCCTTTTTGTGCTAATTGGAATACCTGGCAACAGTTTCTTGCTGTTTTTAAAGAACCTATACAGGAACAAAACTGGATTTTTGTACTTATTGTAAATCTTTTTCTCGAAGTCCATTGAGGGACACATAAATGTAGTAATCCTTGGACATTCAGGTTATACTGACCACAGGAGATTGGGACACTGACGAACAAGTAGAGCCCTGTATAACCTCGCCTCTAATCATCATACCTCAATTTCGTTAGCAAACAATAAATAAGGCCCAAACCACAATGGGATGTGAGGTCAAACATTTACGGTAAGTACAAAAATCTTGTTTTCTTTATCAGCCACAGGAATTGAGTAATTCTTAGACATTTATGACATCTAAAAGAAACAGTCCAACTGAGGGGCAAATTTGCTCTAAGAGATTCAACAGAAGTGGAAATTATATTACAAAGAGTATCTGAACAAAGGCAAAGCAGGTCCAACCAAATATGGAAAATTGCCATGACCCAGGGGGAGGGCATCAAGGATCATCCTAATGCTTCAGAGCAGGACAGGTAGTCACCACCAAAGGGAAACTGCTATCTGAAAAAACGATGGGCCTCAATTAGCAATGTGGAGAATCATCAATCATACCATAAAGAAAACAGGTGGAACAAACTACCTAAATAGGAGAAAAAGCTTAGACTAACAGCTAATGTGGGCAAAAAGAAGGTAAATGCCTAAGCATTGCATACCTAATATGGATTGTGGATATTAATCTTTGACCAATTTGCTAAGACGGCTGCACCTAAAATCCTTGAATACCAGGATATTAGTGAATGAAAGAAAAAGTAAAGGTGCGCTGTCTCAATACAAACAGAGTGAAGGAGATTTACAAACTCTCAATATACACTAAAGCAGGGTTTCTCAACCAGGGTTCCATGGAACCCTGGGGTTCCTCCAGAAGTTGCTAGGGGTTCCTTGAGCAATTTATTCCTCTCAGATAAGCACACCATTAGCACAGCTTGGATTTGGAATATTATTGGAGCCATAATTATCTTCCTGGTTTACATATTCCCAAACTTCTTGGGTAAGAATCGGATAAAGATCTGGCACATCTACAAGTTAACAGTACACTTTGCCTTTAGCATCTGCCTTCCTTATGTGCCCACTAATGTTTAGGTCAGGGTTTCTAAAACAGGGTTTCTCCAGAAGACAGGAAAAATTGGGACCTGACACAACCACCATGACATGTCTCCATCCCTGTTATGTTGCATACAAGAAAAAATAGTGGTCAATGGGACTTTAAATGAGACGTGTCATAAAAAATAAATATATGAATAAATAAAAATAGATAATGTTTATTCAACAGAATAAAACAAGACATAATCATTCATGACGCAGTATCAAAAAGGTAAAGTTGATAAAAGGCTGAAATCTAAGAAGCATATCAATAAGGGTCATCTAGTACAGGTACATGGGTCAATGCATACATATTAACATGGTAAGCATAAAATATGAAAGCCAAAGATCTCTTGACATCTAATAAAACTTGATGCGTTTCGTGGGGCTTGCCCAAACAAAAATAATATACTAGTCCATGGTTAAAAAAAAAAAAAAGAGAAGAAAACAAAAAACCTGAACACCTACACGTCGGCTATGAAATTGGCCCGGCACTAAGGAGGGGGTATAGACCTCGAACAAAGGTCTCCCCCGAGGTTGAGGCAGGAAAAACGTCCCAGCCCAGGAAACCAGCCGAGAAACCAGTGAGTTGTCACACAGTGATCCCTAATAAAATAACAAACATGTAGCTCACATTAATGGTATAAATTAAAATATGTGAATAAATATGCATGAGCGAGTCAGCGACGCCAAACAATGGGGGGCGGAAAGAGTGCAAGCCATATCTGGCGCATGTGCCAGAAACGACTGAATACCCATCCACCGTGGCCATCAGCTAGAATGGAACCTCCCCACATCCCAGCGCCATTAATGTGGGCTACATGTTTGTCATTTTATTATGGATTACTGTGTGACAACTCGCTGGTTTCCCAGCTGCTTTCCTGGGCTGGGACGTTTTTCCTGCCGCAGCCCCGGGGAAGACCTTTGTTGGAGGTCTATACCCCCTCCTTAGTGCCGGGCCAATTTCAAAGCTGATGTGTAGGTATTCCTTTATTTTTTTCTCTTTTTTTTTAACCATTGACTAGTATATTATTTTTGTTTATAGATATCTCTTGTACTATACTCCTGATGAGTGGGCAAGCCCCACAAAATGCGTCGAGTTTTATTAGATGTCAAGAGATCTGTGGTTTTCATATTTTATGCTTATCATGTTAATATGTATGCATATACCCATGTACCTGTACTAGACGACCCTTATTGATATGCCTCTTAGATGTCAGCCTTTTGTCAACTTTACCTTTTTGATATTGCATCATGGATGATAATGTCTTGTTTTATTCTGTTGAATAAACATTATCAATTTTATTTTTATTTATTCATATATGTATTTTTTATGACATGTCTCATTTAAAGTCCCATTGACCACTATTTTTTATTGTATGCAAGGGTTCCTCCAATAGTTGCTAGGGGTTCCGTGAGCAAGGAACAATTTCTGCCTCTCAGATAAGCTCCCACTGACACCATTGATCTTTTTAGCTATCTGTAAGCTATCAATTCTTCCTAATAACCACAAGTATAAGGGGAATTGTTCCCACTGACCATCAAAATAATGAATCGTGTGTGGATATATTCATTTTTAGCAGGGGTTCCCTGAGATCGGAAATTTATTGCAAGGGTTCCTCTTTGTTGGAAAGGTTGAGAATGGCTGCACTAAAGTGACAATTGCTGGTCAAACACCTCATATCATCCTAAGATTATCCCATTGCAACATACAAAAAGTGCAATACATGTGTTATATCATAGTGCAAAAAACATAATAAAAAAAAAGCTTTGAGAAAAATATAACCAAAGTATTAATCATAAAAGTTTGCTGTTCATCCACAAATATATATACAAGTGAAATAGTGAAAAAAAAACAATAATGTCCCACATCCACTTTAAAAGTGCCAATACATGAAGTGCAGAGTCTTCAATAATCAGTGCATCACTGCCGTGCTCACAAAGTAAATGATGGCCTCTTGCCAGATCCAAAAGTATCAAGTGCACACATAAGAACACTACTGCTGGGATAAGCACCACTTCACACAGCCGCCTCTTAGCAGTTCCACATGGTCACGGGCTCCCGGTCCACAGGGTAACAAAAAAGGTATTTCTTGGTTAGAATTATGAGGGTAGAGACAGCGGTGACCTTGGGATGCATGATCTGTGCTGTAGGTGGCTGCGCTGACACTATCGTGTGTGCTTTTAATCAAGAATTATTTTTTTTTTTTCACTATTTCACTTGTGTATATATTTCTTGATGAACAGTGAACTTTTATGATTAATACTTTGGTTATTTTTTCTCAAAGCTTTTTTTTTGTTATGTTTTTTTTTCACTATCATATAACACCTGTATTGAACTTGCATTTCATATATGTTGCAATGGGATCATCTTAGGGTGATATGAGGTGTTTTACCAGCAATTGTCACTTTAGTGTATATTGAGAGTTTGTAAATGTTATTCACTATTTGTGTGTATTGAGACAGCGCACCTTCATTTTTTCTTTCATTGCATACCTAACCCTTGATTTAAGGTAAAGGAAGCTTGGACAGAAAAGCTCTGACGTCAACCATGAGAGAATCGAGATCTGATCATACTGGACATCCACCTCTAAGTGTGTGTGAGGTCCCTAAGTTATGTTGTGCTTGTGATCGCCAATAAAGATTTGAGTGTATTTTTATCAAAAAACTTGTTTTGATAAACTTATCGCAGGACCTACAAGAAGTAGCACCATCTGTTTATTGTACCAGTCCCATTGTTTTAGAATCAGGCAGATTGGTGCATTTTTAAGCTGTTTTTTCCCATAGAAAAGCATCGAAACATGCGCAACGTGTGTTTTGTTGCGCATTTAGGTGCAATGAGATAGTGTATCTTTTTGATACTGCGATCTTTATCCAGATGGTGAGGGAGAACCCCTGTCTGTACTATCCCTAGGACTCGCATAACAAATCCTGAGTGGGCAAGATTCTTTGGTATCTTTGTGATTTGTCAAGAATAGGAATATCAGTTGAAGTATGGGAATTCATTTTGGGTTGCCGTTTGGTGTTATGGTAATGGCAACAATGTATTTCTACATTTTATAATTAATAACTCTAAACTTGTTTTGTTGTAGTTTTCTTTTAAAGTGTCACTAAACCCAGATCATAAAAAACAATCAATAAGTGTTGTATTGCATGCTGTTTATACTCACTATCAGATTAATTTTTTGTATTCTGCAAAAAACCCGGTTGATCCTGCTGCTGTCTTTTTCCACCTTCTGTCCATGTCCCTAGTTCAGCTAGGGATTTTTGCAATTGTGGTGGCAACTCTGCACATGCTAAATTTTCAGTGAGTTTTCTATGCTGAGCATTTCCTCCCTATCACATCTGAGCAGCCCATGTCACACGTGTGGGTGTATAAAAAGTGGTAAATGACAGTCCACTTCATGTGTATTGAGGGAGGCTTCACCTCCCCGTTATTCGAAGACACAGGCTGGAGGTGCGTGACACAGCCTGTAAGTGGCAGAAATCCACCAACACCATATATAATAGAGATTTGATTTCAAATATACTGTATATTTGTAAGACCATTTAAAACATTGATAATAATTATTTTTACTCTGTATCCCAAAGGCTGTTTTTTTTTTTACATGTGACTAACAGAGTACTGGAAGCTCCTCCTGCTTAAGTTTCCCTGCAGACAGGCTGGGAAAGAGCTGGGTCATGTGACAGTTGTATATCGATGAGGAAAAAGGTACTTATTTGTTTATTAAAAAAATTACAGTGCATCATTTACATACAAAAAAGGAAGGATAATGTAAATTAAACACTGTGTATTTAGTATCACTTTAATAATCAAAAATAAACATGGAGATCTATTGCCACCAAATGAAAACACAATTTGGCCTTAAAAAAAAAGTTTGCAATGATATGTACATTTTTACTAATATGTGTAAAAGCTAATGCATATGTTCAGGCAATTAGATTTGTTTTCCCTCTTTATGAAAGTGTTTTTCAAAAAATGTAATATGACAACAGGAAAAAAAAACTACTAGAACTCAAATTGACATTCACGTGAACGTAGCTTTTTGTACATGACCCAGAAGTGGCCCCTCTATTCTCGATCAGCAATGGCAGGATGGACCCAGTATCTACCTGTCCTCCTCTTTCTCTTTTTATCTTCCAAATATGTAGTTACTGTGGATGCCTCCCTGAAACATGCCAATTCATCTGTCATTGGTTGGAGAGCATAAAGTACCACAGAACACCTCCAAAATCAAGAAAAAAATGACAATAACCCCGAAAGCAGAAACACTTAGCAACAAATTATGTCACAGATTATATTTCTCTATTAGCTTATACTGTATATAAACTCCAGAACTCAAAAACGCTGAAACAAAATGCACAAAAACGTGACACTCAGGTGCTAATGCAGCCTTATTGAAACAGAAAAGCAATGCTTTTCTGATAGCAGTAACACGATCCAATTAGGAAATACACTTTATTAGAAGAGGTATGCATACTGCTAAACTAGAAAACCAGCTTAGTGATATTTTGGATACAATAAATCCTATAAAATCAGAAATCAGATTGGCATATCACTTAGTTGTTAAAATTTGCTGCAACTACTTTAGATTTATACTGTAGGTGTGAAAAGATTAAATGCTTATCAACTACCTTAAGTATTTTTTTTTTGCAAATATAATTTTTATTGAGGGTTTTGAAAAGAAGAAGAAAGAAATACCGTGAAGGTATAATACAACAGTTGTCTACTTCAACATTCTGACAAATATGACAATTATATACATTCCCCATAAAAGGTTCCCATTCTATCTGCAGAGAAGATAATCTATTACATAACATAACCTCATGTGAACCGTAAGCCTATCTTTGTGACCTGTAAACATATAAACATCCATGCAGTATTGCTACACTACATGCTTAACATACTCCAAAGGGTTGTTTGCCTCTGCATAGTTCCAACATAGCTGGTGTGAATGGAAAATCGTCTATTACCTGAATATTAGACCACTAGTTGAAGAAAGAAGTACATAAAACGTATAGACAGAATAGAAGGGGTAAGGGGAGGTATATGTTCGACGCGAGCGCGATGGACCGAGCCAGGATCCTGTCCTGTAACAAAGCCCCATTAAAGTGATTCTCAAGAATTTAATAAAGTTTGCCCTTCATCGGAGAAAATGTACATGTTCCAAGATATCCAGTTTTTAGAATGTTTATCTTGTTTGTGTTGGGCAGTAAGTACCAGGTCTTCCATCTTTTTAATTTCCTCAACTCTGCGCAGCCACATCCCCACTGTGGGGGGTACATTTTGTTTCCACATGGGTGGAATGCAAGACTTTGCTGCATTAAACAAATGTCTAACCACTGACTTCTTATATGATATAGTCGGGCTTGAAGTGGTGTGCAGCAGAAAAATTGCGGGATCTCTCTGCGTTATGTGACTTGTAAATTTCTTAACGACTGTTTCAACTGCTATCCAAAAATTCTGTAATAGTGGGCAGGTCCAAAAAATATGCAGGAGTGTCCCTTTGTCTGCACGGCACCTCCAATATCTATCAGATGTGTTAGGGAAAAATTTGTGTAGTAGTTGAGGTGTATAGTACCACCTAGTCAGAATTTTATAATTTGTCTCCTGAATTTTTGTGCAGATGGATGACTTCAGTGTGAACTGAAGTATGTTTTGTGTTTGTGCTGCTGTAAAATTACACTGTAGATCATGTTCCCATTTCCGTAAAAACAGCAAGTCTGGTTGTTCCGTTGGTGTGTTGAGTAGAGAGTATGTCTTGGAGAGCACCTGAGATAATGTACCTTCCCTTCTACAAAATTCTTCTAGGGTCGTCATGTCACGCTTAAATCATGTAGGGTCTGGTATTGAATGAATGAAATGATGCAACCGGATCGCTTTCCAAAATGACAACTGAAAATCCCCATTACCGTTTGTCAGGGATTGAATTGAAATCCAGTGATCACCTTCTACATATTGTACTGCGCAGTCTTTACCTGCCTTCCAGAGCATCTCATATTCTAAATAATCTAGTCCTGGTTTGAACGCTGGATTGCCCAAAATGGGAAATAAAGGGGACTGTCTGGATGTCAGCGAGGTGGTTTTTAGTATATTTGAGCCCACTGACAGCGTGGCACCTATGATCAGATGTGAGGTCATGTCCCTGGGGAGTCGATCGTAGCACCAGATTGCCCCTTTCAAGGGGACATTGGCCTGATGATTCTCCACTTGAACCCATAATTTGGTTTGGTCATGTCTGTTCCAGTCAATGATCCTTCATAAATGTACTGCTTGATAATAGTGTTTTGCGTCAGGGAGGGCAAGACCCCCATAGTGTTTCAGCAGAGTCATGTAACGTCTTTTTAGTCTGGGTTTCAAATGTGACCATACAAATTTTATAAACAGGGAATGTATTTGTTTGAAGTAGCTGGAAGGTATCTTTATTGGCAAGGCTTTGAATAGATATAGAAATTTTGGGAGAATGCACATTTTGAATAAATTGCATCTCCCAAACCAGGAGTGCAGACCCTTGCCCCACTCTTCAAGCAGCTCTTTAACTTTGCATAGGATTGGAGGGAAGTTGAACTCAAATGTGCCTTAAAAGTCTCTAGGTATATTAGTTCCTAGGTAGGTAAAGTGACTGTCTGACCATTTAAAGTTGAATTTAGCCTTCAGAGGGGATAGTTGTTCTGTCGACATATTGATACCCATCGCTGTTGATTTGTCAAAATTAATTTTTAAGTTAGATATGTTCCCATATCTCTGAAATTCTTTAATTAGATTTGGGAGAGATATGATCGGGTTGGTTAAAGAAAATAGGAGATCATCCGCATATGCAGAGATCTTATATTGCCTGTGATCTATGGTAATCCCTGAAATATCCGGATTTCTGCGTATCATGTTCTGAAAAGGTTCAAGTACCAGGGCAAAGAGAAGGGGTGATAATGGGCACCCCTGTCTGGTACCATTAGAAATGTTGAAGGGATCAGACAAGATTCCATTAGCTTTGACCCTGGCTGTTGGTATAGAATAAACATTGGAGATCCACTGTAGCATGTGGCTGCCTAGTCCAATGTATTTAAGAACTGCTGTCATAAATTCCCAACTCACCCGGTCGAATGCTTTCTCAGCATCTGTGCTGAGAAAGGTACATGATGTTTTAGTTACATTGGCTCTATGTATCAGGTTGAGTACTTTTGTGATGTTGTCCCTAGCCTCACGCGTAGGGACAAAACCCACCTGGTCCAGGTGTATTAAGTCTGTCATGTGTTGGGATTGTCTATTTGCTAAGATTTTTGTGAGGAGTTTGAGATCTATATTTAAGAGAGATATAGGCCTGTAGCTACCACAGGCAGAGGGATCCTTCCCTTCCTTAGGTATAAGGGAGATGTGAGCACTTAAGGTGTCTCTCTGTAGGTGGCCCCCATCTGTAAGGTTGTTAAAGAGTTTCAACATATGTGGGCCTAGGATCGGTAGGAGTGTCTGGTAATATTGTAGGGTCAGTCCGTCCGGACCAGGAGCTTTACCCGGTTACATATTCTTAAGCGCGCATTGCAGTCCTACCATTGTGATGGGTTCTTTTAGGGCAGCTGCATTTTCTTCTGATAGTTTGGGAATGTTAGATAGGGTAAGATAATCCCCTATTGCAGTGTCAGTGACACATGGCTTCGGGAGGTTATATAGAGAAGAGTAAAAAGTTCTAAATTCATTGGCAATTTGTGTGGATAACACCTTCTTCTGCCCTGATGAGGAGATGATTTGAGGTATATATGCACGTAGTCTCTGTTGTCTAACTGCTCTCGCAAGGAGTTTTCCACATTTATTCCCCGATTCATATGTGAGTTTCTTACATGATTGTAGTGTTGCTTTTGCCTGATAGTGTAATATATCAACCGTCTGTCTACGTAAAGTAAGATGTTCTGTTTTTATTTATAGGGTCGGGTTTCTTTTATGCGCTTTTTCTAGGTCATGAGTTTTCTGTAAAAGGAGCAACAACTGTTTTTCCCGTTCCCTTTTGATATGTGTGCCGTGCTTAATCAGGATCCCTCTAATCACAGACTTATGGGCTTCCCAAAGTATCCCAGGGTCACAATTCTCAATGTTTTTTGTCAGAAAGTATTGTTTAAGCTCTTTTGTGACATCAGCCAGTACTGTGGGCTTCTGCAGTAAACTTTCATTCAGTCGCCAAAATTTAGTTTTAGTCGTCGCCGTCTGTGAGAGAGAGTAGCGCAAGGTAATGGGTGCGTGGTCAGACCAGGTGATGGTACCTATCGACTCCACCTGCAGCCTCTAGTTCAGTGGTTCTCAACTCCAGGCCTCAGGACCCACAAACAGGCCAGGTTTGCAAGATAACTGAAGTACATCACAGGTGATATCACTTGCTGCTCAGTGATTGCAGTATTCTAGTCTGCATCTCCCCAAGGCAATACTTAAAATCTGGCCTGTTGGTGGGTCCCGAGGACTGGAGTTGAGAACCACTGCTCTAGTTGGTTATGAGGTAAAAGAAAAAAGTTGATGCGGGAATATGATTTGTGTGGTGATGAGAAGAACGTATAGTCCCTCTCCCCTGCATGCAAAAGTCTCCACACGTCTATCAGTCTGGCCTCATGGAGTGCCCGAGTGATGCGTTTGTGTACACCTGCCCGCAGTGAGGAGGTTCCAGTTGATGTGTCAACCGTCTGGTTCAGGGGGACATTAAAATCGCCGCCTAGAATCAGCTGTCCTTCAGCAAAGGTCAGCAGATCGTTCAATATTTTGGATATGAAAATATCTTGCCTGTCATTTGGAGCGTAGACTGTCGCTAAACACATCGCCTATGAGTCCTTTAAGAAACACATACCTCCCTTCTGTGTCAATTTTAGTGTCCCGGCAGGTCCAGGGTACTTTCCCTGCAAGGAGTATAGAGACTCCTTTAGATTTGGCTGAGGAGTTGGTGGCGTGATATGTGAAAGGAAAATACCGGTTTTTCAGACACATCGGCGCACCCGTTTTAAAGTGGGTTTCCTAAATGAACGCCATATCTGCTTTAGATCTTTTAAAATCATTCAAGAGCATGCGTCGTTTCTCAGGCACATTCAGCCCTTTAGCGTTCAATGAGAAAATAGTAATTTGGTCCATCGCACTCACATCAAAGAAAAAGTTTTGTTTAGGAGAGGCGGGAAGAAGGGGGGCTAGAGAGGAAATGGGGGAACTTAGTATAGAAAATTGAGACTAGAAGGAGGAAGTTAGGAGGAAAGGGGGAGAGAGAGAAGAGAGCAGAAGGAGCTCAAGAAACAAAAAGTGGACAATCAATCCTATGGATTGTCCTTTCTAGTAATAATTGTCGCTAGACATATATGTGCAATTATTTGCAGTGAAACACACTCCAGTTATCACCGGGAAGGTGCTTCGGCCGAATGGAGATGAGGTTAGACTACGACCAGGGGAGCTAACCCCGGCCCACCCCCCCCCCCCACCCACCCTTAGGTACAATATAGGCATGTGAGCATTGTAAGCATATAAAACATTATCAATCGATCAAATTAAAAGACATATAACGTAATAACTCCAAAAGTGACCTCCTATACATGTCCCATGTACAGTCTACCCCATCCCCAGTGTTTATCTTCTAAACTAAAACTGAAAAATTCAAACTGGCCCATCCTATAACAACCTGAGTATTGTTTCCGTCCTCCCTCAGGCCCAACCAATTTTAATCAAAGCAGGTATTCCCTGTTATTTCTGACTGACAACCCCCTTGGAAGGCATATACCCAATCTTAAACTGTATTCCACTTTGAGTTGTCAAAACACTGGGAAATGGCCCCTTGAGGCAAACCATAGAGGGATTTGTAGAGCACATAACCGTCTGCCAAGATACTTCCCAGACTGACAGACAGGCATGAGACGAGGGTGTCTCAGTTCCATAAAGGCTATCACTAAGTCTGACATTGATGTACGGACAAGACCTGGCCAACTCCTTAACTCCAGGTTGAGCTCCAGTTTGTGGTATGTATGCTCCATCCAGAAATGGAGCATACATGCACATGGGTTATTTTCGGTATAGAATCCTAGGCATAGTTCACATCAGACGACCCTCACTGTATATAGAGAGATTTTCCAAGTAATTGCATCTAAAGGGGCACCTCTCATCTCTGCCCGGTATAATTGCATCAAGTGCATTTCACTTCTCCCTTGTTCCTCACCCCCATTGCAACATAACAACTGTTCCTGGCCCTGAAGTAGCTAGGAGATGGGGGAGTTAATGGTTCGTGTGGTGCACATCAGGAGGGAGGACAGTCGACACCTCTAACAGAGTGTCAAGAGGGCTCAACGGGGAGAATATTGAGAGTGAGATATCTATAAGTGCACTGGAGAACTAAAATCAAAATCAAAACTTATGGGGAAGTGTACACAGTCTCACCACAGCGGTCATCACTAGACTTCTCTGTCTTCTTCTGGAGAGGTGATGCGGGATCTGCGTCGACTCCGTTGTGGTCTCGGTGAGCCTGGTCTTCGTAGGTTTGGCCCCCCTAAGCAGTGAGTAAGTCTTGGGATCAATTGAAGCCAATCTGGTCATTCACTGGGTCTGTCTCCAGAAAATCAAACAGTGCAGGGAGCTCCGCAGGGGATCGCAGGGTGAAAAATTGTGAAAAATCGCTTCTTAAAAGTCACCGCTATCGGAAAGCCCCAGCGATATGTGATGCCAGCATGTTGAGCAAGTTCAAGTACTGGTTTCAGCATTGCTCTGCGCTGCAAGGTGGCTCTGGAAAGATCCGGCATGATCTGGATAGTTGCTCCATCAAATTCCACTTCTCTCATCTCCCGCGCTTTCCGTAAGATGACTTCTTTATGCGCATATTGGTGTATCCTACAGATCACGTCTCTTGGGCGATTCGGGTCAGTTGATCTCGGTCCCAGTGCCCTGTGGATCCGATCAAAGGACAGCGTAGTTGGGAAGTCAGACATAGTTACATAGTTACATAGTAGGTGAGGTTGAAAAAAGACACACGTCCATCAAGTCCGACCTATGTGTGTGATTATGTGTCAGTATTACATTACATATCCCTGTATGTTGCGGTCATTCAGGTGATTATCTAATAGTTTCTTGAAGCTATCAATGCTCCCCGCTGAGACCACCGCCTGTGGAAGGGAATTCCACATCCTTGCCGCTCTTACAGTAAAGAACCCTCTACGTAGTTTAAGGTTAAACCTCTTTTCTTCTAATTGAAATGAGTGGCCACGAGTCTTATTAAACTCTCTTCTGCGAAAAAGTTTTATCCCTTTAGTGGGGTCACCAGTACAGTATTTGTAAATTGAAATCATATCCCCTCTCAAGCGTCTCTTCTCCAGAGAGAATAAGTTCAGCGCTCGCAACCTTTCCTCATAACTAAGATCCTCCAGACCAGGGGTCTCAAACTGGTGGCCCTCCAGCTGTTGCGAAACTACAAGTCCCATCATGCCTCTGCCTGTGGGAGTCATGCTTGTAACTGTCAGCCTTGCAATGCCTCATGGGACTTGTAGTTTTGCAACAGCTGGAGGGCCACCAGTTTGAGACCCCTGCTCCAGACCCTTTATTAGCTTTTTTGCCCTTCTTTGCACTCGCTCCATTTCCAGTACATGCTTCCTGAGGACTGGTGCCCAGAACTGGACAGCATACTCCAGGTGCGGCCGGACCAGAGTCTTGTAGAGCGGGAGAATTATCGTTTTATCTCTGGAGTTGATCCCCCTTTTAATGCATGCCAATATTCTGTTTGCTTTACTAGCAGCAGCTTGGCATTGCATGCCATTGCTAAGCCTATCATCTACTAGGACCCCCAGGTCCTTTTCCATCCTAGATTCCCCCAGAGGTTCTCCCCCCAGTGTATAGATTGCATTCATATTTTTGCCACCCAAATGCATTATTTTACATTTTTCTACATTGAACCTCATTTGCCATGTAGTCGCCCACCCCATTAATTTGTTCAGGTCTTTTTGCAAGGTTTCCACATCCTGCGGAGAAGTTATTGCCCTGCTTAGCTTAGTATCGTCTGCAAATACAGAGATTGAACTGTTTATCCCATCCTCCTAGTCGTTTATACACAAATTAAATAGGATTGGTCCCAGCAAAGAACCCTGGGGAACCCCACTACCCACCCCTGACCATTCTGAGTACTCCCCATTTATCACCACCCTCTGAACACGCCCTTGTAGCCAGTTTTCAATCCATGTACTCACCCTATGGTCCATGCCAACGGACCTTATTTTGTACAGTAAACGTTTATGGGGAACTGTGTCAAATGCTTTTGCAAAATCCAGATACACCACGTCTACGGGCCTTCCTTTATCTAGATGGCAACTCACCTCCTCATAGAAGGTTAATAGATTGGTTTGGCTAACTGGTCTGTAATTCCCAGGGATGTTTTTTGGGCCCTTTTTAAATATTGGTGCTACATTGGCTTTTCTCCAATCAGCTGGTACCATTCCAGTCAATAGACTGTCTGTAAAAATTAGGAACAACGGTCTGGCAATCACCTGACTGAGTTCCCTAAGTACCCTCGGATGCAAGCCATCTGGTCCCGGTGATTTATTAATGTTAAGTTTTTCAAGTCTAATTTTAATTCCGTCCTCTGTTAACCATGGAGGTGCTTCCTGTGTTGTGTCATGAGGATAAACACTGCAGTTTTGGTTACTGAAGCCCCCGATTCACTCGTGAAGACTGAGGAGAAGAATAAATTCAATACCTTTGCCATCTCCCCATCCTTTGTAACCAGATGTCCTTCCTCATTCTTTATGGGGCCAATATGGTCTGTCCTCCCTTTTTTACTGTTTACATACTTAAAGAATTTCTTGGGATTTTTTTTGCTCTCCTCCGCTATGTGTCTTTCATGTTCTATCTTAGCCGTCCTAATTGCACCCTTACATTTCTTATTGCATTCTTTATAAAGTCTGAATGCTGAGGATGATCCCTCAACCTTGTATTTTTTGAAGGCCTTCTCCTTTGCTTTTATATGCATTTTTACATTGGAGTTAAGCTATCCAGGATTTTTGTTCGCTCTTTTAAATTTATTACCCAATGGGGTACATTGGCTAATGCCCTTATTTAATATGCTCTTAAAGCAAACCCATCTCTCCTCCGTATTCTTTGTTCCTAATATTTTATCCCAATTTATGCCTTTTAGCAAGGTTTGTAGTTTAGGGAAGTTGGCTCTTTTGAAATTCAGTGTCTTTGTGTTCCCTTCATGTTTCCTATTTGTGTGATTTATACTGAAACTAATTGACCTGTGATTGCTGTTACCTAAATTGCCCCGTATTTCCACATCTGTGATCAGGTCTGTATTGTTGGTAATCAGTACATACATAGTAGGTGAGGTTGAAAAAAGACACAAGTCCATCAAGTCCAAACTATGTGTGTGATTATGTGTCAGTATTACATTACATATCCCTGTATGTTGCGGTCATTCAGGTGATTATCTAATAGTTTCTTGAAGCTATCAATGCTCCCCGCTGAGACCACCGCCTGTGGAAGGGAATTCCACATCCTTGCCGCTCTTACAGTAAAGAACCCTCTACGTAGTTTAAGGTTAAACCTCTTTTCTTCTAATTGTAATAAGTGGCCACGAGTCTTATTAAACTCTCTTCTGCGAAAAAGTTTTATCCCTATTGTGGGGTCACCAGTACAGTATTTGTAAATTGAAATCATATCCCCTCTCAAGCGTCTCTTCTCCAGAGAGAATAAGTTCAGTGCTCGCAACCTTTCCTCATAACTAAGACCCTCCAGACCCTTTATTAGCTTTGTTGCCCTTCTTTGTACTCGCTCCATTTCCAGTACATCCCTCCTGAGGACTGGTGCCCAGAACTGGACAGCATACTACAGGTGCGGCCGGACCAGAGTCTTGTAGAGCGGGAGAATTATCGTTTTATCTCTGGAGTTGATCCCCCTTTTAATGCATGCCAATATTCTGTTTGCTTTATTAGCAGCAGCTTGGCATTGCATGCCATTGCTGAGCCTATCATCTACTAGGACCCCCAGGTCCTTTTCCATCCTAGATTCCCCCAGAGGTTCTCCCCCCAGTGTATAGATTGCATTCATATTTTTGCCACCCAAATGCATTGTTTTGCATTTTTCTACATTGAACCTCATTTTCCATGTAGTCGCCCACCCCATTAATTTGTTCAGGTCTTTTTGCAAGATTTCCACATCCTGCGGAGAAGTTATTGCCCTGCTTAGCTTAGTATCGTCTGCAAATACAGAGCAGTAGATCCAGTAATGTTTTATTTCTAGTTGGTGCATCTACCATCTGACCCATAAAATTGTCCTGCAAGACATTAAGGAACTGGCGAGCCTTAAATGAATGCGCGGTTCCCTCCGCCCAGTCTATGTCTGGATAATTAAAATCCCCCATTATGATAACACTTCCCATCCTTGCTGCTAATCCAATTTGTGATAGGAGATCCGTCTCCACTTCCTCCCTCAGGTTAGGGGGCCTATAGCGTACTCCCAGTATTATTTTCCCCTTAGCTTCATCCCTTTGGAGCTCTACCCATAAGAATTCCACCTCCTCTCTAGCTCCCTCAGTGATGTCATCTCTCACATTCGCTTGTACATTATTCTTGATATATAGGCATACCCCTCCCCCCTTTTTACCCTCTCTATCCTTGCGGTATAGGGTATACCCTTGAATGTTTGCCAGCCAATCATGAGAGCTGTTGAACCAGGTCTCTGAAATTCCCAAAAAATCCAAATCCTCCTTGTACAACAGTATCTCTAGTTCACCCATCTTGTCCGCCATGCTCCTGGTATTGGTGAACATGCCACATAGTTTAGACCGGTCGCATATTGTCCTCGTATTAGGTGTTTCAAGATTGCAACTAGGACTTGCTACTATACTCACCTTGTGTTTTTGTGCTTTGGTTAACCTACCACTAATGCCCCCAATACTACCCTCTGGAATATCTTCAGCGCTGGCTATCACTGTCTCTGGACCCTCCCCCCCATCGCCTAGTTTAAAAACCCCTCTAACTTTTTGGCCATCTTCATTCCCAGCAGATCTGCACCCTCCTCATTTAGGTGCAGTCCGTCCCTTCTATAGTACCGGTACAGACCTTGCTGTGTCTCTGAAGATGGCTATAGCAGTAGCTGTGAGATCCTCCGTACCAGTGGCTTCAGGCAGGCCCCTTATTTGCAGGTTGTTCCTCCTGCTGTGATCTTCAATCTCTTCTAGATGTAGTAGCTGGGCTAATACTGATTTCGCCTGAGCTGCCTGAATATCTTCAACTTGCTTTAAGCGCTGTGATATATTCGTTACTGTGGCTTCCCCCGCTCCCATGCGTTCTAACAGGGCAGTGATATCTGTGCACACCGCGGCTATGTCCCTGCGGTGAGAGGCTTCCAGTCTGCCGGCCAGTGATTCAAAGTCAGCTCTGGTCGGCAAGGCCCGCAGCAGTGCTCTCAGCTCTTCATCCGCATGCAGAGTAAAAGGTGTAGTGTGCGGGTCCTGTGTTTCTTGAGAACCGTCACGGAGCAGTATAGGAGTAGTTATGTCTCTATCTGATGTGCAGGGGGCCATGGATGGTGTCAGTGAGCAGTTCTGTAGGGTACTCACTAGTTCGCCTGTCCTCGTGGCGGCCACCATCTTAGGAGTGGGGGATGGGTCCCGGGAACCAGGGAAGTACTGTCTGATGGCTCAGTTCCGCTGTGCGCTCTGCTGTGTTTTAGGCGATGATTTCTTACTCTGTCTGTTGCTCTTCCCTCTGCGTCTCCCAGCAGGGTACATGCCGCTATTCTACTGCTGTTTAAGCTGAATAAAGGGCAGGATAGGCCGGGACAGACCGGGAGCTCCTCAGAAGCACATCTTCACACGGCCATGTGCAGACCACGCCCCCCAACTACCTTAATTATTAACTGCTACTTTACTTGATCATTTACCTGGCAAACTTGCAGAACAAAGGAACACACGTTTTGGGATAGTTCATAAGAAGCACTTAAAGGCCAAGTTCACCTTTTGTAACATGTTACATGTTCCACCCGTACTTAAGGTGAAACATGTAACCCAGAGGCGTAGCTTGAAGCTTGTGGGCCCTGATGCAAAAGTTGACATGGGTGCCCCCCCCACTACCACCCATCACTTCCACTGTGCTTGCAGATACACCCACCGCATGTCAAGATACTCAAAGTGGCTTAAGAGTTTTGAGTTCCCAGAACTCCTCCTTACATCAGAGGACAGGGATCACAGCTGAAGAATGAGAGGTCAGGGATCACCGCTGGAGAATCAGAGGACAGGGACCCCTAGCAGGTCACTTGGCAGAGCTCCTTTCCCATCCCAGCACTGTATACAGCTCCTCCCCCCCACACTACACAGGGCTGGAATCACATTCCTTTACACACAGTCTGTCAGCCTTCATAGGGTGTATCTGGCTATTATGTTGCCTTCTGACCTGTGAAATTATCTGGTTGGAATGGCAGTGTAGTTGCAGTAGGCAGATACACCCTGACTGTTGTAAAGGAATGTGATTTCAGTCCTGCGGAGAAAGAGCAGTATAGAGTGCCGTAATGGGAAAGGAGCTCAGCAGCCGGGCATAGCATCCAGGGAGGAGGGGGTGGTCAGGGGGTTTTGGGGTGCGCAACTTAGATCTGGGGGGGCAAAGCCATGTGACACAAAATCTGGAGCCTGCAGCCCCTAAGGGCCCCCTTAGCAGGTGTTAAGGGATTTGTTTTAGCAATTTCTGAAGGTTTCTTTGTCAGTGTTGGCAGGTGTTCAGGGAAGGTCACCTCCCAGAGATGTGTGTGTCTTTTTCCCAGTTGTCAGGGAAGTGGGGTAAGCAGACATCACTGGGTGGGGGGTACAAAGAATCGCAGCTGGTGACTAGGAGACACTGAGCGGTGTCTTACCTCACCAGTAACATCCATCCCATCATGGCTACAGGACGGCACTCTTCTACTCTTAACTCGCTGAGCTCGGTTACCATTCCATGTTGCCAGCATACAGCACAGACACTTCCCCATCCTGGGCTATTCTCACCCCATGCTCCTCTCCATTCAGTAAAAGGCTCACAGTTTCTCCCCAGGCAATGAGAACAGAGGGGTGTGGATTGTGGAAGCCAAAGTGGAAGCCCAGTATTGGAGCGTGGCTGTGGGGCCCTAGGGCAGATTGGACCTGGATTTTGTGGAGGATATGATAATATGACAGGGAGGCTGCAGGGGCCCCCTTGAGCTAGGGGCGGGGTTGCGATTGTGACCCCTGCAACCCCTTATGCTACGCCCATGATGTAACCTGTTCTAACACCTGCCTCCTCTCTTCAGGATCCCCCCTCCTTGTGATGGCAGGTGGGGGATCTTCCCCCTGCACCCACTGTCACAATTTAAAAACCACACAGCCATGCCAGACTTCGCCCACACTGCCATGTCATTAATTCACAGAGTTCTGAGAATGAATTAACTATTATTCAGAGTTCTGTGAATGAATAAACTGCAAGCATTGTCACACCACTGCGGGCAATGGCTTGTAGTTCTCAATGAACTGTGAGGGTGCTGGTGAGCGTTCTCATGGTTCACTGATTCTTCCTGCAGTTCAGTAACTGCCTGCCTGTACGGGAGGTATGAGCAGACAGTGTACAAAAAATTTGCAGGTTTCTCGCATTTCATTTTAATCTGCACCATGCATTGCACCTGCGATCAGCAGAGTAAAAAATAATCAATGTAACTGGTGTGGTGGTGATCAGGGACACTGAGACTGGACTACTCTGGGGAATGATCAGGATTTGCTTTGTACACTGTGATTGCTTTTACAGTCATGATGGCTGTAAAAGCAATCATTTCTCACTCTCTATGGCTGCATTCCTGCAGCCATTGAGAAGTACTTTGATAGCTGTGATTGGCCACAGCTATCACATGGTACAGGGTTGCTGTCAATGGACCTGTACTATGTGATCTCTTTGACCAATCATTGAGATCAAACAGTATTAAACAGATGGCAGGAAATTACATATTGTTTACTGCTGTCCATGTGATCGCTGAATGGCTACAGCGATCACATGGTATCAGGGCTGCTCACATCGGCTCAAAAGTTGAACTGATAGATAAGATGCCTTTGCCCACTGATGAAAAAAAGTCTGAGACAATTCTTAGGCATGACAGGTTTCTGCAGGGAGTTTGTGCCTCATTATGCATCATTAACAGAGTGTTTGTATAATCTGCTGAAACAAGATGAATAGAAATGTGTCAGGGCTGGCTCAGCCCTTCCTTCTCTGAGCTGGCCGCTCAGCTGTCGGCTAATTGCCAGCTCTCATCTCTCTCCACAGTTAACCAGCTGTTGTGGATCTGCTCATCAGTCCCACCTACTTAAAGATGTCCAGCTCACTTCATTCCTGCCTTCGCCTTGGTCACATCACAAGAAACCATCTCCTGCGTTCCTGTTTAAAGACTGGCTTTGCTGACATTCCTTCTGGCTCCTTATCCTGCTTGCTGATCCTCCACTTGGATCCCTGACTTCTGGCCTGGCTGATTACCCGATCTGGTTACTGAACTCTGGCTTGGCTGACTACCCGATCTGGTTACTGGACTCTGACTATGCTTTGACTACGCTTACTCTTGTTACCTTTTTATTAATAAACAAGTGTGATTTTACTGTACTTCTGTCTCGGTCTGGTTCATGGTTTCTGACAGTAGGCAAAGGCCATGAATTCAGAAGATACATTTTTTCCAGATTGGATGAGCAAGATCACCGCATGGATCAGTTTGCCATGGCATTACAAACGAGTCGCACGGCTCACCTGGAATCCCCCACTGTGGCTGCTCTGGTACAACCTGAGTTGCAGGCCATCCCTGCTGCTGCACCAGTCTCTGTGCAGGCACCCGCCTTGAGTATTACCTCTATAAGAGGTATGTCTGGTTCCGCCCCGCTTCCCCAGTGATTTGGGGGCAATCCAGTTCAATGCAGAGGGTTTCCCAACCAAGTTGAGATATACTTTGAGATGCTGCCCCAGGCGTTTCCCACAGACAGAGGCAAAGTAGGGTTTGTGATATCTTTGCCTGGGCTAACCCTCTATGGGTGACGCAAAAACCTGTTGTCTTGAGTTACCCTGAGTTTGTGGCCTCCTTTAAAAGTGTATTTGACGTTCCCGCACTCTCCGCTTCTGCTGCCAAGTGCCTCATGTCCATCAAACAGAGTATGAGAACTGTTGCCGACTATGCCATTGAGTTCCTTACTCTGGCAGCAGAGGTTGCTTAGAACAATGAGGCCCTCATGGCTGCTTTTTCTCATGGTCTCTCAAATTCCATCAAGAATGAGGTAGCAGCCCGAGATATACCCACTGAGCTGGAGAGCTTGATCTCGTTTGCCATCCTCATTGACTCCAGACTCGGAGAAAGACTTTCTATTAAG
This sequence comes from Lithobates clamitans, assembly GCA_037952925.1. Lineage (NCBI taxonomy): Eukaryota > Metazoa > Chordata > Amphibia > Anura > Ranidae > Lithobates > Lithobates clamitans. The sequence continues at coordinate 991,739 of JBBGZY010000209.1, forward strand.
GAGCGCTTGTGGAAGCCTCCTGTACGTTTGCCTCCGAGCTTTCACTCTCCTCCCTGCCAGAGGAGTACCGTGATTTTAGCGATGTCTTTGACAAAGGTCAAGCCGGTAATTTGCCTCCACACCGGCTGTATGATTGCGTAATTGACCTTCAACCTGGTGCCACTCCCCCTCGTAGCCGGGTTTACCCTTTGTCGGTCTTGGAGGATAAAGCCATGGAGGAGTATGATGCAGACGCACTTTCTCGGGGTTTAATCCGCAAATCCTCGTCTCCCGCTGGTGCTGGTTTCTTCTTTGTGAAGAAGAGGTGCGGTCAACTGAGACCTTGTATTGATTATAGGGGTCTCAGTCGTTTCACGATTAAGAATGCCTACCCGATCCCGTTGATTATAGAGTTATTTGACCGCCTCAAGGGAGTAACAGTTTTCACTAAGCTTGATCTGAGAGGGGCTTACAATTTCGTGAGGATTAAGAAGGGCGACAAGTGAAAAACTGCTTTTAATACCAGAACAGGCCATTATGAGTATCTCGTAATGCCTTTTGGCCTTTGTAACGCCCCGGCAGTTTTCCAGGAATTTATTAACAATGTCCTCCGAGATTTGTTGCAGTTATGTGTGGTGGTTTATCTTGATGATATCCTCATATTTTCCAAGTCCCTGGAGAGCCACCACACAGTTGTCTGTCGTGTGCTTCAGAAATTAGGAGAGAACAATCTCTACTGTAAACTGGAGAAGTGTGAGTTCCATCAGGAACAGGTTAAACTCCTGGGCTATGTCATTTCCACTGCTGGTTTTTCGATGGACCCAGAGAAACTTTCGGCAGTCCTACAGTGGCCTCGACCCGTGGGGTTATGGCCTCTGCAGCGTTTTCTGGGTTTTGCCAACTATTATTGGAAGTTTATTCGTAACTTCTCGTCTCTGGTCAAGCCCCTGACGCATATGACCAGAAAGAACGGTAACCCACAGAGTTGGTCTCCGGAGTCCATTAAGGCCTTTGAAAGTCTCAAGGCTGCCTTTGTTTCTGCTTCTGTGTTGGCACATACTGATCCTACGTTACCTTTTATCCTTGAGGTTGATACTTCTGAGACTGGTGTTGGCGCCCTTCTGTCTCAACGTCCTACCTCTGAGAGTGCTATACATTCTTGTGGCTACTTTTCCAAGAAATTGTCACCTGCCAAATGCAATTACGAGAATGGTGACAGAGAGCTGTTGGCAATCATTTTAGCCCTGAAAGAATGGAGACATCTCCTCAAAGGTACCACTGTGCTGGTTCTCATTCTTACTGACCATAAGAATCTCACATTCTTGTCTGAGGCTAAACGCCTCTCTCCCGGAAGGGCGTGATGGGCTCTTTTCTTGTCAAGTTTCAATTACATTGTCTCATTCTTACCCGGTTCTAAAAATGTAAGGGCTGATGCCTTGTCACAACAATTTTCATCCACTTCCAAGTTGGAGTCGGTTCTGGTTCCTGTGATTCCTCCTGATCGTATTCTGGCTACGGTTCACATGAGTCTCACATCTCCTTTGGGTGACAAAATTCTTGCTGCTCCGGTTCATGCTCCTCCTCAGAAACCTTGTGACCGATGCTTTGTCCCAGAGAGTCTCCGCACTGCCGTGATCCAGACTTACCTATCTCCCAAGGCAGCTGGCCAACCTGGGAAGAGTCAACTCATTTGGGCCATTTCCCAAAAATTCTGGTGGCCTAGTCTACATGCTGATGTAGCTGCCTGTTCCGTAGGTGCTCAGAGTAAGACTCCACAACAGCTTCCAGTTGGCCTCCTACAACCCATACCCAATGGAGAGAGGCCCTGGACCCACCTGTCTATTGATTTCATTGTGGAGTTACCCAACTCCCAAGGCAACACTGTTATCCTTATGATGGTTGACCGGTTCTCAAAGATGTGTCATTGTATTCCATTTAAGAAATTGCCCACTTCTAAGGAACTGGCTTCCATTTTTGCTTGGGAGATCTTTCACTTACATGGGCTACCCAAGGTGATTGTCTCGGACAGAGATAGTCAGTTTATGTCCAGGTTTTGGCGAGCCTTTTGTGCACAGTTGGGAATTCAGCTTGCTTTCTCCTCTGCGTATCACCGCAATCTAATGGGGCTGCAGAACGAGCCAATCAGTCCTTGGAGCAATTCCTACGTTGCTATATTTCTGACCATCATAACAACTGGTCAGACCTATTACCGTGGGCAGAGTTTGCTCACAACAGTGCCTTGAATTCTGCTGCCCGATTGTCCCCATTTATGGGGAATCATGGTTTCCAACCTTCCATGTTGCCTGACTCGTTTGTTCAGCAGAGTATTCCTGCATTAGAGGAGCATCTCCGTGGTCTTCGTTCCACTTGGGCACAAGTCCAGGAGGCTTTGTGTCATGCTAATGAAAAGTACAGACTCCATGCTGACTGCAGACGCCTGCCTGCGCCTTCCTATCAGGTTGGGGACAGGGTCTGGCTGTCATCTCGCAACCTCTGACTTCGTGTTCCCTCACTGAAGTTCGCACCTCGGTTTATTAGGCCTTTCCGTATTCTTCGCAGGATTAACCCAGTGACTTACGCATTAGACCTTCCTTCTAATATGCGTATTTTGAATGTATTTCATGTCTCCTTATTAAAACCTTTGGTCTGCCCACGCTTTACCACCTCGGTGCCACGTCCTCACCCTGTACAGGTTCGGAACCATGAGGAGTATTAAGTACAGTCCATTGTTGACTCCTGTAGGTTCCATGGGCGCAAACAGTACCTGGTGCATTGTAAAGGGTACGGTCCGGAGGATTGGTCTTGGGTCTCATCTTCAGGCGTACATGCCCCTGTCGTCCTCCGTGATTTCCATAGACGTTTTCCCCTCAAGCCTGGTTCTCCGAGGGGGAAGGGTCGTTGAGGAGGAGGTACTGGCAGGGCTGGGCTCAGCCCTTCCTTCTCTGAGCTGGCCGCTCAGCTGTTGGCTAATTGCCAGCTCCCATCTCTCTCCACAGTTACTCAGCTGTTGATGATCCTGCTCGTCAGTCCTGCCTACTTAAGCCGTCCAGCCCAGAGGAGCTCTGCCTTTGCCTTGATCACATCACAAGAAACTATCTCCTGCATTCCTGTTTAAATACTGGCTTTGCTGACATCCCTTCTGGCTCCAGATCCTGCTTGCTGTTCCACCACATTGATCCCCGACTTCTGGCTTGGCCGACTATCCGTTCCAGGTACTGAACTTTGGCTATGTTTTGACTACGTTTGTTCTTTTCACTTTTATTAATAAACAAGTATGATTTAACTGTACTTCTGTCTCGGTCTGACTTCATGGTTTCTGACAGGATGAAAGTGTCACAAAACAAAACCAGGTGGATATATTCATTGGGGTCCCTATATCCCGGGGGCCTCAATATTGATATTGACTTGAACTGTTTTATTTCTAATTTTTAGTCCTCCTAAATTGAACTATATATATGGTTAAAATTACATATATATCTTCTGCTCAAAACAATAGACTTTCAGGAAGTCTTGCATATTCTTTACACATGCTTAACGCAGGGGCTTATGCAATTTTTTTACCATTACACTTTTTATATTTTTTTAAATACATTCCAAAAATATATATATATATATCCTCCAAATATTCCTAATTAATGTATAGTTTTTTGGTATAGTATTATCTTTTAAGATGCCTAATTTATATCCATGCTCCCTTGTCCAACCAGCATTTACAATTTTATACATTTTATTTTGAAGTTTTACATTGTAATATCTGGGTGGATTTAACCCTTTACAACATGCGGTCTGCGCGACAAAATTTCGAACTTTGTGCCTAGCTTCATCTGACCAGTAGGGGACCTTAATACAGATATTGCTGAGAACCATGGCATTAACGCAATCAACAGGATAAAGAACGTGAGGTGTGCGAAGATGATGCTGCTCCTGATGACGTCTGCATGATGAAACGCATAGGGCAGAGCTTACAGCGTCGCTACATAACTTACGGTTTTGAGTTTCTGGTCTGTGGAACGCAAGGCGTCCCAGACAAACTATTATACAGCTGTATACTATCTCCCAGCACTACTAAAAGTGTTTTTTATAAACTTTTACTTACATAAATTTAAAGTGGTTGTAAAGGCAGAAGGTTTTTTATCTTAATGTATCCTATGCATTAAGATAAAAAGCCTTCTGTGTGCAGCAGCCCGCTTCAACCCCTCTAATACTTACCTGAGACCTCTCTCTATCCAGCGATGTTGTAGGATTGTCTCGGCTGGATGGGACTCCCCTCCTCATTGACTGAGACAGCAGCGTGGTACCATTGGCTCCCGCTGCCGTCAAAGTCAGTCAGCCAATGAGAAAAGAAAGGGGAGCTTGGAAGGGCCGCAGCTCTGTGTCTGAATGGATACAAGGAGCTGCAGCTTGACTCGGGTGCCCCCATATTGTGGAGGTAGTAGGTAACAGAGGGGAAACATGAGGGGGAAAGCAGGAAGGGGGGAGCAGTGGCAAAATCACCCTGGTGGCAGAGCTTGAGCCCCGGTCCTATGAGCAACTATGTGATCCAGGGGGGGAGCGGAGACAAGCAAACAACAGAAAAACAACAAAGTACCAAGGGACGTCAAAATGAAACAAAGGAAAAAAAAGAAAAGAAGGGGCAAAATAAAACATTATTAGAAATAAATACACTATCTGAACCCATAATGGCACAAGACTGCGAATTAGAGTTAGTGACAGAGAGAGATGAGGAACAACAAATAAAGGCTCAATTACCAATGAAATCAGCCATGGCAACCATGTTCGAAGCTTTGGAGAACTCTCTGAAAACAGAGATGGCAATAATTCATAAGGACTTGGGTTACATACTCACATGAGTAGAGGAAGTGGGGAAAAATGGACTGCCACACAAATACAAAAAAGATCTAAAAGGGGAAATAAAAGCTTTAAATATAGAACAAGGAGAGCAGGCATACAGATTGGAAGATCAAGAAAACAGAAACAGAAGAAAAAACCTGAGAATAAGGGGTCTCCCCTAAACTACACAGACCAAAGATTTAACACAAATATATAAGGAAAATAGTTAACCCAATACGTGCTAAAGAAGAAAGAAACCCAATAAAATTCAAAAGAGCGCATAGATTAAGAAGACCGAAGGGAATCCCTACGAAGACCTCAAGGGACATAATTGTAAGGTTCGATAATTGGGAAGGAAAAAAACAAATATGGAGAAATCTGAGGGGAAAATCCCCAATTAAGTATGAGGAAAAGATACTGTAAATATTTCCGGACCTATCTGAAGAAACATTAAGGAGAAGGAGGACGTTAAAACCTCTACTGAAAGTGCTGCAAGACCACGAAATTCAATATAACTGGGGTTTCCCCGCATGTCTGATAGGTAAGAAAAACGAATGTACTGTAAAATTCAGGTTTATTGAGGAAACAAAGGATTTCTGCAAAAATCTGGAAATTCCTATGCCGGAAATTCTGAGAGAGATAGCCCCAAGACAAACAGGGAATACGCAAGAAGAGGAGCAGTGGCAGTTGACCTCTAGGAGAAAAACATAACAAAAATGATGAAAACAAAACAAAACACCTCACGTGAGGGGAGGGGTCGAATGCGGAAGTCGGGCTGACCTCATCCTCGCGCCCCGGGATGCCGGCTCTCTCCTTCCTCCCCCTGGGCGGCGGTGTAGTGGCGCTGACGCCGACCACGGCTCCCGTATCGTTGGTGCGGGTGGCCGCCTCCTAGCCCCGCATCCCCGAGATTAGCCGCGGGACCCGGGTCCCTGTAAGAACGCGGCTACAGCTCACCCTGCCCTCCCCGCTGCCCCCCCCCCCTCCCCCCCGCCGCGTCTGTGTCGGAGATACCGCACTGAACTGAGCAGAGACCGAGGAAGCGAGAGGAGAAACAGTAAGCAGGGGAGCCCTGTGACAGCATTGTCAAGCCCTGGCACAAGTCCATGAAGGGAGGCAAATAAACAAACGGAACGGCGGACGAACAGCAGGCGACACGGAAGCGACTGAAGAGACAGGCAACCCTCAGATAAGTGATATTTTGGGACAGTTGCTCAGAGAGGGTAAGAGCCTTTTTTTTTTTCTTCTGCTTCATCATGGTGGGAGTCCAAATGTGAAACCCGTATCGCCGCTTGAAGGTGAAAGTGAAAGTCCCAGCGGTGTAGGCACGGACTTGGAGGGGCATATCGCTACTCAGTTTTTTTCTCCCTAGTGCAATGAGCCACCGACAGCCCTCATCATCCAGGCTATTGAGAAGTCACGCTGGTTACCCTCAGAGGGGGACTTACTCTCTTATTTCTGTGTACCCCTAGATGAGCTGAAGCCCATATGGTGATCTGGTATACAGAATGAGTGATTCAGCATGAGTGCCTCCGCTAGATATATGAGTGATGGGAATGTTTTGTTCTGAGTTTGCTAAATCAAATGACGACAGTGAGATATGGAATGATTTAACCCCCTGCTGGAGAACTTCTGAAAGTGGTTCTATGTCTATGTAGGCACGGATTTGGAGGGGTGCATCACTACTTAGTTTTTTTCCCCTAGTGCAATGTGCCACTGAAAGCCCTCATTATCCACTCTAATGAGAAGTTGTGCTGGTTGCCCTCAGAGGGGGACCTATTCTCTTATTGCTGTGTACCCCTAGAGGAGCTGAAGCCCATATAATGAGTGATCCATCTTGAGTGCCTCCGCTGGATGTATGAGTGATGGGACTGTCTTGTTCTGAGTTTGCTAAATCAAATGACGATATTGAGATATGGAATGATTTAACCCCCTTCTGGAGAACTTCTGAAAGTGGTTCTTTGTTCATATAAGTCACCTAAGTTACACCCCAAGATAAGAGTAACAAGTTTAGCCTTGTGGTCCCTCATTAAGGGGGAGGGAGTGCTGAAATATTGGCGGCTCAACCTTAGTCACGGGTGGAGTATAATAAAGTCAAGGAAGCGAAAAGATAACAAGAATGAGAGGGAAATCAAGCAAGGGGGGAACAACAACAAACCCAACGGGGGTACCCGGTAGACTAAGTGCAAGCCCAGGAACGATAAGGAAATACATGGTACAGGACAACACGACAAGTCCGGGCAAGGGTCCGGGAGCTAGAAGCAAAATCCCGGACGCTCTGCCCAAAGTCAACACAAGGAGGCAGGCTGCAGAAGAGACCCTAGGCTTAAACATAGCGACGTTGGCAACACTAGATGAAGTTCCATTGGAGGGTCAAAGGGAAGGAGTTATGCCAACAAAGAATGATATAGCTGAGATGTTCGCCAGGTTGGAAACTTTTATTAGAGCAGAAACAGATGCCATAAGAGGGGACATGGGCCACATCCTGAGAAGAGTGGAAGAGGCCGAGGTAGCAGTGGAGAGCCAGAGGAGTGAAATAGGAACCCTGAGATCCCAGTTAGAGGAGATACAGCGTGAACAAAGAGATCTAAGATACAAGTTGGAAGATCAGGAAAACCGAAGCAGACGAAAAAACTTGAGAATTAGGGGAATTCCAGAACCACAAGGGGAGGGTGAAGACCTGCAGGAGAAGATAAATCAAATATTCGGTGGCCTAATCAATTTGGAGGACAAGCCCGTTAAAATAGATAGAGTACATAGACTGAGGAAACCCGCTCAGATCAGTAGGGAAACACCCCGAGATGTGATAGTGAGGTTTCATAACTACCAAGATAAAGAAAAAATCAGGACAAGTCTGAGAAATAATCACGCTTTGAAATATGGGGAATCCAGTCTACAAATCTACCCAGACCTAGCGAACGAAACACGGGCAAGAAAAAGAGTCCTCAGACCCCTATTGGATACACTCAAAGCGCGAGAAGTACAATACTCTTGGGGCTTTCCAGCATGTCTGATTGGGAAGAAAGATGGGCGCTCAGCGACATTAAGGTTCCCAGAGGAGACCCAAAACTTCTGTCGCAAGTTAGACATTCCACTCATTGAAATCCCGGGATGGTGGGAGAGAGGGGGTGGTCAAAATGTTGCTGAAGACACACAAAACTGGAAGCCGGTGTATAATAGGAGAGGGGTATAGGGGCGAAGATGTAATTAGGTATCCCATGTCTAGCGGGTTAGAGAGTCTTGTGCGGGTGGAGGGGGGGGGCGGGTGGCGGGTGGCGGCGACGAGCTTCGAACCCGGAGCTCTGGAGAGGGGGAGCCTTGGGAGAGGTGTGGGGGAGTGGGGGGGGAGGGGGGGGGGGTCGGACAGTCCCCGGGGTGGGATGGGAGGTGCCGGGCTCTCGCACTGGGCTCAACCCTTGAGGGGCCATCCCTAGGGCTGGGTGGAGAAGGCGAGACCATGGTCAGTAGGGTTTCTGGGAGTTGGGGTGCTCCTAAGAGTAGGGGGAGAGGGAGGGGGGGGTGGTGTGGTGGAGGGGGGGAGAGGGGGCAAGGGAGGGATGAGACCAGTACAACCTTATTTTTCTCCGGTGGCAGCTGCGATGGAGCACTGAAAAGAAGATAAATGATTGGAATTAATTTGATAACCTATAATGTGAGGGGGCTCAACTCGCCTATAAAATGTGCGAATGTGATGAGCGAGCTGAGAGCCAATAAAGCTGAGGTGGTCTTCCTCCAGGAGACGCACCTATACCTGGGGAAAAATCAGAGGATCCTATCAAGGGACTACCCGTTGTGGTTCTATAGCGATTCCCCGATAAGGGGTGCAAAAGGGGTAGCGATCGGCTTTTCTAGGGAAACCCGCTTCCAGATAGAGGAGAGAGTGTCAGACCCCGAAGGCCGATTACTAATTTTGAGGGGAAAACTAAATGGAGAGTTATATACACTAGCCAATATTTACTGCCCAAATAACAACCCAAGTAAATATCTAATCGGAGCCTTACTGAAGCTAGAGGGTTTCAGGAGAGGGAGGACGGTTTTGGCGGGTGATCTGAACTTATGCCTTGAACCAGGCAGGGACAGTGCGTCGCGTGCACGGGGGACTGGAGGGGTTTGGTTGAACAAGCTCAAAAAAAAACTACATCAGCTTCAACTAGTTGATGTTTGGAGAATGCAGCATCAAACAATATTGGATTATACATACTACTCCCACGTGCACGCGACGTACTCAAGACTTGATTATTTCCTTACAGACCACAGATATTTAGAGGAGGTCGAAAGTACAAACATTGGCTCCATAACATTTTCGGATCATGCCCCGGTGATGTTGCGGATAAAGCAAATCAAGCAATCTCCCCCGTTATATAATTGGAGACTAAATGAAGATCTCCTCCATGATAAGGAAATAGACAAATTAATAAAGGTTGAACTGGAATTTTATTTTAGAACCAATTCCTCCGAAGAAGTATCAGAAGCAATGGTTTGGGAGGCCCACAAGGCATATATTAGGGGGATAATAATCAAGGCGGGTGTGGAGAAAGAAAGAAGGCAGAAAAAAATCTTGAGCACTCTCCAGGAAGAAGTCAAAAAACTAGAAAGGCAACATAAAGATGCAGGGGATGGTGGGACCCTGGGAAAACTACATGGGGCTAGGGAGGCCTTGAGACAACAGATAGAGGCAGAAAATCGTAAAAAATTCAACTTAGTCAAAAAAGAAAGATATGTAGCTGGGAATAAACCAGGCCGGGTGCTGGCTAGGGCATTGTGTAAAAAGAAAAACAAAAACTATATCGATAAGATAAGGACGAATTCAGGAGAATATAAACATAAGGATAAGGACATAGCACAAACCTTCCAGAAATTCTATGGGGAGCTCTACTCAATAAATATAAAGGATAACGATATAATAAGAGACCAAAAGAGAGAAAAAATAATCAACTACCTAAAAGATACTGGGATGACTAAGATAACAAAAGAGGAGAGTCTCGTGCTAGACGCCCCCATTACAGAGGCTGAGGTAAGGAAAGCCATCAAGGAGACCCAGACAGGAAAGAGCCCTGGTCCGGACGGGCTGACGGTATTGTATTATAAGAAATATCAAGAGCAGTTAGTACCAAAATTATGTACTTATATAAATGAGATAGGAAAGAGAGGGGAGATGAGTAGAGATGCACTGGTAGCCACTATAGTGCTCATCCACAAGGAGGGTAAGGATAACACACTATGCTCTAGCTTTAGGCCTATATCCCTCCTAAATAATGACACAAAAATCTTCGCAAAAGTCATTGCCGGCAGAGTGAAACAAATAATTAAAAACATTATCCATCCTGATCAGGTGGGGTTCATACCAGGTAGGCAAGGAAGGGATAATAGTATTAAGACGCTACTGATAACCCAGGAAATTAAAGAGAGTGGAGTCCCAGGTCTACTGCTATCTATAGATGCTGAAAAAGCATTTGATAGAGTAGACTGGGACTTCATGATAGAAACTCTCAAACAAGTAGGTTATGGGGAGAGGATCTGTAGCTGGATAAAGGCGCTTTATTCTAAACCATCGGCGAGAGTAAAAATAAACGGGACCCTATCCGAGCCTTTCAGTATATATAATGGCACAAGACAGGGATGCCCAGTCTCCCCAATGCTCTTCCTGATGGTTTTGGAGCCCCTCCTTGCCAGGATCAGACAGGACCCGGATATTGGCGGGGTCAACATAGGGGGAATCGAGTATAAGCTCGCCTCTTTTGCAGACGATATCCTTCTTTATATAACCAATCCAAGAATTTCCCTCCCGAAGGTCCTAGCTGCATTAGAAGAGTATGGGAAACTGTCCAATTTTAAAGTAAACACCGCCAAATCAGAAGCTCTAATCATCAACCCAAAAAAGACAAGGGACTCCGCTTATCAAAAATCTTATCCCTTTAGGTGGGAGAGGGAAGCCTTAAAATACCTAGGAATCAAAATTACACCATCAGTAGAAGAACTATTCCAGGTCAACTATATCCCGCTTTTAAATGAGGTCAAAGTAGGACTAAAGAGATTACAACAGGGGCAACTGTCGTGGTCGGGTAGAATTAGTGCCCTTAAAATGGTTATATTACCAAAAATTACATACACATTGCAAATGCTCCCAGTGGCTCTTCCGTCTAGTTACCTCAAGAGGATGCACTCAATGATTCTAAAATATATATGGAAAGGGAAAACCCCACGGATAAAATACGATCAATTAATAAATACCAAAAGCAAAGGGGGATGGGGAGCACCTGATATCAGTAAATATTATGAAGCTATCGCACTGGGGAGGGTAATAGATTGGTTCAAAAACAAAGATAAACAATGGGTAGAAATTGAAAATAATACTAGTAAGGCAAAACTTCACAAAATAATATGGCAAGCACCAAAATTTAGAAAGCAAGACACAAAAATGCACGAAATCACTAGACATGCACTTGGAGTATGGGATAGGGTTCATAAAAGGGAACATTGGCAATACAACTCACCACTAATGTCACTGAAGGAAGTAGATAACTTCCCACCGGGAAAGGAAGAATGGTTTGGGAAATGGCTACTAGATGAGAACTTGCAGTTAGGAGATGTAATGGACCGGGGGAAAATCTGTTCAATGCAGGAGCTCAAGAAAAGAGGAGACAGGATGATCATTAGCCCATGGCGTTACGCCCAGCTAAAACACTTCATAGCATCCTTACCGCAACCCATTAGAACAATGAATAGTCTACTCCCATTGGAGAAAATATGCGTAGAACAGAACAAAAAAAGCGGTTTCTCTAGAATATATAAGATATTGGTCGAGTTGAAGAGAATAGATATCCTGCCATATATAAGTAAATGGGAGAAGGAGCTAGGTTTAATATTTGCAGAGACAGAAGTGGATCTGATAGTAAAGCGTCTGTTGACCACGTCAGTTAACTATAAAATCCTAGAGTTAAATTATAAGTGCCTAACTAGAATGTATATGACCCCGGATAAGATGCATAAAATCGATAAGGATAAATCTCGGCTATGCTGGAGGGGATGCGGTGAAATTGGGACGACGGCCCATGTGTGGTGGTTGTGCCCGGAGATAGTGACTTTCTGGGACGAGATCAGAAAATACATTAAAGAGATTATTAAACAGGATTTGCCAAGGGACCCTAGGGTCCTTCTGTTCCACCTGAGCGAGATGCACACTAAGGCCTACCTCAGATCACTCCTTCCTCACCTTATTGATGCAGCTAAGAGTCTAATCCCCATCAGCTGGAACAGAAAAGAAAGGCCAACCATGAGGGAATGGTTCAATAAAATAAACGAGACACAGGATATGGAATACCTAAGGTTTAGTGAGGGGACGAAAATGGAGGCATTTAGGACCAAGTGGGGAGAATGGGAAAATTTCAGAATTTCTCTCAAAGCAGCGGAGATATGGCTGTCGTGAGGGCGCCCTATAAAACATAATAGTACATAATAATATATTATAATATAAAAAAAAAAAAAAAAAAAAAAAAAACAGGAGGCATGAGGAAGTACGGTCTCGGGGGGGGGGGGGGGGGGGAGTTAGGGAGGGAGGTAAGGGGTGGGGGTGAGGGGTTGGTATGGAATTAATGGCGTATGTTGGGATAGGGGGATAGAGGGGGGAAGGTTGCAAATTATGGATCAGGTATGCTGAGTAATCCCCCAATCAATGCAATACTCTAAAGCCATAATGATGTGATGGAAAAGGGAGGTATTTTTTCTGTTGAACTTCAACCTGAAAAAAAAAAGTGACTCCCATGGTACACCCTCTCGCTGATGTGGCAAAAAAAAAAAAAAAAAAAAAAAAAACAAAAAAAAAAAAACAAAACTAACCAAACAAAAATACGAACGTAAGGGATTGTGGGCGGTGGGTAGGAGGCAAGGGAGGGGGGAGGACTGAAGAAAGGAAAAAAGAACTATGTATGGGAAAGGAGACTTGGATGCCTGGCAGGTTTCTGAGCCACCTTCCCGTTAGCAGGAAAGGTTGGCCACAGAGCCAGATAGAACACTACCTCGGGCTGAAGATAGCAGGAGGGGCAAGGGCGGCCCCAAAGAAAGAGATAAAAACCTGCTTGATGACCATGAGGTTTAAACACCAAAAGGGAAAGGGTGGGGAGAGGAGGGAAGGGACTGGGGGGTAGGGAGGAGGGGACATGGTTTGCAAAATTATGGGTGGCCTGCTGCCTCTTGGGCCCCAATAGGGGGGAAGTGCTCCCTGTCTCTCCCCCCCCCTTACGGGGGGGACAGAGAGAAAGAGAGTAACATGAATAATACAAAGTTTTTGACATACAACGTCAGAAAAAAGACACATGGTATTACGTGAATTGGAAAGAAATGCAGCAGAAATAATATTTTTACAAGAGACACATATCGCACAGGATTCAAATATTAATTTATATTTAAGGAATATCCCAGTATGGTACTATGGAGACTCTCCAAGTAGAAGGGCAAAAGGTGTAGCAATAGGTTTTGGGAAAAAGGTCAGCTTTGTAGTGGAGGAGAGAAATGTAGACCCTGAAGGTCGCTTTCTGTTTTTGAGAGGGACCTTGCAGGGTATGAAATACATGCTTGCAAACATATACTGTCCCAACAAATGTCCCAAAAAATATTTGGTAGGAATCTTGAACAATTTGATGGAATTCAAACAAGGCTACTTAATATTGGCCGGAGATTTTAACTTCTCCACGGACCACAAACTGAACAGTACATCTATAAATACTGTACTGGTGACCCCACAATAGGGATAAAACTTTTTCGCAGAAGAGAGTTTAATAAGACTCATGGCCACTCATTACAATTAGAAGAAAAGAGGTTTAACCTTAAACTACGTAGAGGGTTCTTTACTATAAGAGCGGCAAGGATGTGGAATTCCCTTCCACAGGGGGTGGTCTCAGCGGGGAGCATTGTTAGCTTCAAGAAACTATTAGATAATCACCTGAATGACCGCAATATACAGGGATATGTAATGTAATACTGACACATAATCACACACATAGGTTGGACTTGTGTCTTTTTTCAACCTCACCTACTATGTAACTATGTAAGATTTAATAGAGACATGGAAGTCGAAAAGACTGTAATAAAAGAAACCTACTGATAATTTTTGCGGAATGAGAAGCCAGAATTAACAAAAGCAACTATAGGGAAGCCCACAAAGCTTTCATCAGGGGAAAACTGATCTCTATTGGGGCAAGAAAAAAGGAGAGAGAAAATACTATGGAAAATTTTGTAAAAGAAATATATGAACTGGAACAAAGGCACAAAAAGCAAGCGGAAGTCGAAATCCATCTGGCTTTAATTATAAAAAGAGCTCAACTAAAAGATCTGATGGAACAGGAAACAAGAATGCATCTTAATGAGACACAATGTACAGGGACAGGGACAATTGTAGACACTCACACAGGTTGAACTGGATGGACTGGTGTCTTTATTCAACCTTACTAACTATGTAACTATATAAGAAAGGAGTTTAATAGAGTAATAAACGAGAGATATAAATGGGGAAATAAACCTGGGAAACACCTTGCAAACATCCTAAGAAACAAGAAGTCTTTAAATTATATAGAAAAGATAAAAAACGAGAGAGGAAAAATGGTGTACAAATCAACTGATATTGCAAAGGCCTTTCAAACATACTATAGTGCATTGTATTTGATCAGAAATGAAGAGCCACAAAAGGAAAATAAACAAGAAAAGCAAAAATACAAGAATATCTAACAGATGCCAAACTACCAAAAATTCAAGCAGAACGATTGATAGAGCTAGAAGAACCAATCACACAGGATGAAATTAAAAAGGCATGGAAAGAAACGCCTATAGGGAAAAGCTCAAATTTTCATTAAAAAAATCGATGCCAGAGTGGATGAACAGACCAGACAGGGTTTGTACCTGGCAGAGAGGGCAGGGACAATGGTATAAAAACAATGTTAATGCTGCGAAGGGAAAAAACAGGGGATCCCCAGTACTACTCCTGTCAATTGACGCTGAAAAAACGTTTGACAGGGTAGACTGGGCATGACGGACATACTTCAACACCTAGGATTAGGACCTAAAATTATGCACTGTATTAAAAATCTATACAGCTGCCCTACGGCGATGGTGAAGGTTAATGGAAATATGTCGCCACCTTTTGAAATGTTCAACGGAACAAGACAGGGGGTGTCCACTCTCGCCACTCCTGTATATACAGTCGTTGGAACCATTCCCTGCAAAATAACGGAGATATAGGAGGAGCGAGAGTGGGAGAGGATGAGCATAAGGTGGCGGCATACATGTACAATATCTTAATGTATGTAACCAAACCTAGGGTGACACTGACAAACATAATTAGAGTAATAAAAAAATATGGGGAACGCTCGAATTTTAAGATAAATCTCATAAAACAGAAATACTAAATATAGGGGTAGAAAAAAAAGAAGAACTTGCATTACAAAGGGAATTCCCATTCACGTGGGTGGGAAGAGAACTATTATACCTAGTACTTAAGCTGACATCCACAGTAGAGAAGTTATACTTGGCTAATTATATCCCATTATTGAATGAGATCAAAGCCGAATTAAAGAAGGTCTCGTTGAGACCTCTATCCTGGATGGGAAGGATAAATATGTTAAAAATGATGATACTTCCAAAAATAATATATAAATAATAATATAAATTGCAAATGTTACCAATAGCAATACCACAACGTTTTTTTTAGAACAATAAAAACAATGATGTTAAAATATATATGGCAAAATAAAAAGCTGAGAGTAAAAAAAGCAATAATCACTAAAAAAAAAAAACATGGAGGTTTAGTAGCACCCGACATAAATAGATACTACAAGGCAGTTATTATTTCACAAATGGTAGAATGGGTAAATGAAAAAAGTGAGAAAAAATGGATTAAGATCGAAAACACTTTAAGTGGGACATATCTGCACAAAAACATATGGGTACCACTGAAGTATAGAATATTAGACTTAGAAGCACACAACCTAACTAGGAATGTATTTAAAATATGGGATTCAATTCATCGACAGATAAAATGGATATACAATTCACCACTAATTGCACTCAAAGGAACACATTTTTATATCCCTGGGAAGGAGACACTTTTTGGTGGTAGAATGGGAAATGCACAAAAAAAAGGATATTACTGAACATGGGAACATGAGGACAATACAGGATTTAAAGGAAATAAATGGGTGGAAGATCAGTGAGTGGGAATACTTACAATTAAAATATTTGGTAAATACACTACCTCAACCAATTAGAGATGGAAATAATCTAAATCCACTAGAAAAACTTTGTTGTACACAAATTTCATTAAAAAATGGGAAATCACAAGTATACAGAATTTTGACAGACCTAGAAGGACAAGGGTTTCCCCCTTATATAAGGAAATGGGAAAAAGAAATGGGCCCCAAACTAGATGAACAACAAGTAGAGAGAATGATAGGAGCTGTATATAATTACACAACGGACATAAATACAAAAGAGATAAACTACAAGTTTTTGGTAAGAGTGTACATAACACCAGACAAAACCCATAAATATCAGCAGGATAAACCTCCACATTGTTGGAGGGAATGTAAACAGATTGGTACATTGACACACATCTGGTGGGATTGCTCAAAAATAAAAGATTACTGGCAGGAAATCCAGGACTACATAGGAGAGATAACTGGCGAAAAGATAATAAACAACTTACAGACGTGTTTGTTTCATGATACAAAAGATTCAAAAAAGCACTATAGGAAAACTTTGACTCCAATATTGTTAAACGCCGCAAAGGGGCTGATACCAAAGAAGTGGTTATGTGTAGGAAAACCAGATACAAAGGAGTGGTTTGAAAGAATAGAATACATCAGTAAAATGGCATATTTATGCAGCAGAGATACAGGGCAAGCTGAAAAATACATCAGTATCTGGGGAAGATGGATGGATTTCAAGGCTTCGGAGAAATACTTGGAAAGATGATGGAGGGCAGCAGGGCTTGAAATAGGAAAGATAGGGGATGGCAAACCATATAGGGAGTAGGGAGGGGGGTAGGGGTGGGAGGAGGGAGTACACAAGGAAAGGCGCAAAATCTGGAAAGTGCCTAAAAACATCACAATTGGCAGTTAATGATCACAAATATTAACTTATATACATATTATGTATGTAGTGTTCACATTAAAGGAAAAAAGGGAATAGTATATTAGTCCATAAAAGTCCATATAAGGGATCAGTGGGAATGAATGTTGGTATGGGATCCACAAACAGGGCTGCCTTCCAGAGAACTGAAACCAAGCTCCAGGATCTGAAGGAAAAACACAAGGGGAAAGGCGCCTCTGGGTGTAGTATAAAAACTATTTATTAAAAGCCAATGTGCAAACAACTCACATTTGGATGATCATAAAAACAGCATCTAATGAACTGGAAGGATGATCCATCATGGGGCAGTTCGTCAGTTTGGTCACAGTAGTCTCTGCTAGTTTGCCGGGCGTGTGGCTTGCTGTGCACCGCTGAAGCCGGCCGCGGTGGTGATGTAACTCAAAGCGAGGCCAGGAACGCAGGTGGAAGGCAGGCGTGGAGTTGTGACGTCACTGGTGAGCGTTTCCTGAGTGTTCGGGCTACGATATTCCAGTAGCCGCGCTCCTTCATCAAGCTATAGACAGATTGTGATGCTTGCTTAAATGGGCCAGGGGAAGGGGGTAGCCAAAGTGAACACATTAAAACAGGTCAGATTTCATATACAAACAATAGGGGGATGTTTTAAAAGATAATAATAAGCAAATGTTAAAAATCTCAAGACTGCGGTAAAACACACCAATGTAAAAATAAATGAAAAAATAAATATTATATATTATATATATATTATATATATACATATCCTTACATATATATTTCTCATATATATTTCAATAAAATCACAATTGATGAAAAATGCTGAGGAAGGGCAATGCAAATAAGCTCAGCAATATAGTCAGCAATATGATAAAGCTCGACGATATATATACATAAACATAATGAGCCAAATCTTTTCAGCAGACTTATGCATATGTGTATACAGATGGAAGAACTCATTTGAATGTCCAATCTGTGCATAAGGTCATGCATAAGGTGCAGTGCAGACTCATATGGGCAGTACAGTAAATGGATAAAAATAATAAATTAAAATATGGAAAATATATTAGAGGGAAGGAAGAAAGGAGACTTTAGTATTACAACAACAAAGTCCATTTATAGTCTATACTTACACCAGCCCGCCACCCATAAAGAAAAGAGGGATCAAAAAGAAGATCAATCTGTGGGTACAGATTTTAATAGTTAGAATACCTGCAAACAGGGCAGGGGGGCTAAATTCAGAGAGGCAACACTAGATGGTATATTCATAGGATGGTAGCAATCTCAATGCTTTCGTTTATACCCCCTGGCGAAAGTACATCCAAGGTGTAGATCCAGTAGGTCTCACGGGCGCAGAGTTTTTTAAATCTCTCCGCAGCCAGGAGGGACCTAGAGATCTGTTCATTAACCCAGACCCTAAGACCCACCGTAGAGCTCTGGTGGGCCATGGCATAATGTTTTGGAACACTATGGGGGTCCGTGCCCCCTTCAACAAGTCTTCTGTGCTCGCCAAACCTTTGTCTCAAGGTCCTAATTGTCCTGCCCACATAAATTAGGCCGCAGGGACAAGTTAGGCCATAGATGACAAAGTCGGATGAGTTGAAGAATTCCTTAAATACATGGGTCTTGCCCTTGGTGGTAAATGATTTCTGTCCATGTTTGACAAATTTGCAAGTTTTGCATAGAGCCTTTCGGCACTGATACATGCCTACCAGAGTAATCAACGTGGGTACAGGTGGTATGGCTGGAGTGGATTTGAGTTTGCTTGGTGCAATATTATTTTTTAAGTTGGGGGCCCTGCGGTAGATAACTTTTGGGTGGGCGGGAAGGGATATTTTTAGGTGGGGATCTTGGTGTAAGATCCCCCAGTGTTTTTCTAGGATCTTCTCCATATTTTTATACTTGTTGTGAAAAGTGGTTATGAACCTACTAGAGCAGTCATGTGGAGGTTGATTTATTTTTGGAGGCTTCCTGTGCAGGTAATGATTATAAGCTTCCTCAACTAGGGTTTCTGGGTACTTTTTGTCGAGGAATTTTCTTTTTAGGGTTTCGGCATAATCAGAGTCCTTGGTGCAATTCTGTCGAAGGCGGCAAAATTGTCCTTTAGGGATATTCGTAATCCACTTGGGAAAGTGGCAGCTCTCAAAATGTAAGTAGGAATTACCCGCTGTGGGCTTGGTATAGTTTCTTGAGGTGATGATATCACCATCGTGTCCTAACTCGAGATCCAAAAAGGCCATGGTGGCTGAGTCAGTAGCTGACATAAAAGACAGCCCATAAGGGTTGTTGTTACAGTGTTGAACAAAAGTAGTAATCAGATCAGTGTCACCATCCCAAATGATTATCAAATCATCAGTATATCTCCCAAAAAATATTATGTTGGCCTCAAAGGGATTATTTTGATAGATGAAGTTAGTTTCCTATAGGCCCATGGCCAAGTTGGCATATGAGGGGGCGAAATTGGCCCCCATTGCTGTCCCCTGTATTTGTTGGTAATATTCATCATTAACTACTTCCCGACCGGCGCACGTCGATGTACGTCGGCAGAATGGCACGGCTGGGCAAATGGACTTACAGGTACGTCCATTTGAATTCCCCGCCGTGCCATTGCTTTCGCGCAGGCCGGGAGCTCCGTAAGTCGGATCGCGGGTCCCGCGGACTCGATCGCCGCAGGGATAACCGCGATCGCCTCACATCAGCATCTCCCCGTTCTGCCTAGTGACAAGTGTCACTGATCACAGCTCCCTGTCATCGGGAGCAGTGATCAGCGTCGTGACACACACAGCCCATCCCCCCTACAATTAGAATCACCCCCCTAGGACATACTTAACCCCTCCCCTCCCCCTAGTGGTTCACCCCTTACTGCCAGTGTCATTTACACAGTAATCAGTGCAAACTTCTTAACCTAACATCCTCCTTTGACCTGAAGCAGTGGATACATGCTCCAACTCACTCAGAAGGCAATATCCTTGACCTCATGTTCTCTCACCTTTGCACTCCATGCAACCTCTCTAACTATCCACTGCCTCTCTCTGATCACCACCTTATTAGTTTCACTCTCTCCCTTTCCTTCACCTCCTCTCCCTCCAACCACCTTAAAGTTACCTGCAGAAACCTACATCATCTCAACCCTTCTCTTCTCTACTCTGCTATCAACTACCTCTACGACAAAATCTCACCCCTATTCTGCACCAACCTAGCCACTTCTGTGTACAACGCTTCACTTCTAGCCTCACTGAACTCACTTGCCCCCCTCACTACACACAGAATCAAGCCCAGACCCCTTCAACCTTGGCAAACAGATGATACTAGAAGTCTGAAAAAACATAGTCATGCTCTGGAGCGCCTGTGGCGTAAGACTAAGTCCCAGAGAGATTTCAACCAATATAAATTTGCCCTCCAAAAATACAATTACAGCCTCCTCTCTGCCAAGCAGACCTATTTTACCACTCTCATTAGCAACTTATCATCCTGTCCCTGCCAACTCTTCTCCACCTTCAACTCTCTACTTCGTCCTCCACCGCCTCCACCCGCCAACTCACTCACTGCATAGGAGATCGACAATCACTTCAAACAGAAGTTTGATACTATTCGCGCTGAGATCTCTACTGTGCCGACACCCTCCACGCTTTACACTTCATGCCCACAGGCACAATCATTAGTTCCCTCTTTCAACCCCACCACTACAGACGAAGTTGCTAAACTACCTGCTAATGTCCACCTTACCACCTGCCCTCTGGATCCTGTTCCCTCACAAATGCTACGTTCACCCTCTGGCCCTATACTACACTCTCTAACCCACATCTTCAATCTCTCCCTCTCTTCTGGCATCTTCCCTAACTCTCTAAAACATGCACTTGTTTGTTTGTCTTACCCTCCTCCCCACGTTTTTTTTGTTTCTTTTGCCCCTTTTTTTCCACATTTTTGTCTGCAATTAATGAAGCAATACGTGCCTACCGTAGCTGTGAAACCCCTACGGGAACTAACCTACTGGTTAACTAGGAGTTTTCAAGGCTTTTACCCCCCCCACACCTGTTGTGTGGGAAAAGTTAACACTGCAGCCAAGTGGCTGCGTGAACTGCTGACCTTTAGATTCTTGCCATGCAGAGTAACATGCATTAAGCCAACAATTTACTGTCTTCTGTACCTATATACTACCCTAATAATGTATTTCTCTTTGCCTTGCAACATGATTTCATGTCTACAAATACCTACATGTTCTCTGAAAGGAGAAATCAACCATGATTTGGGGAAAGGGGGCCTATCCCCCCTTCCAGATAATATGTTATGGTATGACCTGGGAGGTCTGATGAGAATTATGCCGGCCTGGTCAATACTCCTGAAACAAGATGGGGATGGCTAAATTGTCCATTGTGACTTGGAATGTCAGAGGACTGGGAAATCCAGTAAAAAAAGGGGCGGTCCTTAGACATCTCAAGTCGCTGAATGCGGGGGTAGTCTGCCTACAGGAGACCCATTTCTCTGCGGACCCTCCCCCCAGCCTCAGTCCACGATTGTATACTAACCAGTTTCATGCAACCCACTCCACTTACTCAAGGGGAGCAAGTATATTGTTCAGAAAAGATATTCAATTCAATTGCATTAGAAAACGCATTGACCCGGCTGGCAGATATGTCTTTCTTCTATGCTCAATTACAGGCCTCAAATGTATTCTTGCTAGCATCTATATACCCCCACCGTATAACTCAGAGGTTATCAGGCACCTAGCAGGTTTTATGGCCCAATACCCAGAAGTACCCTTACTGGCAATGGGGGACTACAATAATTTCTTAAATCCTCTCAAAGATAAATTTCCTGTACCTACTGCTGGCATATCTCAGGTGAAAGGTAGCACCCCCTTTGCCAGAATACTTGAAGAAACAGGGCTAATAGATGTTTGGAGATCCAGACACCCAAACGATAAAAAATACTCCTGCCACTCAGCCTCACATGACGGGTTATCCAGAATAGATTTGGGCCTTGGGAATGACAAGATGCTACATTTAATAGAGGAATCTGGCTATGCAGACAGGCATATATCTGACCACTCGGCACTTTGGGTAACCATTTCATTACCAAATAGATACAGACGGCCAATGTGGAAACTCAATCCCTTTTGGCTCTCGCTGTTTGCCGAACCAGACCCTCTAGCCAGGGCACTTACACTGTTTCTACAGGATAATATTGGTACGGCTGGACTGGGGGTGGTCTGGGATGCAGCGAAGGCCTTTTTGAGAGGACAACTTATCAAAACAATATCACGGATTAAAACTGACACCAAGGCTTGGGAACTATTGGTACGAAATAGAGTCACTGAGACTGAAAACGATTATATTAATAACCCCACAGGAGACAATAAGAGGGCATGGTTGAGTGCACAGACAATGTCTGGGCAACTGGCGTTGCAGCTGGCGGAGAACAAACGCTTTTTTTTGCAACAATCACATTTTGAGGAGGGGGAGACGACTGGACATATGCTTGCAGTAATGGCGCGGTCTCAACAATCGACCTCTCTCATCTCCGCCATCTGTGACGCACGGGGCGCTCTGAAATGCTCTACTCTTGATATCCTGACGGTCTTTGGTGATTTCTATGCTGATCTCTATACTTCTAAAGTTACACCCACTGACAGTGCAATAACAGACTTCTTAGGTAGCTGTGAACTCCCCAGTCTGCCAATAGAAGATAGGGTCATGCTTAATGCCCCTTTAACTGCAGAAGAACTGGATATCGCCCTATCTCAAACTAAAAACAATAAAGCACCAGGTATAGATGGCCTCCCTTCAGAGATATACAAACGCTACGCTGATTCCATGCTCCCCACACTACTGAAAGTTTACAATGAGGCATTAAAGGAGGGTTCACTGCCAAGCTCAATGAATGAGGCGATCATTATTGTTATTTTAAAACCGGGTAAAGATGCGAATTCCCCGGGATCTTATAGACCCATTTCATTGCTCACATCCGATATCAAGTTGCTGGCCCGGATGTTAGCAAACAGATTGGCCAAGGTAATTCATAAAATAGTACATAGGGACCAATCCGGGTTCATCCCCACGAGATCCACGGCCCAAAATATAAGAAGACTATTCCTGAACTTACAGCTCCCAGTGGACAACACAGGCAATAGAGCAATTTTCTCGCTGGACGCAGCTAAGGCCTTCGACAGTGTCGAGTGGCCTTATCTGTGGAAAACACTACAAAACATGGGACTGGGAGATACCTTTATTCGATGGGTACAGCTTTTGTATGCTGCGCCCACAGCCAGGATACGGATTAATGGGGAACTTTCAGAACCTTTTCCTTTATTTAGAGGCACCAGACAGGGGTGCCCATTGTCACCCCTGCTGTTTGCCTTGGCCCTGGAACCTCTGGGAGCAAAAATTAGAGGAGACTCTAGAATAGCGGGATTCCAAAGAGGTATGAATAAAGACGTAGTGTCCATGTACGCAGATGATACCCTGCTCTACTTAGGAGACACAAAAGATTCATTACAAACAGTCATGTCCCTCATTAAGGACTTTGGGGAATTATCGGGCTTCTCCATTAACTGGGACAAGTCAGTGCTGATGCCGCTTGACCCCCTGAACACTCCATTACCATTAGGTGCAGAGATGATACAACAAGTAAGCTCATTCCGCTACCTGGGGATCCAGGTGACCCCTAACCCAACCACTTATGTTGAACAGAACCTAACACCCTTATTAACTAAATTCCGTGAAAAAAGCAGGGCCTGGTGTAAACTACCCCTGTCTGTCGTTGGTAGAATTAACCTTATTAAAATGGTCTGGGCACCACAACTGCTTTATATTTTTAACAATTCCCCGGTATGGATATCTAAAAAATGGTTCGATAGAATAGAGACCCAATTCAGAGAGCTCATATGGAGAAAAAAAATAGCGAGGATAAAACTATCAACATTACAATATGGCAAAGAGGAGGGGGGACTTGCAGTCCCTCACCCCAGGATGTATTATCTCGCTTCCCAGCTACAACAACTAGGAGGATGGGGCTTGCTGGACCCGAAAGACCCGATTCGTAAACTTGTAATACTAGAAGACAATAACTATTCAGCACTGACAAATTTGGAGGCAGGATTCCTGCACTTAGACCCGGAAGCTCCTACGGTTAAATTATTGATTTCACTTTGGGCCTATGTCAAAAAACTAATAGGCATCACGGGCTTTCTGTCCAGCACGCCTCTCTGGCGAAATAGACAACTGAAAGAAATACAAAAACTAAAAGGCTTCAAGAGCTGGGAGGACGCAGGCATCAAATATATCTCACAATTATACCAAGATAACACTCTCAAATCATTCCAGCAGATCCAAACAGAGTTTGGGATCCCACATAATAATTTTTATAAATACCTCCAACTGCGACATGCCTTACAAACCCAGAATAGAACTGTCAGGATCCAACCAACAGAACATCCGATTATACAGGATGTATTTATGGATGAAGTTGAAAAGGGCTTGATATCTAGATGCTATAATACACTTATAGCACGAATACAAGACCCCTCTAGACTACCATGCAGGCAGCGGTGGGAGGAGGATATAGGAGCAATAGATGGAGACACTTGGGAGATATGCCTTATGAATGCCCCCCTGGTATCAATTTCTACGTCACAGAAACTTTCACATCTTTACCTTCTACATAGGGCGTACAGAACCCCCCTTCAACTCTATAAATGGGGAATTAGGGACTCACCCCTGTGCCCGAAGTGTGAACGGGACCATGGAAATTTACTCCACATGATCTGGAAATGCCCCAAGCTATTCAGATATTGGAAGGAAGTACTGGACACGATTTCAGAAGTATATATGATACCTCTTGAGAGAACTCCAGTGGTATGTGTACTGGGGGGAATAGATGAAGAGTTAGCACCCCCACCTACATGTATAACGCTTATTCGTTTACTATACATAGCGAAGAAACTAATTGCCCAGTGGTGGATTACCCCGAGAGTTCCCACAAGAGTGCAATGGATAGACAGCGTGAACAGGCTCCTAATAAGAGAAAAAATAACCTACCAACATAGAAAGGCTCCACAAAAATTCCTCTCCATATGGCAGGCGTGGTTAGACGTTCCTGGTTTGGCCCCGCACCAATTAATTAAAGATAAGTTACTCTTGGGTTGATGTAGACTTGACTACTGTATAGAAATTATACTCATGCAAGGAAGTGTGAAGTATAAAAAGAGACAGCCCCTGTGGGATATATAACAGTATATATGATGAGGTACTGCATGGCAAGGTTTTACTCTGCTTTGTTCCTATCTTTCTTTTTCTCTTTCTCCTTTTCTCTATTTCTCCTGTCTTTCTCCTCTATTTTATTTCTTTACTTTACCGATGAATACTATATTGAACTAAACATAACGAATCAAGTCAAGGTTGTCGGAATTATAATGCAGTAGAGTTGATTTTGATATTACTGTTAAATGAACAACGGGTTTGCTATTTTTACACTCTAAGATGATCAGAGATCATTAGAGCTTTCAGCATACAAGGGTAACATTATTATAGCTTGTATTTGATTAAATTTGTACCTTATTTGGAGTCATACTCCTTGCGAATTATATTACATGTTAGACATATTATAACTAAAAGATAAGAGTACGATAGGTGATATTCCTGATAGGATATAATCGGAACTGTCTTACAATAATTTTAGGTAGCTGATAAATGTTCCCATAACATGCTTTGTGAGAATTTCGAAATTTGTATATGTTATGTACAAGTATCTGTATGCTATCTGTATTTGTTTTTTTTTTTTTATGCAAAATAAAAACCTTTCTGATTAAAAAAAAAACATGCACTTGTCAGACCCATACTTAAAAAGCCCTCACTGGACCCATCCAATCTTAACAACCTACGCCCCATCTCCTTGCTCCCCTTCTTATCCAAACTCCTCGAACGTCTGGTCTACAGCCGACTGAGCGTCCACCTCACTGATAATGGCCTTCTTGATCCCTTCAGTCTGGATTTCGCCCTCAACACTCCACAGAAACTGCTCTCCTAAAACTAACAAACGATCTACTAACGGACAAAACCAATCAACAGTATTCTGTACTCCTACTCCTGGACCTCTCTGCTGCCTTTGATACAGTTGACCACCCCCTCCTCCTCAAAAAACTACACGCCTTTGGTCTCTGTGACTGTACACTTCGCTGGTTCTCTTCCTACTTATCCAACCGCACCTTTAGCGTTTCTTATAACTCTACTTCCTTCTCTCCTCTTCCTTTCTCTGTTGGGGTCCCTCAGGGTTCTGTTCTTGGACCTCTACTATTTTCAATCTACACTGCCTCCCTGGGTCAACTGACCTCTACGCTGACGACGCCCAAATCTATTTCTCTACCCCTCAGCTCACTCCCTCTGTCTCCTCACGTATCAGTAATTTACTCTCAGATATACCAGTCTGGATGTCACAAAACTTCCTTAAACTCAATCTAGCCAAAACCGAACTTATAATTTTTCCTCCCCCATATGCCTCTTCCCCTGATATCTCTGTCAAAATCGATGGCACAACTATAAGCCCATCCCCACATGCCAAGGTTCTAGGTGTAGTCCTAGACTCTGAACTCTCCTTCAAGCAACACATCCAATCACTGTCCAAATCCTGCCGCCTCAACCTCCGCAACATTTCCAAAATACGCCCCTTTCTAACCAATGACACAACAAAGCTCTTAATTTACTCGCTGGTCATCTCTCACCTCGACTACTGCAACTCCCTTCTCATTGGCTTACCTGTACATAGTCTATCACCTCTTCAATCCATTATGAATGCCGCTGCCAGACTCATCCACCTTACCAATCGCTCTGTGTCTGCCACTCCTCTCTGTCAATCCCTTCACTGGCTTCCGCTCGGCCAAAGAATTAAATTCAAAATTCTAACAACTACGTACAAAGCCATCCACATTTTTGCCCCCAGCTACATCAATAGCTTAGTCTCTAAATACCAACCTACTCGCTCTCTTCGTTCCTCTCAAGACCTCCTGCTCTCTAGCTCCCTTGTCACCTCCTCCCATGCTTGCCTCCAGGCCTTTTCCAAAGCCTCTCAAATCCTATGGAATGCCCTACCCCAATCTGTCCGCTTATCTCCTACTTTATTAGCTTTCAGAAGATCCCTGAAAACCCTTCTCTTCAGAGAAGCCTATCCTACCAACACCTAACAATTGTATTTTCATTTTTTCCATCAGCTCATCCCCCACAGTTATTACCTTTTGTTTCCACTTGACCCCCCGTTCTAGATTGTTAGCTCTAACGAGCAGGGCCCTCTGATCCCTCCTGTATTGATTTGTATTGTAAGTGTACTGTCTGCCCCATGTTGTAAAGCGCTGCGCAAACTGTTGGCGCTATATAAATCCTGTATAATAATAATAATAATAATAATTTTTAATCGCACTGATCGCTGTATAAATGACAATGGTCCCAAAAATGTGTAAAAAATGTCCGACATGTCTGCCATAACGTCGCAGTCACAATAAAAATCGCTGATCGCCACCATTACTATTAAAAAAAATTATTAATAAAAATGCCATAAAACTAACCCCTATTTTGTAAACACTATAACTTTTGAGCAAACCAATCAAAAAAAGCTTATTGCGATTTTTTTTCTTACCAAAAATATGTAGAAGAATACGATCGGCCTAAACTGAGGGAAAAAAATGTTTTTTTATATATTTTTGGTGGATATTTATTATAGCAAAATGTAAAAAATAATGCGTTTTTTTCAAATATGTCGCTCTTAGTTTGTTTATAGCGCAAAAAGTAAAAATCGCAGAGGTGATCAAATACCACCAAAAGAAAGCTCTATTTGTGGGAGAAAAAGGACATCAATTTTGTTTGAGAGCCACGTCGCACGACCGCGCAATTGTCAGTTAAAGCGACGCAGTGCCGAATCGCAAAAAGTGCTCTGGTCAGGAAGGGGGTAAAATCTTCCGGAGCTGAAGTGGTTAAAGGAGAAGTAATTATACGTCAAGCAAAATCTTGTGGCCTCTATGATAAAATTTGCTTGGCGCATATTAATCAAGGGATCAGTGGACAAAAATTGTTCTAATGCCATGAGTCCAAAGTGGTGTGGAATGGAGGTGTACAATGAACACACGTCAAGTGAGAGCCAAACATAAGTAGGCTCCCACTTGTACAGTGACAATTCCAAAAGGTGGGTACCATCACGGATATATGATTGTAGTTGGGGTACTATTGGTTGTAAGAACTGGTCTATATACAATATATATAAACTGAAGCCAGTGGTGACGCTATCCATGGCTGTTACGATTGGTCTGCCCGGAGGATCCTGTAGACTTTTGCGGATCTTCGGCAGGTGGTAAAAATAAGGTATTTGATAGAAATTCTTATGCAGAAAAGAACTTTCTATTTTTGTAATAATACCTTCTTGGAGGGCAGTGGAAATCAGTAAGTCAGCTTCTGCAGCATAATCAGCTGTAGGGTCCCTGGTGAGTTTGACATATGTCGTTTTATCGGATAGCAGTCTATATGACTCTCTCAAATAATCCGATTTGTTTTGAAGTACTATGCTACCTCCTTTGTCTGCTGATTTAATTATCAGGTCTTCTGTATGAATAAGTTAATCGAGTGCTTTAATTTCTGAAGGTGATAGGTTATTGGATTTAGGCGCAGAAGTAGATTGGAAGTAGATGGGAGGAGGGAGAAATAGGTAGGGAAAGTATAGTATTTAGAAAATTAGACACAGTTGGCAACAGTGTTTTTTAGGTTTTTTTTAGTAAAATTTGTGTAAATGGAAGAAACTAAATAAAGTTTTGGAGGAGTACCACAATGATGTGAAACTGAGATGGAGACAGTAAACGAACGTAAAGCTAAATAAGTCTCTCGATAGAGTTCTCTGAAGTGGTAAAAAAAAAAAGTGACGTGGTCCAGAAATATATAAACAGAATAAAGGTGGATAAAGCACCTGGACCAGATGGCATCTACCCACGGATCCAAAAATAATTGAGCTCTGTCATTTCAAAGCCATTGTTTCTCATTTTTAGGGACTCGTTAATGACTGGAATGGTACCACTGGATTGGCATAGGGCCAATGTGGTGCCCATATTTAAAATCAAAGTCTTTACCAAATAAATATAGACCTGATAGTTTAACTACTATAGTCGGGAAGATACTGGAGAGTTTAATAAGAGACCACATAGATAAATTCTTGCTGGAAAAAATATTTTAACCGGTTCCCGACCGGCGCATGCCGATGTACGTCGGCAGAATGGCACGGCTGGGCAAATAGGTGTACCTGTACGTCCCTTTAAATTTGCAGCTGTGCCATCACGTGCGCGCCGGCCGGGAGCTCTGTAATTTGGGTCCCGCGGACTTGATCGCCGCAGGGATACCCGCGATCGCCTCATGGAGAGGAAGAACGGGGAGATGCTAATGTAAACAAGCATCTCCCCGTTCTGCCTAGTGACAGTGTCACTGATCTCTGCTCCCTGTGATCGGGAGCAGAGATCAGTGACGTGTCACACGTAGCCACGCCCCCCACAGTTAGAATCACTCCCCAGGACATACTTATCCCTTACACTGCCCCCTAGTGGTTAACCCCTTCACTACCAGTTTCATTTACAATAGTCCCAAAAATGTGCCAGAAATGTCCGATGTGTCCACCATAATGTGGTAGTCACGATAAAAATCGCTGATCTCGCCTTTACTAGTAAAAAAAAATATTATTAAAAATGACATAAAACTATCCCCTATTTTGTAAATGCTATAACTTTTGCGCAAACCAATCAATAAATGCTTATTGCGATTTTTTTTTACCAAAAATATGTAGAAGAATACGTATCGGCCTAAGAATACGTATCGGCCTAAACTGAGGAAAAATTTTTTTTATATTTTTGGAGGATATTTATTATAGCAAAATGTAAAAAAAAATGCATTTTTTTCAAAATTGTCGCTCTTTTTTTGTTTATAGCGCAAAAAATAAAAACCGCAGGGGTGATCAAATACCACCAAAAGAAAGCTCTATTTGTGGGGAAAAAAGACGTCAATTTTGTTTGGGAGCCACGTCGCACACGCAATTGTCAGTTAACCACTTAAGGAGCGCCTCACGCCGATTTACGTCGGCAAGGCGACATGGGCAGGCAGAATCACGTACATATACGTGATCTGCCTCCCGCGGGTGGGGGTTCGATCAGACCCCCCCGATGCCCGAGGCGGTCCTCTTTTGTGCCCCGGCGATCGGAGGTGAGGGGGAGGCAATCCATTCGTGGCCCCCCCTCGCGATCGCCGACGGCCAATCAGAACATTCCTTTGCTGCTGTATGCTAAACAGCAGCAAAGGAAATGATGTCATCTCTCCTCGGCTCGGTATTTTCCGTTCCGGCGCCAAGGAGAGAAGACATCAATGTGAGTGCACCAACACACACACATACAGTAGAACATGCCAAGCACACAAAACACCCCCGATCCCCCCCCAATCGCCCCCTGATCACCCCCCAATCACCCCTCCCCCCGTCACACTGACACCAAGCAGTTTTTTTTTTTCTGATTACTGCATGGTGTCAGTTTGTGACAGTTACTGTGTTAGGACAGTTAGTGTTAGCCCCCTTTAGGTCTAGGGTACCCCCCTAACCCCCCTAATAAAGTTTTAACCCCTTGATCACCCCCTGTCGCCAGTGTCGCTAAGCGATCATTTTTTTGATCGCTGTATTAGTGTCGCTGGTGACGCTAGTTAGGGACGTAAATATTTAGGTTTGCCGTCAGCGATTTATAGCGACAGGGACCCCCATATACTACCTAATAAATGTTTTAACCCCTTGATTGCCCCCTAGTTAACCCTTTCACCACTGATCACCGTATAAGTGTTACGGGTGACGCTGGTTAGTTCGTTTATTTTGTATAGTGTCAGGGCATCCGCCGTTTATTACCGAATAAAGGTTTAGCCCCCTGATCGCCCGGCGGTGATATGCGTCGCCCCAGGCAGCGTCAGATTAGCGCCAGTACCGCTAACACCCACGCACGCAGAATACGCTTCCCTTAGTGGTATAGTATCTGTACGGATCAATATCTGATCCGATCAGATCTATACTAGCGTCCCCAGCAGTTTAGAGTTCCCAAAAAAGCAGTGTTAGCGGGATCAGCCCAGATACCTGCTAGCACCTGCGTTTTGCCCCTCCACCCGGCCCAGCCCAGCCCACCCAAGTGCAGTATCGATCGATCACTGTCACTTACAAAACACTAAACACATAACTGCAGCGTTCGCAGAGTCAGGCCTGATCCCTGCGATCGCTAACAGTTTTTTGGTAGCGTTTTGGTGAACTGGCAAACACCAGCCCCAGGCAGCGTCAGGTTAGCGCCAGTACCGCTAACACCCACGCACACACCGTACACCTCCCTTAGTGGTATAGTATCTGATCGGATCAATATCTGATCCGATCAGATCTATACTAGCGTCCCCAGCAGTTTAGGGTTCCCAAAAACGCAGTGTTAGCGGGATCAGCCCAGATACCTGCTAGCACCTGCGTTTTGCCCCTCCGCCCGGCCCAGCCCAGCCCACCCAAGTGTAGTATCGATCGATCACTGTCACTTACAAAACACTAAACGCATAACTGCAGCGTTCGCAGAGTCAGGCCTGATCCCAGCGATCGCTAACAGTTT
Source organism: Lithobates clamitans (assembly GCA_037952925.1). Classification (NCBI taxonomy): domain Eukaryota; kingdom Metazoa; phylum Chordata; class Amphibia; order Anura; family Ranidae; genus Lithobates; species Lithobates clamitans. The sequence goes on from JBBGZY010000209.1 coordinate 1,023,264, forward strand.
TTTTGGTAGCGTTTTGGTGAACTGGCAAGCGCCAGCAGCCTAGTACACCCCGGTCGTAGTCAAAGCAGCACTGCAGTAACACTTGGTGACGTGGCGAGTCCCATAAGTGCAGTTAAAGCTGGTGAGGTGGCAAGCTCAAGTAGTGTCCCGCTGCCACCAAGAAGAAGACAAACACAGGCCTGTCGTGCCCATAGTGCCCTTCCTGCTGCATTCGCCAATCCTAATTGGGAACCCACCAATTCTGCAGCGCCCGTACTTCCCCCATTCACATCCCCAACCAAATGCAGTCGGCTGCATGAGAGGCATTTTGTTTATGTCCTCCCGAGTACCCCTACCCAACGAACCCCCCCAAAAAAGATGTTGTGTCTGCAGCAAGCGCGGATATAGGCGTGACACCCGCTATTATTGTCCCTCCTGTCCTGACAATCCTGGTTTTTGCATTGGTGAATGTTTTGAACGCTACCATTCACCAGTTGAGTATTAGCGTAGGGTACAGCATTGCACAGACTAGGCACACTTTCACAGGGTCTCCCAAGATGCCATCGCATTTTGAGAGACCCGAACCTGGAACCAGTTACAGTTATAAAAGTTAGTTACAAAAAAAGTGTAAAAAAAAGAAATATATAAAATAAAATAAAATAGTTGTCATTTTATTGTTCTCTCTCTCTCTATTCTCTCTCTCTATTGTTCTGCTCTTTTTTACTGTATTCTATTCTGCAAAGTTTTATTGTTATTATGTTTTATCATGTTTGCTTTTCAGGTATGCAATTTTTTATACTTTACCCTTTACTGTGTTTTATTGTTAACCATTTTTTTGTCTTCAGGTACGCCATTCACAACTTTGAGTGGTTATACCAGAATGATGCCTGCAGGTTTAAGTATCATCTTGGTATCATTCTTTTCAGCCAGCGGTCAGCTTTCATGTAAAAGCAATCCTAGCAGCTAATTAGCCTCTAGACTGCTTTTACAAGCCGTGGGAGGCAATGCCCACCCACACCGTCTTCTGTGTTTTTCTCTGGCTCTCCTGTCTCAACAGGGAACCTGAGAATGCAGCCGGTGATTCAGCCAGCTGACCATAGAGCTGATCAGAGACCAGAGTGGCTCCAAACATCTCTATGGCCTAAGAAACCGGAAGCTACGAGCATTTCATGACTTAGATTTCGCCGGATGTAAACAGCACCATTGGGAAATTGGGAAAGCATTTTATCACACTGATCTTGGTGTGGTCAGATGCTTTGAGGGCAGAGGAGAGATCTAGGGTCTAATAGACCCCAATTTTTTCAAAAAAGAGTACCTGTCACTACCTATTGCTATCATAGGGGATATTTACATTCCCTGAGATAACAATAAAAAAGAATAAAAAAAAAAAAAAAAACAATGAAAGGAACAGTTTAAAAACAGTTTAGCGCGTTCGGTCTGTCGTCAAACGTAAACAGCAATTGCACCATGCATGTGAGGTATCACCGCGAAGGTCAGATCGAGGGCAGTAATTTTAGCAGTAGACCGCCTCTGTAAATCTAAAGTGGTAACCTGTAAAGGCTTTTAAAGGCTTTTAAAAATGTATTTATTTTGTTGCCACTGCACGTTTGTGCGCAATTGTAAAGCATGTCATGTTTGGTATCCATGTACTCGGCCTAAGATCATATTTTTTATTTAATCAAACATTTGGGCAATATAGTGTGTTTTAGTGCATTAAAATTTTAAAAAGTGTGTTTTTTCCCCAAAAAATGCGTTTGAAAAATCACTGCGCAAATACTGTGTGAAAAAAAAATGAAACACCCACCATTTTAATCTGTAGGGCATTTGCTTTAAAAAAATATATAATGTTTGGGGGTTAAAAGTAATTTTCTTGCAAAAAAAAATAATTTTTTCATGTAAACAAAAAGTGTCAGAAAGGGCTTTGTCTTCAAGTGGTTAGAAGAGTGGGTGATGTGTGACATAAGCTTCTAAATGTTGTGCATAAAATGCCAGGACAGTTTAAACCCCCCCCCAAATGACCCCATTTTGGAAATTAGACACCCCAAGCTATTTGCTGAGAGGCATGTCGAGTACATGGAATATTTTATATTGTGATACAAGTTGCGGGAAAGAGACACATTTTTTTTTTTTTTGCAAAAAGTTGTCACTAAATGATATATTGCTCAAACATGCCATGGGAATATGTGAAATTACACCCCAAAATACATTCTGCTGCTTCTCCTGAGTATGGGGATACCACATGTGTGAGACTTTTTGGGAGCATAGCCGCGTACGGGACCCCGAAATCCAAGCACCGCCTTCAGGCTTTCTAAGGGCGTAAATTTTTGGTTTCACTCTTCACTGCCTATCACAGTTTCGGAGGCCATGGAATGCCCAGGTGGCACAAAACTCCCCCAACTGACCCCATTTTGGAAAGTAGACACCCCAAGCTATTTGCTGAGAGGTATAGTGAGTATTTTGCAGAACAAGGTTTTGAAAATTGAAAAAAGAAAAAAAAATGTTTTTTCTTGTCTTTCTTCATTTTCAAAAACAAATGAGAGCTGCAAAATACTCACTATGCCTCTCAGCAAATAGCTTGGGGTATCTACTTTCCAAAATGGGGTCATTTGGGGGGGTTTTGTGTCACCTGGGCATTCCATGGCCTCCGAAATTGTGATAGGCAGTGAAGAGTGAAATCAAAAATTTACACCCTTAGAAATCCTGAAGGCGGTGATTGATTTTTGGGGCCCTGTACGCGGCTAGGCTCCCAAAAAGTCCCACACATGTGGTATCCCCATACTCAGGAGAAGCAGCTAAATGTATTTTGGGGTGCAATTCCACATATGCCCATGGCCTGTGTGAGCAATATATCATTTAGTGACAACTTTGTGCAAAAAAAAAAAAAAAAAAGTGTCACTTTCCCGCAACATGTGTCAAAATATAAAATATTCCATGGACTCAACATGCCTCTCAGCAAATAGCTTGGAGTGTCTACTTTCCAAAATGGGGTCATTGGGGGGGTTTTGTGCCATCTGGGCATTTTATGGCCTTCAAAACTGTGATAGGTAGTAAGGAGTGAAATCAAAAATTTACGCCCTTAGAAATCCTGAAGGCGGTGATTGGTTTTCGGGACCCCGTACGCGGCTAGGCTACCAAAAAGTCCCACACATGTGGTATCCCCGTACTCAAGAGAAGCAGCTGAATGTATTTTGGGGTGCAATTCCACATAGGCCCATGGCCTGTGTGAGCAATATATCATTTAGTGACAACTTTTTGTAAATTTTTTTTTTTTTTTGTCATTATTCAATCACTTGGGACAAAAAAAATAAATATTCAATGGGTTCAACATGCCTCTCAGCAATTTCCTTGGGGTGTCTACTTTCCAAAATGGGGTCATTGGGGGGGGGGGTTGTACTGCCCTGCCATTTTAGCACCTCAAGAAATGACATAGGCAGTCATAAACTAAAAGCTGTGTAAATTCCAGAAAATGTACCCTAGTTTGTAGACGCTATAACTTTTGTGCAAACCAATAAATATACGCTTATTGACTTCTTTTTACCAAAGACATGTGGCCGAATACATTTTGGCCTAAATGTATGACTAAAATTGAGTTTATTGGATTTTTTTTTTATAACAAAAAGTAGAAAATATCATTTTTTTTCAAATTTTCGGTCTTTTTCCGTTTATAGCGCAAAAAATAAAAACCGCAGAGGTGATCAAATACCATCAAAAGAAAGCTCTATTTGTGGGAAGAAAAGGACGCAAATTTCGTTTGGGTACAGCATTGCATGACCGCGCAGTTAGCAGTTAAAGTGACACAGTGCCAAATTGGAAAAAGGCCTCTGGTCCTTAGGCAGCATAATGGTCCGGGGCTAAAGTGGTTAAAGCGACGCAGTGCCGAATCGCAAAAAGTGCTCTGGTCTTTGGCCAGCAAAATGGGCCGGGGCTTATGTGGTTAAGCAACAGACAGGATGGATTATTAAAAGACAGAAGTTGTCAAAAAAACCTGATTTCTTTTTATGAGGAGGTAAGTAAAACCTTGGACAGAGGGGTGGCTGTGGACGTCGTAAACTTGGATTTTTCAAAAGCGTTTGACACAGTTCCCCACACACGACTAATGTGTAAGGTAGAGCTGCACGATTAATCGTCAAAAATCGGTATTGCGATTTTTTTCCCTGTTGCAATCTTGATAAGTGTTTCACAATTCTTGCTATGCAAAGAATTCTCTCTGCTCTTCTGAAGCCACAGCCCTCAAAAGAAAGGAAGAAAAAAACGGGCAGTCTGCCAAGAATCAAAACATTCTTTAGCAGTTGAACTAAGTGTAAACATTGTAACAATTTTTCAATGGAATAGACTTTGTGTGTAAATTATTTAAGTTTAACCACCTAAACACTAAACCTGACATTTGTTGGTTTCAAGTTAAAATCATTTTTTTTGCTAGAAAATTACTTAGAACCCCCAAACATTATATATATATTTTTGGTAGAGACCCTAGAGAATAAAATGGTGGTTGTTGCAATATTTTTTTTGTCACACTGTATTTGCGCAGTGGTCTTTCAAATGCATTTTTTTTGGAAACAATTACTTTAATGAATTAAAAAAAAAAAAAAAAAAAAAACTGACCAGTAAAGTTAGCCCAATTTTTTTTTATAATGTGAAATATTTTACGTCGTGAGAACCGTGAGAGAATCGTGATCTTTTTATTCTAAGCAAAAAAATCGTGATTCTCATTTTGGTCAGAATCGTGCAGCTCTAGTGTAAGGTAAAGTCTACAGGCTTGGAAAGATCAATTTGTAAATGGATAGAAAACTGGCTAATAAAACAAATTCAGAGAGTAGTGGTTAATGATTCTTTCTTTGAATGGTCTAAGGTTATCAGTGGTGTGCCCCAAGTTCCAGTGTTGGGACCCTTACTTTTTAATATCTTTATAAATGATATAGGGTCTGGGATTAAAAGTACAATTTCTGTCTTTGCAGACGACACCAAGCTATGCAGAGGAATAACATCCTTACAGATTGTCTCCAATTTACAAGCTGACCTCAATGCACTGTCTAATTGGGCAACTAAGTGGCAAATGAGGTTTAATGTTGATAAATGTAAAGTTATGCATTTGGGGGCTAAGAATATGCATACATCATACATACTAGGGGGAGTAAAACTGGGGGAATCCATAGTGGAGAAGGATCTGGGGGTTTTGGTAGATCATAAGATCAATAATAGCATGCAATGCCAAACTGTGGTTTCCAAAGCGAGCAAAGTCCTTTCTTGTATTAAGAGAGGTATGGACTCCAGAGGGAGAGATATCATTTTGCCCCTATACAAATCATTAATAATACCTCATCTGGAATATGCCGTTCAGTTTTGGGCACCAGTTCTCAGAAAGGATATTGGGGAACTCGAGAAAGTGCAGAGAAGGGCAACCAAACTGATAAGAGGCATGGAGGAGCTCAGCTATCAGGAAAGATTAGAGGAACAGAATTTATTCTCTCTTGAGAAGATGAGATTAAGGGGGGATATGATCAACATGTACAAATACATAAGTGGTTCATATAGTGAACTTGGTGTTGAGTTATTCACTTTAAGGTCATCACAGAGGACAAGGGGGCACTCCACGTCTAGAGGAAAAAAGATGTAATCTCCGGAAAAACGGAAATATTTCTTCACAGTAATGCCCCGTACACACGGTCGGATTTTCCGATGGAAAATGTCCGATCGGAGCGTGTTGTCGGAAATTCCGACCGTGTGTGGGCTCCATCGGACATTTTCCATCGGATTTTCCGACACACAAAGTTGGACAGCAGGAGATAAAATTTTCCGACAACAAAATCCGTTGTCGGAAATTCCGATCGTTTGTACACAAATCCGACGGACAAAGTGCCACGCATGCTCAGAATAAATAAAGAGATGAAAGCTATTGGCCACTGCCCCATTTATAGTCCCGACGTACGTGTTTTACGTCACCGCGTTTAGAACGATCGGATTTTCCGACAACTTTGTGTGACCGTGTGTATGCAAGACAAGTTTGAGCCAACATCCGACGGAAAAAATCCTAGGATTTTGTTGTCGGAATGTCCGAACAAAGTCCGACCGTGTGTACAGGGCATTAGAGCTGTGAAAATGTGGAATAGATTCCCTCCAGAGGTGGTTCTGTCCAGCTCAGTAGATTGCTTTAAAAAAGGCCTGGATTCTTTCCTAATTGTACATAATATAACTGGGTACTGACATTTATAGGTAAAGTCGATCCAGGGAAAATTTTTTCCCCTGCTGTAGCAAATTGGAGCATGCTTTGCTGGTTTTTTTCGCCTTCCTCTGGATCAACTGTGTGTATGTGGGATTGTATTTTTTATTCTTTTGGTTGAACTAGATAGTCTTTTTTCAACCTGAGTAACTATGTAACCCAGGGTGTTCACCAAGGCGATGACAGAGGCTTTAGAACCCCTGAGACTGAAAGGGATCGTGATTATTCCCTACTTAGATGACCTACTGCTGTTTGTGGAGTCCAAAAGCCCATTTTTGACCAATCTACAAGAAAAGCAAGGTCACCTCAGCAAGCTGGGTTGGCTTTTGAATTAGGAGAAATCGAATATGGTCCCAGCTCAAAGAGTGAAATTTCTGGGATATGATATACAGTAGATTTAGTACAGCAAAAGATTTTCCTTCCAGAGTAGAAAATAGAGACGATTCAGTCAGCCCTGAAGTTAGTACAATCCAATCTTTCAGTGTCAGTTCGAGTGGCTATGTCAGCTCTGGGGCTACTCACTGCTTCAATCCCAGCAGTTCATTGGGCCAGGCTCCATGCTCGCCCCCTCCTGTCAGAGATTCACCAGAGGTGGTCTCATCAGGAAGCGCTGGAGAAGTAGATCAGGATTGCATCAAGGGCAAGGAGATCCTTATCCAGTCAATTTGTAATTTGCGGAGTAGGAACCTCTGATCCCTCTGGGCGGGTGTCATACGATGTCCTCCCGGTCACACTGCTCCTACGTGCCCCTGGGGGTGGGCAGTACTGCGATTGCTGATGACGTGTCCCTTGGACACAAGCCCATTCCCGATCAGGGTAAAGAGCCAATAAAAATGTCTCTTTACCAATCACAGCCGATCATAAATGTAAACAAACCATGGTAACTGGCTGTTCCTGGGTTCTCCTCCTCACACACTGATTCAGTGTGAGGAGGAGATCCTGGGAACATGGAGTTACAACTTATAGTTTCCAATACTGTGCCCAGATTGCCTCAGTAAACAAAGAGGACCTGTCTGTGAGCCCATAAGTGTACCTGTCTGTGAGAGTACCCGAGTGCCGTCAGAGTACCCGAGTACCAGTCCCTAGCCCATCAGAGTACCCAAGTACCTATTTGCAGCCCATCAGAATACCCAAGTACCTGTCTCTAGTTCATCAGAGTACCTATCTGCAGCCCATCAGAGTAACAGAGTACCTATCTGCAGCCCATCAAAGTAACTGAGTACTTATCTGCAGCCCATCAGAGTACCTGAGTACCGATCTCCAGCCCATCAGATTACCTGAGTACTTGTCTGCAGCCCATCAAAGTACCTGTTTCCAGCCCATCTCAGTACCTGCCCTGAAGCCCATCAGTGTCAACCATCATACAGCCACCATATCCAAAAAATGTTTTACTACTGAGGAAGCATATCATATCCTTAGTCTGATGGATGAGAGCAGTAGGAAATTCTCACCATCTGATTCCGATTCGGAATACGAGCCTGTCAAAAGCAGTGGATCTGTGACCGAATCGAAGGAGGAAGCAGTCCATTCTAAAAGAAGATGCTCTGAAGAACAGGCAGCCACCAGCAGTGCCATACACCCCAATGGCCAATCGGCAAACGCCAATGACACTAGACCCCAGGAAGAAAGGCTCAGTACCAGCACTGGAATTTCAGGCCAGACCCAAAGAATTAGGGCCCAAATCCATCTTCCAGATGCCTTAGAAAACCCATCATGGCTGCCTTCTAGCTCAGGGTTAGCTACAATCCCTCCTTTCACAGCACCATCAGGTGTGCAGGCCAACATTGACAATTTTTCCGAAAAAGCTTCTTTAAATTTATTTTTTCCTGACGAGTTACTTCAGTGCATCATGGACCAAACTAATCTATTTGCCCGACAATACATTGATATCAACCCCAACTCATGATATGCCATCTTTTCAAATAGAAATGTTTAACAGTGGAGAAGTTTTGATTGTTTTTGGGCCTTACAATCAACATGGGGCTTACAAAAATAACGATTTGCATGCTCCCATCCATCACATGCCAATTTTTTAAGCTGTCATGTCCAGGTCCCGCTATGACACGATCATGCATTTTAGCGATAAATCACAGTGCCCTCCCCGAGATCACCCCAACTTTTATAAACTATACAAAATCCACCCCCTGATTGATTTTTTTTTGTGTAAGACGTTTGCTGAACTTTATGTTCCTGGCCAGAACATCTGTGTGGACGAATCCCTGGTCCATTTCACAGGCTGGCTGGGATTCACGGAGTACATTCCCAGTAAGAGGGTCAGGTACAGATTGAAGCTCAACAAGCTCTGTGAAAGCACCACTGGATATGTGCATGCCTTCTGCGTGTATGATAGTAGAGACTCCCAGCTCCAGCCCCCTGAGTGCCCACGTACATCGGAACAAGCGGAAAAATTGTCTGGGAGCTGGCATTCTCACTGTTCCAAAAGGGGTATCATATTTACATGAACAATTATTATACCAGTTTGCCCCCTTTCCGCCATCTTTACCATAAGAAAACTTTGGCCTTCAGTACAGCAAGAACAAACAGGAAGGGCTTCCCACAGTGTCTAGTCACCACAAGGCTACAAAGGGGGGAATCAGCAAGTCTGAGAAACAAGGAGGTGTTGGACATGAAGTGAAGGGATAGGAGAGATGTGTACATCATGTCCACCATCCACGATAACATCTCGGTGGAACTTCACAGAAGTCTGGGTGTATCCTACGATTACAATCAGTTCATGGAGGGGGGTGGATTTAAATGATCAAATGCTCTATTTATCAACATGAAAGTCCCTCTTCTGGTATAAAAAAAGACGTATTTTTTTTTTTTACATTTGGCCATTTTTAACACATGCCTGCTATCAAAAGTCAATGGAAAGGCCCAACACTTTCCTCAAATTTATTAATAAAATCGTCACTGCCCTGATCTACCATTGAGGATCCCCCCCAGAAATCATTCGCTCCAATTGTGTCAGCAGACTGCATTTCCCTGAGAATATTCCACCATCAGAAACCGGAAGATGCCAAAAATAATGTGTGCGGTAAAAGAGGAGTTAGGAAAGACTCCGGTTTTCATTGTCTCCAATGTCCCTCCCAACCAGGCCTATGCATCGGAGAATGCTTCAGACATTATCATACTTCCCTAAAACATTAGCCCATATTTCTAACAGACTGCCATTTCCTCATTTTCAATATCTGTGCTGATTATTTCCCTGCTGCCTCAACCAGTCATACCACTACCTTCCATGTGAACTGACCCTTGTCTGTTGACTATGCCTTTGCCTGCCGTCTACATTGTTTATCCACCACGTTACTGTCTTTCACCTGAACTGACCCTGGACTATTTGTCGACTATGCCTCAGCCTGCAGTCTGGATAATCAACAACATTTCTGCCCTTTACCTGCACTGACCTCGGCCTGGTAATTCACTGTGTTTTTTGCCTGCTACTTGGACTGATCTTTCACCCTGCTGCTGTAGTAGTGGGATTCAAGATAACACAGGGGTCTCCCATAAGTAAGGGGCTTCAGAATAGTGTTCTGAGTTGACAAAAACAGTTTTTGGTTTTCTCTGGATTTTGTAATTCCCAGAGCAGGGTCTGTAGACCGGAGGTTTCAAAGCGATTTCGGTGGGAAAATCCTCTACCCCTGTCCCGATTCTTTCCTGATGGAGGCGCTAAGCTTGATGGTCTTGTCTGCTGCCTTGACCAATACTTTAGCTGTGGTAACCATATCTCTTCCTGCATTGACCCAGGACTTTTTATGAACCATGATCCTGTTGCCTTGACCAATACTTTGGCTGTACTGACCATATCTCTGCCTGCTGCCTGTACTGACTATGGACAGTATTCCTGCCTACTGCATGGACGATCCTTTTGCTACTGCTGACCACATCCCTGCCTGCTACCTGGACCAATGCTTTGGCAGTGCTGACAATATCTCTGCCTGTACTGACTATGAACAGTATTCCTGCCTGCTGCCTGTACAATTCTTTTTGTTGTCGCTGACCACGCCCCTGTCTGCTGCCTGGACCAATGCTCTCCTCTGTGGACCACTGCACTGCTAAAACCACAGGTACTATTGGAAGGGTTGGTACTGGACTTTATAGGCACTGAGATACACAGTTAAAAATACAAATATATTATTACAGGTTGATTAAAAAAGAACAACTAGACAAACACTGTTAAAAAGCTTTGCAAAGTAGGAATTGCCTATATGCTATTACAATACACAACCCATACACCAAGAAATATAGTCTGAGCTACTGCACACTGTGATCAATCCATACCAAGCCTGATAGGACAATACATATTACCTCAACAAGGACTTCTCTGCGATCGTTCAGAACTATATTTCATGGTGTATGGATAGTGTATTATAATAGCATATAAGCAATTCCTACTTTGCAAAGCTTTTTAACAGTGTTTGTCTGGTTGTTCTTTTTTACTCAATCTGTAATAAAATATTTGTATTTTTAACTTTGTGTATCTCAGTGCCTATAAAGTCCAGTATTAACCCTTCCAATAGTATCTCTAATCAATGTGACGTGGCAAATATACATTATCCTGGTATCCACAGTACCACTCTGTGGTGATACTCTAAAATAATTTACTTCAATCTAAAACCATAGGTAATCTTCTATTTACCCTTTGCTCAGCAGAATGTATTTTGGTGTGTAATTGGTATGTACATGCTATGTGTTAGAAATATGAAGGGCTTTTAAAAATGTGATTGTTTGTGTGTAATATAGGCCCCTAGAGCAACTCTTTGGATGTTGGGCCTCTCTATGTGGCTAGGCTGTGAAAAAGTCTCACACATGTGCTATCGCCATGCTCAGGAGGAACATGTTTTTCTCGCTATGTCCATGCTGTGTTTTAGAAATATCTTACAAATTGACAACTTAGTGTAAAAAAATTGGTTTTCCAAAAACTTGTGGAAAAAAATGACATGTTCAAAAGACTCATCATGCCTTATAGGATATACGTTGCGGTGTTTGCATTCCAAAATGGGTTAATTTTGTGGGCGTTTCCATTGTCCTGGTGCTCTAAGGCCTTCAAAGGTGTTATAGGTAGTCAGGAAATTAGATGTGTTATTTATGCTCCTAGAACGCCTGAACGTGCTACTTGGATGTTGGGCCTCTGTATGTGGCCAGGCTGTGTAAAAGTCTCACACATGTAGTATCGCCATACTTAGGAGGAATAGCAGAATGTATTTTGGGGTGTCATTTTTGCTATGTACATGCTATGTGTTAGAAATATCTTATATTTTTCATTTATATAATATATAATAATTTTTCATTTTTCTTTCCACATTTTCCAAAAACTTGTAAAAAAAATGACATGTTTAAAAGATTCATAATGCCTCATAGAATGTATGTTGGGGTGTTTGCTTCTCAAAATTGGGTTATTTTGTGGGCGTTTCCATCGTTTCCATACACGCTGGATCGTCGGCTACACGTGTGTGAGCAGGCTTTCCTGGGACCAAACCCGAACCTAAGCAGCATTACAGACGGCTGATTCACCTTCCAGCTGATCCCTCTCTACCCCCTCCTTCCACTGCGGGCGAACAGTTTGAGAGTGTACAGCTCCTCGTTGCTCAGTGGATTGCCGGAGAGTATGTAAGCCACCCCCTCTTTTCTCATTTTTTCTGCAAGTGATTAAGACTGTATTTTTACCACTTGTCATTATTCATCACTATTTGTCAGTTTTTTTGAATAAACTTATTCATTTTTTTTTATAACTTTTTATGAACTGTGGACTGCCTGTCTAAACCTTTGAGCGCTGGTAATTGTTGTTTTTTACTGCCAGATCCATTTCTACCAGTCATGTTTTTTTTCCAGCGGCACGGGATACAGACCCTTATCTACTGATTTCATCTCCTATATTTTTGACTGTTCCCACTACTTTAGCGCTAGTGTATTGTTATGTGTGTGTTTCTGCTTTGCAAAATGGGGTCATTGCACTGTCCTGGTGCAGTGCTCTAGGCCCTTCAAAAACGTGATAGGTAGTCAGGAAATTAGATGTGTAATTTATCTCCCAAGAACAGCTGGGGGTGCTACTTGGATGTTGAGCCTATGTATGTGGCCAGGCTGTGAAAAAGTCAAACACGTGGTATCGCCATACTCAGGATGAGTAGCAAAATGTATTTTGGGGTGTAGTTGCAAGTATGCATATGCCATGTGTGAAAAATAACTTGCTAATATGACAATTTTGGGTAAAAAAAAAGAAAAATATGTATTTCTTAATTTTCCCAAGAATTGTGGGAAAAAATACAACTTCAAAAAACTCACCATGCCTCTTATGCCCCATACACACGGTTGGATTATCCAACGGAAAATGTGTGATAGGACCTTGTTGTCAGAAATTCCGACCGTGTGTAGGCTCCATCACACATTTTCCATCGGATTTTCCGACACACAAAGTTTGGATATAAAATTTTCTGACAACAAAATCCATTGTCGGAAATTCCGATTGTGTGTACACAAATCCGACGGACAAAGTGCCACGCATGGTCAGAATAAATAAAGAGATGAAAGCTATTGGCCACTGCCCTGTTTATAGTCCCGACGTACATGTTTTACGTCACCGCGTTCAGAATGATCGGATTTTCCGACAACTTTGTGTGACCATGTGTATTCAAGACAAGTTTGAGCCAACATCCGTCAGAAAAAATCCTAGGATTTTGTTGTCGGAATGTCCGAACAAAGTCCGACCATGTGTATGGGGTATTACTTAATAACTTGGACTGTCTACTTTCCAAAAAGCGGTCATTTGGGGGGGAATTTGTACTGTCCTAAAACTTCAGTGCATTAGGAAATGAGATAGACAGTCAGTACATTAGGTGTGATCACTTTTCAGTGATTGGTACTTGTGACGGGAGGGCCCATGGAACTCAGAATCCCTTGGAAAGTAGGGGATGCCCTTGTTTCAGCTCCCCATACACCTCCTATGTCTAAGTCACCCTGTGCTATCCTGGCACAGGGTGAGTCAGAAAATATATCTTGGACTACTTAAAATGGGACAGTAATATTTGTCCACAATATCTCCCAGGATGTATGTAGAGACTATTATTGGTTTGTTTGATTCTGAACTCAACATGTTAATTGTGTGAGCTGATCACATTGGCCTCCAGGTTTGGCTAGGAGAAGAAACAGTCTACCCCTACTATAGTTTGTTGATGACTAGGCTGAGGAGGGGGGAGATTGTTGTTTGTATTGTTAATTGTAATTAGCGCCTGCTATTGTGTTTATACTACTGTGTAAAGCTCGGTGACCACAAGTCTGTGTCCTACAGGTCATGTCTGAGTCATCTGGTCTGGGTAAATGATTTAGTAAACTAGCTCATGTTAATTAGGTTAATTAGGTTACAGGTGTATTGTTAGAGTAATATGAGCAGGAGGGGGGAACCACATCTTCTACTGTATATAAGACTGTATTCTGGTTCTAATAAAAATATAGTCCATGTTAGCAGTGAAACTAGTGTCGCCTTGTTTTGTGCTTATTAGCGGTTGGAATATCGGATATCTGAGTCCAGACTGGGAGGAAGTGGTATACTGACGGAAACGCTCAAGCGGAGTGTGGGACGTTCCGTCACAGTACTAAAGCTTGTAGACTCTGTAACTTTCACACAGACTAATATAAACTAATTTGTTTTTTGTTTTGTTTTTTTACCAAAAATATGTAGCAGTATAAATTTTGGCCCAAATTTATGAAGAAAAATTACTTATTTGCAAAATTTTATAATAGAAACTAAGAAAAAGGTTTGTTTATTTTCTAAATTTTAGCTCTTTTTTCGCTTATGTCACAAAAGAATAAAAAACCCAGTGGTGATTAAATACCACCAAAAGAATGCTCTATTTGTGTGAAAAAAATTATACAAATTTTGTTAGGGTACAGTGTAGCATAACTGAAAGGTGAAAATTGAGGCTGGAAAAATTTGTCAAGGGGTCTCCCTTGGCCTTTTCCCACAACAAAACATCTAACAATGGACACAAGTGCGTGTGGGTGGGGAGCCCATCTTGAGGAACAAACTACACTGGGTTCTTGGTTAAAAAGAGAAGCCAGAAATTCCTCCAATTGGGGATAGAGAATTGAATGCAATACACTTGAGCCTTCTGTGCTTCCATCAGTCTTTAAAAAACCAGCACATTCAGATCCTGTCAGACAATGTAACAGCAGTCATGTATCTGTCGAAGCAGGGAAGCACGAGAAGTAAAACCCTAATGGAGTTAGCTCATCAGATTCTAACCTCGGCTGAAACAAATCTAGCGTCCCTGTCAACAAGCAGGGAGGCACGAGAAGTAAAACCCTAATGGAGCTAGCTCATCAGATTCTAACCTCGTCTGAAACAAATCTAGCGTCTCTGTCAGCAGTACACTTGAAGGGAACACAAAATCTATTGGCTGAGTTTTTAAGCAGAAAAAAGGTGATGGAATCCGAGTGGGCCCTGAATCAGGAAGTCTTCCTGATGATCGCGGAGGCCTGGGATCTGCCTCAAGTAGATCTGTTTACAAGTCAGGAAAATGCAAAGACGCCTGCATTCTTTTCCCTGCACAAAGAAGACCTAGCATTGGGGTTAGACGCATTGGCGTATTGATGGAATTACCTTCTGTCCTATGCGCTTCCCCCATTCCAGTTAATCCTGCTAATCCTGGGGAGTTTTGGGAGGAATCTACGGACCTAATCTCGGTTGCTCCTTTTTGGCCAAAAAGGCTGTGGTTTTCGATGCTCCTGAATCTGTCATCAAAACCTGCTTGGAGATTGCTCATCAGAAAGGATCTTCTTTTGCAGGGTCCTCTGTGTTACCTGAATCTGGCACACTTTAATCTGACAGCATGGTTTCTGAAGAAGACCTGCTAAGACACAGTAGTTTGTCAGACAAACTCATCAACAGACTCCTAACAAGCAGCAAGAAGGTGACCAGGGCAATATACTTCAAAGTATGTAAGTGCTATAATTCATGGTGTTCTGCCAAGAATTTTGAGTCAAAAAGTTTTAGGATTTCTTCATGAGGGAAAAGAGAAGGGTCTAGCAGCAAGCACTCTCAAGGCGCAGGTTGCGGACCTATCAGTCTTCCTAGAGGGAACCCTATCTCAGGAACCTTTAATTGGTAGATTTTTTAAGGCACAGGCCAGGATCAGACCAGTGCCTTGCAAGTTTTTTCCCATATAAGACTTATCAACTGTTTTGCAGGGGCTCACGAAGGTTCCATTCGAAACGCTAGAGGATACTTCTTCAAGTTTGCTGACTCTAAGAACAATTATTTTGATTGCTGTGACCTCGGCCCGAAGGATTAGTGAAATCCATGCCCTGTCAATTTTGGAACCTTACTTCGAGTAATCCTCAGGACGGATCCAGGGTTTCTCCCAAAGGTCTCTTCTTCATTTTACAGCACACAGAAAATAATTTTACTTACCTTTTCCCCAGCTCCTTCTAGCCCACTTTCCACACATTGGATGTCAGGAGGTGTCTTTAGCAGTACCTGGAGGTAATGAAGGACTTCAGAAAATCAACCTCTTTGTTCATCCTCTCTTCAGGACCTCGCAAAGGGTATAGAGCTTCCAAAAGCAACTTGGGGATGTGGCTAAAGCAGGCTATTAAGGAAGCCTACATAGCAATGGACAAAGAACCTCTGGAGCGGATAGTGCTCCATTCTATGAGAGCGGTGGCAGTGTCCTGGGCAGAGAGGGATGGTGTAACACCAAAGCAGATTTCTAATGCCCCGTACACACGATCGGACATTGATCGGACATTCCGACAACAAAATCCATGGATTTTTTCCAACGGATGTTGTCTCAAACTTGTCTTGCATACACACGGTCGCACAAAGTTGTCTGAATTTGAGATCGCCAAGAACGCGGTGACGTGCACCACGTATGACGAGACTAGAAAAGGGCAGTTCTGAACCAAGCGCGGCACCCTTTAGGCTCCTTTTGCTAATCTCATGTTAGTAAAAGTTTGATGAGAGACGATTCGTGCTTTTTCAGACTCGTGGTTTTCAGTTTTCTGCTGCTCAGTTTGTGCTTGTGGGTTTGTATCTGCTCTTCAGTGCATGCAGTCAGTTCGTATTGGATTATTCAGTGCGTTCTTGTCCGCTCGTTGCTGTTTTTCAGGTCGTTCTTCACAGACCTTGCTGTTCTTCAGTGCGTTCTGTTACTTCGTTCTGAGCAGCCGACTGTTTTCTAGCAATGTTGCGTATACGTATTCTTCGTAGAGTTCATGCTGTGTGGGGGCTTGGTGTTGGGGTCCTTACCTTGACACAAGTCCAGTCCATGAACAGGGTGGGGAGGAGTTCATGGACCAAGAATTGGTTGCTCCAGCGTGACCAGTTCTGTCATATGCCTTTGCTCCGTGAGATTCGTGAGAATAATCCTGATGATTTCAGGAACTTTCTCCGGATGACGGACCCCGTATTTCACCGTTTGTTGGCTTTGCTGACCCCCTATATCAGCAGGCAGGATACCTGCATGAGGCAAGCCATCACTCCGGAGCAGAGGTTAGTCGCCACCCTGCGGTACTTGGCGACGAGGAGAAGCCTGCAGGACCTCAAGTTCTCGACAGGCATCTCCCCCCAGGCTCTGGGGATCATTATCCCAGAGACCTGTTCTGCCATCATACAGGTCCTGCAGAAGGAGTATATTAAGGTAATATTTATCCTTTAACACAACATTTTATTGTATATGATGTTTGTTAATATATTGTATTTCTTTCCTCATTGCCTAATTACCATGATTGTAATATGCTGTGAATGTCCCCTTTGTCCTCATGCATGCTGGATTTTTATGTAATTTTTTTTTTTGTCCTTCATACATATTTGCCTTCACTTACCTCCCCAGCATGGTCTCCTGGCCCTATATTCACCTCATGTAGTCACTTAACAATGTATTTTGTCAGCTCCATAGTAGTGCTTTACCCTAAATACCCCCTAAAATGTGTAAAAATGTGATTTGTGCTTTAAATTCTGGCAGAGTGCCCGAGGCTTTTTTTTTTTTTGGGTCCCTAAATCATTTGGAACCCTCCCTCCCCCAACTGCTAAGTCAGCTGATACCAATTCTTTATCTATCCTCAATCATCTATCTGCTGCCAAACCCATACACACTATACCCACCTCTTTTGTGGTCAGATGTATGGATGAATTCCCCAAAGCATGTAGTGCAAGGGCCTGCCTGTATACTTTCAAATGGTACTGTTTAAAGTTTTTGAATACTATTATTATCTTGATAGGTAATAGCAGAATGTCCAAATGTGCTAAAATGTGTACAATGTGTATTTATATCTTTGTATTATGACACTTCTTACCTGTACAGTGGGCTGTCAATAGTGTAAGTAAGGAGGGGCTGGCCAAAGTAAGACACATTATTTAGGCATTCGTCTCTCAATGAAATGGAGAGGGTTACCTGTCCAAAAGATCCCCCTCCCTAAAATGTTAGAAATGGCCCATGAGAGGGGGGAGGGGAAATCTGATAGGTGGACCTTATACCTTGGTCTTTCAAAACTCCCTAAAATAAACGTTATACTGATGTTGAGCAAGAATGTTTGTGTCTAATCTGCTTTCCCTGTTTAGGTGCAAAATGATTAATTTTTTTTCTTGTTTTACTCCTTCCAACCCACAGGAATGGCAGACTGTGGCCTCCCACTTTGCCCAGCAGTGGGACTTTCCTAACTGCGGAGGGGCAATTGATGGGAAACACGTCCACATCGTCCCACCAGCCAACTCAGGGTCATACTATTACAACTACAAGGGATTCAATAGTATTGTGTTGTTGCTGGTGGTGTCGGCTACTTATGAGTTCATGTATGTGGACGTGGGGAAGAATGGCCGGATGTCCGATGTTGGATTCATCGCCCAGACGGAGTTTTACAGGCATCTCCAGAATGTCAGCATGGACTTGCCACCTCCAGAAGACAATGTGGAAGGACTCCCATTCGTCTTCGTTGCAGATAAAGCTTTTGCGCTGGGGGACCATCTTATGCGGCCATTCCCTATGAGGACCCTCACCCCGGACCAGAGGGTTTTTAATTACCGGCTGGCCAGAGCCAGAAGAGTGGTGGAGAACACATTTGGAATCATGGCCAGCCGGTTCCGCCTATTTCTTACACCCATACACATGGCGGAGTACAAACTGAATCATATCATCCTGGCGTGCTGTGTTCTACACAACTTTTTAAGGCAAAATTCTGCCAACTATGCTGCCTCAGTGGGGCCTCAGGCCAGAATTCATAATGAACCAACCCTGACGGCGCTTGAAAGTGGCCATCCTGGCTTGCCCCCCTGAGTGCCCGTGAGGTCATCTTAGATACCTTGATTACTTTGCGGGTAGGGGGGCCATCAATATGCCAGACAATGTCTGAAACATTTTTCAAATAAAAAAAATCATTTTAACTACTAAAATCTTTGGTGACATTTGCTGCTTGTGTTTCTTTTACCTGACCCTGACAGAAATGTGGTGAGTCCTGAAAATGGCGTGATTGTGTAACATTACAAAGCACTGTTGGGTGTTATTTACTAAAGGCAAAGACACTTTGCACTACACGTGCACTTGAAACTGCACTTGTAGTGCAAAGTGGATTTTCCCTTAGGAAATAACCCCCATTGTCACAGAAAACACCAATTTGAGCACAACAAAAGTTTTGGAGCGTTAAAACAATAATCCACACATTCTTGATTATCAATCTTTTTAATACCAGCACAATCACATGTGCATTTTATAAAAGGTTTTTTTAAAACAAACCAACATGTTTGTTGTATAACAATTTTTTGGGTCACATTAATAAAAGTAGAAATGTTCATTTAAGGTAAAACAGGCATTTTTAAAACCAACAAGAAAGACACAAATCTTGAACTTACAAAGTTCAACTTTTAAAGAAATTGAAGGCAATATCAGACATGAGTATTTATAAACTGTGTTTGATATTGCATTCAGATGGGGTGAAGTCACCCCTGGAAAAGCCAAATTTTGAAGATGCACACAAATTGCCGAATGTCAACATGTGCTACCTGCCATCACGGAGGATCAAGGGACGTGTTTGAGGGTGCAACCCCTTCCTCCCATCTACTTTACTATTGAGGAAAGGGTTGCACCCCCAAAACGCATTCATTGATCTCCCGTGATGGCAGATAGCACATGTTGACACACTGTGTGCATCTTCAAAATTTGGATTTTCTCGAATATGTCAAAAAATCTTAGAAATTTTTAGATCCCAAAAAGCACAAAAAAGGGAAGTGATTTGGAGGGGTTTTAAACTCTCCCTAAAACATCAATGATGTTCTTCATTTTTTTTAACATCATTGATGTTTTTCTGGATGTTTTCCAAGTCCCTATTACACCCCATGATCTGTGCACTTTCAGAGGTGAAATAACCTGGATCCACAACATCACGATCACCTAAAAAGATAGAAACAAAAACACACCATGTATTATAAATATGCCGGCATCCATCTCTTACCTGAGCCTGTGGTCGCAGACACTCACCTGTTGTGGTGACAATTTCCACCACATCTCCTTCCTCCTCCTCTTCCTGTTGTCTTTGGTGATCTTCTTCCTGAGGTAGGGGGTCTGTTGTCTCCTCGGATGAGGGGTGTCCTCCGAGTCTTTTATCCCCTATGTAAAAAAAAATAGGTATACTTAGTACACAGATATTTGATGGCAGAAATCGGAATATGAAACATTGCTTGGAAGTGAGGTACAATTGTCTGTTTGGTCAGAGTTCCAAGATGAAGAAATATTTTTTTCCTTTGTCAAGCTTGAATACTTACCTGTTTTGTGCAAGCTTCACAGATGGAGTCACCCCTATAGTATCCACTGGAGCACCTGTGTTGGGCCCCCTAATAAAAAGGGTGTTCTGGTGTCCCACACTAGTGCTCCAGCATCCAGATGTGTGCTGCTGAGTGTCCTCTCCTTGCACAGAATCTAGTTTGCATTTCATTCTAGTTACAAACCCATCTACACAATCAAATTATTTTAAGAGACGTAGGCCACAAAAAATGTATTCAAATGCATATGGCCAAAACAATGGTGTTTTCTAGGCCTGAACGAACAATGTTTCATACGAACAAATAATGTGTCCATGAACATGAAAGTTGCCATTTTAAACTGTACAACAGATAAGAAAAGCACATGGAGCAGCACAAACGTACTAAAAAAAAAGAATAGGAACACAGCACAACTACTTACTTTTTTGCAGCACTCTCCTGATCCTTCTGTACTGCTCGTGCTCCCTTAATTTGACCACTTTCGTCATTATCTTGGCCTTTCTGACATTTTAGTTGGGGTAAGGTCCATACTTCCCATCATAGTTGGTCCTTTTCAGTATGTCGACCATCTCCAACATCTCCCCAAAGGACATATTTGAGGCCTTAAATTGTCTCCTTCTGGATCGGGACGTTTCAGGCTCCGGGCTTTACTCCTCCTCGTTGCTTTAATTAGCACGCACCTGCTCTGTCTCCGCCATGTGCTCTTCCCCCACTGCGCCGAACGAGAAGGGGCAGGGAATAGACTAGAAAGAACGTCAGGGGCGGGCGGAGTTTCACGCATGCGCAGTGTATATAAAGTGTAACACACGTGCGTAGTACGTACGATCTGTGAGCGGAGGAAGGAGTATCGGAGGCGCCGATCGTGATAACGAAGGTAAGATCTAAACTTGGGCCTGTACTGCTTCTAGATTGAGGCCTATATTGTAATAAGATTAGGAGCGTTTCGCCCGACATTAGGGTTTGTCTTGTGTCTTGCAGATTAAATGGATGGCTCAATGACCACAACCTCCTCCCCCTGTTCATAGACAAATACAGGGAGCTGCCCTGTCTGTGGCAGATCAAACACCCGCATTATAATCATAAACAAAAGAGGCAGGCAGCGCTGGAGAAACTGCTGGAGTTGGTGAAGCCGGTGGTCCCCACAGCAACCATCCCCTATTTAAAAGCCAAAATTGGTGGCCTGAGGAGCACTTATCTAAGGGAGCACAAGAAGGTCACGGATTCCCAGAGATCAGGAGCTGCAGCAGATGACGTTTATGTCCCCAGGCTGTGGTACTATGAGAGACTGCGATTTCTGTCAGACCAGACTGAAGTCAGGGAATTCCTCTCAACCCTTCCTTCCACTCTTCCTTCCACCCCAGCTGAGGCTTCCGATGTCCAACCTGGGACTTCCAGCCAGGAAGAAGTGGAGGAGCCCAGCTGGAGCCAGGTATAGCATTCTTCTACAGATTTCTGGTCAATAAATAAATGATGTTTACTAGATGTTATTATTGATCACTAATTGCTGATTTAATAAAGTGTTTTACATATCAATAGACAGTAGTGTTCAAAAATAATTGGGACAAGAATGAAAAATGCTGGGCTCAGAATGATAATCTGTTATATTTGTTAACATTCAATTTGCAACAATCATGAGGTGAAAATTGTGTGTGATTGATGAATAAAAAACTCAAACTATGTCCCTTTTTCATACACAGGAAGACCTCAGCCAGGAGGAGACTGCGGAATGTGGTACACAGGAGGAGGCTGTGGAATGTGGCAGCCAGGAGGAAGCGGGGGTTAGTGGCAGCCAGGAGAAGGCCGGGCCCAGTAGGAGCCTGACAAAATCACAGGTTCCTCCCCTCCGCCTTCCAACCAAAAGACCCAGGAAGGGGAGTTACGTGCAGGATTCAGCACTCAGGCTGATTCCGGAGGCTTCTGCGTCCCTCAGAGCCACCCCCACTCCTGAAGAGGCCTTTGCCTGCATGGCTGCCACCAAACTGCAGGGCATGCAGAAGGGCCAACGCCTCCTGTATGAGGACCTTCTTTATAAAGTCTTAACTAAGGGGGTGAGGGGCGAAATCACACACAAAACCCACCTGAGTGAGTTGGACCATCCTCCTCCTCCTCCTGCCACAACTCCACCACCAAAGCCACAGCGTGGAAGGAAGCGTGGAAGGAAGATCAGAGAGTGATGACCCTGGGTTCAGTCTGGTCTGGCAAAAGATGCAGTCTCTTGTATGACCACAGTCTGGGGACACAGATGTCATCTGCTGCTTTCATGATCTCTGGGACTTCTGGACCAGACTGCACTCCCTTAGATATGGACTCCTCAGGCCACCAATTTTGCAGTAAAATAATTGATGTCTGCCCTGGGGGCCAAAGGCTTCGCCAATTTCTGCTGTTTCTCCAGCGTTGCCTCCCTCTTTGTTTGGTTATGAGCCCTTAATAAAGGATTTTTTTTTCAATTATACTCGCCTATGTGTGTTTCCCTTCAAAAAGGACAGTTTGTTTGTGAGGAGGCAGGTACATTTGTAAACTACAATGTGAAATTAACAAGAGACACCAACACCAAGCAACCTCCTTGAGATTAAATAATACAAGATAATAATGGTGTTGTGGTAACTTGACACACAAAGTCATTCATGTGAGATGAGTCAGGTTATGTAGCCCTTATTGTGAGGGGCCTTATTGCTCTGATATGCATGTTTTATAGTGGTTTTTTAAAATATAATGATTCTTTTTTAAATATAATGATTTGGATATATTTTTGTATAATAATATATTTAATCTGGTGGTACTGTTATGTTGTCTTTTATATTTACTCGCATGTGGTACTTTGCTGTTGGATAGGTGAGCGGCGATGCAGTATTTTTTGTGTGTAATTATTGGGAAGCATGTCACTTATAAGTACAAGCACATGTTTCTGGACCTATTCCCTTAATTGTCATCTATTTTCCATCGGGGGGAAGGCAATCCTTCAATTATGGCAATGAGAGCTTGCATATGGAGTAATTCAGTAAGGGGAGGAACTAGCATGGCCTCTCTCCATTTAAGACGTGGGGTGTAGTAAGATGGTGCCGCCTCAGAAGACGTTAATTACGAAACGCGTAAGGCGGAGCCACGCACTCACGTCACTTCCGGTACGCTAACAGGGAGCCTGGAACGCAGTTGGAACGCACGCTGCATACCGGCCCTGGATATTACTGTGTTTACCATAGACTGTAGCTTCTCCTGAGGTTTTTGGGACGCTTGCTTTTACTTTTTATTTGTTTTTTTTTTTTAAATGAAAAAACCTTTGATACTACACTATGGGAGTCCATATCTCTTCCTTATGAGGATCTACCATTGGGATTTCATTGAAGTACCTCTTGGAACTGCATTTGTGAAACGCTGGATTCAATAAAGGAAAGCTTGGGCAGCCTGATCTGGGGAATCGGCTGGAGGAGTCATCAAGGGACAGAACGTCCGGTTATTCCTACATGCTAACTACCCCTGTAGGGGTAATAGGAGCTGGTGAGTGGGGACCCGCAAGGGGGAGCACAAGAGTCACCTGATTACCTGAGCATCTTGTCACTTCGAAATTTCATGCATTTGTCGCAGCAACACTGCTTTTTTTTTATTGATTTTAATTGACTGGATTTTTTGTTTCAATTATACTCGCCTATGTGTGTTTCCCTTCAGAAAGGACAGTTTGTTTGTGAGGAGGCAGGTACATTTGTAAGATACAATGTGAAATTAACAAGAGACACCAACACCAAGCAACCCACAAAACTCACACAAAAATATTCAGGATGTAAAATCAAAAAATAAAAATAATTAACAACAAGATCAGGCTTGAAAACAATACAAACCAAAAAAAAAAAAATCAGGCTTGAAAAAAATACAAACCAAAAAAATAATAATATATATATTTTTTGTCAGATGTGACAAATCAAAATATATTGATGAAATCACGAGAAATAATAAAGAAAGAAGTTTGTGAGAAGTCTGTGAATAGGAGCAGCAAAACTACTTCATTCTTCTAGCATTATAAAGAAGAAGAGAGTGCGCTGCATTAAACTATTTTAAACATTGCAGCCTGACGAAAGTGCTCTATCCATTCCGAACGCTAATTTTACCAGACCGAGCTGTTCCGTCTCGAAATTTCTTCTGAGCATGCGTGGCACTTTGTGCGTCAGAATTGGCCACACGCGGTCAGAATTGATGCGATCGGATTTTGTTGTCGGGAAATTTTATAGCCTGCTCTTAAACTTTGTGTGTCGGAAAATCTGATGGAAAATGTCCGATGGAGCCCACACACGGTTGGAATTTCCAAAAACAAGCTCCGGTCGCACATTTTCCATCGGAAAGTCCGACCGAGTGTACAGGGCATTAGGCTGCCACCTGGTCTACTTTCTCTACATTCATCAAACACTACAGGCTGGACCAGCTGGGTCTGGACTGCAACCTATTCGTGAGAATACGGGAGCATATTAACAATATCAGGAAAGGGTTCCCTAAGCATAATCTATCATGACGTTTTGATGAGGTACATCATAGGGACCCTACTGGACTCATATTCTATGGGACTGACCATGTCAAGGATCACTGGAGAGGGGGGAATAGAGAGACCCTTATCTCCAGGAATGAAACAGGTTGGATATACCGGTTAGGGTCTCTTGCCCCCAAGGGCCTAAACCTTGACATAGATCTAAACTGTTTCATAGCCAATCCTTGACCAATGCACTTTGGGACCCTTTAGGAGGATGAAACTA
The DNA here is from genome assembly GCA_037952925.1 of Lithobates clamitans. NCBI lineage: Eukaryota > Metazoa > Chordata > Amphibia > Anura > Ranidae > Lithobates > Lithobates clamitans. Next base: position 1,047,940 of record JBBGZY010000209.1, read on the forward strand.
TCTTTGTTTAATGTTAGCCTGTGATTGTTTTAACCACTTGCCGACCGCCTACCGCATATATACTGCGGCAGAATGGCACGGGCAGGCAAAATCACGTACCCGTACGTGATCTGCCTCCCGCGGGCGGGGGGTCCGATCGGACCCCCCCCCGGTGCCATCGGCGGTCGGCATTTGACTGGGAGCGTCGGGAGGCGAGGGGGAGACCATCCGATCGTGGCCCCCCCCCTCGCGATCGCTCCCAGCCAATGGGAATCCTCCTCTGCCTGTGTGTCGTTTCACACAGGCAGAGGATGTGATGTCATCTCTCCTCGGTCTGGCAGTTTCCGTTCCAGCGCCGAGGAGAGATGACAAGTGAGTGCACACAACACACACACACACAGTAGAACATGCCAGGCATACCTTACACCCCGATCCCCCCCCCGATCGCCCCCCGATCCCCCCCCAATCACCCCCCCCCCCTGTCACAAACTGACATTAGCAGTATTTTTTTTTTTTTTTTTTCTGATTACTGCATAGTGTCAGTTTGTGACAGTTAGTGTTAGGGCAGTGAGTATTACCCCCCTTTAGGTCTAGGATACCCCCCTAACCCCCCCTAATAAAGTTTTAACCCCTTGATCACCCCCCCTCACCAGTGTCGCTAAGCGATCATTTTTCTGATCGCTGTATTAGTGTCGCTGGTGACGCTAGTTAGGAACGTAAATATTTAGGTTCGCCGTCAGCATTTTATAGCGACAGGGACCCCCATATACTATCTAATAAATGTTTTAACCCCTTGATTGCCCCCTAGTTAACCCTTTCACCACTGATCACCGTATAACTGTTACGGGTGACGCTGGTTAGTTCGTTTATTTTTTATAGTGTCAGGGCACCCGCCGTTTATTACCGAATAAAGGTTTAGCCCCCCGATCGCCCGGCGGTGATATGCGTCGCCCCAGGCAGCGTCAGATTAGCGCCAGTACCGCGAACACCCACGCACGCAGCATATGCCTCCCTTAGTGGTATAGTATCTGATCGGATCAATATCTGATCCGATCAAATCTATACTAGCGTCCCCAGCAGTTTAGGGTTCCCAAAAACGCAGTGTTAGCGGGATCAGCCCAGATACCCGCTAGCACCTGCGTTTTGCCCCTCCGCCCAGCCCAGCCCACCCAAGTGCAGTATCGATCGATCACTGTCACTTACAAAACACTAAACGCATAACTGCAGCGTTCGCAGAGTCAGGCCGGATCCCTGCGATCGCTAACAGTTTTTTGGTAGCGTTTTGGTGAACTGGCAAGCACCAGCCCCAGGCAGCGTCAGGTTAGCGCCAGTACCGCTAACACCCACGCACGCACCGTATACCTCCCTTAGTGGTATAGTATCTGATCGGATCAATATCTGATCCGATCAGATCTATACTAGCGTCCCCAGCAGTTTAGGGTTCCCAAAAACGCAGTGTTAGCGGGATCAGCCCAGATACCTGCTAGCACCTGCGTTTTGCCCCTCCGCCCGGCCCACCCAAGTGCAGTATCGATCGATCACTGTCACTTACAAAACACTAAACGCATAACTGCAGCGTTCGCAGAGTCAGGCCTGATCCCTGCGATCGCTAACAGTTTTTTTGGTAGCGTTTTGGTGAACTGGCAAGCACCAGCCCCAGGCAGCGTCAGATTAGCGCCAGTACCGCTAACACCCACGCACGCAGCATACGCCTCCCTTAGTGGTATAGTATCTGATCGGATCAATATCTGATCAGATCTATACTAGCGTCCCCAGCAGTTTAGGGTTCCCAAAAACGCAGTGTTAGCGGGATCAGCCCAGATACCTGCTAGCACCTGCGTTTTGCCCCTCCGCCCGGCCCGGCCCAGCCCACCCAAGTGCAGTATCGATCGATCACTGTCACTTACAAAACACTAAACGCATAACTGCAGCGTTCGCAGAGTCAGGCCGGATCCCTGTGATCGCTAACAGTTTTTTTTTGTAGCGTTTTGGTGAACTGGCAAGCGCCAGCGGCCTAGTACACCCCGGTCGTAGTCAAACCAGCACTGCAGTAACACTTGGTGACGTGGCGAGTCCCATAAGTGCAGTTCAAGCTGGTGAGGTGGCAAGCACAAGTAGTGTCCCGCTGCCACCAAAAAGACAAACACAGGCTCGTCGTGCCCATAGTGCCCTTCCTGCTGCATTCGCCAATCCTAATTGGGAACCCACCGCTTCTGCAGCGCCCGTACTTCCCCCATTCACATCCCCAACCAAATGCAGTCGGCTGCATGAGAGGCATTTTCTTTATGTCCTCCCGAGTACCCCTACCCAACGAACCCCCCAAAAAAGATGTTGTGTCTGCAGCTAGCGCGGATATAGGCGTGACACCCGCTATTATTGTCCCTCCTGTCCTGACAATCCTGGTCTTTGCATTGGTGAATGTTTTGAACGCTACCATGCACTAGTTGAGTATTAGCGTAGGGTACAGCATTGCACAGACTAGGCACACTTTCACAGGGTCTCCCGAGATGCCATCGCATTTTGAGAGACCCGAACCTGGAACCGGTTACAGTTATAAAAGTTAGTTACAAAAAAAAGTGTAAAAAAAAAAAAAAAAAAAAAACACAAACAAAAATATAAAATAAAAATAGTTGTCGTTTTATTGTTCTCTCTCTCTCTATTCTCTCTCTATTGTTCTGCTCTTTTTTACTGTATTCTATTCTGCAATGTTTTATTGTTATTATGTTTTATCATGTTTGCTTTTCAGGTATGCAATTTTTTATACCTTACCGTTTACTGTGCTTTATTGTTAACCATTTTTTTGTCTTCAGGTATGCCAGTCACGACTTTGAGTGGTTATACCAGAATGATGCCTGCAGGTTTAGGTATCATCTTGGTATCATTCTTTTCAGCCAGCGGTCGGCTTTCATGTAAAAGCAATCCTAGTGGCTAATTAGCCTCTAGACTGCTTTTACAAGCAGTGGGAGGGAATGCCCCCCCCCCCAACATCTTCCGTGTTTTTCTCTGGCTCTCCTGTCTCAACAGGGAACCTGAAAATGCAGCCGGTGATTCAGCCAGCTGACCATAGAGCTGATCAGAGACCAGAGTGGCTCCAAACATCTCTATGACCTAAGAAACCGGAAGCTACGAGCATTTTATGACGTAGATTTCGCCGGATGTAAACAGCGCCATTGGGAAATTGGGAAAGCATTTTATCACACTGATCTTGGTGTGATCAGATGCTTTGAGGGCAGAGGAGAAATCTAGGGTCTAATAGACCCCAATTTTTGCAAAAAAGAGTACCTGTCACTACCTATTGCTATCATAGGGGATATTTACATTCCCTGAGATAACAATAAAAATGATTAAAAAAAAAAAAATGAAAGGAACAGTTTAAAAATAAGATAAAAAAATAATAATAATAAAGAAAAAAAAAAAAAAAAAAAAAAAAGCACCCCTGTCCCCCCTGCTCTCGCGCTAAGGTGAACGCAAGCGTTGGTCTGGCGTCAAATGTAAACAGCAATTGCACCATGCATGTGAGGTATCGCCGCGAAGGTCAGATCGAGGGCAGTAAGTTTAGTAGTAGACCTCCTCTGTAAATCTAAAGTGGTAACCTGTAAAGGCTTTTAAAGGCTTTTAAAAATCTATTTAGTTTGTCGCCACTGCACGTTTGTGCGCAATTTTAAAGCATGTCATGTTTGGTATCCATGTACTCGGCCTAAGATCAAATTTTTTTTATTTCATCAAACATTTGGGCAATATAGTGTGTTTTAGTGCATTAAAATGTAAAAAAGTGTGTTTTTTCCCCAAAAAATGCGTTTGAAAAATCGCTGCGCAAATACTGTGTGAAAAAAAAAAATGAAACACCCACCATTTTAATCTGTAGGGCATTTGCTTTAAAAAAAATATATAATGTTTGGGGGTTCAAAGTAATTTTCTTGCAAAAAAAAATTATTTTTTTATGTAAACAATAAGTGTCAGAAAGGGCTTTGTCTTCAAGTGGTTAGAAGAGTGGGTGATGTGTGACATAAGCTTCTAGATGTTGTGCATAAAATGCCAGGACAGTTCAAACCTCCCCCAAATGACCCCATTTTGGAAAGTAGACACCCCAAGCTATTTGCTGAGAGTCATGTTGAGTCCATGGAATAATTTATATTGTGACACAAGTTGCGGGAAAGAGACAATTTTTTATTTTTTTTATTTTTTTTTGCGCAAAGTTGTCACTAAATGATATATTGCTCAAACATGCCATGGGAATATGTGAAATTACACCCCAAAATACATTCTGTTGCTTCTCCTGAGTACAGGGATACCACATGTGTGGGACTTTTTGGGAGCCTAGCCGCGTACGGGACCCCGAAAACCAAGCACCGCCTTCAGGCTTTCTAAGGCCGTAAATTTTTGATTTCACTCTTCACTGCCTATCACAGTTTCGGAGGCCATGGAATGCCCAGGTGGCACAAAACCCCCCCAAATGACCCCATTTTGGAAAGTAGACACCCCAAGCTATTTGATGAGAGGTATAGTGAGTATTTTGCAGACCTCACTTTTTGTCACAAAGTTTTGAAAATTGAAAAAAGAAAAAAAAAATTTTTTTTCTCGTCTTTCTTTATTTTCAAAAACAAATGAGAGCTGCAAAATACTCACCATGCCTCTCAGCAAATAGCTTGGGGTGTCTACTTTCCAAAATGGGGTCATTTGGGGGGGGTTTGTGCCACCTGGGCATTCCATGGCCTCCGAAACTGTGATAGGCAGTGAGGAGTAAAATCAAAAATGTACGCCCTTAGAAATCCTGAAGGCGGTGCTTGGTTTTCGGGGTCCCGTACGCGGCTAGGCTCCTAAAAAGTCCCACACATGTGGTATCCCCGTACTCAGGAGAAGCAGCTAAATGTATTTTGGGGTGCAATTCCACATATGCCCATGGCCTGTGTGAGCAATATATCATTTAGTGACAACTTTGTGCAAAAAAAAAAAAAAATTTGTCACTTTCCCGCAACTTGTGTCAAAATATAAAACATTCCATGGACTCAACATGCCTCAAAGCAAATAGCTTGGGGTGTCTACTTTCCAAAATGGGGTCATTTGGGGGGGTTTTATGTCATCTGGGCATTTTATGGCCTTCAAAACTGTGATAGGTAGTGAGGAGTAAAATCAAAAATGTACGCCCTTAGAAATCCTGAAGGCGGTGCTTGGTTTTCGGGGCCCCGTACGCGGCTAGGCTCCCAAAAAGTCCCACACATGTGGTATCCCCGTACTCAGGAGAAGCAGCTAAATGTATTTTGGGGTGCAATTCCACATATGCCCATGGCCTGTGTGAGCAATATATCATTTAGTGACAACTTTTTGTAATTTTTTTTTTTTTTTTGTCATTATTCAATCATTTGGGACAAAAAAAATGAATATTCAATGGGCTCAACATGCCTCTCAGCAAATTCCTTGGGGTGTCTACTTTCCAAAATGGGGTCATTTGTGGGGGTTTTGTACTGCCCTGCCATTTTAGCACCTCAAGAAACGACATAGGCAGTCATAAATTAAAGGCTGTGTAAATTCCAGAAAATGTACCCTAGTTTGTAGACGCTATAACTTTTGCGCAAACCAATAAATATACACTTATTGACATTTTTTTTACCAAAGACATGTGGCCGAATACATTTTGGCCTAAATGTATGACTAAAATTGAGTTTATTGGATTTTTTTTAGAACAAAAAGTAGAAAATCTCATTTTTTTTCAAAATTTTTGGTCTTTTTCCGCGTATAGCGCAAAAAATAAAAACGGCAGAGGTGATCAAATACCATCAAAAGAAAGCTCTATTTGTGCTAAGAAAAGGACGCAAATTTCGTTTGGGTACAGCATTGCATGACCGCGCAATTAGCAGTTAAAGCGACGCAGTGCCGAATTGTAAAAAGTGCTCTGGTCAGGAAGGGGGTAAAACCTTCCGGGGCTGAAGTGGTTAAGGCTTGCACATGTAGGAGGGTACCCTTGGTGAGAACAGCTGCACCGGTAAGAGCCCATCCCTTGATTTGTAGTCATCAAGTGGGTTGATGCCATCTTCCCATGATGCAGACTAATGTTCCCGATACCCCTGGCTTATGGGTTAATGGTGTTGTGGGGCTTGTCCATACATATGTTGATATTACATCTGATATCTGACGGATTGTATATCCCCATGACACCATCTGGTTACCAGCTCTCCATGGTCTGGATGAGAACAGTAGTGGGCTTTACACCTATCTGTCACCTATAACAGGTAGTTACCCCCCCCCCCCCCCCTTTTGAGCTGCTCAGTCTAGAATAGCTTTTTGGCTCTGTAGTTTCTCTGCCACTAATCATTTATCATCACCTTTATAAACTGGTTATAGCTAGTATTTATATATATATATATATATATATATATATATATATATATATATATATTGATATCCTTTATCATATTCTGCTTATTGTTTGGACTAGTCTTAACTTTAGATCACTTCAGAGATGTTATTATAGTTTTACCAGTTAATATCTGGATTGTCATTTATGTGGCGCCAGTGAATACTGCTATCAACGGCCCATTATGGAGGATATGTCTAGAACCACCTTCTGGGTCAGCTCTGTAAGGGCAGTGGTTATATTATCCATTTATTAGAGATTTATTAAGATACTTATCCCTATCTGGGAGTTTGGTCTACTGGCTCACAATACTATATATCCCTTGTTAGGTATTAGGACCATTTGCATTAGCTAGATCCAACCCTGCACATTCACGGTTTACAGGGTAGTATCAGGGTTTGCCATGCTCATTTTCTCCTAGATGGGACTAACCATTCACGGCTCACCAGGTAGGTAGTACATTTTTTCACCACTTGGAGTAATCCAGCTATAATTTAGTCATTCATGTGAGATGAGTCAGGTTATGTAGCCCTTATTGTGAGGGGGCTTATTGCTCTGATATGCGTGTTTTTTTTAAATACAATGTTTTTTTAAAATATAATGATTCTTTTTTAAATATAATGATTTGGATATATTTTTGTATATTAATTTATTTAATCTGGTGGTACTGTTATGTTGTCTTTTATATTTACCCGCATGTGGTACCTAGCTGTTGGATAGGTGAGCGGCGATGCAGTATTTTTTGTGTGTAATTAATTTTGCTTGTATAAGTACAAGCACATGTTTCTGGCCCTATTCCCTTAATTGTCACCTATTTTCCATCGGGGGGAAGGCAATCCTTCAATTACAGCAATGAGAGCTTGCATATGGAGTAATTTAGTAAGGGGAGGAACTAGCATGGCCTCTCTCCATATAAGACGTGGGGTGTAGTAAGATGGACGTTAATTACGAAACGCGTAAGGCGGAGCCACGCACCCACATCACTTCCAGTACGCTAACAGGGAGCCTGGAACGCAGTTGGAACGCACGCTGCATACCGGCCCTGGATATTACTGTGTTTACCATAGACTGTAGCTTCATCTGAGGTTTTTAGCCATTGTTTGGGACGTTTGCTTTTATTTTTTTAATTTTTTAAATAAAAAAACCTTTGATACTACACTATGGGAGTCCATATCTCTTCCTTATGAGGATCTACCATTGAGATTTTATTGAAGTACCTCTTGGAACTGCATTTGTGAAACGCTGGATTCAATAAAGGAAAGCTTGGGCAGCCTGATCTGGGTAACCGGCTGGAGGAGTCATCAAGGGACAGAACGTCCGGTTATTCCTACATGCTAACTACCCCTGTAGGGGTAATAGTTGCTGGTGAGTGGGGACCCGCAAGGGGGAGCACAAGAGTCACCTGATTACCTGATCACCTTGTCACTTCGAAATTTCATGCATTTGTCACAGCAACACTGCATTTTTTTTTTGCTCTTTGTTTTTTTTTTTGGTTTATTTGATTTGACTATTTTTTGATGTGCACACATGAAATAACAGTGACATATTTTATTTTGCTCATTACCATTTTTGATCACTAGTTCTGTGGTTGGACTATTTAGTGTTTTTTTTTTTTTTTCCCTAACATATCTATTTTCACCTGTGGGATTTGGTGTTATTTCGTAGCTAATAAATCCTTTGGGTTATTAGGTACCCCAATTTATTTTATTCACCTGCGGAGGTAGATGTTATCTTCTATTTCTGTTATCTATCTATTTTGTTTGTTGTTTTTAATCACACATTACATGTCACATTATAGGATGGTTTATGGTAAACAACTACTTGAGGGTCCACTCAGTGTAGTTTAGCATCCTTTGGTTGTTGCACTATACACATTTTATTGTCACATATTGTCACATTTTATTGTCACATACTAAGGGATTGAGTTACCATCGTTTTTATTATATAGCCCCTTGTGGGAGTCTTTTAGGGGAGGCTACAACCGTAGTTATATCCTAAGTGCGGAGCCATTACTATTATTAGGCTGTACCTATTGTCTGCCTCTGTTCAATCTTTTTAGCAGGAAAGTCATGCAAATGGTAGTCCCACCCTAGGGTAAGTTCTCGGTTATCATCTCCAAGGTGCTGTGCTCCAGCTTTAAAAGAAACGTAATTCATAACATAAAATGTATCCATAACATAAAATATCCATGTGTATAAAGAAACAACCAAACACCGTGCTCCTTTAAAATTATGGTGCTCAAATCTTCAGTATGCTGTGCTCCACCAAATGTGTAAAAAATATATATGCACTCACCAAAACTTTTCGGCTAAACAAGTGACCATCAAGCAGGGAATAAACAGATCCACTTTTCAAAGGAACAGGACCGAAACCTCCAGCCAATTCCTCCTCCTCACTTCCACTTTGTACCGCTACAATAAATGCTCCAGCTGGGACAACAAGAAGGCAAGATATAGTTTAGTACATTTTAATGTAATATAAAATTCATATAAAGTAAAACAGATTCAACGTGTGCCTCTTCCCAGCTGATATGTCTCGCACCGTCTGATTGCTGTGCCCATGGCCGGCGTGTGTTCCACCAGTCGGGTCCTGTGGGAGATAGCTCAGCGAATATTATATGAGGCTCGTATTTCAATGCATTTCGCTCATGCGCACGTCATCAGGAAATAAAGTTTTTTTCTTATGTTTTCCAGCACATTGGAGGAATTCTCATTTATGACTGATGGCATGGAGGAAGGGCCTAGATTTAAAGGGTGTTATCACTGCAGTGTTTCCTGGGAAGTTGCTGTCCTTAAAGGCTCCTAGAAATACCGATACAGGTAAGTCTAACTTAGGTTTTTTGCCTTCCTCTGGATCAACTATGGGTATTGGATAGTGTATATGGAGGTTTTCTATTTGAGTGTATTGGTTTTCTTTTTTTTTTTTCTTCTGTTGGTTGAACTGGATGAACTGGCAGGAATTCCTTGCCCATGTGCTGGCACATGCTCACTTCTCTCAGTGTCTTGGCAGCAGCATTTAATAGAGCGGGGAGATCATTATTAACCGCTTGCCGACCAGCCGCTGTCAATATTCTGCGGCAGGGTGGCTCGGCTGCGCAAACCGCCATAGGTGTACGTCTGCTGCTTTAAGAGCTTTAGGGGGTGTCGCCAGGGCTGATGCACGTGGCCAGCGGCCGCGATGTTCGCCGGCGACCCGCAATCACTCCTCCGAGAGCCAGAATGGGGATCTGTCAATATAAACAGACAGATCCCTGTTCTGTCAGGGAAGTAGAGAGAGATCTGCTGTTCTTAGTGCTCAGGAACAGCGATCTCTCTCTACTCCAAGTCAGTCCACTCCCCCCCAGTTAGAAACACCTCCCTAGGAAACACTTAACCCCTTGATCGCCCCCTAGTGTTAACCCCTTCCCTTCCAGTGGCATTTATACAGTATTCAGAGGCTATTTTTATCTCTGATTGCTGTATAAATGTTAATGGTCCCAAAAAAGTGTCAAAAGTGTCCACTCTGTCCGCCCCAATGTCGCAGTCCCGCTAAAAATCGCTGATCACCGCCATCACTAGTAAAAAAAAAAATAATAATAAAAATGTCAGAAATATATCCCCTATTTTGTAGATGCCAAAACGTATGCGCAAGCCAATCAATATACACTTATTGCAATTTTTTTTACTAAACATATGTAGAAGAATACATATTGGTCTAAACTGATGAAGAATTTTTTTTTGGATATTTTATCTAGCAAAAAGTAAAAAATATTGAATTTTTGTTTTCAAAATTGTCGCTCTTTTTTGTTTATAGCGCAAAAAATAAAAACCGCAGAGGTGATCAAATACCACCAAAAGAAAACCCTATTTGTGTGGAAAAAAAGTACTTCAATTTTGTTTGGGTACAATGTTGCACCACTGCGCAATTGTCAGTTAAAGCGACTCAGTGCCGTATTGCAAAAAATGGCCTGGTCAGATAGTGGGTAAACCCTTCCAGGGCTGAAGTGGTTAAGGTTTACCTGTAGTTAAAGAATAGTATTGATATTGACAGAGGGTCTAAAGCTGGATGTTCACAGTTAAGGCTCGTAAACACTATAAAAAAATTGGGTGAACATTTTCGTCCAAAGAATTTTCGTACGATTTTTGTATAGTGTGTACACAACAGCCGATTCTGAATTTTCATATGAAAATTCCCGAAGGAACAAACTCCAAAATTTTTCTCGTACAGGAACAGAACGAACGATTTTCATTTAATGTGTACCGTTTTCCGACAATTTTCATACAAGAAAAATCAGAAAAGAAAGACTTTGCATGATCAGAAACAATAAACAACAAAAAAAGCCTTTGTCGTACGAGAATATTCGTACTAATTTTCTTTCATCGGTTCTGATTTGCTGTGAAACATCAAGAAAAATAGGACAAACGTTCGCCCAATTCTCTTATAGTGTGTACCCCACTTAAGTTTTTCTTTTTTGTTTTGTCTGTAATCAGTGGCTGTTTAAAAAAAAGCGGGGACAGCCACAAACTAATTGAGATTTGGCCAGTCCCTGCTGAACCAGTCACATTTTGGTCAGTGTATGGCCAGCTTTACTTTTCCCAATTCTATTTGAATAAAAAAATACATTTTTAAAAATAAAATATCTGTTTTCACATTTGTTCATCCATTGTTGTATATCATTGCAGGTAATCTCCTGCAGGTTTATGACAGCCACTTCCCATCTATATGCCTGCACTCCAGCAATGGCATATGACACTTCTCAAGGCAGGTTTTCTGGTAAAAATAATAGACCAAGCCTGAGCTATGTTTGTTGAAACAGCCACTTTGTAGTCTCCATCAGAAGCCTGTGTGACAGGGTGTAAACACAAGAGCACAACTGGGAGACTGAGACACAGTGTTGTCACCCTATAATAGGAAGCATCTGAAAATGGTCCTTCATGGCCGGTATTATTGTAATGAAAGATGAAGATTTAAAAACACTGGCAATTCCAATAAGGGCTCTTTCACACTAAGTTGTTGTGGTAATGCTATTTGATGCTCTACCGTATACTGTACTTCCCAACCATCTCAGATTCCGTGGGACTGTCCCAGGATTTAAACATAAAATTGTGGTGTATTGTACATATGGGCTGTGTCTCGTAGCACTTGGCTCCATGACAGTATGCAGGTGTCCCTGCAGTCCTGTCTCCCACGACACACTTACAATGTGACTCAAAGCATAAGAAGGCCCCTAGGCTCCTTGTTGGCTCACATGACACAGCCAAGGGGAAGCCTGGGGCTTTTCTGCACTACATGACAGGTTCCACTCAGTAACTAAAGTCTGTGGGAAAAACAGTTTACCACGTTTCTATGTAAACAAAAGGCTAACAACAAGCCTTAGTATACCATTACCTTTCTTCTTATAATCCAAGCTGCACAGGGCCCCGTTCTAAAGTGTACATGTATGAGTCACTGCAGGACACCTATTACATGTCATTTCGCTTATATTTCACCACTGCAGTAGTTTTTAGCTGTTATAGTGGAGAAATTTTCCTCTGTAAATTAAATCAAAAGAATTTCTATTTATTTACGGAGGGTTTGCAGCGTGATACCCCACTATGTTATTGATGTGATTTTGCAGATGATTAAAAACCCTGACACTGATTCTCTCATACCTTCCAACTGTTTGAGACAGGAATGAGGGACACCTATTAGAAAATGTATGTAGGCATAGGACACGCCCCTGTCACGCCCCCTTTAACAGAGATTTTTTTTTTTTTAATGATTAGCTTAACCCACGAGTGCTTTTTTTTACCAATACTATTCCTTATTTCTTTCTCGTACATCACATGACACAGAGCCTCAGTAATTACTGATGGGTTATATAGGGTATCACTAGGTGATTGGACACTGGCACACCCTAAACAGGAAGTTCAACCCCCTATAAAATCCCTCCCCTGGGGATACCTCAGTTTTTCCGCCAGTGTCTTAGGTGTTGGTCACGTGTAAAGATGTGCTGTGCTGAGCTCCAAAGGGAATATCCTATATCCTATACTGGGGCAAGCCATGCAAACCGGATCCATTTCAAGGTGTCCTTTTTAGGCCAAATTGGATGGTACCCAGGCCTCGTGTCCGAAGAAATTAGGTTTTACCTGTAACGCTTCTCTTTTTAGAGAGCTGGACCCTGGGATAAAGTATTTGGTTTTTCCAGAACTCTGGATCCTCCTTTTCTAGGGGGCCCCTGTCTCTGAAGGTTTTCCAAACGGAGCCCACCGTGAGAGGTGAAGATTGGGTCTGTATAACAGAACCCTGCAGCTGGATAAGGTAAGGGAAATTCCTCAGAATGTTTTATTCTAGTAGGTTTCTCCTGGAGTTCCACCCAAAAGTGGAATTTCCACTCATCGGATTCCTCCCCCCCTCCGGTGTCATAGTTGAAATAAATTTCAGAGTCGACCCCAGGGACAAAAGAAGTCCTGGGGGAAGAAGCCTACTAGACAAGACGCTAAAGCCTCTTTATGAAGGAGCGCCCCCGCTCGCTTGAGTGGGGGGAAGACTGCTACGGTTCTCAAAGCTCTGGCAGGAGGATTTCCAGGACAGATGGACAGGTAATCTCCACGGTAACTCTAGGTTACAAACAGGAGTCCCAAGAATTCCCCTCTCCTCGTTTCCTCAGATCAAATGTCCCTAGAGATCCAGAGAAAAAGCAGTCGCTCCTTCTAGCTTTGGAGCGACTATTGTCGCAAAAAGTCATCGTGGTAATTCCCACGGAAGAACAAGGATTGGGATTTTATTCCAACCTTTTTACGGTTCAAAAACCAAATGGAGATGTCAGACCCATCCTGGATCTAAAGGATCTAAATCGATTTCTAAGGATTCGATCCTTTCGCATGGAATCAATTCGGTCAGTAGTCTCCATCCTACAGGGAGGAGAATTTCTGGCATCAATAGAAATCAGAGATACATATACACACACATATCACACACATAGGTTGGACTTGATGGACTTGTGTCTTTTTTCAACCTCACCTACTATGTAACTATGTAACTATATCTGCATGTACCCATTTTTCCTGCTCATCAAAAGTACTTGTGCTTCGAAATAGAAGGACGCCATTTTCAGTTTGTGGCCCTGCCTTTCGGGCTAGCCACTGCACCTCGAGTGTTTACAAAGATCTTGGCTCCTCCTCTGGCCAGATTAAGGGCTCAGGGTATAACTGTCATAGCATACCTAGACGACCTGCTCTTGATAGACCGGTCAGTAGCCTGTTTGAGCGGGAACTTGATGACCACAGTCAACTACCTGGAACACCTAGGTTGGATTCTCAACCTAGAAAAGTCTTTCTTAAACCCAGTAAGAAGACTAGAGTATTTGGGCCTGGTCATAGATACATGCCAAGAGAAGGTATTTTACCTCAGGCAAAGATCAGTGCCTTAAGAGAGCTGATTCAGGTAGTCAGGACCAAAAAAGGTCCTTCTGTCCGTCTTTGTATGAGGCTGCTGGGAAAGATGGTGGCTTCATTCGAAGCAGTTCCCTGTGCTCAGTTTCATTCAAGACTGCTGCAACACAGTATTCTGTCTAAATGGTAATAAAGTGTGGCGCTAATAAAATGCAAAACAAGTGATATCTATGAAAGCCGTGTTCAAGACTTAAAGTGTGTACCCATAAAGAGAGTGTTAAAGCATCTCAAAGAGTAAGCAAAAATAATAACAGTAATTGCTTAGGTATGTAAAGAAGTGAATACTAAGTAGCAAATGATGGGTAATAAAAAACAATTATGCATAAAGTGCCATATTCAACCAAAATATATGCCAGTAATACTATAAAATGTCCCAATATATTGAGTGCGTGACTCAATACGGACGTATTGTCCGTTTGTGCAAGTGCTAGGAGGGAAAAAGTCCAAAGCCCTAGAAAAAATAAACATAGAAAAATATTGGAAGTCTATTAATGAAGAGGCGCAGTACTTCAAGAGGACCCCCAAACATCTGGATGTAAGCCTTCTTCGTATGCAGTAATTTAGGGCTGCTTAAGATATCTTTAAATGTAGGTGGATTCTTCACTCATATGGATGTTTTCAACATAGAGAGAGAAAGACAAAAGGATGCCCTTACCGGATAAGGTGGACTCACAGGCCCTTGGCGGTGAGTCAAACAAGCTTGTACCGTCAGGCGGTATGGGGTGGCACTCTGTAGGAAGATTTTGTGTGGAAACCCATCCGAAGTCCTCACATGTTATGCAGACAGTATTCTGTCTGCTTGGAACAAGAAGGTACAGGCATTAGATTTTCCGATGCACCTGTCTCCTACAGTGCGTCAGAGCCTCAGTTGGTGGTTAGTACCCAAAAACCTGCAGAAAGTGAAATCCTTTTTACCGGTTACCTGGACAGTGGTAACAACGGATGCCAGTCTTTCGGGTTGGGGAGCAGTTCTGGAACAGTCTGCTGTCTGGAGGGAATGGTCCGAGATCGAGAAGACCTTACCCATCAACATTCTGGAGATACGTGCAGCGTATCTAGCCCTAAGGGACTGGACTCTCAGGCTACAGGGTTGCCCTTTCAGGATCCAGGCCAACAATGCCACAGCAGTGGCTTATATCAATCATCAGGGAGGCACCAGGAGTCGTGCAGCTCAGAGAGAGGTAAACCAGATTTTAGTCTGGGCAGAAAATCATGTGCCATGCATTTCAGCAGTTTTCATTCCAGGGATAGAGAACTGGCAGGCGGACTATTTGAGTTGCCAACGGTTAGTCCCGGGCGAATAGTCTCTTCACCCCGATGTCTTTTGGGCCATATGCCAAAGATGGGGGATACCAGATGTAGATCTCTTTGCATCCAGGATCAACAACAAGGTCGACAAGTTTGTGGCAAGAACAAGAGATCCTCTTGCATAAGGGACAGATGCGTTGGTGACTCCGTGGCATCAGTTCTCACTGATTTATGCGTTTCCTCCGATTATGCTACTGCCACGGCTCCTTCGCAGGATCCGGCCAGGAAAAGAAGTCGGTACTTCTGGTGGCCCCAGCGTGGCCCAGAAGAGCTTGGATGCAGAGATAGTAAGAATGACAGTGGGTTCCCCGTGGACCCTACCGTCATGTCCAGACCTATTATCTCAAGGTCCAGTATTCCATCCTGCCTTACAAATGCAAAATTTGACGGTTTGGCTGTTGAGACCCACGTTCTGAGGAGTCATGGGCTTTCAGGTTCTGTGGTCTCTACTTTAATCAATGTTAGGAAGCCAGCTTCCAGAGTAATTTATCATAGAGTTTGGAAGACTTATGTATCCTGGTGTGAAGCCAGGGGTTGGCATCCCAGAAAATATGTCATTGGTAGAATTCTTGACTTTCTACAAATAGGATTAGAGATGAAGCTGGCCTTGAGTACCATCAAGGGCCAGGTCTTGGCCTTAATATCAGTGTTATTTCAACGACCACTTGCTTCTCATTCCTTGGTCCGAAGCTTAATGCAAGGGGTGACGCGTCTTAATCCTCCAGTTAAAGCGCCCCTAAACCCCTGGGACTTGAATTTGGTTCTGTCGGTTTTACAGAAACAGCCTTTTGAGCCCATACGTCAGATTCCCTTGGTCTTATTGACAAGGAGGTTAATTTTCCTGGTAGCCATTTCTTCTGCTAGAAGAGTATCAGAGTTAGCAGCCCTTTCCTGTAAAGAGCCTTATTTGATCATGCATAAGGATAGAGTAGTATTGCGCCCTCATCCTAGCTTTCTACCAAAGGTGGTTTCAGAATTCCATCTAAACCAAGATATTGTTCTGCCCTCCTTTTTTCCAGATCCCTGTTCCATGGAAGAAAAGTCACTACATTCTTTGGATGTAGTTAGGGCAGTCAGGGCCTATCTGGAAGCAACTGCTCAAGTTCGCAAAACGGATGTTTTGTTCATACTACCAGAAGGTCCCAATAGAGGGCAGGCAGCGTCAAAGTCTACCCTTTCGAAGTGGATTCGACAAATGATTATTCAGGCTTACAGTTTGAAACAGGAGATTCCACCTTTTCAATATGGGCACACTCCACAAGGGCGATTAGTGCCTCTTGGGCGATGCATCAATGGGCCTCTATGGCTCAAATCTGCAAGGCTGCAACCTGGTCTTCAGTCCATACATTCACCAAATTTTATCAGGTGGATGTGGGAAGGCATGAGGATATCGCCTTTGGTCATAGTGTGCTGCAGGCAGCAGTACTAGGTCCTCAGGTCTGATTACACCCTACGTGTGTGGTCCCCTCCCCTCAAATAGCATTGCTCTGGGACGTACCATCAGTAATTACTGAGGCTCTGTGTCCCGTGATGTACAAGAAAGAAAATAGGATTTTTTATAACAGCTTGCCTGTAAAATCCTTTTCTTTTGATGTACATCACGGGACACAGAGGTCCCGCCCCTCTTCTAATACACTTATATTGCTTTGCTACAAAACTGAGGTATCCCTGTAAAGAGAGGGATTATATAGGGGGTTGAACTTCCTGTTTAGGGTGTGCCAGTGTCCAATCACCTAGTGATACCCTATATAACCCATCAGTAATTACTGAGGCTCTGTGTCCCGTGATGTACATCAAAAGAAAAGGATTTTACAGGTAAGCTGTTATAAAAAATCCTATTTTTTGCTTTTGATATTTACAAATGCAGCAATTTCAAAACTGGATGAAAAGTTTAGCACTGGGAATCACTTTTTAAAAGATAAAAAGTGCTTTTTATATACAACTATATAGATCAGACCAAAATGAAGGACAAATGAGGAGGAAAGAGGGACAGAGGGACTTTGTTCCAAATCAGGGACAGTCCCTCAAAATCAAGGACAGTTTGGAACTATGTTCTCTCACTATGACATACATAGAAAGAAAGAATAAAGGATTTTCTTTCTTTCTGCTGTATTGTTTTACGGTATTGTTTTCCTCTAATGAATTCAAGTGTAAATCTCTAGCATGAAATATGAACACAGCATATCCCTCTATAGTATGTACTTGTTTCAACCCAGAGCACTAAAGCTAAGTTCATACTATGAATCACCTATGATCCCCACAGGAATCATATTGCAATCCTGTGATATTCACAAGCGATTCAGTGCGATTTGAACCCAAGGGCTCAAAAGGCACTGCATAGCACCAAAGTAGTGCATGCACTACTTTTGGAAGCACACTGTAACTGGATCGCAGGGTACTTTTGTACCATGCAATCCGTTGCAGGCAAAAGCACTAAGTTTGCAACCTACGTTTAGGGTGTCATTACCTTACACTGACACCCACTGCAGATGGCAGATTTTCCTGCACCACATTCTAGTGTGAACTGTCACTTCTGACAAGTTTTTTGGACACCAAAATATAAAAATGTGACAGGGGAGGGAGCTCCAGCACACAGACTGTGATTGACAGCCTCAGCTCTGTTCCTGTGCACTTTGTCCCTTCCCCCAAATCAGCTCTCACAGCTCTCCTTACCTAGTTATGTTATGCGGAGTGTAACTTCAGATCTTTGTCCTCTACTTTCTGAAAGCTCAAACAAGCTATAAAGAGAGGGGATGCAGATAAACAAGTACAACTTCGGTAGGAGGATTTGATTCATCTTTGTGTCATCCAAGACTAGTCACTTCACTGAGAATATGTGAGGGATTACAACCACCTTAAAGCTTGTTTCACACTGATGCGATTCAATTTTTTATGCGATTTCCAGTGCAAGTATGTAGTGACATTCAGAAAACACGCACTTTGCCACTTATTTTGGAAACGCTCTGCAAACATGCATCGCACTTTCGTCACCATAGTAGCATGCTTACGGTGATTGGGCTGTCATTAACAATTAGGCTGCATTCACATTTGCACATTTCTAAACAGGCGGCAACCCGCAGAGAAAATGTGCACTGTTGAAATAATGGCAACGCACATATGATGCAAATTTGCAGTCTGCTTCTGAAACATGCGGCAAAGAGAGCGTTTCCTGAACAGAAGTGTGCACTGTGCTGTGTGTTTCGGAAATGCACTACAAGCTCATATCATGCTTGCAACACAAGTGTAATGGCAACACAAGCGTGATGCACGTTTGCAGCGCGTTTCCAAAACGTGGCAAAGCATGCGTTTTCTGTGTGGGTTGCCATGCGTTTGGGAATGCGCTAATGTGAATGCAGCCTAATTGTTAACAAAACCAGCATAGTGGTGTAGTGGATAGCACTTTCACCTAGCAGTAAGAAGGGTTGCTGGTTCCAATCCCAACCACGACACTACCTGGAGTTTGCATGTTCTCCCTGTGCCTGCGTGGGTTTCCTCCGGGTACTCCGGTTTCCTCCCACACTCCAAAGACATGCTGGTAGGTCAATTGGTTCCTGTCTAAATTGTCCCTAGTATGTATGAATGTGAGTTAGGGACCTTAGAGTGTAAGCTCCTTGAGGGTAGGGACTGATGTGAATGTACAATGTACAGTGGGGACGGAAAGTATTCAGACCCCCTTAAATTTTTCACTCTTTGTTATATTGCAGCCATTTGCTAAAATCATTTAAGTTCATTTTTTTCCTCATTAATGTACACACAGCACCCCATATTGACAGAAAAACACAGAATTGTTGACATTTTTGCAGATTTATTAAAAAAGAAAAACTGAAATATCACATGGTCCTAAGTATTCAGACCCTTTGCTCAGTATTTAGTAGAAGCACCCTTTTGATCTAATACAGCCATGAGTCTTTTTGGGAAAGATGCAACAAGTTTTTCACACCTGGATTTGGGGATCCTCTGCCATTCCTCCTTGCAGATTCTCTCCAGTTCTGTCAGGTCGGATGGTAAACGTTGGTGGACAGTCATTTTTAGGTCTCTCCAGAGATGCTCAATTGGGTTTAAGTCAGGGCTCTGGCTGGGCCATTCAAGAACAGTCACAGAGTTGTTGTGAAGCCACTCCTTCATTATTTTAGCTGTGTGCTTAGGGTCATTGTCTTGTTGGAAGGTAAACCTTCGGCCCAGTCTGAGATCCTGAGCACTCTGGAGAAGGTTTTTGTCCAGGATATCCCTGTACTTGGCCGCATTCATCTTTCCCTCGATTGCAACCAGTCGTCCTGTCCCTACAGCTGAAAAACACCCCCACAGCATGATGCTGCCACCACCATGCTTCACTGTTGGGACTGTATTGGACAGGTGATGAGCAGTGCCTGGTTTTCTCCACACATACCGCTTAGAATTAAGGCCAAAAAGTTCTATCTTGGTCTCATCAGACCAAAGGATCTTATTTCTCACCATCTTTGAGTCCTTCAGGTGTTTTTTTTAGCAAACTCCATGCGGGCTTTCATGTGTCTTGCACTGAGGAGAGGCTTCCGTCGGGCCACTCTGTCATAAAGCCCCGACTGGTGGAGGGCTGCAGTGATGGTTGACTTTCTACAACTTTCTCCCATCTCCCGACTGCATCTCTGAAGCTCAGCCATAGTGATCTTTGGGTTCTTCTTTACCTCTCTCACCAAGGCTCTTCTCCCCCAATAGCTCAGTTTGGCCGGACGGCCAGATCTAGGAAGAGTTCTGGTCGTCCCAAACGTCTTCCATTTAAGGATTATGGAGGTCACTGTGCTCTTAGGAACCTTAAGTGCAGCAGAAATTTTTTTGTAACCTTGGCCAGATCTGTGCCTTGCCACAATTCTGTCTCTGACACTTCAGGCAGTTCCTTTGACCTCATGATTCTCATTTGCTCTGACATGCACTGTGAGCTGTAAGGTCTTATATAGACAGGTGTGTGGCTTTCCCAATCAATTCCAGTCAGTATAATCAAACACAGCTGGACTCAAATGAAGGTGTAGAACCGTCTCAAGGATGATCAGAAGAAATGGATAGCACCTGAGTTAAATATATGAGTGTCACAGCAAAGGGTCTGAATACTTAGGACCATGTGATATTTCAGTTTTTCTTTTTTAATAAATCTGCAAAATTTCAACAATTCTGTGTTTTTCTGTCAATATGGGGTGCTGTGTGTACATTAATGAGGAAAAAAATGAACTTAAATGATTTTAGCAAATGGCTGCAATATAACAAAGAGTGAAAAAATTTAAGGGGGTCTGAATGCTTTCTGTCCCCACTGTATACGTAAAGCGCTGCGTAAAATTGACGGCGCTATATAAGTACCTGAAATAAATAAATAAATAAAACCATTTTGCTGTGCCGGTCGCAGTGCGTTCATAAACATATAGTAGATGTGTATGCAGGCTAATTGTTAACCACTTGCCGACCGCCTAACGATATACGTCGGCAGAATGGCACCTGGTACGCAGTGTTGCCAACCGCCCGTAGATTTACGGGCAGCCCGTAAAAACGACCCGTTTTTCGGGGCGCCCGTGAATGCCCGTTACGGGCACCGGTGCCCGTAAAAATGATGGCCGCGAGCCGGCCACGCAACTGCGCATGCGCCGTTCCGAAGCCGGCCGGGCTCGGGAAAGCTCGTACGCGCTCGGCCGGGCGGCGCATGCGCAGTAACGTAATACCGCCGCCCGGCGCCATTTTCGAATCGATCGAGCGCGGCCGCGGCGGCAAGGCAAGCTGACAGCTGAGCTGAGCCAGGGCCAGGCCACTCTGCCACTGGAGCAGCAGGTCTCGGAGGCTGAGCAGCACGCGCCGGCGGAATGGAGGGGAGCCCTGCATCCAGGACCAGGCAATCCAGAGTCTACGGGGACCGGGGGAAGTCTGGGACAGAGTGACAGCCCAGCCGACGGTGACAGAAGGTGATGGTGGCAGAGGGGGATGGACTGGAGCAGGTCGTGTTGGTGGCAGAGGGGGATGGTGGCAGAGGGGGTTGGACTGGAGCAGGTCGTGTTGGTGGCAGAGGGGGATGGTGGCAGAGGGGGTTGGACTGGAGCAGGTGGTGTTGATGGCAGAGGGGGATGGTGGCAGAGGGGGTTGGACTGGAGCAGGTGGTGTTGATGGCAGAGGGGGATGGTGGCAGAGGGGGGTGGACTGGAGCAGGTGGTGTTGATGGCAGAGGGGGATGGTGGCAGAGGGGGGTGGTGTTGGTAGCAGAGGGGGATGGAGGCAGTCTGGCAGAGGGGGGTGGAGGCAGGGTATGATGGTGGCAGAGGGGGATTGTAGCAGGGGGTGATGGTGGCAGAGGGGGTGAAGGCAGGGTATGATGGTGGCAGGGGGTGATGATGGCAGAGGGGGATGGAGCAGGTGGTGATGGTGGCAGAGGGGGATGGAGGCAGTCTGGCAGAGGGGGGATAGTGGTAGGGGGTGATGGTGGCAGAGGGGGATGGAGGCAGGGTGTGATGGTGGCAGAGGGGGGTGGAGACATGGTATGATTGTGGCAGAGGGGTCAGTGGCAGAAGGGGATGGTGGCAGAGGGGGATGGACTGGAGCAGGTGGTGTTGGTGGCAGAGGGGGATGGTGGCAGAGGGGGATGGACTGGAGCAGGTGGTGTTGGTGGCAGAGGGGGATGGTGGCAGAGAGGGGTGGAGGCAGTCTGGCAGGGGGTGATGGTGGCAGAGGGGGATGGAGCAGGTGGTGATGGTGGCAGAGGGGGATGGAGGCAGTCTGGCAGAGGGGGGATAGTGGTAGGGGGTGATATGGCAGAGGGGGATGGAGGCAGGGTGTGATGGTGGCAGAGGGGGGTGGAGACATGGTATGATTGTGGCAGAGGGGTCAGTGGCAGAAGGGGATGGTGGCAGAGGGGGATGGACTGGAGCAGGTGGTGTTGGTGGCAGAGGGGGATGGTGGCAGAGGGGGATGGACTGGAGCAGGTGGTGTTGGTGGCAGAGGGGGATGGACTGGAGCAGGTGGTGTTGGTGGCAGAGGGCGATGGTGGCAGAGGGGGATGGACTGGAGCAGGTGGTGTTGGTGGCAGAGGGGGATGGTGGCAGAGAGGGGTGGAGGCAGTCTGGCAGGGGGTGATGGTGGCAGGGGGTGGAGGCAGAGGGGGATGGAGGCAGTCTGGCAGGGAGTAATGGTGACAGGTGATGGAGGCAGGAGGTGATTGGACTAGATAATTCCTTATGTCGAAAATACCAAAAATATGTTTTTTTTACCTTAAAATCTACCTTAAATCACATTGCTATTTGCTTAGCATACCTGTTTGTAGCCTAAATACTGAAATTTACACCTAAAAATGTAATTTTGGAACTTTTGTGAAATGCCAGTAAAAACGTGGTGGTGCCAGTAAATTTTGGGTGTTGTGCCAGTAAATTTCAATCTGGTAGGTTGGCGACACTGCTGGTACGTGATTGCCTTTACGCGGGCGGGGGGTCCTATCGGACCCCCCCCCGGTGCCCGAGGCAGTGGGCTTTGGTCTGACAGCGATCAGAGATGAGGGGGAGGCCATCCATTCGTGGCCCCCCCTCGCGATCGCTCCCAGCCAATGAGAATCGTCCCCTGCCTCTGTGTAGTACACAGAGGCAGGGGATGTGATGTCATCTCTCCTCGGCTCGGCAGTTTCCGTTCCGGCGCCGAGGAGAGAAGACTGAAATGTGAGTTGCACAACACTACACCTCACAGTAGAACATGCCAGGCATACTTTACACCCCCGATCCCCCCCCGATCGCCCCCCGATCACCCCCTAATCACCACACCCCCCGTCACACTGACACCAAGCAGTTGTTTTTTTTTTTTTTTTCTGATTCCTGCATGGTGTCAGTTTGTGACAGTTAGTGTGTTAGGGCAGTGAGTGTTAGCCCCCTTTAGGTCTAAGATACCCCCCTAACCCCCCCTAATAAAGTTTTAACCCCTTGATCACCCCCCATCACCAGTGTCGCTAAGCGATCATATTTCTGATCGCTGTATTAGTGTCGCTGGTGGCGCTAGTTAGGGAGGTAAATATTTAGGTCCGCCGTCAGCGCTTTATAGTGACAGGGACCCCCATATACTACCTAATAAATGTTTTAACCCCTTGATTGCCCCCTAGTTAACCCTTTCACCACTGATCACCGTATAACCGTTACGGGTGACACTTGTTAGTTCGTTTATTTTTTATAGTGTCAGGGCACCCGCCGTTTATTACCGAATAAAGGTTTAGCCCCCTGATCGCCCGGCGGTGATATGCGTCGCCCCAGGCAGCGTCAGATTAGCGCCAGTACCGCTAACACCCACGCACGCAGCATACG
Organism: Lithobates clamitans; assembly: GCA_037952925.1. Classification (NCBI taxonomy): domain Eukaryota; kingdom Metazoa; phylum Chordata; class Amphibia; order Anura; family Ranidae; genus Lithobates; species Lithobates clamitans. Next base: position 1,071,276 of record JBBGZY010000209.1, read on the forward strand.
CCTCCCTTAGTGGTATAGTATCTAAACGGATCAATATCTGATCCGATCAGATCTATACTAGCGTCCCCAGCAGTTTAGGGTTCCAAAAATTGCAGTGTTAGCGGGATCAGCCCAGATACCTGCTAGCACCTGCGTTTTGCCCCTCCGCCCGGCCCAGCCCAGCCCACCCAAGTGCAGTATCGATTGATCACTGTCACTTACAAAACACTAAACGCATAACTGCAGCGTTTGCAGAGTCAGGCCTGATCCCTGCGATCGCTAACAGTTTTTTTGGTAGCGTTTTGGTGAACTGGCAAGCACCAGCCCCAGGCAGTGTCAAGTTAGTGCCAGTAGCGCTAACACCCATGAACGCACCGTACACCTCCCTTAGTGGTATAGTATCTGAACGGATCAATATCTGATCCGATCAGATCTATACTGGCGTCCCCAGCAGTTTAGGGTTCCCAAAAACGCAGTGTTAGCGGGATCAGCCCAGATACCTGCTAGCACCTGCATTTTGCCCCTCCGCCCGGCCCAGCCCAGCCCACCCAAGTGCAGTATCGATCGATCACTGTCACTTACAAAACACTAAACGCATAACTGTAGTGTTCGCAGAGTCAGGCCTGATCCCTGCGATCGCTAACAGTTTTTTTGGTAGCGTTTTGGTGAACTGGCAAGCACCAGCCCCAGGCAGCGTCAGGTTAGTGCCAGTAGCGCTAACACCCACGCACGCACCATACACCTCCCTTAGTGGTATAGTATCTGAACGGATCAATATCTGATCCGATCAGATCTATACTGGCGTCCCCAGCAGTTTAGGGTTCCCAAAAATGCAGTGTTAGCGGGATCAGCCCAGATACCTGCTAGCACCTGCGTTTTACCCCTCCGCCCGGCCCAGCCCACCCAAGTGCAGTATCGATCGATCACTGTCATTTACAAAACACTAAACGCATAACTGCAGCGTTTGCAGAGTCAGGCCTGATCCCTGCGATCGCTAACAGTTTTTTTGGTAGCGTTTTGGTGAACTGGCAAGCACCAGCGGCCTAGTACACCCCGGTCATAGTCAAACCAGCACTGCAGTAACACTTGGTGACGTGGCGAGTCCCATAAGTGCAGTTCAAGCTGGTGAGGTGGCAAGCACAAGTAGTGTCCCACTGCCACCAAAAAGACAAACACAGGCCCGTCGTGCCCATATTGCCCTTCCTGCTGCATTCGCCAATCCTAATTGGGAACCCACCGCTTCTGCAGCGCCTGTACTTCCCCCATTCACATCCCCAACCAAATGCAGTCGGCTGCATGAGAGGCATTTTCTTTATGTCCTCCCGAGTACCCCTACCCAAGGAACTCCCCCAAAAAAGATGTTGTGTCGGCAGCAAGCGCGGATATAGGCGTGACACCCGCTATTATTGTCCCTCCTGTCCTGACAATCCTGGTCTTTGCATTGGTGAATGTTTTGAACGCTACCATACACTAGTTGAGTATTAGCGTAGGGTACAGCATTGCACAGACTAGGCACACTTTCACAGGGTCTCCCAAGATGCCATCTCATTTTGAGAGACCCGAACCTGGAACCGGTTACAGTTATAAAAGTTACAGTTACAAAAAAAAGTGTAGAAAAAAAAAAAAAAAACCACAAACAAAAATATAAAAAAAAAAAAAAATAGTTGTCGTTTTATTGTTCTCTCTCTCTCTATTCTCTCTCTATTGTTCTGCTCTTTTTTACTGTATTCTATTCTGCAATGTTTTATTGTTATTATGTTTTATCATGTTTGCTTTTCAGGTATGCAATTTTTTTATACTTTACCGTTCACTGTGCTTTATTGTTAACCATTTTTTTGTCTTCAGGTACGCCATTCACGACTTTGAGTGGTTATACCAGAATGATGCCTGCAGGTTTAGGTATCATCTTGGTATCATACTTTTCAGCCAGCGGTCGGCTTTCATGTAAAAGCAATCCTAGCAGCTAATTAGCCTCTAGACTGCTTTTACAAGCAGTGGGAGGGAATGCCCCCCCCCACCGTCTTCCGTGTTTTTCTCTGGCTCTCCTGTCTCAACAGGGAACCTGAGAATGCAGCCGGTGATTCAGTCAGCTGACCATAGAGCTGATCAGAGACCAGAGTGGCTCCAAACATCTCTATGGCCTAAGAAACCAGAAGCTACGAGCATTTCATGACATAGATTTCGCCAGATGTAAACAGCGCCATTGGGAAATTGGGGAAGCATTTTATCACACCGATCTTGGTGTGGTCAGATGCTTTGAGGGCAGAGGAGAGATCTAGGGTCTAATAGACCCCAATTTTTTCAAAAAAGAGTACCTGTCACTACCTATTGCTATCATAGGGGATATTTACATTCCCTGAGATAACAATAAAAATGATTTTAAAAAAATGAAAGGAACAGTTTAAAAATAAGATAAAAAAGCAAAAAAATAATAAAGAAAAAAAAAAAAAAAAAGCACCCCTGTCCCCCCTGCTCTCGCACTAAGGCGAACGCAAGCGTCGGTCTGACGTCAAATGTAGACAGCAATTGCACCATGCATGTGAGGTATCACCGCGAAGGTCAGATTGAGGGCAGTAATTTTAGCAGTAGGCCTCCTCTATAAATCTAAAGTGGTAACCTGTAAAGGCTTTTAAAGGCTTTTAAAAATGTATTAATTTTGTTGCCACTGCATGTTTGTGCGCAATTTTAAAGCATGTCATGTTTGGTATCTATGTACTCGGCCTAAGATCATCTTTTTTATTTCATCAAACATTTGGGCAATATAGTGTGTTTTAGTGCATTCAAATTTAAAAAAGTGTGTTTTTTCCCCAAAAAATGCGTTTGAAAAATCGCTGCGCAAATACTGTGTGAAAAAAAAAATGAAACACCCACCATTTTAATCTGTAGGGCATTTGCTTTAAAATAATATATAATGTTTGGGGGTTCAGTAAGTAATTTTCTTGCAAAAAAAACCAATTTTTTCATGTAATCAAAAAGTGTCAGAAAGGGCTTTGTCTTCAAGTGGTTAGAAGAGTTGGTGATGTGTGACATAAACTTCTAAATGTTGTGCATAAAATGCCAGGACAGTTCAAACCCCCCCCCCAAATGACCCCATTTTGGAAAGTAGACACCCCAAGCTATTTGCTGAGAGGCATGTCGAGTCCATGGAATATTTTATATTGTGACACAAGTTGCGGGAAAGAGACACATTTTTTTTTTTTTTGCACAAAGTTGTCACTAAATGATATATTGCTCAAACATGCCATGGGAATATGTGGAATTGCACCCCAAAATACATTCTGTTGCTTCTTCCGAGTATGAGGATACCACATGTGTGGGACTTTTTGGGAGCCTAGCCGCGCACGGGACCCTGAAAACCAAGCACCGCCTTCAGGCTTTCTAAGGGCGCAAATTTTTGATTTCACTCTTCACTGCCTATCACAGTTTCGGAGGCCATGGAATGCCCAGGTGGCAAAAAAAAACCCCAAATGCCCCCATTTTGGAAAGTAGACACCCCAAGCTATTTGCTGAGAGGTATAGTGAGTATTTTGCAGACCTCACTTTTTGTCACAAAGTTTTGAAAATTGAAAAAAGAAAAAAAAATCATTTAGTGACAACTTTGTGCAAAAAAAAAAAAAATGTGTCACTTTCCCGCAACTTGTGTCAAAATATAAAATATTCCATGGACTCAACATGCCTCAAAGCAAATAGCTTGGGGTGTCTACTTTCCAAAATGGGGTCATTTGGAGGGGGGGTTATGCCATCTGGGCATTTTATGGCCTTCAAAACTGTGATAGGTAGTGAGGAGTAAAATCAAAAATTTACGCCCTTAGCAATCCTGAAGGCAGTGATTGGTTTTCGGGGGCCCTGTACGCGGCTAGGCTCCCAAAAAGTCCCACACATGTGGTATCCCCGTACTCAGGAGAAGCAGCTGAATATATTTTGGGGTGCAATTCCACATATGCCCATGGCCTGTGTGAGCAATATATCATTTAGTGACAACTTTTTGTAATTTTTTTTTTTTTGTCATTATTCAATCACTTGGGACAAAGAAAATGAATATTTAATGGGCTCAACATGCCTCTCAACAATTTTCTTGGGGTGTCTACTTTCCAAAATGGGGTCATTTGTGGGGATTTTGTACTGCCCTGCCATTTTAGCACCTCAAGAAATGACATAGGCAGTCATAAATTAAAGGCTGTGTAAATTCCAGAAAATGTACCCTCGTTTGTAGGCGCTATAACTTTTGCGCAAACCAATAAATATACACTTATTGACATTTTTTTTACCAAAGACATGTGGCCGAATACATTTTGGCCTAAATGTATGACTAAAATTGAGTTTATTGGATTTTTTTTATAACAAAAAGTAGAAAATATCATTTTTTTTCAAAATTTTCGGTCTTTTTCCGTGTATGGAGCAAAAAATAAAAACGGCAGAGGTGAACAAATACCATAAAAAAAAAGCTCTATTTGTGGGAAGAAAAGGACGCAAATTTCGTTTGGGTACAGCATTGCATGACCGCGCAATTAGCAGTTAAAGCGACGCAGTGCCAAATTGTAAAAAGTGCTCTGGTCAGGAAGGGGGTAAATCCTTCCGGGGCTGAAGTGGTTAATGACACCCCAATAACAGTTAGCATGCCATTATGGCAACACAAGCGCAATGCGCTAATGCAACGTGTTTCCAAAATTCGTGGCAAAGTGTGCATTTTCTGTGTGGATTGCCACTCAGATGTGAATGCATGGCAACACAATCGCATGTGTGTCTGCAGCACTTTTCCAAAATACCTAGTATTTTTCTGCGCATTCAGAAAAACACATATGTGAATGCAGCCTGATCGTTAATGACACGACAATCATCGTTATCAGGCGCGTGTTTTGCCACACATATGTCACGCAATAAATGCTCTACAAAAGTGCCAAAATGCGCACTTAAAACCATGTGCCACTCAACGACGAAAAGGTGCTACTTTGGAGTGTTTGTCGTGCGTAGGGCAACCCATTCAAGTGAATTGGCTTCCCTATGTGCGATGCAAATTTACCCTTGAAAAACGTGCGAAATAAGCAAGCAGTAACGTGAATAGGTGCTTCAGAGAAGAGTTTTTAGACCGCAAGGATGACCTAGGAGGAGAGGAATAAAATAAACAAAAAAAAACACTATTCGTCTTCAAACCTGCATAGGAATCGCTTCTAATGCTGATGCGACTTCTGTGAATTAACCACTTGCCGACTTGGCACATTTACCCCCTTCCTGCCCAGGCCAATTTTCTGCTTTCAGCGCTGTTACACTTTGAATGACAATTGCGCGGTCATGCAAAACTGTACCCATATGACATTTGTATAATTTTTTTTAAATAGAGCTTTCTTTTTGGTGGTATTTATTCACTACTGGGTTTTTTAATTTTTTGCTAAACAAACGAAAAAAAGGCCGACATTAAGAGAAAAAAACAAAAAAAAAAAACATTCTTCATAGCTTGTTATAAAAGAAAGATGGCTACAGTAATTTTTCTCCTTCACTGATGTGTGCTGATGAGGCAGCACTGGTGGGCACTGATGACGAGGCCCTGTTAGGCAGAACTGATAGGTGGCACTGATGGGCACTGGTTGGCAGCACTGTTGGGACTGCACTGATAATCAGGATACTGATAATCAGTGCCCTGGGAAATAAAAGAAGATAACCAGCTTGTATTTACATCTGTGATCAACTGTTGTTGGACACAGCTGATCACGTGTTAAAGGGCCACTGTGATTGGCTCTTTACCCAGATCTGTGATCAGCTGCGTCCAAAAGACTCAGCAATCACAGACCATGCCAGCAGCGCAATCACGGCAGGACATGCATGTACTCCCTCCCGGCAAGGTAAGTCCACGTTGTAGCCATCTTTCAGCTAAAGCGTGGGCAAGAAGTGGTTAATACAGAAGTCTATGGGGCTGAAATTGCACTGGAGTTGCACCAAAGTAGTGCAGGAACCTTTTCTGAATTCACACTGTGCTGCGTCGCATTGCTTAGAACGGACACCATTAAAAACAATGTGATTTCCCTTGTCATGCAATTCTATGCAACCGGGGCAAAGTAATATTTCTATAACGCTTTTCCCCCTGGGGACTCAAAGCACTTAGGAAGTGAGGCAGCTATATTGGGCACACTTAGCTAAGCCAATTAACCTGCAAGCATGTTTTTTGGAATGTAGAAGAAAATCCATGCAAGCGTGTGTTGAGATTCAAACCTAAGACCCTAGTGCTGCAGAAGTGCTAACTACTAAACCACTGTGGTACCACTAAAACTAAGATGACAAGAGCAATAATGAGACTGAGAGCAAGGCAGTAAGGCTGCTTTCACACTGAGGTGCTTTACAGGAGCTATAGCGCTAAAAATAGCGCCTGCATAGCGCCTGTAAAGAGCCTCTCCTCTCACTCCAGTGTGACGCCAAAAAAAGTCCTGCAAGCCGCATCTTTGAGGCGCTGTAGGAGCAGTGTATACACCACTCCTACAGCGCCCCTGCCCATTGAAAGCAATAGGCACCGAAGAACCGACAAAGCGTCGCTGCAGGGGCGCTTTGCGGGAGCATTTAACCCTTTTTCGGCCGTTAGCGGGGGTTAAAAGCGCCCCGCTAGCAGCCGAAAAGTGCCACAAAAACGGCGGTAAAGTGCTGCTAAAAATAGCAGCGTTTTACCGCCGACGCCCTCAACGCCCCAGTGTTCGACATAACTGTCACAGGATTTCAACAAAATCCAGATGTCTGCGGACCTGGATTGTGTCCCTCAAAACTGGCACTCAGCTCCACACCTGACCGTTGTTTTAAAAAATATAGATTGATAAAATAACATGAACATTTGTTAGCAGCCTATTGAGTGTTTGTAATGGCAGCTCTTCACCTAGATTTTTGGTGTGGTGTGTAAAGGTGGAGATTTTTGCTCAGAAAATGAGGGAAAGGGAATTGTGTTGTGTGGATGTAGCACCCTCTAGTGTGCTAGAAGAATAGTACAGTTTGTAGGTATATTTTCAGGCTTGGCTGTCAGCCAAGTGTCAGCGCTGGGCTCAGCCCTCCCTTCTCAGTGCTCAGCTGTTGGTTAATTGCCAGCACTCCTTGTTCCACAGTGCCTCACCTGGTGATCATTTCCTGCTCGTCAGCCAGCCCCTTCTGGCTATTTAAACTGTCTGGTTCATTCCTCCCATGCCTTGGTCAACAATATCAATATCAGAATATTCTCTGCTGTGTTCCTGTTAAAGACTTGCCTGGCTGACATCCCTTCTGGTTCCTGATCTTCTTTGCTGTCTCTGACTACGCTGTTCTCTGACTTCCTGATTTACTGGCTTGCACTGACTACCCGCTTTGATTCCCAAACCCTGGCTATGTTTTGACTCTGTTTACTATTTGTACTATTTTTACCACTATATTAAAAGGTGTGATTTTTACTGCATTTTCTGTCTCCGTCTGATTCATGGTTACTGACAGTAGGCGAAGGCCATGAATTCAGAAGATGCAGGCAATCCACCTAGTGGTAATATTTTTTCCAGATTGAATGAGCAGGATCACCGCATGGATCAGTTTGCCATAGCGTTACAGACGCTCCTTATTTGCACTGTTCACCTGGATCCTTCCACTATAGCTGTTCTGCTACAACAGGTGGGGCAGTCCGTCCCTGTTGCTGCTCCAGTCTCTGTGCAGACACCCGCCTCGAATATTATCTCTGTTAAAGGTATGTCTGTTTCCACTCCACTTCCCCAGCGATTTGGGGGCCATCCAGTTCAATGCAAAGGGTTTCTCTACCAGGTTGGGATATATTTTGAGATGCTGCCCCAGGCGTTCCCCACTGACAGGAGTAAAGTAGGTTTCATCATTTCTTTGCTTTCTGATAGAGCCTTGGCTTGGGCAAACCCTCTATGGGAGAAGCAAAAACCCATTGTCCTGAGTTACCCAAAGTTTGTGGCTTCCTTTAAAAGGGTATTTGACGTGCCCGCTCGCTCCATTTCTGCTGCCATGAGCCTTATGTCCATCAGAGTACGAAAACTGTTGCTGATTACGCCATTGAATTCTGTACTCTGGCAGCAGATGTTGCTTGGAACAATGAGGCCCTCATTGCTGCTTTTTCTCATGGTCTCTCAGATAACATCAAAGATGAGATAATAGCCTGAGATATACCTACAGATCTGGAGAAGTTGATCATGTTTGCCATTCTGATTGAGTCCAGACTCTGAGAGAGACCTTCCTTTAAGGATCGGTTGCGGAAGCCTCCAGTACCTTTGGCTCTGAGCTTTGCAGTTCCACCCTTGCCTCCCTCACCTCCCATGCCTCCCGGTACCGAGTCTGTCGGTGAAGTAGAACCCATGCAGTTGGAGTTCACACGTCTCTCTGCAGAGGAGAGGGCTTTTAGGAGGAGGGAGAGATTGTGCCTTTATTGTGGCCAGGCTGGTCACTTGTTGAGGTCCTGTCCTACCCAACTGGGAAGCGCTTGCACCTGAGGTCCTGTAGGGGACAGACCTTAGGTGCCGTTGTTACGTCCCCAGTTATCCTGAAGGATAAGTCTCTTTTTCTGGTTACCCTTTCTTGATCTGAGTCGTCCACAGGCTCTAATCGACTCTGGGGCTGCGGGCTTGTTCATAGATAGTGCCTTTGTGTATAAGCATTCGATTCCGCTGCAGCTTCGTGCCACTCCACTTGTCATTGAGGCTATTGAAGGAAGACCTCTACAGCCTGCCCATGTGACTCATGAGACTGCTTCATTGACCATGACCGTAGGGGCTCTTCACCATGAGATAATCCAACTTAAAATTATTTCCTCACCCCATTACCCGGTAGTTATTGGTTATCCTTGGTTACAGGGGCTCAACCCCTCTTTTGATTGGCTATGGGCTGAGGTTCTTTCCTGGTCGCCACAATGCAGTAAGACATGTTTTCGGAAAGTGGCCAAGGTCTTGTGCACCTCTTCACTCACCTCCCTGCCAGAGGAGTACCGCGAATTTGGCAAAGTCTTTGACAAAGGTCAAGCCAGTAGTTTGCTTTCACACCAGTCGTATGATTGCGCAGTTGACCTTCAATCTGGTTATTTGACCGCCTCAAGGGAGCAACCTTTTTTATGAAGCTCGATCTGAGAGGGGCATACAAACTCATGAGGATCAAGGAGGGCGACGAATGGAAAACTGCATTTAATACTAGGACAGAACATTACGAATACCTTGTAATGCTGTTTGGTCTTTGCAACGCTCCTGCAGTTTTTCAGGAATTCATCAACGATGTCCTCTGAGATATGTTGCAGCAACGTGTGGTGGTTTATCTCGACGACATTCTCATATATTGTAATTCCCTACAGAGCCACCACACAGATGTCTCCTGTGTGCTACAGAGGCTGAGAGATAATAACCTGTATTGCAAGTTGGAAAAATGCGAGTTCCATCGTGAACAGGTTACATTTCTGGGTTGTCATTTCTACTGCTGTTTTTTTGGTGGACCCAGAGAAACTATCTGCAGTTCTACAGTGGCTTCAACACGTAGGTCTACATCCCCTACAACGTTTTCTTGGCTTTGCCAAATATTATCGGAAGTTTATTCGTAACTTCTCTTCTCTGGTCAAACCCCTGACTGACATGACCAGAAAGGAGGGTAACTCATAGAATTGGTCTCCAGATTCCATTAAAGCCTTTGTTTCAGGTCCTGTGTTGGCACATCCCAATCCCACGTTACCCTTCATTCTTGTCTGAGGAAAAACATTTATCTACCAGAAGGGCGCAATGGGCTCTTTTTCTGTCTTCAACTGTCTTCTGTCTTTTTCTGTCTTCAACTACATAGTCTTGTTCTTCTTGGTCGTTACCAAGAATGTAAGGGCTGATGCATTTTCGCAACAGTTTTCCTTCGCTTCCCAGATGGAGTCTGTTTCTTTTCCTGTGATACCTGCTGATTCTCTTCTGGCCACTGTTCATACCAGTCTCACTTCACCCTTGGGTGACATAATTTTTGCAGCTCAGATCCACTCTACTCCTGAGAAACCTTGTGACTGCTGCTTTGTCCCTGAGAGTCTACGCACTGCTTTGCTCCAGACTTACCACTCTCCCAAGGCAGCTGGCCACCCAGGGAAGAATCAACTCAACTCATTTGGGCCTATTCCCAACAATTCTGATGGCCTAGTCTCCGCGTGGATGTAGCCACCTTCATAGCTGCTTATTCTGTGTGTGCTCAGTGTAAGACACCACGACACCTTCCAGTGGATATCCTATAACCCATACCCAATGGAGAGAGGCCTTGGACCAAATGTCTATGGATTTTATTGTGGAGTTACCCAACTCCCAGGGCAACACAGTTATTCTAATGGTGGTTGACTAGTTCTCGAAAATGTCACATTGTATTCCACTTAAGAAGTTGCCCACATCCAAAGAACTGGCCTCCATTTTTGCTCGGGAGATCTTTCGATTACATGGGCTACCCAAGGTTATCATCTTGGACAGGGGTAGCCAGTTTGTCTCCAGATTTTGGCGAGTCTTTTGTGCACAGTTGGGAATTCAGCTTTCCTTCTCTGCCTATCATCCACAGTCCAATAGGGCCGCAGAATGAGCCAACTAAGCCTTGTAGCAGTTTCTACGCTGCTATATTTCTGACCACCATAACAACTGGTCAGACCTCTTACCTTGGGCGGAGTTTGCTCACAATAGTGCCGTCAACACCGCTTCCCGATTGTCTCAGTGTTTGGCAAAATATGGTTTCCAACCATCCATGTTGCCTGACTCATTTGCTCCTCAAAGAATTCCTGCGTTAGAGCATCTCTGTGGTCTTCATTCCACTTGGGTACAGGTCCAAGAGTCCTTGTAAGGTGCCAGTGATAGGTACAGACTCCATGCTGACCACAGACGCCTACATGGGCCATCCTATCAGGTTTAGGAGAGGGTCTGGCTGTCATCTCGCAACCTCCGACTCCGTGTTCCCTCACTGAAACTGGCACCGTGGTTTATTGGGCCTTTCCATATTCTCCTTAAGATCAACTCAGTGGCTTATACATTAGACCTTCCTGCTAACATGCGTATTTCAAATGTATTTCATGTCTCCTTATTAAAACCCTTGGTGTGCAACCGCTTCATCATCTCAGTACCACGTCCTCTCCTGGTTCAGGTTGAGAACCATGGGGATTATGAGATACAATCAATCATTTACTCCCATAGGTTGCGTGGGCGCATAAGTACCTGTTTTAATCGAAATGGTACAGTCCGGAAGAACGCTCTTGGGTAATATCCTCGGACGTACATGCTCTTATCCTCCTCTGTGCTCACATAGATGTTTTCCCCTCAAACCTGGTGGCCCTCCGAGGAGGAGGGGTCGTTGAGGAGGGGGTACTGTCATGGCTGGGCTCAACCCTCCCTTCTCAGTGCTCAGCTGTCTGTGTTAATTGCCAGCACTCATCGTTCCACAGTGCCTCACCTGGTGATCGTTTCCTGCTTGTCAGCCAGCCCCTTCTGGCTAAACTGCCTGGTTAATTTCTCCCATGTCTTCGCCTTGGTCAACAAACCTGAATATTCTCTGCTGTGTTCCTGTTAAAGACTTGCCTGGCTGACTTCCCTTCTGGTTTCTGATCCTGTTTGCTGTCTCCGACTACGCTGATCTCTGGCTTCTCGATTTACTGGCTTGCACTGACTACCATGTTTTGACTATGTTTACAATTTGTACCATTTTTACCACTGTATTAAAAGGTGTGATTTTTACTGCATTTTCTGTCTCCGTCTGATTCATGGTTCCTGGCGCCAAGCCTGGGTGTGTTTTGACATAGGTTGGGAGTGGCTCAGGGTATTGTTGAGTGACTCACCAGGACCTCCCACTTCGTTCCAGAATGTTCTGGTGTTTTTTTAAGAGAGGTGGAGCTGCCTGGGATGTTCTGAGGAGCCCCCCTGACCAATCCCCAATCTGAATTGGCAGGGGGCAGGCCTCCTTAATACCCGGGGTCAGCCCAGCTCGGGAGAAGTTGATCGGGTGGAAGATGGAGTGTTAGGCTGTCGGGGGCCTTTGAGGAAGAACCCCAGTCTGGGGGAGGGGTGACATTGGGCCTGGGCAGTGGTGGGTGGGGGCGGATGGGACCCTCTTACAACCCACAGAGGTGTCCTGACCAGGAGGAGCAAGAGAGGACAGTGGGAGAGCACAGCTGAGCAAGTCTCCAGGAGTTTCACAGGTGCAGCCAAGAGGGCTGGTAAATTTTCACACAGTCGGAGGACTGGGAGGCCTTGTGTTAGAGGAATGAGATAGAATGGTCTGGGATGAGTGCAGAACCAGTCTGGAGGATTGTGGGGACAAGGGCAGTGGAAAGGGGCAGCTGCAGCCAGGAGGGCTGGCAGTGCCCGAAGAGGTGGTACTGGGAGCAGTAGCCACAGGGACAGCTAGAACTGGGACTTTCTATTTTTGCTACACCATAGGGGCCCGCGGTCAATGCCTGCAAAGGGAATCTGCTTTAGGCCTGGCTGAGCCATTGTCAGGCCTACCAATTAGTGCTAGCTGGTCTGGCAAGTGCAAGCAAGTGATGTGCTGGAGGTGTTGAGGAGAGATAGTCTGCAAGCAAGTGAAGTGCTGGAGAGAAAGAGGAGATTGTATATACCGTGGTGTATATAGTTGGTCCCAATTTTGACTGTCAATTATCTAAGCATCTCATAGGTTTCCTATTCCTATCCAAGTTAAATTACCCTCAATAAAATAAAAAAAAAGTGCAAGGACTGCTTTCATGTCTCTGGATGCTTGGAAAGTGTGTGCCTGGCTGGGCAAGGTGACAGACGGATTACTGCACTCAGCAGCCCCTACAAGGGCACCGCTACATTTGGGGGCTCGTCCGGGACGTCTGTTCACAGGTAACCTGCCGGCCGTTGCCCCCTAGCAACCAAAGTTGACCGAGCCGGGGAACCGCACTTTTTTCCACCAATTGAGGAATTGAACCCATGGGAAGGATTTATATGCTCTGCCTGCATTCAGTACTACAGCATCAAGTGCCGTTGACCATAGCAACCAGCGGAAACTGCCTACCAAGTTATTGCTGGCCTGCTTACTCAGTTGCCCAACTGCGGCTGGGATGGACACAATTTGCAATTCAGCAACATTCTACCATGTGCCGTCACCCGTGACAACCACAGCGGGCAATCGCCTATAGATTACAAATATGTCCAGCGTTCTGCAATTACTGGACACCTTGAACTTTCGCTTCAAACTCTGGGTTTATACAGTAAAGTGTGCCTGGAAATGTCTACTCTTGCCCAGGGTGATCGGGGTCAGCCTGCGGGGTGCCTGAGGGCGGGACTGTGCTAGAAGTGTTCCCTTCAGTGAGGCATAGGCTACAAACTTTATTGTTGCTACCGGCAACCACCGGAAATGTCAGCAAGCATCTGCTCTCAGTTGCTCGGGCACAGTTGGTGCCAAGCAACATGCCTGGACTGCTAGTTCCAGGGTACCTATGTTCTGTCAAAGTAGCCAATTCATCAAGATCTCCAATTATGTCACTTTTGTTACTGTAAACCATCATTAATTGGAGATTTCGATGACTTGCCATTTTGACACCAGCAAGCCTCTACACTCTGGTACACAAAGACTTTGCCGTTTTGACACAACAGCGGGTAAAGAGGAAAAAGTTTCCGCCGCCACGGAGGCGGCCATTTTGATAGTATCGGAGCGAACTAGCAATATCCAAGTTAAATTCCCATCAATAAATTACAAAAAAAACACGTGCAAGGACTGCTTTCATGTCTCTGGATGCTTAAAAGGTGTGTGCCTGGCTGGGCAGGGTGACAGACTACTACACTCAGCAGCCCCTACGGGGGTACCACTACATGGATTTTGGCTTGTGAGGGAGTAGATTTTTACTTGGGGTAGGATGAGCTATGGAGGACATTTCCTCTGTGTTACTGCAATGCCCTGGTGTGAATAGGCCCTCATTGACCAGGGATATCTGGGTGAGGGGAGAATAAGGTTGACCACCAGTGCCTTGGGAGACCGGATTCTTCCCTCCACTGATGGGATTGTAGACAGTACTTAATTAATTCATATAATACCCTTCAATAATATAATTAATAAAATATAGACATACTTTTAATGGATTGAAATTGGCCGCGGCCCTTTATTATTGGCAATAAATTATTTGATCTTTAATCCAATATCATAAAACACATTACATTCTTGTCTTATCACCAAATATTTTCACACCAAACCAAAATTTATAATATAATGTACACACATCTTAAATCCATATATTATAACTCAGCTATTACAGCTCGAGTTAATTTTAACCAAAAAACTGTCCCCTTTCATTTAGCATAAAGGGACGTATGCCACACAACAAGGACCGCAACAAGGGAGGGAGGGTGGGAAGCTTCTTCTTCTCCTGCGGAGCGCCGACTGAAACTGTTGAGCAGATTTTTTAAATTTAAATAACTTCTATTAGCTCGTGCCCTGGCAGTTGTGACCATGTGACCTCCTGAACCAACAATTAAAAAACTGCTTGTTGCTATGGGTTTTAAAATATATTTTATAACTGTCACGCTCCCATTGGTGTGCGAGGCAAATTAATTGCTTGCACATTTCTTATGAAGATGCTTGGAGGGGGGGTTCCTCACAAATGAATACATTGATGACGGAGAATTCTTTCAACCTCTGACTGCAGTCATTTTTTCCTTCCACTGGCCACCAAGGTATTAGCATTTTTGGTTCCAACTGACCTGCAGGTGGCACTATATTACCTACTGTACTGACCTTACCACTTTGTATCTTGTGCTGTGTGTTCTGCTTCTCATCTCTACATTCTCTAAGCTATGTTGTACATTACGCACATACTCCTACATTTGTTGTGATACGGTATGTCATATAATCCCAGGGCCGTGTATCGGATGCACAATTTTTCTTGTGTTTTAGTGAATGGGCTGCCCTAACACCACATGTTAACCCAGCCTCTTGATGACACCCTAATGTACCTTCCAAATGCCTTGTGTTAGGGCTCATGCACACTGCATCTCAAAGATGCTGCTCCTACAGGCTTTTGAGCTTTTTTGAGCTCTCATTTTTTTCTGCCTGGAAACTCCCGCTATATTAGCCAATGTGTCCATATGCTGTTACAGGCAGAAAAAAGAACCCACCAAACTCGCGTTTTTGAAAGGACCTTTCAAGCAGAAAAGACGCCTGAGTGCCCAAAAGCCTGCGAAAAGGCACAAAAGAATATGAAAGAGCTCAAAGAAGCTTGAAAACACACAGAAAAAATTGGAAAATTTAGCTGAGGGGAGGGTTTGTGAAAAAAATGCTTATGCTCAAAAAAGCTCAAAGGATCTCAAAGAAGCTCAATAAATATGCACAAAAGAACCCAAAAAAGCACAAGCTTCTTCAAGCTGAGATAAAAGCTCAAATGCCTTTTTTTTGGAGCTGCAGTGTATATGAGCCCTTACAGTGTAAAAGAATGGCGCCTGCACCAATTTTCCAGGGATTGCTTTGCACTCCAGTTCATGCATTTTGAAAGAGCTGTTTAAAACAGCGTGCCACAATGCATGACAGCATGTGTTTTGAAAAGCATTGCATAGTAATGTGAATGGGCTCTAGCATATTAACTCCTTTATGAGGTTTAAATTGATTGTAAACCTCAAACATTAACCACTTGCCAACCAGCCGCCACAGTTTTACTGCGGCAGAATGGCATGGCTGGGTGAAGTGACGTTATGTTATGCTGCTTCTCCTTGTTGCCACTAAGGGCGCGTGCGGCCCGCCTGCTGCTCGCCCCTGGAGCCAATGCGAGTGCCCGGCGGGTGTGATGACCGCTGGGCACCCGCGATCGCTCATGACACAGCGAGAACCGGATCTATTTGTGTAAACACACAGATCCCGGTTCTCTGAGGGGAGAAGAGACTGATCGTGTGTTCATACAAAGTGTGAACACCGATCTCTCTCTTCCATTAGCAAGTCCCATCCCCCCTACAGTTAGAACACAGAGAGGGAACACAGTTAACCCCTTGATCGCCCCCTAGTGTTAACCCCTTCCCTGCCAGTGACATTTTTACAGTAATCCGTGCATTTTTATAGCACTGATCGCTGTATAATTGTCAATGGTCCTGTTACGAGGGCCACGTACCTGAGGTGAGACCGAAGTAGTGGGGAGGCCTCCCTTGCACCTCAGGTCTTTGAAGCCTCTGGAGATGGAGACGGAGACTTGGTGGACACCGAGTGGCATGGGTGCCAGGGGTGCAGAGCACCGTGCAAGCCTTAGTCCGAGATCTGAGCCGAGGTCAAGTCCAGTTTGGCAACGAAGTATAAAAGGGTTAATCAGAAGAAGAATGGTTGAGATCCAAGCCGGGGTCAGTTCCAATCTGGCAGCTGAGTACAAAAGGGGCAAAGAAGTAGAATGGTCAAGGTACAAATCCGAGGTCAATGGCAAACAGCAATCAAGAGTAGTCAAATAGGTTTCCAGGTCACAACAAGTTCAGACAGATCATACACTAGCACAGGAACAAGGGGGGACTGAAGATAATCCAGCAATTTGGCAGTGTCTGGGCTGGGCTTATATAGGGAAGTTCGAGGTCACTTCCTGTGTTCCTCCTGGGCATTTTCCTGCCTTTTTCCATAAGGTTGAGGTCACCTTCTGTGCGCCTCCTGGGCATTTTCCTGCCTTTTCCTATCAGGTCTTCTGTGCAGGTGCGGGTTGGCGCACTGGGGCGTCTTTGGCGCATGCTCAGTTGGCACAGATTTCCTCTTGCAGCAAAACGCCATTGGTGAATACGTAGTAAGCCCTGGACTCTTACAGGTCCCAAAAATCTGTCAAAAGTGTCCAATTTGTTCGCCGCAATATCGCAGTCCCGATAAAAATGCAGATCGCCACCATTACTAGTAGAAAAATAAATAATAATAAAAATGCCATAAATCTATCCCCTATTTTGTAGACGCTATAACTTTTACGAAAAGCAATCAATATACACTTATTGTGATTTTTTTTACCAAAAATATGTAGACAAATACATAGGAAAATACTGAGGAATTTTTTTTTTTTTTTTTTAAATGTGGGATATTTATTATAGCAAAAAAGTAAAAATCATTTTTAAAATTGTCGCTGTTCTTTTGTTTATAGCGCAAAAAATTAAAACTGCAGAGGTGATCAAATACCACCAAAAGAAAGTTCTATTTGTGGGAAAAAAAGGGCACAGATTTAGTTTGGGTACAGCGTTGCACGACCGTGCAATTGTCAATTAAAGCAACGCAGTGCAAAATTGTAAAAAGTGCTCTGGTCAGGAAGGGGGTAAAATCTTCCGGGGCTGAAGCGTTTAAATAAATGACGTTCAAAACATATCCCTCTTAAAAATGCATCAAAAAACATATACCCTGATATCACAATCAGTAAAGTGAATAGGTGCAAATAAATATATCAATCAATAAAGTAAATAAATGCAAATAGATGCATCAAAAAACATATAGGGGAACACACATCCCTAGATATATGTAGATGAAAAAAAAAGCAATAAATAGTGTCTGTGTTAATCCAGCTGAGGTCTAAATGTCCAATCAATTGCCTTTGATGAGCTTGTATTTCAATTCTCACAGATAACAGTTGCATGATGAATTACATTTGCAAGGTGATGATTCACATAAAAAAAAAAAAGCCATCATTGCACAGTGTTTTTAAATGCTACAAGACAGGGCAAACAATGTAATCCACTCACACATTTGCAGTAGCTGAATCGCTTTTGTTATAATGGTCAGACAGCTACACTGCTCATACAGCTATCGCTGTGTTTGCCGAAGACTATGCGAAATGAAATACAAGCAAGTAGAGGTCGACCGATATGGGTTTTTCTCTGGCCGATGCCGATATTTAGAAATTGCGGTGGCCGATGGCCGATATATGATGCCGATTTTTTTGGGGCGATTTTTTTTTTTTTCTTTTTTTTTTTCCTTCATCTTATAAAATCTAACAGTTAGACCCCTTTCACACTGGGGCGTTTTTTGCAGGCACTTTTGGGCTAAAAATAGCACCTGTAAAGTGCCTATAAAACGGCTCCCCTGCAGTCTCAGTGTGAAAGCTCGAGTGCTTTCACACTGAGACGATGCGCTGGCAGGATATTCCTACAAGCAGCATCTTTGGAGCGGTGTATACCGCTCCTCCACCACTCCTGCCCATTGAAATGAATGCGCACTGCTGCCGAAGTGCCTGCAAAGCGTTTCGGCAGCAGCGCTTCAGGGGCGCATTTAACCCCTTCCTCGGCCGGTAGCTGGGTTAAAAGCACCCCGCTAGCAGCCGAATAGCGCCGCTAAAATGACGGTAAAGCCCCGCTAAAACTAACACCGTTTTACCGTCAACGCATGCCCGCTCCAGTGTGGCAGCAGCCTTAAAGTGGGGTTCCACCCAAAATAAAAATACATGAAAAATCCTAAAAGAAAATACAAAAAAAATTTGGATATATATATATTTTTTTTACTTACCTCTAAATGCCTGTTGCTAGGTGGTCCGTCGTAGTCTGCCTCTTCCAGTGCCTGGGCTGGTGACATCACTTCCCTCTCGGCACAGGAAGGGCTCTCTCCCTCCTGTCAATCATCTGGGACCCATTACAGGTCCCAGGTGACTGAGCGGTCAATCACAGCCCAGCGCCTACAGTTGCAATGCCGGTGCCGCTGAATGGAGGGGGAGACGAGCGGGGCTTCGATGGACCCAGGGACAGGTAAGTGTCCAATTAAAAGTCAGCAGCTGCAGTATTTGTAGCTGCTGACTTTTATTATTTTTTTTTTTATATAATGGACCTCGGGTGGAACTCCTTTTTAAGTAATAAGTGATACAGAAATTTTTTTACATTTAAACATTTATTAAACAAAACAAAACTCCAATCAGCTCACTTGTATGTATAATTTAGATTTTAAAAAAAACTATATCTTAAATATTAAATACACAAAAACAGGTATTCAAAACTTTTGGAGGAAAAAAAATGGGCTAACTTTACTGCTTTTTTTTTTTATTTCATTAGTGTATTTTTTCAAAAAAAATTGCGTTTGAAAGACCGCTGCACAAATACCGTGTGACATAAAATATAGCAACAACTGCTATTTTATTCCCTAGGGTCTCTGCTAAAAAAAATATATATATAATGTTTGGGGGTTCTAAGTGATTTTCTAGGAGAATGTACAGGATTTTTACTTGTAAGCAACAAGTGTCAGAAAAGATTTAGTCTTTAAATGGTTAAACTGAGAGCTTCTACACACAGAGTTCAGTCTATTGATAAAAGAACCTGAAGAGATACAATGTTTTTTCTTATCAGACTTGGCAGGCTGCCCAGGGAGGAGAGAAGGCTTTCCACAGATAATGTCAGGCAACTTGCATTGACTTCTATTACAGAAGTCATTTGCAAGTCCCGCTGAAGTTATAATCGGCCTTTTTTATCAGCACAATCTGCAGATGCCGATTAAGTAAAAAAAGCCAAATATCTGCCGATATATCGGTCGACCTCTACAAACAAGTTCATCAAAGGCAATTGATTGGACATTTAGACCTCAGCTGGATTAACACAAACAGACACTATTTATTGCTCTTTTTTTTTTCATCTACATATATCTAGGGATGTGTGTTCCCCTATATGTTTCTTGATGCATCTATTTGCATTTATTCACTTTATTGATTGATATATTTATTTGCACCTATTCACTTTACTGATTGTGATATCAGGGTATATGTTTTTTGATGCATTTTTTTTTCATTATTCACTTTATTGATTGATTATTTATTTGCACTTATTCACTTTACTGATTATGATATCAGGGTATTTTTATGGTTTAGGGTTTTAAATATAAGCACCACTCCATCAGATGGGGATATTTTGATAAGCGCACCAACATATTTTATATTGATTTATAGCAACAGGTGTCACAGCACTAATTGGTTGGTCGCAGCTTACACATTCCTTTTTGGTGTTTTGTTATTTTATAGAGAATCCACATCAGCGCTTTAGTTTTCTTTTTTCACATCCCTCTTAAGCAGGGGTTGTCAACCTACAGCCTGCGGGCCACACCCAGCTAGTAACCAATCACCAGCTTGTTAATTTGAAAAATTATCTTGGGAAGCTCCCGCTGTCTTATTAGCGCTGCTGTGTGTCCCTCTTGTGTTCTCATTCAGCTTTCTGCTCCCTGCTTAGCTCTGTCTCCCTCTCTGCAAGGGGCAAGGTAGGAAAGGACAGAGCTGCAGGGGGGGGCTGTGTAATGTGCAGGGGGGGCTGTGTGATGTGCAGGTGGGGCTGCGTAATGTTAGGGGTCCAGAGGTACGGGAGCTGTGTAATGTAAAGGGGTCCAGAGGTGCGGGCTGTGTAATGTGAAGGGATCCAGCGGTGCGGGGGCTGTGTAATGGAAAGGGATCTAGAGGTGCAGGGGGCTGTGTACTGTAAAGGGGGCCAGAGGTGTAGGGGCTGTGTAATGTAAAGGGGACCAAAGGAGCGGTGGGCTGCGTAGTGTAAAGGGAACCAGAGGTGCGGGGGCAGTGTAATATGCAGGGGGCTGTGTAATGTAAAGGGGTCCAGAGGTACAGGCAGGGGCAGTAACAATCATGTCATCCTCAGCCACCTGGTACAAGCCAGGATCAGTATAATTCCAACATGTACCCATACTATTGCTAGAGACAATTAATAAAATTCTGGCTTTAGTAAATTTACAATTAGTAAAATGCTAGTAAAAAGGCTTTGTATTAGTTAAGCACCTTAAAGTGAGGTAAACCTGTACTGTTATTATTACTATGTTAGGATTATTATTATCTTAATTTATTAGCAGGTGAACGTGGCCCTCCATGCATTCACATACATTGAATCTGGCCCTTAACCACTTCAGCCCCGGAAGGATTTACCCCCTTCCTGACCAGAGCACTTTTTACAATTCGGCACTGCGTCGCTTTAACTGCTAATTGCGCGGTCATGCAATGCTGTACCCAAACGAAATTTGCGTCCTTTTCTTCCCACAAATAGAGCTTTCTTTTGATGGTATTTGATCACCTCTGCCGTTTTTATTTTTTGCGCTATACACGGAAAAAGACCGAAAATTTTGAAAAAAAATGATATTTTCTACTTTTTGTTCTAAAAAAAATCCAATAAACTCAATTTTAGTCATACATTTAGGCCAAAATGTATTCGGCCACATGTCTTTGGTAAAAAAAATGTCAATAAGTGTATATTTATTGGTTTGCGCAAAAGTTATAGCGTCTACAAACTAGGGTACATTTTCTGGAATTTACACAGCCTTTAATTTATGACTGCCTATGTCGATTCTTGAGGTGCTAAAATGGCAGGGCAGTACAAAACCCCCACAAATGACCCCATTTTGGAAAGTAGACACCCCAAGGAATTTGCTGAGAGGCATGTTGAGCCCATTGAATATTCATTTTTTTTGTCCCAAGTGATTGAATAATGACAAAAAAAAAAAAAAAAAAAAAAAATTACAAAAAGTTGTCACTAAATGATATATTGCTCACACAGGCCATGGGCATATGTGGAATTGCACCCCAAAATACATTTAGCTGCTTCTCCTGAGTACGGGGATACCACATGTGTGGGACTTTTTGGGAGCCTAGCCGCGTACGGGGCCCCGAAAACCAAGCACCGCCTTCAGGATTTCTAAGGGCGTACATTTTTGATTTTACTCCTCACTACCTATCACGGTTTTGAAGGCCATAAAATGCCCAGATGACATAAACCCCCCCCAAATGACCCCATTTTGGAAAGTAGACACCCCAAGCTATTTGCTTTGAGGCATGTTGAGTCCATGGAATGTTTTGAAAGGGAGCAGGACTGCTGAGCAAACAGGAAGCAAAATACCTTGTCCCTACGGCCAGCAAGACTCCAGTAATATACTTCTTGCCGAAGATACATAAAGACAGCAAAAATCCTCCGGGAAGACCAATAGTAAGTGGTATTGATTCTTTGACATCCCGTTTGGGGGAATATATAGATATCCACTTGCAACCACTGGTCAAAAAAACAAAAGCCTACCTCAAGGACACTAAAAACACATTGCAGTTATTAAGTGGATGCAATGTAAAGGAGAATATTATCATGGCCACTGGAGATGTGGCCTCTCTTTATACTAACATAGATCACGGGGGGGCCCTGAAAGCAGTGGAATGGGCTCTTTTGAAGGAGGAACCCGTCGATAAAGAATTTATTATGTTTATCCTTAAGTGTCTGGATTTTTGTTTACGACACAATTTTTTCTGGTATGGGAATAGGTTTTATTTGCAGATAAAAGGTGTCGCCATGGGCGCCAAATTTGCCCCCAGTGTGGCGAACTTGTATATGGCCAAGTGGGAAGAGGAGGGGGTTTTGAATGGAAAGTGCGATGATATTTTATTATATAGGAGATTTATTGATGATCTGTTGATTATCTGGAAAGGGAATATGGAGGGATTAAAGGACTTACTGGAGTCCATGAACCATAATGATCTCAATATTTCCCTAACCTGGAATGTCAGCAAAGACAGCATCCATTTTTTAGATCTAGAAATTATTAGTACTAAAGAGGGTATCATTACTAGATCATATTTTAAAACCACAGATCGCAACTCTTATATACCAATCACCAGCTGCCATCACAAACCCTGGTTGCAGAATATACCCAGAGGCCAATATACTAGGATGAGAAGAAATTGCACGAAAATGGAGGACTATGAACTGCAATCTAACAAACTAAGCAGTATGTTTCTTGATAAAGGATATCATAAGGATTTTTTACAGAAAGAAAAATCGGAGGTTGCATGTCTCGATAGAAATAGCTTATTAAGGGACAAGATTGTAACCACGGGAAATGCCAATAGTGATAATATCAGTATCGTTCTTGATTATTCCTTACAAAATAATGAAGTGCAAAGGATCATACGTAAATATTGGAATGTCCTGAAGCAAGATAGTCATCTCAAGAGTGTGCTCCCAGAGAAACCTAAAATTGTTTTTAAAAAAGCGCCCAGTTTAAGAGATAAACTGGTACACAATGTAGTGGAACCACCGCCCCCAAATCCTAGAATGTTTTGGGATCTTAAGGGCTTTTATGCATGTGGGAGATGCTACAGTTGTGTGAGAGTTCCGGGGAATGATAGGAGGTTAAAAGAATTTATGAATTCCAGTACCCATCAGTCTTATACCATCAGGGATTTTATCTCGTGTGATACTATTGGGGTGGTATACGCTTTAAAGTGTCCATGTAATTTATTTTACGTGGGGCGTACTACTAGAGCCCTGAAAGATAGATTGGAGGAGCACGTGCGAAATATCCACAAAGGATCAGACAAACACCACTTATATATTCACTTTGAGAAAGTACATAATAAAAGCACGGTGGGGATGAAATTCTGGGGGATAGAGGCCCCTAAACGTCATTGGAGGGGGTCCAATTTTACGAGAGAAATTAGCAAGCGGGAATCGTGGTGGATACACCAGTTGGGTTCTCTATCCCCTGGGGGGCTTAATAGGGATTTCGATCTAGCATGTTTTCTCAGTAATTTTTAATTTTTAATTTTTATACTGAATAAAGGGATGTTTTAATATTTTTAATTTCATATAAAAAAATTTTTTTACATATTCTTACCATCACATTATTTAGATAGTCATATATAGTCTTTGGGGGTTGAATTTATTTACTATATAGGTTCCCACACGTTCTTTTTGTGACTGCTGGTATAGAGGTTACCTATGGGAGTATTTTAATATGACAATTGTATTCCAATTTTTAATATCACATAATATAGTGTAAGTTTACAGTTCTTACATAGATGGATAGTTTAGAGATGTGTATTTTATTGTTTTAATTTTTAGAAATAGGGTTTAGAGACCCGGATTTCTTTTTAGATATTATGGATTGTTGTTCTTTTATTGAGGAGTACTCACACATTTCATTAGTAATATTAGTTTTATGTAGGTCAGGAGCATGATGTTGTATCATAATTTTATTATTTATTTTATGTATGACTAACTCAGATTCGCATGGTTATCATTGATATCATATGATGTGCGATGTGGTGGCTCCTAAATGCACAGCTCTTTCCTTGTTCTCATTAATGTAGCAGTAATATTATTGGTATGCACTCTTAGGGCTTAATATACCATTCACTTGTGGGTTATTTAACTATGAGAGTAATATAAAGACTTATTAATAGCGCTGCCGTTTACCATTATAACACTGAGTGATGTTAACTGTAGCCCATCACTAGAATTGTCTGCTGTCTTAGGCAAGATGGCCGCTGACACATCTCTATTGGATGGTGGGCGGCGTGCAATTAACATACACTAACCATCTCTATTTACACCACATTTTGAGGATCACACGTAAAATGGCCGCTGGCCGTCCTGTGCTATTGTTTCTATGATAAGGTTGCCGGCGGTCTTCGGCAAAATGGCCGCCATCAGCGTATATAAAACCTATACTGATTATCCGTCCAATGATATCCCCCAGAGGAAGGCACGTGATCCCTGTGCCGAATACGCGTCGGGGAGGGGTAGGACGGAGCTGTCAGCAGTGGAGGAGACATCACACACCACACCGCACACCATCTGGATCGCAGCTTGTTGTTATATACTTGTTAAAGTTTGGTGCACTGAAGCACCCACTGAATGTGAGTACCCTCCTGGAGGATTTTCGTTTGATTTAATAAAATATCCCTGCTTTATCACACTATGGAGTTCTTACTTCTCTCCTATACATGTGGATATTGACTGCACCTGTGAGGATTGTACTCCCATTATTCCAGCCTGAGGGAGCCCAGGATTGGCCCCACTGCGTGTATTGACACAGTTTAAATACTGGGTCACACGAATAGAGGTGAGCGCAAGCACATGTGGGGTATCACGGGAGAGCACATATTGTTTGCTGTGATTTGAGCACCTTTTTAGAAGACCTCGGAGGAACTTTTTTCTTATGGACACTGTTTACATGCTTTTATTTGGATTTTAAACCGTGGATTGAGCTGGACACTTATAATACACAGGATACCTGTGCACTTGCTGTTGTTTTCATTTATGCATGGTGCACTTTATATGGGTTTTATTGTTTCTTGCACAATGCACTTTGAGGTTTGATTTTGCACTTTTGGAATATATACATGAGTTTATTGTTCATTTACAGTGGATTAATTTATTACATTTACACGTTATTTGGGCACATTTTTCAGCGCAAACACATTTATTATTGTTTTATGTTTTATATTTTGACACAAGTTGCGGGAAAGTGACAATTTTTTTTTTTTTTTTTTTTTTTTTGCACAAAGTTGTCACTAAATGATATATTGCTCACACAGGCCATGGGCATATGTGGAATTGCACCCCAAAATACATTTAGCTGCTTCTCCTGAGTACGGGGATACCACATGTGTGGGACTTTTTAGGAGCCTAGCCGCGTACGGGACCCCGAAAACCAAGCACCGCCTTCAGGATTTCTAAGGGCGTACATTTTTGATTTTACTCCTCACTGCCTATCACAGTTTCGGAGGCCATGGAATGCCCAGGTGGCACAAACCCCCCCCAAATGACCCCATTTTGGAAAGTAGACACCCCAAGCTATTTGCTGAGAGGCATGGTGAGTATTTTGCAGCTCTCATTTGTTTTTGAAAATAAAGAAAGACGAGAAAAAAAAATTTTTTTTTTCTTTTTTCAATTTTCAAAACTTTGTGACAAAAAGTGAGGTCTGCAAAATACTCACTATACCTCTCATCAAATAGCTTGGGGTGTCTACTTTCCAAAATGGGGTCATTTGGGGTTTTTTTTTGCCACCTGGGCATTCCATGGCCCCCGAAACTGTGATAGGCGGTGAAGAGTGAAATCAAAAATTTACGGCCTTAGAAAGCCTGAAGGCGGTGCTTGGTTTTCGGGGTCCCGTACGCGGCTAGGCTCCCAAAAAGTCTCACACATGTGGTATCCCCGTACTCAGGAGAAGCAGCAGAATGTATTTTGGGGTGTAATTTCACATATTCCCATGGCATGTTTGAGCAATATATCATTTAGTGACAACTTTGCGCAAAAAAAAATAAAAAAAATAAAAAATTGTCTCTTTCCCGCAACTTGTGTCACAATATAAATTATTCCATGGACTCAACATGACTCTCAGCAAATAGCTTGGGGTGTCTACTTTCCAAAATGGGGTCATTTGGGGGGGGTTTGAACTGTCCTGGCATTTTATGCACAACATCTAGAAGCTTATGTCACACATCACCCACTCTTCTAACCACTTGAAGACAAAGCCCTTTCTGACACTTATTGTTTACATAAAAAAATAATTTTTTTTTGCAAGAAAATTACTTTGAACCCCCAAACATTATATATTTTTTTTAAAGCAAATGCCCTACAGATTAAAATGGTGGGTGTTTCATTTTTTTTTTTCACACAGTATTTGCGCAGCGATTTTTCAAACGCATTTTTTGGGGAAAAAACACACTTTTTTACATTTTAATGCACTAAAACACACTATATTGCCCAAATGTTTGATGAGATAAAAAAGATGATCTTAGGCCGAGTACATAGATACCAAACATGACATGCTTTAAAATTGCGCACAAACGTGCAGTGGCGACAAACTAAATACATTTTTAAAAGCCTTTAAAAGCCTTTACAGGTTACCACTTTAGATTTACAGAGGAGGTCTACTGCTAAAATTACTGCCCTCGATCTGACCTTCGCGGCGATACCTCACATGCATGGTGCAATTGCTGTTTACATTTGACGCCAGACCAACGCTTGCGTTCACCTTAGCGCGAGAGCAGGGGGGACAGGGGTGCTTTTTTTTTTTTTTTTTTTTTTTTTTCTTTATTATTATTATTTTTTTATCTTATTTTTAAACTGTTCCTTTCATTTTTTTTTTTTTTTAAATCATTTTTATTGTTATCTCAGGGAATGTAAATATCCCCTATGATAGCAATAGGTAGTGACAGGTACTCTTTTTTGCAAAAATTGGGGTCTATTAGACCCTAGATTTCTCCTCTGCCCTCAAAGCATCTGACCACGCCAAGATCGGTGTGATAAAATGCTTTCCCAATTTCCCAATGGCGCTGTTTACATCCGGCGAAATCTAAGTCATAAAATGCTCGTAGCTTCCGGTTTCTTAGGCCATAGAGATGTTTGGAGCCACTCTGGTCTCTGATCAGCTCTATGGTCATCTGGCTGAATCACCGGCTGCATTCTCAGGTTCCCTGTTGAGACAGGAGAGCCAGAGAAAAACACGGAAGACGTTGGGGGGGGGGGGGCATTCCCTCCGACTGCTTGTAAAAGCAGTCTAGAGGCTAATTAGCCACTAGGATTGCTTTTACATGAAAGCTGACCGCTGGCTGAAAAGAATGATACCAAGATGATACCTAAACCTGCAGGCATCATTCTGGTATAACCACTCAAAGTCTTGAATGGCGTACCTGAAGACAAAAAAATGGTTAACAATAAAGCACAGTAAACGGTAAGGTATAAAAAATTGCATACCTGAAAAGCAAACATGATAAAACATAATAACAATAAAACATTGCAGAATAGAATACAGTAAAAAAGAGCAGAACAATAGAGAGAGAATAGAGAGAGAGAGAACAATAAAACGCCAACTATTTTTTTTTTATTTTATATTTTTGTTTGTGTTTTTTTTTTTTTTTCACTTTTTTTTGTAACTAACTTTTATAACTGTAACCGGTTCCAGGTTCGGGTCTCTCAAAATGCGATGGCATCTTGGGAGACCCTGTGAAAGTGTGCCTAGTCTGTGCAATGCTGTACCCTACGCTAATAGTCAACTAGTGAATGGTAGCATTCAAAACATTCACCAATGCAAAGACCAGGATTGTCAGGACAGGTGGGACAATAATAGTGGGTGTCACGCCTATATCCTCGCTTGCTGCAGACACGACATCTTTTTTGGGGGGGTTCGTTGGGTAGGAGTACTCGGGAGGACATAAAAATGCCTCTCATGCAGCCGACTGCATTTGGTTGGGGATGTGAATGGGGGAAGTACGGGCGCTGCAGAAGTGGTGGGTTCCCAATTAGGATTGGCGAATGCAGCAGGAAGGGCACTATGGGCACGACGGGACTGTGTTTGTCTTTTTGGTGGCAGCGGGACACTACTTGTGCTTGCCACCTCACCAGCTTGAACTGCACTTATGGGACTCGCCACGTCACCAAGTGTTACTGCAGTGCTGGTTTGACTACGACCGGGGTGTACTAGGCCGCTGGCGCTTGCCAGTTCACCAAAACGCTACCAAAAAAACTGTTAGCGATCGCAGGGATCAGGCCTGACTCTGCGAACGCTGCAGTTATGCGTTTAGTGTTTTGTAAGTGTCAGTGATCGATCGATACTGCACTTGGGTGGGCTGGGCCGGGCCGGGCGGAGGGGCAAAACGCAGGTGCTAGCAGGTATCTGGGCTGATCCCGCTAACACTGCGTTTGTGGGAACCCTAAACTGCTGGGGACGCTAGTATAGATCTGATCGGATCAGATATTGATGCGATCAGATACTATACCACTAAGGGAGGTGTATGCTGCGTGCGCGGGTGTCAGCGGTACTGGCGCTAATCTGACGCTGCCTGGGGCTGGTGCTTGCCAGTTCACCAAAACGCTACCAAAAAAACTGTTAGCGATCGCAGGGATCAGGCCTGACTCTGCGAACGCTGCAGTTATGCGTTTAGTGTTTTGTAAGTGACAGTGATCGATCGATACTGCACTTGGGTGGGCTGGGCTGGGCCGGGCGGAGGGGCAAAACGCAGGTGCTAGCAGGTATCTGGGCTGATCCCGCTAACACTGCGTTTTTGGGAACCCTAAACTGCTGGGGACGCTAGTATAGATCTGATCGGATCAGATATTGATGCGTTCAGATACTATACCACTAAGGGAGGCGTATGCTGCGTGCGTGGGTGTTAGCGGTACTGGCGCTAATCTGACGCTGCCTGGGGCTGGTGCTTGCCAGCTCACCAAAACGCTACCAAGAAAACTGTTAGCGATCGCAGGGATCAGGCCTGACTCTGCGAACGCTGCAGTTATGCGTTTAGTGCCTTGTAAGTGACAGTGATCGATCAATACTGCACTTGGGTGGGCTGGGCTGGGCCGGGCGGAGGGGCAAAACGCAGGTGCTAGCAGGTATCTGGGCTGATCCCGCTAACACTGCGTTTTTGGGAACCCTAAACTGCTGGGGACGCTAGTATAGATCTGATCGGATCAGATATTGATCCATACAGATACTATACCACTAAGGGAGGCGTATGCTGCGTGCGTGGGTGTTAGCGGTACTGGCGCTAATCTGACGCTGCCTGGGGCGACGCATATCACCGCCGGGCGATCGGGGGGCTAAACCTTTATTCGGTAATAAACGGCGGGTGCCCTGACACTATAAAAAATAAACGAACTAACCAGCGTCAACCGTAACGGTTATACGGTGATCAGTGGTGAAAGGGTTAACTAGGGGGCAATCAAGGGGTTAAAACATTTATTAGGTAGTATATGGGGGTCCCTGTCGCTATAAAACGCTGACGGCGAACCTAAATATTTACGTTCCTAACTAGCGTCACCAGCGACACTAATACAGCGATCAGAAAAATGATCGCTTAGCAACACTGGTGACAGGGGGTGATCAAGGGGTTAAAACTTTATTAGGGGGGTTAGGGGGGTACCCTAGACCTAAAGGGGGCCTAAGACTCACTGCCCTAACACACTAACTGACACAAACTGACACCAATACAGTAATCAGAAAAAAAAAAAAAAAAAAAAAAAAAAACCTGCTTGGTGTCAGTTTGTGACAGGGGGGGGGGGTGATCGGGGGGCGATCGGGGGGGGGATCGGGGTGAAATGTATGCCTGGCATGTTCTACTGTGTGTGTGTGTTTGTGTAACTCACAGTTCAGTCTTCTCTCCTCGGCCCGGAACGGAAAATACCGAGCCGAGGAGAGATGACATCATTTCCTCTGCCTCTGTTTACAATACAGAGGCAGGGAAATGATTCCATTGGCTGGGAGCGATCGCGAGGGGGGGGCCACGAATGGATGGCCTCCCCCTCACCACCGATCGCCGGGGGACATTTGCCGACCGCCGCAGGCACCGGGGGGGGGTCCGATCGGACCCCCCACCCGCGGGCAGGCAGGGACGTACAGGTAAGCCCTTTTGCCTGCCCGTGCCGCTTTGCCGACGTACATCGTCGTGCGGCGGTCGGCAAGTGGTTAAAGTGGTTGTAAACCCTTACAGCACACTTTTTGCTTATTATAGGCTTACCTGTAGCTACCCTGTATATCTCCTAAACCTGACCGGTTTAGGAGATATCCCCTGTATTTGCATGTGCCGACGTCATCGGCACATGCGCACTGAAGCAAACCGAAGCCACGGCACTCATTTGGAACCCTCCCTCCCCCTAACAGCTAAGTCAACCAATACCAATCCTCTATCTGCTGACTTTGCCAAATCCATACACACTATACCTACCTCTTTTGTGGTCATATTTATGGATGAATTCACCAAAGCATGTAGTGGAAGGGCCTGCCTGAATACTTTCTCTTTCAAAATATTTTATTTTTTAAAATAACATAGAATATAATACAATTCATTAAATAATTGATTTAAATATTCATTAATATTGTATAACATTAATTCCTGGAGAATGACTATTTCACAAACGTGTGTTTTTGATAAGGACAAAATAAAATTGGACATAAATAAATACAATTAAATATACTATTCCTGTGTAGTCAACATTTTAGATATTCCAATCTGGTGGGGATCATTAAAGAAATAGAGGCACTCCCAACCCACGGCACCCCTAAAGGGAACATGCTGTGCCGGAGGAGCAAAACCTCAACCCCCCCAACGACCCCAAGTCAAGAAATGTTTAGACAGGAACAACCAGTCCAACAAAGGGGAAGATAAAATAAACTTATCTATAAATATTGATATAATAAATTAAAATTGTAGGTAAGAATCTTCAAAAGTCATTTCCAGGAGTCCTCAAGACATATAAATGAAAAGACAGAAAAAGAAGAGGAAAGGAAAAGGAGAAAAAGAGAGGGAATACGGGTCTATCCTAATGCATGGGGGTAAAGAGAGCCTATATAACAACATGCTAAATACAAGTCCCTATATATTTAATCCAAGGATCCCAAATTTGTTCAAACTGTGGGATCTTGTCAGCTAAAATGCTGGTTAACTTTTCTTGGGTCATTATCCAGGACACTTTTCTTCTGACCTCTGACAAAAAGGGCTTAGGTTTCTTCCAAGCTTTCGCTATTATAAGCTTGGATCCTGTTAGTATGAAGTTAATTAATTTTTGTGTGTGCTTTGGCATGAGAGGTATATGGGCATTAAGAATAGCTACATGAATGGATCTAGAAATCTGATGACCAGTCACCTTAAATATCATATTAAAAACCTTGTTCCAAAATGGTCGGATCTTAGGACATCCCCACCAAGTATGAACCATCGTTCCTAATAGTTGACATCCTCTGAAACAAGTTGGGTCTGCAGTTGGATATATGGTTGCAAGCTTGGTGGGGGTTAAATACCACCTGGTTATAACCTTAATGTTAGTTTCCATTAGGGAAACATTAAGAATTCCCCTGAAAGATTTTGAGTATGCGGAATGCCAGGTTTCTAATCATTTTCCCAGGCCTCCATATAGGAGGATTTAGCCGTAGGGTGAGTGAGGCACGAGTAAATCACAGAAATTCCTCCTTTTTGTTCTATAGCTTGTTCACACCAGATCTCAAATTGTGTGAGTTGGATCGGAAGGGGTTTATCCTTCCAAATTTGGTGTAAGAATTTTGAAATGAGATCGAAGCGAAGTCTTTAAGAATCCGGAAGTGGGGGGGCGTGGCCAGTGCGGCATGTGAGCAGACGCTTAGTCACAGAGCTCCCACAGTTACCCTGAATTGATCCGGTTTCCGGGGCTGACTTCGCCCCAAAAGCTACTTACCAGCCCTGGGAAAGTCCCCGCTACATCCCGCACTTGCCCCGGTCCGTGCAGAGGGTATGATGACCCGAGGACAGAAGGGAGAGGGATCGAGGATGGACCAGCAAAATGGCGCCGCTCCACCATCAGCACAGAAGCGCGGCGCTGACAAACTGAAAGAGGCACAGAACAAACAACAGAAAAGCATGAAGGACAGCTCCGCTCAACACCCCAAGGACATGAGGTACTATACCCAGAAACTTCATGACAAATCCAGCCTGTTAGCAGCCCAGTCTCACTGTGACTTTGATATACACAATGATCCTGATGAGGAGGAGGGGGAAACAACACAGGGGGCAGGCGCCATTACAACACAGGAGGACATTAACAGCGGTGCAGCTGAAGAGCCTGATGACTGTGAGGAGGAGGAGGGGGGTGAACAGCCCACACTTGCAGCCATACTGAGAGCGGTAAACAAATGCACAGCATCTGTTAATAACTTGCAGGCACGTTTTGGAGGCTTAAAAGAGGAAGTTAGTCTCCTTAGACAAGACATCCAGAAGATCCGAGAACGGACCACCGCAGCAGAAAGCAGAATTAGCGAAATAGAAGATAAGCTTCCCCACATGATCAGGGAATCCCAGGCTACCACACGATTAGCCAGAGCCACTGATACACGTGCAGAGGATTTCGAAAATCGCCTCAGACGCAACAACGTGCACATCGTGGGATTCCCTGAGAAAGCAGAGGGCCGTGATCCCACGCAGTTTATAGAGCAATGGATGTCGGATGTATTTGGTAAGGATGCCTTTACCCACCTATATGCTGTGGAACGAGCGCACAGAGTACCCACCAGACCCCTCCCCCCGGGACACCCTCCTCGCCCGATCCTGGCCCGTCTTCTAAATTACCGTGACAGAGAAATAATTTTGCGGCTAGCCAGAGAGAAAAGGGATGTTCAATATAATGGTACCCGTATCTCCTTCTACCCCGATTTCTCCGCTGCGGTTCAGAAGAGTCGCGCAAGATTCACTGAAATTAAAAGACGCCTACAAAAGCTACAAGCCTCCTATGCAATGCTGTATCCAGCGAAACTTAGAATTACTCTACGAGGTCAAGCACATTTCTTTGAACACCCGGCGGAGGCCTCTGACTGGCTTGATGCCAACGAAAATGAACTCAGACAAGAGCGGAGACCAGGCATGGAACTTGATTGATGCTACTCATACTAGCACGGGGTTTTTTTTTTTTCATATTTCCCCTCCGGACGGGGGCAGCGCCGGAAACATACAATGATTTCTTCACTAAATAATGCGAGCTCGGATGCAAGTTAAACCCTGATGAAGTACATGTCAGTACCCATCAGGTACTTTGAGCCGGAGGTCCAGGAGCTCCTGGTTTGCCTATGGGACCCGTTGTCCCACAGAAGTTTGTCATCTACTTTGACATCTTGGAGCCCTGGATTACAAAGCAAGCGGGCCCTTCTAAGTGATGAGCTGGTACAGGCATGGAACCTGGCTCGGAAGAGGCCCCCAAGTTTGTTTGGCGCACCGTTGTGCGTCTTGAGGTTTTTTTCACACGTACAGATTTATTCCGGAACTGTAAAGCTACATAGCTCTGCGGGTGATGACATGGCCCCCCTTCCCACCTTCAGGATACTCGCCTACCCAACATTCCCACTTCGATGCCTCATGGAAGCCCCCCTGTCTCCTTCTTGTGAATATAGGGGAAGCAAGCAGTGTGTTACCGCTACCAGTCACCTTTTCTTCAATGTGAGATGACTACAGTAACTGTGCTCTCATGGAACGTCAGAGGGTTGCATGATCCCCTGAAGAGGACTATGGTATCATCGTTGCTTCGGAAACATCTACCGGCCATCTGCGCCTTGCAGGAAACCCACCTCACCAAGGACTCATTGTCTTGCATTGGTTTTCGTTGGGTGGGTAAGGCATACCATTCTACCCATACCTCATACTCTCGTGGTGTGAGTGTATTGGTGCATAGTTCCATAGAATACGTGGAGCTCGACTCCGAAATTGATCAAGAAGGGAGATATGTATTTCTTTTGTGTAGATTATCTACTCTCAAATGTATATTAGCCTTTGTGTATGTGCCTCCTCCGTATAATAACCAGGTGGTGAGAGCTCTGTTGGCATATCAAGTTAGGTACCCTGGGGTCCCGTTGTATACCCTCGGAGACTTTAATAACTACACTGACCCTCTTTTAGACAAAAACCCACCAGTGGCGAAGGGGAGGGGGGGGGCGCTACAGCACTCAGTAGGTTTATGGGGGAGGTGGGATGGAAGGACCCTTGGAGAGCAGGGAATCCAGGGGTGCGTCAGTTCTCCTGCTTTACCAAGGGCCACTCCTCTTTATCACGGATTGACCTCTGCTTGTGTTCGGAAGTAGCGGTTCGCTACATTTCGACAGTGACATATGCCACCAGAAGTGTATCTGACCATTCACCACTGATTGTGACTCTGGAGGTGCGTCCTCCTTCCACGACGGCTAAGGCTCCGTGGAAGATGAATGCATTTTGGCTGAATCTCTTCCCTTCTCATGAGCAAATAGAACTCCACATTGCAGAATACTGGCGGGTTCATGCCAGTGAGGCTCCATCAGCTCTATCATGGGAGGCCTTTAAGGCAGTCCTTCGAAGCATTTTTATTGCTGAAATTCAAGCAGTTAAAAGGAGGACCCATGCTCATGGGGAGGGAATAGAACATATGGCAGTAGACTTAGAGGAGCGATTTATTGCTGATCCTACTCAGGCTAATAAGGATGCATGGCTTTCAGCGCAAGAGGCGCTATATAGGGTCACATCGTCTACTGCAGAGAGGAAGAGGTTTTTTCAAAAAACTGCACATTATGAGGAGGGAGAGCACACTGGTCGTCTACTAGCCACTATTGCCCACTCTCACCAGACCTCTCCATCGATTGGAGCATTACGCTCTCCTCAGGGAGGACTAACCAATAGCCCAGACCAGATCCTAACGGAATTGGTGAGATTTTACTCCTCACTGTACCAATCTAAACAAACTTACTCACAGGAATCACTCACTGAATATTTAGATGAGGTCCAGCTCCCCAGCCTTTCTGAAGCTTCTCGTGCTGAGCTGGATGACCCCATTACTGTTGAGGAACTACAGGTGGCGACCAGTCTGTTCCCCAACTCTAAAGCTCCGGGGGACGATGGACTCCCCATT
Source organism: Lithobates clamitans (assembly GCA_037952925.1). Taxonomy (NCBI): domain Eukaryota; kingdom Metazoa; phylum Chordata; class Amphibia; order Anura; family Ranidae; genus Lithobates; species Lithobates clamitans. Next base: position 1,106,255 of record JBBGZY010000209.1, read on the forward strand.
GAGGTTTACAAACAGTATGGGGAATCTATACTTCCACACCTGCTGAAGGTATTTAATGCAGCAAAACAAAGTGGCGATCTCCCCCAGTCAATGACAAGAGCAAGCATAGTCCTGATATTAAAACCCAACAAAGACCCACTAGACCCGGGATCGTATCGCCCGATCTCACTCTTACAAACTGATGTGAAGATCCTCGCCAAGGTACTGGCGTTGCGTCTGAACAAGGTCATATCCACCATAATACACTCAGACCAATCCGGCTTTATGCCGCAGAAATCGACTGCGATCAATCTGCGCAGACTCTTTCTCAATATCCAATCCCAGTCAGATAATATGGGAGATAGAGCCCTGCTTTCCCTGGACGCCCATAAGGCGTTTGATAGCGTCGAATGGGATTACTTATGGGCAGTGATGAGGAAGTTTGGGATTGGGGACAACTACATTAAGTGGGTACAACTATTATACTCTTCTCCGATGGCAGTTATTAGAGAGGGGGGTCGGATCTCCGCACCTTTCAATTTATATAGAGGTACGAGACAGGGTTGCCCCCTGTCTCCCCTCTTGTTTGCCCTGGCCATAGAACCCCTAGCTTCTGTGATACGCAGTAACCCATCGATTCGGGGGTTTCGATACGGAGATGTTCATGAGAAAGTTATCATGTATGCTGACGACACCATGCTGCTTCTTGGTGATACGTCAGTGTCGCTGTCGGAGGCAATGAGAGTCATTGGCCGATTCGGGCACTACTCGGGTCTAATTATTAATTGGACCAAGTCCTCCCTTCTATTGTTAGATCGTGAGCTCCCCCCCTCTCAAGACAGCATAATGGACATCCCGGTATCGACATCTCTCAAATACTTAGGCATACAAGTTACTCCTCGTGTGTTAGAATATGTCAGCTTAAACCTAACCCCTCTTATTAATCGCTGTCGCGACCGAGTCAAAGTATGGAGCAAATTGAGGCTGTCACAAGTAGGTAGGATTAATCTAATAAAAATGATCCTTATGCCCCAACTGTTATATATTCTCCATAATTCCCCAATGGTCATTACTTTAAAAAAGTTCAGAATTATTAACTCACTCTTCCGATCTTTTATATGGCTATCAAAACCACCCAGAATTAAACTTGAGCAACTCCAGCGTCCCAAGGATGACGGGGGACTGGCGCTCCCTAATCCTTGGGTATATTACTTAGCTGCCCAGCTACAGCACATTACCAGAGTTCTGAGGCCTACACAGGAAATAGAACTAAATCTGCGGGACCCCTCAGCCCAACTGCTTCGCTTTACGGTCAAGGGTGAGGCCCTGGAAGGACTAGAGGCGTTGCATTACAACAAATCCAACAAACTCTTTCCAACTTATGCTCTTATGCAAAAGATTTGGAATAAGACCAGGATGCTACAGAAAGTACAAGGATACACTAAATATAGCCCAATCTGGGAAAATAACCACTACATGGAAATAGCAAAAATACCATATGGGAGGAAATGGAAGCAATATGGGGTATCACACATGACGCATATATTCCAAGATGGCAAGCTAAGATCCTTTCCGGAACTTAGAGAGGCCTTTCGGCTACCGCTTTCCATGAATTTTTACTACCACCAACTTAAACATGCGATAGATGCCCAGGGTGGTCCAGAGACCTGGACCCTAGAACCCGCGCCTGTCTTTAACTTCCTCCTAGAAATAGATACATATAAAGGGTTCATATCGGACTGCTACGCTATGCTTCTGGGTTTGGTTATGGGGGACTCGCCATTGAAGGTTATGACCAGGTGGGAGCAGGATGTTGGCGCGTTTGAAGAGGAACAGTGGGACGAGGCTCTGCAGGCGGTCCCCCTGTGCTCATTGAATGCTGCTCAAAAACTGTCCCAGTTGTATATATTGTCCAGGGTACACTATACACCGGCTAGGCTTGCCCATATGGGTGTTGGCACAGACCCCACATGCACAAGATGTCGTAGAGAGCACGGAGATCTTATCCACCTCCTATGGAGGTGCCCTAAACTTCACTTATATTGGAAGGAGGTGCTGGATACCATTAATATGGTCTTTCAGGTACAGATACCATTAGACCCCAAACCATGCCTATTAGGGATAATAGATGACTTATTGACAGGTGATATCCTTAAGCAAGCCGTTAATAGAACTCTATTTCAGGCACGTATGCTAATTCTTAGGCATTGGAAATCTGAAGACCCTCCCACGAAACAGGAGTGGATCAAACAAATGGGAAACACCATCCGTTTGGAAAAAATTATTTTTCAACATAGGGGAACATCCAAAAAATTCGAAAAACTCTGGGCACAGTGGCTGGGAGTCCCCGGACTAGCGCCAGTAGATTTAGTGATGGACCGTTTATTTTAGAAAAACCGATAACTGTACTGTTCCAATAAATAAGAATAAACGATTATACTCTGTATTGATGAAGATAAGGATGTGCAGGTGGAGGTTTAATGGGTGAGACGCAATACTATGATATGCTTGATTGGGAAAGTATGGGGGATAAGGGATACAATATGTGTTATCTACATGTCTGATTGTACCGCTATTGTATATTCTAATATGTCTGTTCCGGAACTGTATGTAATAACTTCTTGCTGAAATAAAAACCTTTTTGTTTGAGAAAAAAAAAAAAAAAAAGAATCCGGAAGTTTCAGTGTGTTGACACAATAGGAAAGGGTTATGGGCCTTCCAGATCTAAAGAAATGTCCTATACGATATAGTCCTTTGTCCACCCACCATTGGAATGCTTTTCTATCTAAACCTGGAGGGAAGTCCGGATTATTGAATAAGTGTGATATGGGACGTCCCATGGAAATGAGAGACGGATGAGTTCTGAGGCTGTCCCAAAGAGCGTAAGATTGGGACATTATGGGAGGTCTTTGTTTAGATGGACACCCTAATAAATAATCTAGGGATAAGTGGGGTACTGCCTGTTGCTCTATGGTGATCCAGTCTGGTTTTTCAGGTTTTGAGTAAATTATAGATAGTTGAGCCAGTCTAGCTGCTATATAATATTTGTGAAGATCAGGAAGGCCTAGACCTCCCTTACTTTTATGACGATATAAGGTGTGTTGGTGTATTTGATAGCCACAGGTACCCCATGTGAATTTGAGAATCTTGCTCTGGAGTTTTTTAAGATGAGATTTATTAATTGGAATGGGAAGAGATCTGAAAAAATATAAAATTATTGGGAGTAATGTCATTTTAATCGAATTAATCCTACCTAACCAGGAGAGTTCATGTTTGGACCATGTTTTAAGGTCATTTTCTAATTTCTTATACAATGGGGGATAGTTGTTTGTGTATAGATTTTCAAAGCGAGCAGTAAGAGTGATACCCAGATATTTGATGGAGCTGTCTTTCCATTCAAATTGGAATGACTGTTTCAACTGAGATACAGTTGGTGGGGGGAGTGAAACATTAAGGGCTTGGGATTTTGTATAGTTGACCTTCAGGCCTGTTATTTTAGAAAATGTATTAAGGGTCTGATATATGTTTGGGAGAGAGGTCAATGGAGAGGTCACAAATAAGAGAAGATCATCCCCGAAGAGCCCACATTTGTGGGTTTGATCTCCGCAATAAACCCCCTTAATATTTGGATTTTGGCGAATATCTATTGCCAAAGTCTCTATAGCAATAGCGAATATTATAGGGAAGAGCGGATATCCCTGTCTCGTTCCCCTGGCAATAGTTATTGGTTTAGAATAGTGTCCTTGTAAACGAATTTGCGCCTTAGGTTGCGAATATAGGGAGTGGAGCAGGCCTATGAAGCGCCTACCAAATCCCCATCGCTCTAAAAGGGAGAAAATCTATGGCCAAGAAATTGTATCAAAGGCCTTTTGCAGGTCAAGTGATAAAAGGAGCCCCTCCTGTCTCACTCCTCCCCCCCAGCCAGATTGTAGAATGGAGATCAGATTAATTGCTCGTCTTATTTGATCCGGGCCTTGTCTGCCTGGGATAAAGCCCACTTGGTCTTTATGTATGTAGGAGTTAATAAAGGATGATAAACGGTTGGCCAATATTTTTGTCATTATATTGATATCATTATTAATGAGAGAGATTGGGCAATAATTGTTGACTTCTTCAGGTTTTTTATAAGGTTTGGGGATGATTGTGATGTATGAGGAGTTAAGGTAAGTATCTAAGGGAACACCCTGTGTTTTAGAATTTAAAAAGTTGGTCAGATGCGGGGCTAAAGTTCTTGAAAAGGCTTTGTAATAGGGAATAGATAAACCATCAGGTCCTGGCGTTGACCCTCTTTTGAGGTCTTTAATGACTTCCTGGACTTCGTCTATTGTGAAGGGAGCTTCTAGTAAATTTTTATGTGAGGGAGTTAGAGTTGGGATAGGGAGTTCATCTAGATATTTAAGAATTGAATCTTTATCTGAATGAGGAGAAAAGCTATAAAGTTTGGAGTAGAAATTTTGGAATGCGTCTAACATTTTGACTGGATTAGCTGTGGGGGGGTTGACCTGCTATTCTAATCTTGGGTGTTGTATGAATTTTGATTCGGGGTGAGAGTTTTGTCGCTAGTAATGACCCTATCTTGTTTGAATGTAAATAAAATTTATTACTACTCCATCTTATCGCTTTTTCAGCTTGCGTAGTGAGGGCTAGGTTGAGATCTAGTCTAGCTTTATCTAATAGGGAGATAGAGACCAATGATGGATCTCGTTTGTGGCGAGCTCTGAGGGTAGTGAATTCAGTTTCTAAACGCTCTATTTCAGCTCTTCTCTTTTGGTGTGGGTAGAGATTTGAATAATTTTACCTCGAATAAACGCCTTATGGGCAGCCCAGAGAGTTTCAGATGAAATGTCCCCCATATCATTAAGAGAGAAATAATCGTTAAGTGCTTTATCAATTATCTGTACATTATGTGGGTTAGATAGAATTGACTCATTTAATTTCCAATGACCTCACTTTCTACTTAGTAAACTAGAACATATAGTTATAACAACCACTGAATGGTCAGATAAGGCTGTGTCTTTAATTTGGGCACTGCTAATTGATGGTATTAGGTATGTGGGGGTCAAAATATGGTCTATTCTAGCATAAACATTGTGAGGGTGTGAATAATGTGTAAAATCACGTTTAGTGGGGTTTAGTTCCCTCCAGGCATCAGATAATCCATGAGTAGAAATTATTCTTGCAATTTTATGACTTTCTTTGGTTGGGCGAGATAGTTGATCCTTTATGGTTTTAGATTTATCTACAGTCTGGTCGAATGCTACATTCGAATCTCCCCCAAAAATTACTGTGCCCACTAGCATAGGGTTTAATGTGTCCATCATAGTCTTAAAAAAGACAGCCTGTCCTCCATTGGGAGCATAATAAGATACTATAGTGTATAGGTGTCCTTCTATTGTACCCTGTACTAAAAGGATTCTCCCTTCAGGATCAGTATACTCTATATTCTTTTCAAATTTACACGATTTTGAAAAAATGATAGCTACCCCTTTAGTTTTATTTTCAGCGCTAGATAGGTGAAATTGGGGGAAGTGTGGGTGTAAAAATTTGGGACTATACTGCATAGGAAAATGCGTCTCTTGGAGTAGGAGAATATCCATGTTAAGGGATTTATGGTAATCCAGAATTTTTCTTATTTTAATTGGGGAGTTAAGGCCTTGAACATTGTGAGTGGCTATTTTGAGGAAGGTCTGTTTGTTGTCAGCCATGAAAGTCAATTAGAGTGTACTCTTGAGTTAAATCCTCACTCACCCTAGGAAGTCTGCTGACCAAAAGCATAATAATGACCTCATTTACTGGATAAGAATGGAAGAATATATGCGTTGATAATCTGAGAACATGGATTTCTGTAATATAAAGACAGGTTAGACACGTACCAATTAAAGGGGAAAGAAAATAAGAAGAGGAAAGAAGAAAAAGGAAAAGAGAAAAAGGAAAGTCTCCTATCATACAGAATCAGGGTTCGGGAGAGGAGACACCCCCCGAAGCCTGGAAGAAAAAACAAAAAAGGTCTGACCCAATGAGTACAGACAACCTAGTCCCCAGAGATCTACTGGCTTCTAAGGAATAGGTGAAAGCACATGTGAAACAGCTCCACACAGGGCGCCCGCAGCAGGGAAACAATTTTTAATAAAAATAGCACTAAAAGTTTGACTTATAAAACTATGCATTGTCACAGTTCTCTTGTAAAATAATATTTTTCATTAAGTCCTAGACAGCAATAACTGATATGTGTTGATAAAGCCTATAAGCGTATAGATGGAACCTATAGGCAAAATATGGAAAAGAAAAAAAAAAAAGAGAGAAAAAAGTCTGTAGCTATGTGAATAACTATAAAACCGGCTAGAAGATTAGAATAGCAAATGAGGGAAAAAGCCTCTAAGAGATGTCACAGAAAGGTCTGTAAACAGTCTCTATATCCATTTAAGAGACAAGTAACAAGAATGGTGTGGGAATCATTATTCAGGAGGGACCGTCTTCTTTGCTTTTCTTCGCTCTTCCCTTGTTCCAAAGTGGGCCTTGTGATCTCGACGGGTTGGGTCTTTTGGTCGGGCTGGGACATGTAGTGGCGGTATCCATTTTAGATTCTTGCGAGATGAGTTTGAGTTGTAGTAGCAATCTCTCCCCTTCCTGGAAGCTGGAAAAGGAGTAGGATCTGCCTTTGTCAGTAAACTTGACTGCTAGAGGAAAGGCCCATCTGTATTTTATCTCATTCTGAGTGAGGACCAGTAGAAGAGGCTTCAATGCCCTCCTTCTTTGCAGCGTGGAGGGGGATAAATCAGCAAAAAGTTGAATTGGGTGGCCATGACAGGGTATTTGCGGGGCAGATCGGGCTTGTTTCATGACCTCTTCTTTTACGCCATAAAAATGGGGCTTGGCGATGATGTCTCTGGGTTTTCCATCTTTTCTAGGAAGTCCTAGGGCTCTGTGGGCTCTATCCAGTTCTAGACGGTGCTGGGGGATATTAGGAAGAATGGTTCTGATCATTTCCTGGACTGCTGATGGTATGTCCAAAACAGATTCAGGCAGCCCTCTGATCCTAATATTATATCTGCGAGATCTGTTTTCAAGTTCATCAATTCTGGAAATGGCAAAATCTAATTGTTCTTGGACAGTATATAATTGTTTCGCATTTTAGTTTGATGCAGTCACTGTTTCCTCCAATTTGTGCTCTATAGCATCAATTCTTGTTCCAATATTTTGAAAGTCAGCTTTCAGGTCTCCGGTAATTTTAGCCACTGTGTTTGCAAGTCCTCTATCAAGGAGTTCTGAAAACCTTTGAAATAGGTCCGTCAGAATAAATTCCTGCTCCCCTGAAAGAGCTTCTGAGGGAGCTGAGGTAGTCTGAGAGGGAAAATTTAGTCCAGAGTAGATTAGAGAATGGTCAGGTATTGAGTGGCTAGTAAGGGGTTCAGAATATGATAATTGAGGTTTAAATACCTGAGGAGTGCCTGTCTGAAGCCCTGAGGTAGATTTCAGTGTCTCAGGAATGAAAACTGGCGGTTTTTCTGTGAGGCAGAATGCTCTGGGTTCAGTATTCTGCATATCGGCGGCCATTTTGGATTTTTCCCCCTCACAATTTAAAAAGTTAAATTATGGTCCGGAGTCCCTCCTAACGAAAAAAAAAGTATATGAGGGTGTTCCTCTTTAAGTAATAAGTCTGTCTGTGAATTTTCAAGTCTATGTGACTGTCGGTTTATCCGCTACGGGCGCCGCTGCATTGAGCTGATACGGAGCTCTCGGCTCAGGCAGCCATCCACGGAGCTCCGCGCATGCGCTCTCTCCTGAATATTTTCAAATGGTACTGTTTAAAGTTTTGTTCTCCTATTATCTTGATAGGTAATTGCAGAATGTAAAAAAGTGCTTCAATTTGTACAGTGTGTATTTATATTTTTGTATTATGACACTTCTTACCTTTCCAGTGGGCTGCCAATGGTGTAAGTAAGAAGGTGCTGACCAAAGACACACATTATTTATGCATTCAGCTCTCAATGAAGTGAAGAGGGTTACCTGTCCAAAACATACCCCCCAAAAATTTTTACAATGGGTCATCAGAGGGGGTGAGGAATCTGATAAGTGGACCTTATATTTTTGTCTTTAAATACTCCATAAAATAAATGTTATACTGATGTTGGGCAAGAATGTTTGTGTCTAATCTGCTTGCAATGTTATGTGCGGTACACATAACAGTATTTATGTGTACTGTACTAGTACAGTACTCATTTTTTCATTCTTGTTTGACTCCACAGTTTCCTTCAACGCTACAGGAATGGCAGACTGTGGCTTCCCAGTTTGCCCAGCGGTGGGACTTTCCCAACTGCGGAGGGGCAATAGATGGGAAACACATCCACATCATCCCACCCCTCAACTCTAATAGAAAAAGGTTACCATCCAGCTAGATCATGTATGTTGCCAACATCCCTAGATTGATAGGTGAAAAAAATACCCCCAAATAAGGTTGTGGGACTTTAACGGCAACAGCGTAATGTAAAAACAATTTTATTCCATAGAAAAATTTATATATGTATACAAAACATTAGCATAGTTAATAAACATAACACAGTGAACACAAAAAAAAGCTGAAACACAGCTGTACTGATGGGCATTGGATAAAGATGCTTGTAATGTCTTCCACGAACGCCTTTATTAACTATGCTAATGTTTTGTATACATATATAAATTTTTCTATGGAATAAAATTGTTTTTACATTACGCTGTTGCCGTTAAAGTCCCACACCCCTCAACTCTGGGTTATACTATTATAATTACAAGCGGTTTAATAGTATTGTGATGTTGGCGGTGGTGTCGGCGACTTACGAGTTCCTGTATGTGGGGAAAAATGGTCGGATGTCGGATGGTGGAGTCATCGCCCAGACGGAGTTTTACAGACGGCTCCAGAATGGCAGCTTGGACTTGCCACCTCTGGAAGACAATGTGGCGGGACTCTTCGACCGTTCGTCTTCGTTGCGGATGAAGCATTTGTGCTGGGGGACCATCTTATGTGGCCATTCCCTATGAGGACCCTCACCCCAGACCAGAGGGTTTTTAATTACCGGCTGGCCAGAGCCAGAAGAGTGGTGGAGAATACGTTTGGCATATTGGCCAGCCAGTTCCGCCTATTTCTCACAGCTATTAATATGGTGGAATATAAACTCAATCACATCATTCTTGAATGCTGCATTTTACATAACTTTTTGCTCAAAAATGCAGCAAACCATGTAGCCTTAGTTGGGACTGAGACCGGCATATTACCGGATACAACAACCCTGATGGCTCTTGAAGCTGGCCGTCCTGGCTTGCCCCTCCCAAAGCGCCCACAAAGTTCGCCAAAAGTATCTAGAGTACTTTGCGGGTAGGGGTGCCATTGATATGCCACAGAATCTCTAAACATTTTAAAAATACATTTTTTGGGGAGAAACTGAAATAATATTTCCTTTGATTTACTGCTTGTGTTTCTTTTAGCTGTCTCCTAAGTTCTCCAATGTGCTATTTTTTTTTTGCCATTTTCTTCAACAGTGCAAATTTAATTTATTTGATACATGAGGTGACAATCTCTTCTTCAGCGAACTATTATGTTGTGGGTCTGCCACACACACACCTTGTTTTTGTTGTTAATGTATGTAATGCATTAATGATAAACATACTCATCATTTTTAGCACCATGAATTAATTTTTGGGAGTCACGAAAATGGCATGATTGTAGCAAATTATAAAGCACTGTGGGAGTTATTTACTAAAGGAAAATCCACTTTGCACTCCAAGTGCACTGCAAAAGTGCACTTGAAACTGCACTGAAAGTGCACTTGTAGTGCAAAGTGGATTTGCCTTTATTAAATAACCCCCATTGTCACTGTAAACACCAACTTAGTACCAAAACTGCTATTGAGCATTGAAAGAAGAAGCCACACATTGTTGATTTTCTCAATTTTTACTCTGTGCACATTCACATGTGTGTTAAGAAAAGGGTTTTTGAACAAACCAACATATTTTTGGAATAACATTTTTGCGTTTGACAGTACAAAATAGCCTTTTTTGTGGTAAACAGGCATGTTTAAAAGCATAAAACAATACACAACTCAGGAACTTACAAAGTTCAACTTTGATAAATTGAAGGCAATATCAGACATTAGTATGTCCAAACTGGGTTGATCTTGCCCTCATCAGATGGGGTGATGTCACCCCTGTGAAAGCCAAATTTTGAAGATGCACACAAATTGAGAGTCAAAATGGGGATTTCCCTCCTGATCCCATACCTAATGTCAACATGTGCTAGCTCCCATCATGGGGGATCAATGGACGTGTTTCGGGGTGCAACCCCCTCCTCTTATCTTCTTGAGTTGCGAGGAAGGGGTTGCACCCACAAAACGCGTACATTGATATCCCGTGATGGCAGATAGCACATGTTGACACACTATGTGCATCTTCAAAATTTGGCTTTCTATATACTTAAAAAAAAAATATTAAAAATTTAAAATATCAACAAATTTTAAAATGTTGGTGTGTTTTAGATTCTGCCTAAAACATCAATGATGTTTTTGAGTCTTTTTTCCACATCATTGATGTCTTCCTTGATCTTCTGTAAATCAGGATTGCACACCATAATCTCCCCGATGAGGACATTTGCACTTGCACTTGTGAAATGGGATTCTTCTTCCACAACATCCACATCACCTAAAAGAAAAAAACATACTATGTATTATAAATATGCAGGCATCCATCTATTACCTGAAGCCGTGGTCTCAGACACTCACCTGTTGTGGTCACTATTTCGCCCACTTCATAAACCTCTACTTCCTCCACATCCTCAGATTGTGGTGTGGGGATTTCCTTTTCTTTAGGAGGTTGGGGGTCCCTGGTGTCCTCAGATGTCCCAAGTCTTCTCTCCAAATGTGAATAAAAAAAGGTATACTTAGCACACAGATATTTGAGGGCAGAAATAGCAATATAATACATTGCTTGGAGGTGTCGTACAATTGTCTTTTTGGGCAGAGTTCCAAGCTGAAGCCATTTTTTCCCCTTTCTAAAGCTGGAATACTTACCTTTTTTGTACAATTTTCACACATGGAGACACCCCTAGTAGGGTTGAGCCCAACACCCAAATCATTGAGAAACCCCTGCCAGCCCATTACCAACCCCTTTGGGTCTTGTATGGATATTAATCACTTAACGACCGGCCACTGTATATATACGTCATTTTTTAAAAGATAGATATCTCGGTAACGGCAGCAGCTGCTGCCACAACCGAGGTATCCATCTTTAGGGCCGGCGTTTCTGTACACGCTAATGGTGGTCTCTGCGGCAGGTTCGCCGCGAGATCACCGTTATCGGCGGCGGGAGAGGTGCCACCCCCCCTCCCGCCGCTCTCCCGCGCCCTCCGCCGCTTACCGGAGCCGTCGGTAGCGGCGGAGGAGATCGGGACCTGTCACTGCTGAGGTATAGAGACGAGTGAGGCCAAGATGGCGCCCACCCGTCTCTATACCATAGGACGGCCGGAGCGGCGTCATTACGTCAGCTCCGCCCACTTCTCTTAAAGGCACAATTTTTTTTGTGTCATTTTTTTAAACGACTTTTTTTTTTTGCACTTTAGTCTAAATATGAGATCTGAGGACTTTTTGACCCCAGATCTCATATTTAAGAGGACCTGTCATGCTTTTTTCTATTACAAGGGATGTTTACATTCCTTGTAATAGGAATAAAAGTGATCCAATTTTTTTTTTTTTTAAAACAGTGAAAAAATAAATAAAATAAAGTAAAATAAATAATAATTAAAAAAAAAAAATTTTAAGCGCCCTGTCCCGACGAGCTCGCGCACAGAAGCGAACGCATACGTGAGTAGCGCCCGCATATGAAAACGGTGGTCAAACCACACATGTGAGGTATCGCCGCGACTGGTAGAGCGAGAGCAATAATTCTAGCCTTAGACCTCCTCTGTAATGCAAAACATGCAACCTGTAGAATTTTTTAAACGTCGCCTATGGAGATTTTTAAGGGTAAAAGTTTGATGCTAAGTTCTAAGTAATTTTCTAGCAAAAAAAACTCTTTTAAACGTGTAAACATCTAAAATCCAAAACGAGGCTGGTCCTTAAGTGGTTAAGGGGAACCGCGCACCCAAATAAAAAAAAGGAAAGGCGTGGGGCCCCCAGGCCCTATATACTCTGAACAGCAGTATACAGGCGGTGCAAACAAGACAGGGACTGTAGGTTTGTTCTTAAGTAGAATCTGTTTGTAATTTTGAACTGGTACATTTTTTACGTGTAGCTCCAGCCAAAAAATCTATTTTTAAGCTTTTTGGAAAACATAGGGAAGGATTATCACCCCTGTAACATTTGTTTTGCTGTCTGTGCACCTGCTCAGAAGATTTCACCTCACTTTCTGTCCCAATGACAATAGGATTTTGAAAATGTGGGGTTTTTAGTGAAACAAGGAACTCTAACAGGAGAGAATTTCCCTTCTTGGGGTAGATTTCCTCTCACTTCCTGTTGTCTCCTTCCGTTTGCAAGTAGGAGTCATTTGTAAGTTGGATGTTTGAAAGTAGGGGCCTGCCCTATATACTCTGCAGAAATTTGGGCCTTAGGTGTTGGTGTTGCCACAACACTGTAAGCCCTCATAGTTACTCTTGGTGGGCGCAGGAACAGACCCTGCTGTGAAATATTAGACCAAGAATTGTAATTACATGCCCCTGTTGAACAGGGTCATAAAAATTGGGCCTTTGGTGATGGACGGTGTGGTGGTGTTGCCACAACACTGTAAGGCCCCACAGTTACTCGTGGTGGGCGCAGGAACGGGCCCTGCTGTAAAATATTAGATCAAGAATTGTTATTACATGCCCCTGTTAAACAGGGGCTGAAAAATTGGGCCTAAGGCACTGGTGCTGGTGCCATAACACTGCAACCCCTCACAGATACTCTAGTTGGAGTGCGGGAATGAGCCCTGCTGCAAAGTATTGCATCAAAAATTGTAATTACACGCCCCTGCTAAACAGGGGCTGAGGGGGGCGTGGCCTAGGCATGGCAGCGTGAGGACGTTTCTTCACAGGGCTCCCGGCCGGCAGATCTCCTACAGCCATACAGCGACATATTACCGCACATTACCCACACCTGCTTGAACCCCTGGATGTCTGGGGAGCCTGACCACCACTCCGCTGCTCCTGTGATCAGCATGGAGCGCTATTTGCGGCAATATCAGCCGGCAGTGTCCAGGCCAGCAGCCTCCAAGATGGCGCCTGCTCGCCATGCAGCTACAGGCACAACAGAGCACCATGGTAATCAGTGTGCCTGACCCTCCTCCACAAACGGCAGATAATCACACAATGCCGCCCTTCTCACCCCCCAGTGACCTCTCTCCCTGTTTCCCACGATCGCTGACAGCCTCCACAGACACAGAGGCTGTACTGCTCAGCCCTCAACTCACAGCTTCTCCCTCGGCTCCCATGCCACCCAGCGCACTATGCTTCAGCCCAGAAGCCCTGGAGGGACAGAGACTGATGCCTGCACAACAGACCACAGCGAGTACACCCTGCAATCCTCCCCAACTACAGGGTCTTCCTTTAAATGCTTCCTCTGAACAAAAACTGTGGGCTTTCCTGCAGCAGGTACCCACAAGAGCTGATATGGAAACCTTTGTGCAGAATAGAAACAGCTATGAAGGGGGAAATACTCTCAGGCAAGAAGTGTCAGTGATAGACCCCCGTGTTAATGTGATAGAACAAGAACAGGGTATAGTGTCCCAATCTGTGCAAACCCTGCAGACGTCTCACTCTGAACTTACTGACCAAATTATACAATTGCACCTCCTCCAGGATGACCTGGAGAATCGCAGCCGCCGACAGAACATTCCATTGAGGGGGTGCCTGAATCTGTCCCACATTCAGAACTGCGCCTTACAGTGACTAACGTCTTCAACCGTTACCTAGAACGCCCGTCGGACTCTGAGATCATCATCGACCGAGTTCATGGAACTCTGGGCCGCGATCTGACCCATCCAACAGACCCAGAGACGTCCTCTGCTGTTTACACTCCTTTAACCTTAAGGAGGAAATTCTGCAATGGGCCTGGAGGGTGGGAATCCTGGAATTTGATGGTGCAGCTGTACACCTCCTACCAGATGTTTCCAGAAAGACACTCGTATTGCGACGGACACTTAAACTTCTCCTCGATGACCTTAGCGAGAAAGGTCTTACCTACAAGTGGGGTCACCCATTTCACCTCATAGTCCACAAAGGACTCATCCCTCTGAGCTTCCAGGCTTGTTTTCCTTTGCTGAAATGGACCCAATTCCAGTACCCAATTGGCTGGCGGCAGTTGTCTCCAAAGATCCCCAGCGTCAAGCACCCCTAGGTAGACCACAAAGGGCTCGCTATAACCGTCGTGGTCATGGGGGCCCTTCACAAGCAAGACGGGCGAGTAACCCCCATTTCCAACCTCTGAATAAACAAATGGCTGGCTGATCTTACCAGCATACACTCAGCGCAAAGGTTTCTTTTTTGTTTTGTGTTTTTGTTGCCATGACGTATTGTTTTTTTTTTTTTTGCCATGACTGAACTTTCAAAGTCAAATTGACTTCATCATTACATCTGGGTGTCACCCCAGGAACACTGTGGGATGGGCCTGTGAGCTAGGGGCCCTCCTGGATTGACCTTCAGTCTACCCTAGCTCACTGATCTGCAACAAATACTTAAGGTAATTGATAACTTGTTTATAATGCTGTTCTCCAGCTGGCGTCTCATGTTTATCATTACTACTTATCTTCAATATCTTCACATTGATTTGGTTGATTGCAGTTTTCCAGGTCGCACCTGAGTGCTATGACCCTACCCCAAGACGGGCTTTGCGGTACATTGATCGTGGGGCCGTGACGTCGGCCTGTCTCGGGCCTTGAACACTGGACCAGGGCTGTTCTCCATTACTCTCTTGGAGGTTCTCAGTTCATTGCTATTGCAGTTACTCTAGGGTCATGGTTTACCAGACAGTTTATAACACTTTACTCTCTTGGGTAACAATGGTACATTAATAGCAAAATTAAGATGGCTGCGGGGGCCCCAATGGCCGGGGCCCAGAGCTTACCTGTGCCTTACTACTTCCCGCACTAGGAATACTCTGCCCAGGTGGCAGTAGTTTCTCTCTGCGGAGTCTTTCCTAGGTTCTCTCTCTCTCTCTCTCTCTCTCTCTCTCTCTCTCTCTCTCTCTCTCTCTCTCTCTCTCTCCCTCTCTCCCTCTCCCTCTCTTCCCATATCCCCCTCCCCTTCCCCCTAGGAGCTAACAAAATCTGACATAAATTTTTTTGTTGTTTTGTTTTGTTGGTTTTTTTTGACAGTATGACGGTTAGGATCCTCTCTTGGAATGTTAAGGGGTTGAATTCCCCAGAGAAGTGCACTAGCTGTCTTGCCGAGCTTTGGAGACAAAGAGCTCACATAGCATTTCTCCAAGAGACTCACTTTAGGGCAGACAGGATACCCAAACTATCAAACAAATACTACCCAACGACCTATCATAGTCCGTCATTATCCTCGAAATCTAAAGGGACGAATATTCTCATATCTAAGTCCATCCACTGGCAATTCCTAGTACTGTGATCAGGAGGGCAGATTCCTGCTTCTAAAAAGGGAAAATTTATTCTCAGACCTTCACTCTTGCGAATATTTATCTTCCAAACTCCAACCCACTTCCCACTCTTGAGGCTTTTCTGTCCACCCTTGACTCCTTCCTCGAGGAAACCCTCGTTTTAGGAAGAGATTTCAATTTAACTTTAGACCCTCATAGAGACTACTCTTCGAACTTGTCTTCCCTACCACAGGGAACCCAACGACTCAAAGATCTTTTGCACTCACATCAACTAGTCGATATCTGGAGAATAGTACATCCACAAGAATGGGATTATACATTTTACTCTACCGTCAATAGTTCCTACTCTAGAATCGACCTCTTTCTCCTAAAACATTCAGCAATTCCCCTGGTCACCCAGACGGATATCGGCCACATCGCACTCTCAGACCACGCCCCCATCCTGCTGGAACTGGCAAGCGTCCCCTAGAACCCCTACATGGTGACTTAACGAGGCGCTCCTAAAAGATCCCGAAATTGCCGCAGGCATCCTTAGAGAAATTCTTACTTCCCTACTAATGTAGACTCTGTTGACAATCCGATCTCGGTGTGGTCAGCGCATAAGTGCGTCATCAAGGGAATACTAATGAAGCACGGTCATGCAGTCAAGCAACGCCGTATTAAAACCCTTTCTGACCTCCTGGGGCGACTTCACACTTTAGAACGTCAGCACAAGACACAACCAGATAGTACTATCGAAGCGGAACTGGTTCGTCGTCGAGAGGCCATACGGGACCATTCCATGTATGAAGCAAAACATGTATTGTTAAAGACCTGTCGTTCTTTTTATGAATACGGTAATAAATGTGGCCGACTACTAGCAAATGCCTTATGTGACAGATGCTCTCAGACATACGTTCCCGCACTTCTCTCTTCTTCTGGCTCCAAGATTCATTCTTCTTCAGAACTAGCAGAGACTTTTCGTGCTTTACTCCAAATTATATAATTTGAACCCAACTTCTACTTCCCAGTCAGTGCCTCAAAACTCTCTAGATATCTGCACTTATCTTCGAGAAACCGATCTCCCTAGACTGATGACGGAAGAGCAAGAGGACCTGTCTAAGCCTATTACGGTGGAGGAATTCTCATCAGCCATAGCCGACACTCAATCCGGCAAGGCACCCGGACCTGATGTTTTCACTCTCCCTTACTATAAAATGTACCAGGATTCTTTGGCGCCACACTTCCTTGTGGCCTTCAATGCTGCGTTGGACGGACACAACTCCCCTGCAAATATGCTGCGTGCCTCAATATCAGTGATGCCTAAACCGGGTAAAGACGCGTCACTATGTGCCAGTTACAGGCCAATTTCACTCCTGAACTGTTATGTGAAACTATTCACCAAAATCCTGGCCTCTAGGATGAATGTCTTATTGCAATGCCTAATTGTAATGGACCAAGTCGGCTTTATTCACACTAGAGAGGCTAGGGACAACACCATTCGGACACTGAACATTATAGAAATAGCAAAACGATCTCATATTCCCTTACTGCTCCTGTCCACAGATGCCGAGAAGGCCTTTGACATGGTGGACTGGACTTTTCTCCGGGAGACGCTCAAATTCGTGGGAATGCCAGATCCCATTCTGCCATGGATATCGGCCATTTATGACAATCCCACAGCTACAGTATGGGTAAATGGTTACGACTCCAGCCCTTTCTACATTTCAAACGGCACCAGACAGGGCTGCCCCCTGTCCCCATTGTTATTCGTTCTTTCGTTGGAGCCTTAGGTCCATTAAAGGAATCCGAATCGGCCAATACGAACATAAAGTGGCAGCCTACGCTGACGACTTTTTATTTTATATCACTGAACCCCTTACCTCTTTACCCTCCCTGCTACAGGAGCTTAAATGCTATGGTACCCTGTCTAACTTTAAAGTCAATCTGCAAAAGTCAGAGGCCCTGAATGTTTCATTGTCGGATTCTACTATTTCAAATCTGCGGCCCTTTTTCCCGTTCAAAGGGGCTGCCCGCTCCATTCAATACCTGGGAACTAAAATCTCCGCAAATTTGCATGACATTATTCCCCTCAACTACCAGCCTCTCTTATCTACGCTGACCGCCAATCTTAAAAGGTGGGATTCTTTGGCCCTTTCCTGGTTCTGCCGATGTAATATACTCAAAATGAATGCAATGCGCAGACTTTTGTACTTATTGCAAGCACTGCCGGTCAAAATACCCCGGACATTTTTCACGCCGTACGTTAAATATTCATTAGATTCTGGCGCGGTAAACACCCAGGGCTCAGCAGAGCACTATTACTAAGACCAAAGATTAAGGGAAGTCTCGGGTTTCCGGACCCAGCTCTATATTACACCGTGGCACATATGACCAGAGTTGTGGACTGGTGCCGACACAGGGACATGAAACTCTGGGTATTGTTTGAACAAGAGGCTTCCCGGGCCCCACTTGCTGGTCTACCTTGGGCAGGGAAAACTCATCTCACCCACTTGACTACCCATCTGCTGATTGGTCCTACTCTTATGCCGCGTACACACGGTTGGACTTTTCAGCTACAAAAGTCCGACAGCCTGTCCGACAGACTTTCGACGGACTTTTGGCGGACTTTCGACGGACTTGCGGCGGACTTTCTAACGAACAGACTTGCCTACACACGATCACACAAAAGTCCGTCGAATTCTTACGTGATGACGTACACCGGACTAAAATAAGGAAGTTCATAGCCAGTAGCCAATAGCTGCCCTAGCGTGGGTTTTTGTCCGTCGGACTAGCATACAGACGAGCGGATTTTTCGACCGGACTCGAGTCCGTCGGAAAGATTTGAAGCATGTTTCAAATCTAAAGTACGTCGGATTTGAGGCTAAAAAAGTCAGTTGAAAGTCCGGAGAAGCCCACACACGATCGGATTACCAGCCAGCTTTAGTCCGTCAGCGTCCGCTGGACTTTTGAGGACGAAAAGTCCGACCGTGTGTACGCGGCTTTATGGAACTGAATAGGTTTTTCCGTTCATCCTCACTGAAAAGTTTCCCATCCCCAATGACGCCACTTGTTGGTCATCCGGACTTTATACCTGGTCTCACCAACCCGTTGTTTTTCTCGCAAGCCGCACAGAGACTCATAAGGGCCTCTTTGTTCCTGGGCTCCACTGGTTGGACACCAACAGAGAACTTGATCTCTGGACGAGCTCCTCTCATATTAGATCGCTGGAGGATTAATCAACTGTCGCATTTTTTTTGGCTCACTACCCAAACCAGCCCACTTTACCCGAATGCTCCACTCCTTTGAGGAGCTTTGCCTAGGAGAAGTTCCGTCCAGGAGGTCCCTATCAACCTCCTACAAATTCCTACTAGATCTCCACGCCACAGGGGACCCCCCATTCTTGGCAAAATGGGAAAGGGACTTGCAAGTAACCTTCACCGAACCCCAAAAAGAATGCATACTTTTTTGCGCACAGAAATCTTCTCTATGTAGTAAATAACAAGAGACTACTTATAAAATAATGACTCGTTGGTATAGAACGCCTTCTGTTCTGGCTAAACTATTTCCTCAACAAACCGATCTTGCTGGCGATGCGGCCTACACTCAGGTACTTTTTATTTTTTGGAATTGCCCTGCACTCCAAACTTTTTGGCAACCGGTGCTTAAGCTCATACATAAATTCAATGATATTTCCTAACAAGATAACTCAGCAGCAGTCCCACCTAACCTCACCCTTTTATCAAGGAAATGTTATCATAAATCCCTTCTCAAACATCTCCTTAATGCGGCACGGGCCTGCATCCCGCCTCTTTGGAAGCAACAGTCTGCACCAACGGTGGCCCACTGGTTCGCAAGAGTGAAGGACATTGAGCAAATGGAAGATCTGACCTCTACTTTGCGAGATAAATCAGAGGAACATAAGTCCAGATGGTTTCACTGGGATCTCTTCCGCTTCTCTGATAAATTCCTCCAATACACATGTTAGGACCCACCATTCGGGAACTCTATTGAATGTCTAGGGCTATTGATAAGAAAAATGAGGGGAATAACTGCGCTACAGTGAAATACATAAACAATAACAATTATAGCCGCGATTCATCTATGTGACACAAATACAGTGAAATTAAATAAGAAAAAAAAGGGGGGTTGAATCGCGCTAAAACAGATTGGTGATCATACACATCATCACCAAACCAAATATTTAGAACTAAGTGAAGAGTTCACCTTTAGTGTATACATAATATACAAAACACATGTCAAATGAATAATCAATCCAAAAATAAAATGTTCAAAGTGATAATAAAAAGTCCATGTATAAAAAATAAATCACCCGAGTGATATGAAAGTATCTTAAAAAAGTTTCAAAAAACATAAATTCTTGCTGTGAGAAGAAAAAAGCGTGCTTGCTCCACCACCGTGAAATCAGACTGGCCGCTTACCAGAAACTCATGATCCCCCGTTACAGAGGATCAGAGAAAGCTGTTTGTTAATACTGCTTCGAACCACGACCAATGGATCAGAGACCTTATACCGAGGTGGGACATCAAAGACTGCAGGGTCAGGCTAAAGATGTTCACACTGACAGGTACTCAGACATCAGCCCACAGCATTGCAGATACGGTCATAGAAGGAAAAAAAGGCTCCATATAGTGTAAAATCATTGACTTTATTGGATAAGTAAAAAGTTAAACTCACATGTTAGTAGACAATAGTAGGCATGTAGTGTAGTCTGGAGCGCCGGTCGGAAGCTCACAGACAGCCCGACCTACTGGAAACAACAGCAGCAATGGGAGGTGACGAGAACACGTCGCTCTGCCCTACGCGGCGTTTCGTGATAGAGTCACATCATCCAGGAATGAGCCCTGCTGCAAAGTATTGCATCAAAAATTGTAATTACACGCCCCTGTTAAACAGGGGCTGAAAAATTGGGCCTAATGCAGCGTACACACGAGCGGATTTTTCGACCGAACTGGTCCGACGGACCGAGTCCGGCAGACAATCCGATCGTGTGTGGGCTTCATCGGACCTTCAACTGACTTTTTCAGTCGAAAATCTGACGGACTTTAGATTTGGAACATGCTTAAAATCTTTACGTCGTAACTCCGCCAGACCCAGAAATCCGCTCGTCTGTATTCTAGTCCGACGGACAAAAAAACGACGCATGCTCAAAAGCAAATATGAAACGGAAGCGCTCGGTCTTGTAAAATTAGTGTTCGTATTGTAGGTAGCACATTCCTCACGCTGCAAATTCTGTGATCATTGAATGCAGCGCATTAATTGTCTTCTTTATAATGCTAGAACGGAATTGTTTTGCTGTTCCTATTCACACAGAGTTCTCACAAACTGATTTCTGGATTATTTTTCTCTTGATCTCATGATCTCACGAATGATATTTTATTTGTTAAAAGCCATATCTCCATACTAATGTTTACACAATTGTTTTTTTGGAGTCATCTTTTATTATTTTTTATTTCATCAAGATCTTTTTTTAGGATTGTTTCCAAATTATTTTCTCTTTATCTCCATGTATTTTATTTTTTGGTTTGTAAAATTACCACAAAGAACCATTTATTTTTATTTGTTTCTATTTTTTTGTTGTTGTAAATTTACCACAAAGAACCATTTCTTTTTTTTTTTCTTTTTTTGTTGTAATTTTATCACAAAGAACCATTTATTTTTATAGATAATTTTTTTTTATGTTGTAAATTTACCACAAAGAACCATTTTTTATTTGTTATTTTTTGTAAAGTTACCACAAAGAACCATTTCTTTTGTACATTTTTCATTTTGGTTTTGTTAGAAATTTACCACAAAGAACCTTTTTTTGGTATATTAATTTTGTTTTTTTATTTTTTGTTGTAAAGTTAACACAAGAACATTATATATTTTTTTTTTTGGAACCTGAAGGAGGTTATTGTCCTTTGTTAATTTTTAATTGTTTATTAAAAAATGATGTTAATAAAAACACATAAAGTCTTTTAATTAAATAAAATATCCATTTATTTATGATAAACAAAATAAAGATGAAGTCAACGCTGGAGAAAATTTTTGAATTAGTGAAGAGTTTTGGCCCCAGGGCACACTTCAAGTCTTTGGAAAAGAAAATTCTGATCTTGAGAAGTCCATATAATAGGGAGCAAAATCTGGTCCAGGAATCCCAGAGATCAAGAGCAGCAGCAGATGACATATATGTCCCCAGGCTGTGATACTACACCAGCCTGCGTCTTCTGTCAGACCAGACTGAAGCCAGGTCATCACTTTCTTCTCTTCCTTCCAGCCTTCCCTCCACGCTGGCCTGCACCCTTCCCTGCAGCCTTCCTTGTAGGCTGCTCTGGTGGTTGATTTGTGGCAGGAGGAGGAGGAGGGGCTTGCTCGTTTATTTGTGTGTTAACAGTTAACTCTCCCTTCAGCCCCTTGTGAAGGACATCAGAAAAAAGTTTTTCACACAGGAGGCGTTGTCCCTTCTCCATTTCCAGCAACCTGCTGGCTATATAGGAGCCATAGGCCTCTTCAGCTTCGGGGGGGCTCTTGGGGAAATTAGTTGCTTCCCTCATGAGGCGCAGTGATGCCTCCTCTGTCACCGTCACCTTTCTGGGCCTTTTTGTATGAAGACAAAGGGGAGGAACCTGAGATTGTGTGAGGCTCCAACTGGGCCCGTCCACCTTCTGGCTGACACTAACCCCTGCCTCCTCCTGGATGACACTGGGCCCGGCCTCCTCCTCGATGACACTGGGCCCGGCCTCCTCCTGGATGACACTGGGCCCAGTCTCCTCCTGGATGACACTTTCCACACCTTTCTCCTGGCTCATCTCATCCTGTGTATAAAAAAGGGACATAGTTTGAGTTTTTGTTTCATCAATGACACACAATTTTCAGCTCATGATTTGCAAATTCAATGTTACATATAAAAGAGTATCAATCTGACAACAGCATTTATTAAAGCAGATGACAAACATTTTTGGCCACTACTGTCAATTGATATGTAGACATAATTTTTGAATAAAATCCTTAATAATAGTTAATCAACTATAACATCTAGTTAACGTTATTAATATTAGGACACTAAATATGTATAAAACTAATTTACCTGACTCCAGATGGTCACATCCGGTACTTCCAGGATGGAAGACCCAGCTTGGTCCTCATCAGCCTCTGCTGGGGGGGAGGGAAGGGTGCATGGAAGGGTGGAGGGAAGGGTTGAAAGTGATGCCCTGGCTTCAGTCTGGTCATCAAGAAAACATAGTTTATCGTAGTACCACAGCCTGGGTACATATACATCATCTGCTGATGCTCCTGATCTCAGGGAATTCTGGATCTTGTTATGCTCCCTCCTATACATATTTCGCAAGATCCCAATTTTCTTTTCCAAAATCTCCACGGTTGCTTCTGGGATGAAAGTCTGCACAAATGCGAGAAGTCTCTCCAGCGTTGACTTCCTTACTGGTTTAATGTAATATTGAGGGTGTTTGACCTCCCACAGATTCCTCATCTCCCTGTACTTCTCAATAAATGCTATCAAAAATTCTAGGTCCCTAAATTTGGCATTCATGTTGTCTGTAAAACATAATACACAAGTCAAAAACACTAATGTTACAGCTAAACTCTCATCATCTTATCCCAACATAGGCCTCATCACTCTTTAAGCAATATAGGCTGCTACAAAGTTACAAAAATTTACCTTCGTTTCAGACACTCGCAACTTCAGTTCCTCTATCCACCAAGCACAGAACGTACGTAAGACACATGCATAGTAGCTTTATATACACTGCGCATGCATGAAACTCCGCCTGCGTCGCCCACCCCTGACATTATTTTTTAACTAATATTCTCCACCCCCTTGTCTCTACCCACAGAACGTACGTATGACACATGCGTAGTATCTTTATATACACTGCGCATGCGTGAAAATCCGCCTACGTCGCCCGCCCCTGATGTTCTTTTTTTAAACGAATATTCTCCGCCACCGTGTCTCTACGCACAGAACGTACGTATGACACATGCGTAGTATCATTATATACACTGCGCTTGCGTGAAACTCTGCCTGCGTCGCCCGCCCCTGACGTTCTTTTTTAAGGAATATTCTCCACCCCTTCTCTCTACGGTGTGCAGTAGGACCAACAATGGCGGAGACACAGCAGGTGTTTATTACCTTAGGTAGCGAGGGAAGCCCGGAGCTGGGCCTTTGATTTTTTTAATAAAAGTTTATGCCTGTTTCTAAAAAAAATTTTATAAAACTTTTAAAAAAATAAGGCTTGTTTGTAAAAAAAAAAATGTAAAAAATTATATATACACTACCGTTCAAAAGTTTGGGGTCACCCAAACAATTTTGTGTTTTCCATGAAAAGTCACACTTATTCACCACCATACGTTGTGAAATGAATAGAAAATAGAGTCAAGACATTGACAAGGTTAGAAATAATGATTTGTATTTGAAATAACATTGTTTTTACATCAAACTTTGCTTTCATCAAAGAATCCTCCTTTTGCAGCAATTACAGCATTGCACACCTTTGGCATCCGTCCACAACACTTTTTTCCAGTCTTCCTCTGTCCAGTGTCTGTGTTCTTTTGCCCATCTTAATCTTTTTCTTTTATTGGCCAGTCTCAGATATGGCTTTTTCTTTGCCACTCTGCCCTGAAGCCCAAAATCCCGCAGCTGCCTCTTCACTGTAGATGTTGACACTGGTGTTTTGCGGGTACTATTTAATGAAGATGCCAGTTGGGGACCTGTGAGGCGTCTGTTTCTCAAACTAGAGACTCTAATGTGCTTATCTTCTTGCTTAGTTGTGCAACGCGGCCTCCCACTTCTTTTTCTACTCTGGTTAGAGCCTGTTTGTGCTGTCCTCTGAAGGGAGTAGTACACACCGTTGTAGGAAATCTTCTATTTCTTTGCAATTTCTCGCATGGAATAGCCTTCATTTCTAAGAACAAGAATAGACTGTCGAGTTTCAGATGAAAGTTCTCTTTTTCTGGCCATTTTGAGCGTTTAATTGACCCCACAAATGTGATGCTCCAGAAACTCAATCTGCTCACAGGAAGGTCAGTTTTGTAGCTTCTGGAAGGAGCTAGACTGTTTTTAGATGTGTGAACATGATTGCACAAGGGTTTGCTAATCATCAATTAGCCTTCTGAGCCAATGAGCAAACACATTGTACCATTAGAACACTGGAGTGATAGTTGCTGGAAATGGGCCTCTATACACCTATGTAGATATTGCACCAAAAACTAGACATTTGCAGTTAGAATAGTCATTTACCACATTAGCAATGTATAGAGTATATTTGTTTAAAGTTAGGACTAGTTTAAAGTTAGCTTCATTTAAAAGTACAGTGCTTTTCCTTCAAAAATAAGGACATTTCAATGTGACCCCAAACTTTTGAACGGTAGTGTATATACACATATAGAGGCCTGTTTGTTGAAAAAAATAAAAATATAAAAAAGTTATATAGAGGCCTGTTTGTTTTTCTAAAAATAAAAAATAAAAAAAATGGCGTTTGTCAAAAAAAAAAAAAAAAAAAAAAAAAAAAAAAAAAAAAAATATATATATATATATATATATATATATATATATATATATATATATATATATATATATATATATATATATATATATATATATATATATATTTTTTTTTTTTTAATTTATTAATGATATTGTTAAAAACTAAAATACATATATTTTAACATATAAAATTTTACTAAACGCACATGTGAATGTGCACAGATTAATAAAAATTATGTTATTAATCAACAAGATTTGTGGCTTCTAATTTCAATGCTCAATACCAGTTTTGGAAGTTATTTGTTGTTTACAGTGACAATGGTGCTTATTTGCTAAAGGAAAATACACTTGGCACTACAAGTGCTCTTGGATAACCCAGGAGAAAGGCAATACATATAATTAGAAATGTTATCTGATCAGTATTTTTTATTTAAAAAATTATAGATTCTGTGGCATTGCAATGGCCCCCCTACCCGTAAAAAATTCAACATATTGATCCCGAATTTGATGGGCACTTTGGGGGGCCAAGCCAGTATGGCCAGTATCCAGGCCCATCAGAGGATTCTCTATAAGTCCAGCCTCAGGCCCAAGTGATACCATATAATTGGTTGAATGTTTGTGTAAATAATTGTGCAGGATGCAGCACGCTAGGACAATGTGATTTATTTTGTATTCCGCCATGTGGATAGCTGTCTGAAACAGGCGGAGGCGGCTGGTCATAATCCCAAAATCATTCTCCACAACTCTTCTTGCTCTGGCCAGCCGGAAATTAAAAACCCTCCTCTCCGGGGTGAGGGTCCTTTGGGGGAATGGCCTCATGAGGTGCTTGCTCAGACCGAAGGTCTTTCATCTGCTATGAAGACAAAGGTGAGTCCTTCCACGTTATAGGCATCAGGTGGCAATCCCAGTCCACCATTCTGGAGACGCTGGTAGAGCTCCGTCTGGGCGAAGACTCCTCCATCCGACATCCGGCCATTCTTCCCCACGTCCACATACAGAAATTCATATTGTGCCGACACCACCGCCATTAAGTTAATACTATGGAACCCCTTATAATTAAAATAGTATGACCCCGAATAGGGTGGTGGCTCAATGTGGACGTGTTCCCCATCTATAGCCCCTCCACAGTTGGGAAAGTCCCAACGGGTGGCAAAATGGGATGCCACAGTCTGCCATTCCTGTGGCGTTGAAGGAAACTGGGGAGTCAAACCAGAAAAAACAAAAATTAGTTATTTTGAACATAACATTGCAAGCATATTACACAAAAAACATTAGTGCCCAGCATCAATATAACATTAATTGTAATATTATTTAAAGACTAAAATATAAAGGCCCACTTATCAGATTCCTCACCCCTTCTGATGGCCCATTGATAAATTTTAGGGGGGGGGGTGGAAATTTTAAATCGAGTTAAGGACACACAGGGGTTGATTTACTAAAGGCAAAAAGACTATGCACTTTGAAAAGTGCAGTTGTTGCACTCTGCAAGTGCAGTTGCTCCAGGGCTTAGTAAATGAGGTAAGGCTTCATGTTGCAAAGAGTACCCAATCACATGCAAGGGAAATTCCAAAAACATAATTTTTGCTTGCACATGATTGGATGATGGAAATCAGCAGACCTTCTGCTCATTTACTAAGCCCTGGAGCAAATGCACTTGCAAAGCGCAACTGCATTTTGCAAAGTGCAACATCCCCCCCCTGCTGCCTGCGGTGATCGGATGCTTGTCAGGAGCGATCCGAGGTGAGGTGGAGGCCACTAATTCATGGCCACTCCCTCACGATCGCTCCTGGCGAATGACAGGCTTCCTCTGCTGCTGTAATGTAAACAGCGGCAGAGGAAGTGATGTCATCTCTCCACGGGAAGCCTTTTCGTTCCGGCTCCCGAGGAGAGAAGTCATCCAAGTAAGTTTGCACCAACACTACACTTCCAGTAGAACATGCAGGCACACTTTTCACCCCCCATCACCCCCAAGTCACCCCCCCCCCGATCACCCCCCCGATCACCCCCTGTCACAGTGACACCAATAGCAGTTTTTTTTTTTCTGATTATTGCATTGGTGTCAGTTTGTGACAGTTATAAGGTGTAGGGCAGTTAGTGGTAGGCCCCTTTAGGTCTACGGTACCCCCCTAACCCCCCCTAATAAAGTTATAACCCCGTGATCACCCCCCGTCGCCAGTGTCACTAAGCGATCGTTTTTCTGATCGCTGTATTAGTGTCACAGGTGACGCTAGTTAGGGAGGTAAGTATTTAGATTCGCCGTCAGCTTTTTATAGCGTCAGGGACCCCCTTATGCTACCTAATAAAGGTTTTAACCCCCTGATTGCCCCCTAGTTAACCCTTTCACCAGTGATCACCGTATAACTGTTACAGGTGACGCTGGTTAGTTTGTTTATTATAGTTTCAGAGCACCCGCCGTTTATTACCTAATAAAGGTTTAAACCCTAATCGCCCAGCGGTGATATAAGTTAAGTTTTAGGGTCAGATAGGGTCTGCGACGCCCGAGGCAGCGTTAGGTTAGCGCCAGTACCGCTAACACCCACGCACGCAGCATACACCTCCCTTAGTGGTATAGTATCTGAACGGATCAATATCTGATCCGATCAGATCTGAACTAGCGTCCCCAGCAGTTTAGGGTTCCCAAAAACACAGTGTTAGCGGGATCAGCCCAGATACCTGCTAGCACCTGCGTTTTGCCCCTCCGCCCAGCCCAGCCCACCCAAGTGCAGTATCGATCGATCACTGTCACTTACAAAACACTAAACACATAACTGCAGCGATCGCAGAGTCAGGCCTGATCCCTGCAATCGCTAACAGTTTTTTGGTAGCGTTTTGATACAGTCGCTAACAGTCAGGAGCTTTTTCTCTTTGAGTCTCACTAGTGTACTACTAAATTTAGAGCCCAAAATGGCAAATTGAAGGTACACTAGTGAAGAAGCCTGCACGTTTCTGAGCATGACATATAGTGAAGAGGAAGTCACTCATCTGCCAGATTCAGGCTCAGAATACGAACCTGTAGACAGTAGCGGCTCCATGACAGATAGCTCTGACGACGGACTTGTGGTCCCTGCCAAGGTCAGGCGTACCAGACCCCAATCTTCTTCTTCTGCTGTTGAGGTGCAGGAACCGCAGGGCTCTCGTATGGAGCAGAGCAGTACTAGCGCTGCTATTTCTTCTGGTGAACTGGCAAGCACCAGCGGCCTAGTACACCCTGGTCGTACATCCAGAACTGCCGTAAGTGGTGTCCCGCTGTAGTGTCAAGTAGTGTTCCGCTGCCACCAAGAAAATGAACACAGGCCTGTCATGCCCATAGTGCCCTTCCTGCTGCATTCGCCAATCCTAATTGGGAACCCACCACTTCTGCAGCACCCGTACTTCCCCCATTCACTGGCCAATCCAGCATTCAGGTGGAAACAGTTGATTTTACGTCACTTGATTTTTATTCACTGTTTTTCACCGAAGATCTCTATAGATCTATTGTGGACCAAAGCAATTTGTACGCTGGTCAACACATCGCCACTATTCCCTAGTCCTCCCTTGCCAGAGATTGGAGACCAATTACGGTCTTTGAATTTAAGCTCTTTCTGGGCCTTTCCCTCAACATGGGCATAACTAAAAAGAGTGAGTTGCGGTCATATTGGTCCACTGACCCAATTCACCATATGCCCTTGTTCTCTGCCTCCATGACCAGGGCACGATACGAGCAGATCTTGCGGTTCATGCACTTCAACAACAATGAACTCTGTCGTCCTCGTGGAGACCCTGGATACGATCAGCTCTACAAAATTCGGCCCCTCGTAAACCACTTCAACCAACGTTTTGCAGACTTGTTTACTCCCCATCAAGTTGTCTGCGTTGATGAGTCCCTGATTAAGTTTTCTGGCCGCTTGTCATTCAGACAGTACCTTCCCAGCAAGCGTGCCAGATAGGGGGTCAAGAAGTATAAGCTCTGTGACAGGGCCACAGGCTATACATGTAGTTTTATGGTTTACGAGGGAAAAGATAGCCACGTAGAGCCGACAAACTGCCCTGACTACATAGGAAGTGCTGGCAAGATTGTGTGGGACTTGGTTTCACCCTTATTTGGAAAGGGGTACCACTTATATGTGGACAATTATTACACGAGCGTGCCACTTTTTAGTCACCCTTTTGATCATCAGATTGGAGCATGTGGCACCGTGCGACCTAATCGCCGGGGCTTTCCCCAGCGGCTTGTAGATTCCCGTCTTAGGCTGGGGGAGAGAGCCTGCTTGCAGTGTAATAATTTGCTCGCTATGAAGTGAAGGGATAATAAGAGTGTTTTCGTTCTTACCTCCCTTCATGCAGACACGACGGTCCCAATTATTACGGCGACTGGTGTTCTGGAGAAACCCCTCTGTGTCCACGAATATAACCAAAATATGGGAGGGGTAGACCTCAACGACCAGTTGTTGGCGCCGTACCTAGTTGCCCGTAAGGCCAGACGCTGGTATAAAAAAGTGTCTGTATACTTATTTCAATTGGCTTTGCTGAACGCTCATGTGCTATACAGAGCTCCAGGAAAGACTGGATCCTTCCTTAAATTCCAGGAAGAGATCATCAGAGCCTTTCTGTTTCCAGGCGGTGCTCCACCTCACCTTTCCAAACCAAATGCAGTAAGCCGGCTGCATAAGAGGCATTTTCCTTATCTCCTCCCGCGTACCCCTACCCAACGAGCCCCCCAAAGAAAATGTTGTGTCTGCAGAAAGCGCAGATATAGGCGTGACACCCGCTATTATTGTCCCTCCTGTCCTGACAATCCTGGTCTTTGCATTGGTGAATGTTTTGAGCGCTACCATACACTAGTTGAGTTTTAGCGTAGGGTACAGCATTGCACAGACTAGGCACACTTTCACAGGGTCTCCCAAGATGCCATCGCATTTTGAGAGACCCAAACCTGGAACCGGTTACAGTTACAAAAGTTACAGTTATAAAAAAAAAATGTAAAAAAAAAAAATACTCAAAAAAAAAATAAAATAAAAAAAACAAAAATAGTTGTCGCTTTATTGTTCTCTCTCTCTATTCTCTTTCTATTGTTCTGCTCTTTTTTACTGTATTCTATTCTGCAATGTTTTATTGTTGTTTTGTTTTATCATGTTTGCTTTTCAGGTATGTAATTTTTTTATACTTTACTGTTTACTGTGTTTTATTGTTAACCATTTTTTTGTTTTCAGGTACACCATTCAGCTGCAGCGTGGATTTATTTATCTTGACAGCAACAGCGTTTGCTCCCACGATACATAAAGCCGTGACTCCAGCGCTGTCGGAGGTGATTTCACCACCACAGTTACATACTTCAGCATATATGCCGAAGCATGGGGGCAGCAGGGGCGGAGGAGCGATTTGCTCCTACCTTTTGCGGGAGGATGCCCCCATGCTTCGGCATATATATATTTTAGGCACAGGTTGCGTAAAAATTTTTTATTTTTTACTATGTTTTTTTTAATTTGCTTTGCACGTATGGTAAGTCTTATGCCCCGTACACACGGTCGGATTTTCCGACGGAAAATGTGCGATCGAAGTGTGTTGTCGGAAAATCCGACCGTGTGTGGGCTCCATCGGACTTTTTCCATTGGAATTTCCGACACACAAAGTTTGAGAGCTTGCTATAAAATTTTCCGACAACAAAATCCATTGTCGGAAATTCCAATCGTGTGTACACAAATCCGACACACAAAGTGCCACGCATGCTCAGAATAAATTAAGAGACGAAAGCTATTGGCTACTGCCCTGTTTATAGTCCCGACTTACGTGTTTTACGTCACCACGTTTAAATGATCGGAAATTCCGACAACTTTGTGCGACAGTGTGTATGCAAAACAAGTTTGAGCCAACATCCGTCGGGAAAAGTCCATGGATTTTGTTGTCGAATTTTCCGATCAATGTCCGACCGTGTGTACGGGGTATTACTGTTATACTGTAATGTTATTTTGTTTTATTGTTAACCATCATTTGCTTAGCACTTATGCCATTCAGTTGCAGCGCGTATTTATTGATCTTGACAGCAACAGCGTTTGCTCCCACGATACAGAAAGCCGTGACTCCAGTGCTGTAGGAGGTGATTTCACCACCACAGTTAAAAAAAAGAGCATATATGCCGAAGCATGAGGGCAGCAGGGGCAGAGGAACGATTTGCTCCTACCTTTTTGGGCGGATGCTTCGGCATATATAAATGGTGCATGTATGCCCATCATTAGAAGTGGGTGGATGAAGGCAGGTATTCTAATGGTGTGCATACCCACCGATCAATCTCTTTTTTTCGTTCAGCCCACAGGCTGCATGTATAAAAAGTTTACAATATATGCCCAACAAGGACCAGCAACGTACTGGTATGTTGCTGGACTTTGTGTGGTTATACCAGAATGATGCCTGCAGGTTTAGGTTTCATCTTGGTATCATTCTTTTCAGCCAGCGGTCGGCTTTCATGTAAAAGCAATCCTAGCAGCTAATTAGCTTCTAGACTGCTTTTACAAGCAGTGGGAGGGAATGCCCCCCCCCACCGTCTTCCATTTTTTTTCTCTGGCTTTCCTGTCCCAACAGGGAACCTGAGAATGCAGCCGTTGGTTTGGCCAGCTGACCATAGAGCTGATCAGAGACCAGAATGGCTCCAATCATCTCTATGGCCTAAGAAACCGGAAGCTATGAGCATTTTATGACTTAGATTTCGCTGGATGTAAACAGCTCCATTGGGAAAGCATTTTATCACACCGATCTTGGTGTGGTCAGATGCTTTGAGGGCAGAGGAGAGATCTAGGGTCTAATAGACCCCAATTTTTTCAAAAAAGAATAACTGTCACTACCTATTGCTATCATAGGGGATATTTACATTCCCTGAGATAACAATAAAAATGCTAAAAAAATGAAAGGAACAGTTTAAAAATAAGATAAAAAAGCAAAAAAAATAATAAAGAAAAAAAAAAAAAAAGCACCCCTGTCCCCCCGCTCTCGCGCAAAGGTGTACGCAAGCGTCGGTCTGGCGTCAAATGTAAACAGTAATTACACCATGCATGTGAGGTATCACCGCGAAGGTCAGATCGAGGGCTGTAATTTTAGCAGTAGACCTCTTCTGTAAATCTAAAGTGGTAACCTGTAAAAGCTTTTAAAGGCTTTTAAAAATGTATTTAGTTTGTCGCCACTGCACGTTTGTGCGTAATTTTAAAGCATGTCGTGTTTGGTATCCATGCACTCGGCCTAAGATCATCTTTTTTATTTCATCAAACATATGGGCAATATAGTGTGTTTTAGTGCATTAAAATTTAAGAAAGTGTTTTTTCCCAAAAAAATGCATTTGAAAAATCGCTGCGCAAATACTGTGTGAAAAAAAAATGAAACACCCACCATTTTAATCTGTAGGGCCTTTGCTTTAAAAAAATATATGTTTGGGGGTTCAAAGTAATTTTCTTGCAAAAAAAAAATTTTTTTCATGTAAACAAAAAGTGTCAGAAAGGGCTTTGTGTTCAAGTGGTTAGAAGAGTGGGTGATATGTAGCATAAGCTTCTAAATGTTGTGTATAAAATGCCAGGACAGTTCAAACCCCCCCAAATGACCCCATTTTGGAAAGTAGACACCCCAAGCTATTTGCTGAGAGGCATGTCGAGTCCATGGAATATTTATATTGTGATACAAGTTGCGGGAAAAGACATTTTTTTTTTTGCACAAAGTTGTCACTAAATGATATATTTCTCAAACATGCCATAGGAATATGTGAAATTACACCCCAAAATACATTCTGTTGCTTCTCCTGAATTCGGCGATACCACATGTGAGACTTTTTGGGAGCCTAGCCATATACGGGACCCCGAAAACCAAGCACCCCCTTCAGGCTTTCTAAGGGTGTAAATTTTTGATTTCACTCTTCACTGCCTATCACAATTTCGGAGACCATGGAATGCCCAGATGGCACAACCCCCCTCCCCCAAATGACCCCATTTAGGAAAGTAGACACCCCAAGCTATTTGCTGAGAGGTATGGTGAGTATTTTGCAGACCTCACTTTTTGTCACAAAGTTTTGAAAATTGAAAAAAGAAAAAAAAATACATTTTTCTTGTCTTTCTTCATTTTCAAAAACAAATGAGAGCTGCAAAATACTCACCATGCCTCTCAGCAAATAGCTTGGGGTGTCTACTTTCCAAAATGGGGTCATTTGGGGGGTTTTGTGCCATCTTGGTCATGGTCATGCTGAAGCAACCAATTCTTCATCCATGAACTCCTCCTCGCCCTGTTCATGAACTGAGCTTGGGCTGAAGAATGAACTACAGCACCGAGCACATACAAAGCACGAACTCTACGACGAGTACTGTAACGACACCCCGAGTATGAAAGGGGTTAAAGTCGTTTAGGACATTTCAAACCCAAACACAAAGGCAGCTACCGAACACTCCAATCAGCCAAACAAGGAACCCATACAAATAATCCACCCCAAAAACGAGACACAGCTCTGTCTTCAGGTTCCAAGCAGGAATGAATCTTTATTCCAAAAAACACATGTTATACAGATCCCACTCCAAAACATCCCCCCCCACCCTTGGAAAACAGGGCGGGTTAAACTGTCCAATGACAATGGACACACAGGTCAGGTGTGCTTAACTTCTCATCAGTAAACAGTCTTAACAGGGGGGCAGCTGGAGGAATCCCCCCTCCCTCTTTCCTCACAGCAATACACATCCTGTGATCCAAGGCAGACAAACACAATAGAACATTGGAATACAGCCCCACCCAAAACTAGCACAGCAAACAGTACACAAAACAATGAGACAGCACACATTATATATACACACATATAAAGCATTGAGTCTCTGACTAGCACAGATAATAGTGGGGTTCTCATTCACCCTGTGCCCCTATTAGTGACTCCCATCACAATGGCATATCCAGGGTCCCCAGAGTCTGTGTGTCTTGGGGGACATGGACCTGAATCTAAAGTAACGCCACCTCCAGGGTCCCCAGACATACAGCTCACAAAGAGCACCGTCCCCCCAAATGCCAGGGCCCATAATCGGTTTGCAGGAGGCTAGCCATCAGTCCCCTCCAAAAGCCTCTTTTCCGGCTAGGTCTGTCACATTTCTCCCCTTTCGGCAGGAGACTAACACAGGAGGAGACCCCAGACGGGTTGACTCCGAAGTTAGTCAGTAGTTCCAGTCCCCCAATGCCGGTATCCACAAAGTACCCCAAATAAATTGTTCCAAACAGAGAATTACTCACCCAGCCAACCTCTGTATCTCTCAGAGAACATCCCCGCCGCTGGGGAGAGGCCTGGACTGGCCCTTCTCCCTGGAGTCTTTTCACCTGCTGGAGAGAAGACAGGGTGACTGGGCTCACTCCGTCACGCTGTTGGGGATCTGGGCCGACCATACAGCATCCCTGGGGTATACAAGTGGACACTGAAGTCCCATCCACTTTTGGTAAGTGAAAATCCCCCAGTGCTTGCAAAGCATGGCTGACATCCTCCTGTCCTAGTGCCGCACCAATTTTTGGGGTTGTGTCAGTAAAGACCGAAGTTCCTTCCACTACCACAAGAGCTCCCTCTTCTGTTAGGTGAGGACAGAGGCTTGCAGCACTCTGCTCTGTTGCCAGCTCTTCTGCTGAATTGGTGGCATAATTCTGGGGTGCCATATGCTGCTGGGAAGGGACCATCTCCTTCTCACCCTGGGCCTCCGGAACCGCCGCAGGTGTAGGGCAGAGGTCTTGGACCCTCTGTCCGGTGACCAGCGCTTCAGCTGGGGAAGTTCCTTGTAACTCCACAAATACTGCTGTTGGTGCTGGGCAGAGCACAGTGAAGCCTGGCCTTAACACCAGCTCCCCCACCGGAGGCTCACCTGGCTGTTCCTCCCCAGCAGAAAAGTCCATCAAATCCCCTGTGTCTGCAACTGGTGTCTTGGGATAGAAGTTCACAATCTCATGTCCGTGGAACCCAGAAGATGCTATCAGTGCTGGGCAGAGGTTAGCAGAACTCTGCCCTGTTGTCAGCACTTCAGCTTTGGAGATGGCAATCTCCGGAGTTTCCACTGCCGATTCTCTGGCATGCTGCTGAACACATTCTAGCAGTTTCCTGTATGCCCTTTCCAGATGCTGTTCCTTCCTTAGCAAATAGTCCAGATCAGGTTTAAGCTCTGAGACCCTTGCAAGACTGAAAATAGCCTCTCTGTATTCTCGCAGGTCCTCCAGGGTAGGTTCCCCTTCATCGCCATACACAAAACAATCTGAAAGGCTCTCCCACAGCAATTCAGGGCCACCAAAGTCATATCCCTCCGGAGAGCATTCTGTTGTCTCCCCTAAATATTCCTCCTCCACGTGCCATTGCAGAGCCCGATACCGATTGTCCAGCTCTATTTCTTGCTGGACCAGCCTGTCCAACTCAGTCACCCATTGCTCCTGGGGCCGCTCTCCCAGGAATTGCATCCGTAACTGCCGTTGTTCACTGGCCCGCTGCTCTGGGGTTGGAAAGCACTTGCCCTGTTGTGTTGCAGCAAACTGGAGGGCTCTAATCCAGTGTCTTACCCGGATCTTCTGCCTGAGCTCCAGGTATTCATCCACAGACACAGTCCTGGGGATTGCTGAAAGGACGATCCGCAGCAGCCCGGGGAACTTTGATGCCAGATCCATATCTCCGCTGGGGTGACTGAAGTCTGCTATGCTGGGCCTTTTGGTTATGTTGGGTCTTTCAGCTCTATCCATTTCGACTAGTTCTGCGATAATGTCCCTCTTCTTACGGTTGTTGGCCGGTCGGCCCCGGTTCTCCAGTAAGTCCTTGAGGGAAGAGAGCTTTAGCCGTCCATACTGTGCTTCCATTGTCCTGTGTCCTCTTGTAGCTGTCCTTCTGGGCTGTGGGAATGATCCCGCTGCTAGCCACCAGTGTAACGACACCCCGAGTATGAAAGGGGTTAAAGTCGTTTAGGACATTTCAAACCCAAACACAAAGGCAGCTACCGAACACTCCAATCAGCCAAACAAGGAACCCATACAAATAATCCACCCCAAAAACGAGACACAGCTCTGTCTTCAGGTTCCAAGCAGGAATGAATCTTTATTCCAAAAAACACATGTTATACAGATCCCACTTCAAAACATCCCCCCCCCCCCCACGCCCTTGGAAAACAGGGCGGGTTAAACTGTCCAATGACAATGGACACACAGGTCAGGTGTGCTTAACTTCTCATCAGTAAACAGTCTTAACAGGGGGGCAGCTGGAGGAATCCCCCCTCCCTCTTTCCTCACAGCAATACACATCCTGTGATCCAAGGCAGACAAACACAATAGAACATTGGAATACAGCCCCACCCAAAACTAGCACAGCAAACAGTACACAAAACAATGAGAAAGCACACATTATATATACACACATATAAAGCATTGAGTCTCTGACTAGCACAGATAATAGTGGGGTTCTCATTCACCCTGTGCCCCTATTAGTGACTCCCATCACAATGGCATATCCAGGGTCCCCAGAGTCTGTGTGTCTTGGGGGACATGGACCTGAATCTAAAGTAACGCCACCTCCAGGGTCCCCAGACATACAGCTCACAAAGAGCACCATCCCCCCAAATGCCAGGGCCCATAATCGGTTTGCAGGAGGCTAGCCATCAGTCCCCTCCAAAAGCCTCTTTTCCAGCTAGGTCTGTCACAAGTACGTACACGCAACATGGCTTCAAAACGGTCGGCTGGTCAGAACGCACTTAACAGAATGCACTGAAGAACAGCAAGGCCTGTGAAGAGCAAGCTGAAAATCAGCAATGAGCGGACAATAAGACACTGAATGAATCAATGCGAACTGACCACACACTGAAAAGCAGATACAAACCTCACAAGCACAAACTGAACAATCTATCTGAAAAATACGAGATTGGTTAAACAATCTATCTGAAGAATACGAGTCTCACAAGCGCGAATCGTCTCTCACCAAACTTCTACTAACACAAAAAAAACACGAGATTAGCAAAAGGAGCCTAAAGGGTGTCGTACGAGCTATTGAACTTCTGTTTTATAGTCTAGTTGGACTTGGTGTACGTCACTGCGTACTAGGTTGTCGGACTTTTGTGTGATCCTTTGTAGGCAAGTCCGTTCATTAGAAAGTCCGTCGGAAGTCCGCCAAAAGTCCGTTGAAAGTCTGTCGGACAGGCCGTCGGACTTTTGTTGCTGAAAAGTCAGAGCGTGTGTACACGGCATTAGACACTGGTGCTGGTGCCACAACACTGCAACCCCTCACAGATACTCTAGTTGGAGCGCAGGAATGAGCCCTGCTGCAAAGTATTGCATCAAAAATTGTAATTGCATGCCCCTGCTAAACAGGGGCTGAAAAATTGGGCCTTAGGCACTGGTGCAGGTGCCACAACACTGCAACCCCGTACAGATACTCTAGTTGGAGCGCAGGTATGAGCCCTGCTGCAAAGTATTGCATCAAAAATTGTAATTACATGCCCCTGTTAAACAGGGGCAGAAAAATTGGGCCTTAGCCACTGGTGGCAGTGCCCAGAACCAGAAATGTTCTTACAAGCTATCAGCATGAACATTGAGGAGGAAGAGGATAGTCACTCAGCATCAGCATAGGCAATCTTGAAGGGATCTCACATTAAAAAAAAATTATTCGGTTACATCAGCATCAGGTGCTTGGTAGCTGGAGATCCAAGACTGATTCATTTTTATGAAGGGCAGCCGATCGACCGATTCGGTGGACAGGCGCACCCTGTGATCAGTTAGAAAGCCTCAAGC
The DNA here is from genome assembly GCA_037952925.1 of Lithobates clamitans. Classification (NCBI taxonomy): domain Eukaryota; kingdom Metazoa; phylum Chordata; class Amphibia; order Anura; family Ranidae; genus Lithobates; species Lithobates clamitans. The sequence continues at coordinate 1,143,995 of JBBGZY010000209.1, forward strand.
AGCACTGAATGTGCGTTCTGAAAGAACGCTGGATGCAGGACAGGCCAGTAGCTCAATTGCATTTTGTGCAAGCTCTGGCCAGTGATCCATCCTCAAGACCCAGTAACCCAGATGATTTTTGGTGGGAAAGGTGTCCAAGTCTGATCTTGCCCCTAGGCATTCCTGCACCATGTGAATCAGACGCTGGCGATGGTTGCTGGAACCAATCATACCTTGGGGCTGCGGACTAAAAAATTGTCTGAACGCATCGGTCAGGTGGCCACCTTCTCCACCGCTCCTTCTGTGACTGACCGAAGCCTCAGCAACACGTTGTCCAGGAGGACCAGGAAATTGTAACCTCCCAGGCTCTGGAAACGCGTTGCACAAACTTTTCTGCGAGGCCTCCCGAAGATGTTTCATCCTCTGCTCCCTCTGCGATGGCAAGATAAGGTCCACAACCTTACCCTTGTAAGATGGATCAAGGAGGGTTGCCAGCCAGTGATGATCCCTCTCCTTGATACCACGAATACGAGGATCCTTCCGCAGGCTTTGCAGGATCAGGGAGGCCATGCAGCGTAGGTTTGCTGAGGCATTCGGTCCGGAGTCCTCTGGGTCACTAAGGACAACATGATCCGCAGCCACCTCCTCCCAGCCACGTACAAGTCTATGTGTTTCTTCGGACTGTAAATGATCCCTTGAAGACTGCTGCTGATGCTGAGTGCTAGGCTCCACCTCCATGCTGACACAATCCTCCTCCTCCTCGTCCTCTTCCTGTGTGATCGGCGGGCATGCAGGAACACTGTCTGGATAAAGGGGGCCTTGAGAGGTAAGGAAGTCCTTCTCTTCCTGCCTCTGTTCTGCCTCAAGTGCCCTGTCCATTATTCCAGGCAGTGTGTGCTCCAACAGGTGGACAAGAGGGACAGTATCACTGATGCATGCACTGTCACTGCTCACCATCCTCGTGGCCTCCTCAAATGGTGACAGGACAGTGCATGCATCCCTGATCCTGAAACGCGTCGGGTGGAGCAAGTAGCTGTGACGCCATCAGGTTCTCTTTTTTCCTATGCAGTTAGTCGGTTCAAACCCGTGCTGCTGCATGCTAGCTGTGTGCTAGTTTTTTTATCCGCTACCTTTTCCTATGCATTTGCCATGTAGTTTGGATTTTAAGTTTGTAGTTTGTTCAGCGTGATGGGACAATTTGCTGTGATTAATTGCTGTAAATTCATAGTGACTTTTTTCATAAAAACTTTTGGAAATACATCTGCACTATGAAGTCCCCCCCCCCTTTTATTTTACTGAGGGGTTAACTTCAAAACAGTCTGTGGAAAGAAAAACCGTAATTGAGGGCAATATATTTCCTTCACCTGTGGATCCAACTTGCTGAGATAGAGAGCATTTACCCTCTGGTCGTATAAATCAGATGAGGATATCTTTCTCCTTGGATCGAAGTGTGAATGGTAACCAGTGCTTCCGGCAGGCTAATGCATCAGGCGTATACGATCTCTAAAATTTGAGATCCAGCATATCTGGTAAGCGACCCTTTTATATACATGTTCAAGCAGGAAGAGCATCGATTTCTTTACAAGTGTTGAAGAATTGTGGCTGTTGTTTTGATACTACACATTGGGACTACTGTTCATGAGAAAAATTATAGTTGTTGATTTTAATAGATACACTTTATCTCACTAATTTTAGAGTTACATTGTATCACAATTGGTTTCATTTTATCACAACACTCCCTGTTCTTCTCCCTTTTTTGTTCATTCATCACGTTAAAGTTATATTAGTGCCGGTTCACACTGATGCGAGGTCATAATGAATGCGATGCATCAAAAGCAAATTAAATTCACATATCATCCCTGAAGTAATTGTTTTCAATGATGGTCGTTCACATACATGCGTTGCGATTCCTCTACGAATGCGATGCGATCAAAAAAAGGGTCTTGTGCGAGTTTACTGCGTAGCGTTGCGAATTTAGTCTCTATAGACATCAATGTAAATCGTTCTGGAATCGCATTTGATGGTTCACATATATGCGAATTCCTAACCTCCAGCTCCTCCTCCCAGTACTGCCCCCTCACCTCTCCCAGTACCGCCCCCTCACTTCCTGTTTCCTGTCTCATGTCCATATGCAGACAGATAAGATGGCCCCCCGGCGTCGGAACTCCATCGACAATGAGGAGCTCATCAGGCTTGTTCGTGACAGGCCATACATATGGGACAGCCGTATACTCGAATATAAAAAAGATGCCCAGAAGGGCAGAGGCTGGGAAGAAATATGTAAAACTTTATATTCTGACTGGGAAGACTTTACTCCACAAGTTCGCAAACATAAACGTAAGTACCTGTTTATTCATCCCACTGACCACCAATGTAAGGGCATGTATCCCACTGACCACCAATATAAGGGCATGTATCCCACTGACCACCAATGTAGGGGCATGCATCCCACTGACCACCAATGTAAGTGCATGTATCCCACTGACCACCAATGTAAGGGCATGTATCCCACTGACCTCCAATGTTAGGGCATGTATTCCACTGACCACCAATTTTTTAGGAGCTTGTATCCCACTGACCACCAATGTAAGGGCATGTATCCCACTGACCACCAATGTAAGGGCATGTATCCCACCGACCACCAATGTAAGGGCATGTATCCCACTGACCACCAATGTAAGGGCATGTATCCCACTGACCACCAATGTAAGGGGCATGTATCCCACTGACCACCAATTTTTAGGAGCATGTATCTCACTGACCACCAATGTAAGGGCATGTATCCCACTGACCACCAATGTAAGGGCATGTATCCCACCGACCACCAATGTAAGGGCATGTATCCCACTGACCACCAATGTAAGGGGCATGTATCCCACTGGCCACCAATTTTTAGGAGCATGTATCCCACTGACCACCAATGTAAGGGCATGTATCCCACTGACCACCAATGTAAGGGCATGTATCCCACCGACCACCAATGTAAGGGCATGTATCCCACTGACCACCAATGTAAGGGCATGTATCCCGCTGACCACCAATGTAAGGGCATGTATCCCGCCGACCACCAATGTAAGGGCATGTATCCCGCCGACCACCAATGTAAGGGCATGTATCCCACTGACCTTCAATGTAAGGGGCATGCATCCCACTGACCACCAATGTAAGGGCATCCATCCCACAGACCACAAATCCCACAGACCAGCTGTGTAATGAGCATTGTTCCCACTCACCACCAATAAATTTGTTATGTTTTATTTGTTTACAGAAGCACTCGTACGTACTAGATGAAGGATACGCTACAAAGACACCAGAGACTGGAGCGTGAAGCACGAAGTGGGTCTGGTGCCACCCCAAAGCGTCCCTATTCGTTTGCTCAATACCTGGACTTTCTCAAGCCAGTGCTAGAATTAAGGAAGTAAGTTTACATACAAGAATACTTCACTCTACCATCCCTCTCCTGTCCTCTCCATAACCTTCACTTCTACCGCTATCATCTTTAGTTAGAATTTCAAGTATCAACTTTTGTATTTCAGCACAGAAGCAAGTTGGGAAGAGGAGGAGGAAGAGGAGGATGCTAATATTGATGTAGATGAGGGAGTTTCATTCGCTTGCCAAAACATAGAGGAATCATCATCTATTGAGGTAGAGGGTGACGCAATCGATGTACATGAATCATCGACTCAGGAGCAAGAAAATGAGTCTACGGACATTTCTACACCTTCCAACAGACGGAAAAAGCTAACATCTACCTCACGCAGGAAGCGAAGCAGCAGGGCAGCAGAACAGGTGGAAGAACAAGATCAGACAAATCAATTGCTCAATATTGTATCAGGGATCACTGAACAAATGGATGTTCAGAGATGCCCTCATACAATGTTTGCCCTAAGTTTGGTGCCTCTGCTCAAAGAGGTATTGCCAGAAAAGTACTTCAACATGAGGATTGCAGTGCAACATTGCATACATTCCTTCACTATTCCAAGCCATGTTTCAGAGCCAAGGCAAGAGAGTACTAGTACTCAAATAATTACACCCTTTTCTGTTGCTCAAAATCCTGCACCAAACCCTTATCCTTCCAGTTTTTCTGACCACCCAAGCATATATGAGACCCCCAGATCAAAAAACCCATATCCGATTCCTCCACCAATTGCTTCCTTAATCATCCCTCCAACTAGTACCCCTGGTATAACAAGGGCAATGGAATTGAGACCATGCGAATCAATTCCTCACCATTTACCACAACAAAGCAGAGTGCCACAGCTCTACAATCAAATGCCATCCATGCCAAACCGCTATACACCTGTGTCAAGACCTATGGAACAGCCCAAACAAATCAATCCTAGTCCTTATCCCTATAGAAATCAATCACTTGAAGATAATTCAATCGAGCCTCCCACAAATGCACAATATAGGCCCCCGAGTGAACCACTGGATAGAGTAATATTCCCGCCTGTGCCTTTGAGGCAAGCAACACCTGAGCAACAAAGTGTTACAAAATATTTGCATTTATAGATTCAAATTTGTTGTAATACTCTGCCTGTAGCCTACCTGTTGATTGGCACTGCCACTTTCATGTTGTTAATCCATTTTGGATTTGTTTAGGTTATATTTTATATTTTTATGAGGATTTGCATCCCACCTGACGACCGATGTCAGGACTTGAACCTTTGACCAAAATGTAAAGGCATGCATCCTACTGACCAGCAATCCTAACGACCACCAATGTAAGGGCATTTATTGGTGGTCATACAAGCCCTGACATTGGTGGTCTGTAGGATTGCCTATCCACAAATGCCAGGGCTTGTATCTGTCCTCTGACCAAAATGTCAAGGTCTGTGATGCGGTTATGCTATATCGGCCCGCCCCAAGTGAACCACTGGATAGAGTGATATCCCCGCCTGTGCATTTGAGGCAAGCAACGCCTGAGCAACAGAGTGTTACAAAATATTTGAATTTATAGATTTAAATTTGTTGTAATACTCTGCCTGTAGCCTACCTGTTGAATGGCACTGCCACTTTCATGTTGTTAATCCAAATTGGATTTGTTTAGGTTATGTTTTCTATTTTTTTAGAGGATTTGCATCCCACCAGACGACCGTTTGGTGGTCACACAAGCCCTGACATTGGTGGTCTGTGGGATTGCCTGTCCACAAATGCCAGGGCTTGTATCCTTCCTCTGACCAAAATGTCAAGGTCTGTAATGCGGTTATGCTATATCAGCCCGCCACGAGTGAACCGCTGGATAGAGTGATATCTCCGCCTGTGCATTTGAGGCAAGCAACGCCTGAGCAACAGAGTGTTACAAAATATTTGAATTTATAGATTTAAATTTGTTGTAATACTCTGCCTGTAGCCTACCTGTTGAATGGCACTGCCACTTTCATGTTGTTAATCCAAATTGGATTTGTTTAGGTTATGGTTTCTATTTTTTTAGAGGATTTGCATCCCACCAGACGACCGTTTGGTGGTCACACAAGCCCTGACATTGGTGGTCTGTGGGATTGCCTATCCACAAATGACAGGGCTTGTATCCGTCCTCTGACCAAAATGTCAAGGTCTTTGATGCGGTTATGCTATATCGGCCCGCCGCGAGTGAACCACCAGATACTGTGAAATCCCCGTTTGTACCTGAAGCTAGTAACACCTGAGAAACAGAACTATATTTCAAATTGATAGATGCCTACCTGTTAAACGGCACAGCCTCTTTCATGTTGTTAACCATATTGCATTTGTTTACGTTATGCAAACGTTTTTTGGTCCTACCATCTTTTCAGGTCAGCGTGGATTATGCAGTGGGATACTTGTACTAATATTGGATGAAGAGAGAGAGTGAGGTGGAGGTTGAGGTGAGAGGGTCAGAGGAAGTGAGAGGGTCAGAGGAAGTGAGAGGGTCAGAAGAAGTGAGAGGATCAGAAGAAGTGAGAGGGTCATAGGAAGTGAGAGGGTCATAGGAAGTGAGAGGGTCATAGGAAGTGAGAGGGTCATAGGAAGTGAGAGGGTCAGAGGAAGTGAAAGGGTCATACTTGAAAGAAGAGATCAAGTGAGGGGGAGAAAGAATGAAGGGTGAGAGAAAGGGAATAGGAGACAGAGTATTATCTCTTGGTTATGTGGTTCTTCATAATGTTTGAAGTTTGAAGTATGATTATTTTCCAAAAAATATTTTCAAAAGTATGTAATTACTTGAAGATTACAAATTAAACAAATAAAAAAAATTTTTGGGAAGAGAACAATGGTGTGATCTCTGTCTGAATTGCTTCTATTGCTTACTATGGCACAAATCATCCATCTCATGTACCGATTACCTCCTGGAACCTATAAACCCATTATAAGTATATTGCTTATCACTGTGTATTTGTCTATTGAAGCACTGATTGGAGACGTCAGGGTTAGGCTACATTGTTCGGCTACACACTCTTTATATTTATTCATCCCACTGACCACCAATATAAGGGCATGTATCCCACTGTCCACCAACCCCACTGTCCACCAACCCCACTGTCCACCAACCCCACTGAAAACCAACGCCACTGACCACCAATGTTGTTGAATGATATTGCATGGTCTGTATGTTGACACAGAAAATGCCACAAATAGATGGACACACTGTCGAACAATAAAACTTTATTGCAGAAAAAAGTACAGATCGTACACGATGCAGCATTGACAAAGAAAAAATGATTGGTCTGTATTAAATGGAATCAAGCTGCCATGATACTTGACCGGCAGGACTCATAAAGAAGTCAGTATATTGCTCACGGATGCTGGCCCCCCTGTAATTGCCCCTTGTATGTGTCCAATCTGCGCCTTCCATCTCATCCATTACAGAGTCCTCGAAAAGGTATCCATCTCTTTCGCTGACAAAATTGTGAAGTGAACAGGCAGCTTTTACGGCAATTATGGCGTTTTCCATGTGTAAACTTATTGGCGTGTGGAGAAAACGCCATTTGTTTGCCAGAATTCCGAAAGTACACTCCACAACTCTGCGTGCTTTTGTTAGCCGATAATTAAAGACCCTTTTCTCCACAGACAGTGACCGGTTAGCATATGGCCTGAGCATTTTTTCTGAGAAAGCGAAAGCCTCATCACCGACAAATATTAAAGGGAGACAGGGTTCTGATGTTCCAGGGAGTGGTCGTTCGTTTGGGAGGTCCAGTGTGTTCTCCCGAATCATTCTTCCAAAAGTAGAGTGGGAAAAAATGCTGGAGTCAGAACTGCTCCCATAAGAACCAATGTCGATGTAGGTGAACGAGTAGTTTGCATCAGCGACTGCCAGCAGAACGAAAGAGAAATATTTTTTATAATCAAAAAATTTTGACCCACTACCGACTGGCCTCACAATTCTGATGTGCTTGCCGTCTATGGCACCAACACAGTTAGGGAAGTTGCAGCGCTCCCAAAACAACTCAGCTTTGGTGTTCCATTCCTCTTTGTTTGGTTTTTTCATGACCACATCTCTTAGGACCTCCCAGATGGCGATACAGGTGTTACGCACAATTGTGCTCACCGTAGATTTTCCTAATTTGTACTCATAGTGTAAGCTGGCAAATGAAGTTCCAGTTGCTAGGTACCTGACAAAAAATATCAAATAAATTAGTTATGTTTTTTTTTTTATTACAGAAGGACTCATACGCACTAGGTGGAGGAGACACTTCAGAGAGTCAGAGGAAGTGAGAGGGTCAGAGGAAGTAAGAGAGAAGGAGGAAGTAAGAAAGTTACAGTAAGAGAGTCAGAGGGAGTCAGAGAGTCAGGGGAAGTTATAGAGTCAGAGGAGGTCAGAGAGTCAGAGGGAGCTGGATTGTTTCCACAATATTTCATGCCAAGTATGTAATCCAAAAAATTTACATATTAAGTTTTTTAAAATAAAAAAAAATATATATTTTTTGGAAAACAATTTTGTTGTCATACCTGTCTGCATTCTTAGCATTCCTTAGTATAGCTTACTATGGTGCATAGCATAAAATTACAAAGTATATCTATATTTTACCTTAATGTAACAAGTAACCTTTCCGCTGGCTCTACACTATTCCGAAAGGTGGTGTTCTGATACTCCAAACGTGTACCAAGCAGACGAAGCAATTCATCGAAACTAAGAAATAAAAACACAAATTCAATGTAAGTGACAGGCTAAAGCCCATACACAAATTCAAATAAAATGGTAATAGGAAACAGTTTTAGTAAAAGGAGAAAAGCGATCAAAAGTTGGATTGGAGGTCAGTGGGATTGGTGGTCAGTGGCGTTGGTGGTCAGTGGCGTTGGTGGACAGTGGCGTTGGTGGACAGTGGCGTTGGTGGACAGTGGCGTTGGTGGTCAGTGGCGTTGGTGGTCAGTGGCGTTGGTGGTCAGTGGGATTGGTGGTCAGTGGGATTGGTGGTCAGTGGGATTGGTGGACAGTGGCGTTGGTGGACAGTGGGATTGGTGGACAGTGGGATTGGTGGACAGTGGCGTTGGTGGACAGTGGCGTTGGTGGACAGTGGCGTTGGTGGACAGTGGCGTTGGTGGACAGTGGGATTGGTGGTCAGTAGGATGCATGTCAGTGATAGATAAGAAGGAGGGAGGAAGGGTACAGGTGCTAACCTATTTACTGACATCCGGGAATAGTTGAAGAACTTCTCCTCATGCTGCCTGAGATCATTGTAGAGGATCCTGAACTGGCCTCTCTCTTCCCTATTTTGAATAATTGGATGGACCCAATATCTTCTTGTACTCATCAGTCTCTTCCTCATCCTCCTCCTCCTCTTCCTCCTGGCTTTGTCCATCAGGACTGCAGCAGTAGCAGTAACAACTGCTGCTATGATCAACGGCATTTGATGAAACATAATGATACTACTCACAGACAAACCACACTCCTCAACGACAATACTCCCCCACAAAGGAAAACAAGGAAGAGCACAGGAAGTTAACACCCATTTTTTTTTCTTGCCTTTTTGATTGGCCTGAGCACAAATCGCATCTGTGCCTAATTTACATGTACAGCGCATACAATTTGCATACAATTCGCATTGGATTCGCAATACAATCGTGCTGTAAATAATCAAACACGCAATGAAAAAATTTGCATCTAAATCGCATCAGTGTGAACCGGCACTTACCACACAGGTTATGATAAGATTGGTGTCAACATATCTTGTCTGGTATAATAATTTTTGAAGTATTTTTTAGCACATTCGCTTTTTAACATTCTTTTTCACATAAGTATTAATTTTAATTATATTTTTTAATATTTGTGGAAATCACTTGCGGATGTGCGCTTGTATTATTTTATGATACATTTGGGTCTTTTGTATTTTGGGCTTACACAAGCAGCTGCACCTTTTTTCTTATATATGGTTAGCGCAAATACACCCTTACCACTTCATCCCTGTTCATGGCCCACTGGCGTGGGGAAAAAAAAACAAGCTCCCCTGACCCTGTCCTGGTGCCATAGTCGCACAGGTACTCATTGATGGCCCTCTGCTGCGTGTGCAGCCGCTGCAGCATGGCCAACGTTGAGTTACACCTGGTGGGCATGTCACAGATTACGCAGTTCTTGGGCAGGTTAAATTCCATTTGGAGGTCAGCCAGCCGAGCACTGGCATTATATGACCGGCGGAAATGCACACAGACTTTACTGGCCTGCCTCAGGACATCCTGTAAGCCCGGGGACCTGCCCAAGAATCGCTGCACCACCAAGTTAAGGACGTGAGCCAAACAGGGCACATGGGTCAATTGTCGCTATCGGAGGGCAGAGAGGAGGTTGGTGCCATTGTCGTAAACCACCATTTCTGGCTTAAGCTGGTGTGGCGTCAACCACCTCTGCGCCTCCCTCTGCAGAGCTGACAGAATCTCTGCCCCAGTGTGGCTCCTGTCCCCCAAGCACACCAGCTCAAGCACCGCATTGCATCTTTTAGCCTGCGTGCTTGCGTAGCCCCTTGAACGCCTACGGAGCACCGCTGGTTCCGAGGACAAATCGGCACAGGAAGAGGCCATGGAGGAAGAAGAAGAGGAGGGGGTGGAGGAGAGAGGTGTGGCAGAATCACCACTAGTAAAATTTTGGAGGCGTGGTGGCAGAACAACCTCCAACACTACTGCACCCTGTCCTGCATCCTTCCCAGCTGCCAGCAGAGTCATCCAGTGAGCGGTGAAAGATAGGTAACATCCCTGTCCATGCCTGCTGGACCATGAGTCAGCAGTAATATGCACCTTACCATTGACCGCCCTGTCCAGCGAGGCATGGACATTGCCTTCCACATGCCGGTAGAGAGCTAGAGAGCCATGAAAAAAAGTGGCGTTTGGGAACCTGCCACTGAGGTACCGCACATTCCACAAACTCACAGAAGGGGGCAGTGTCTACCAACTGAGAAGGCAGCAGTTGAAGTGATAGCAATTTAGCCAAGCTAGCATTCAACCGCTGGGCATGTGGATGGGTGGGAGCAGACTTCTTTCACCGGTGGAGCAACTGGAGTAGGGAAATCTGCCTGCTAGAATCGGACGTTGGTGTACCGATAGCAGATTGCTGGAAGTACTTGGCAGTGGCACACCTAATTCTACACCTTCATTCCTCTCAGTGCAGGTTTCTGAGAGGACTGAAGGTATAGTGTGGTTGGAGATGCCAGCTGATGAGGAGGAACAAGGAGAGGTCCACCTTGTTCTTTGGTGTGGGTCTTTTAGGTAGTGTTGCCAACGGGCTGCATGGGAGCTCGACATATGTCTGATTAAGCATGTGGTGCCCAAGCGCTTGCTGTCTAGTCCATGCTTGATACGCTTCAGACATATGTTGCCAATAGCAACGGTGCGATCCGCTGCACACGTCTCAAAAAAGGCAAACACCAAAGAACTTTTGGAATAACGCGTGGAGTCACCAGCGCTCTGCACTTGCGGAGCTCTGCGGTGTGATGCAGTCGGTTGGCTGCCCTACCTCGTTGGAGATGTGCCTCCTCCTCCTCCGCCTCCTTCTACTCTCTCCTATCAGGCACCCACGTAGAGTCAGTGAGCTCACCATCCCCTCCCTCCTCGTCACTGGAGCAAACCTGACAGTATGCTGCAGCTGGGGGAACATGACTGCCAGTTTGTTGTCCTTCTTGGGCAACCCCTCTCTCTGGGCTCACGTTACTGCCTTCCTCAAGCTTTGTACCATCATCGGAGCCTTCAAAATGCTGCGCATCCTCCTGCAGCATGTACTCGACACTGTGGTCGTACAGTTCGGGGGACTCCTCCGGTGGGGCTAGGGAAGGAGTAACTGATGATGACCTTGCATTGCACCTGCATTGGCAGCCAAGGTAGCCTGGGTACAGAGGATGAGGAGGATAGGGATGGCTTGGTCATCCATTCTACCAAGTTTGGCTCAATACGGCCAGCTGCCGAGAAAAAGGACAAGCGTGCCCCAGGACCACGTGCTGATGAGGATGCACTGTGTCCACGACCAGCACTGTTGCCTCTAGACACAGAGCCTGCTTGCCCTCTTTTATTGGCCTGTGACTGTCTGCCTCTCCTTGTTGTCCTTCCAGACATACTGTCTTTGATGTATTGGAATAGGTACACAAGGAATGGCCTGCAGTGAGATGTAGCTGCACAAAGCTGGGATGTATATATATATACTGATTATACTGCAACTAGCTGAATTGCCTGCCTGTAGTATTATTAGGAAGAAAACAACAGGAATTGTCTGCAGTGAGCTTTAGCTGCACACTGTGCCCAGTATACAGTACACTAATATACTGCAGCTAGCTGAATCAACTGCCTGCCTGTGGTATTATTAGGAAGAGAACACCAGCAATTGTCTGCAGTTAGCTTTAGTTGCACACTGTGCACAGGATATAGTACACCGACTGAAAATACTGCAGCTGCCTGCCTGTAAGTATATTAGGAAGAGAATAACAGGAACAGATCTAGCTAAACTGAATACAGTGTATATATATATATATATATATATATATATATATATATATATATATATAAAAACTGGGATGCATATATATATACTAAATGCACTGACTGCAGCTAACTGACTCGCCTGCTTGCTCTATCTAACTCAAATGAAATTACACTGTCTCTCTCTCTCTCTCTCTATCTCTCAGCACGTCGGAACATACTACACAAGGCCGACTTCCAGGCGGCCTTATATAGTGTGGGGGGGACTAAATCCCCTGAGGTATAATTGGCCAAAGCCACCCTGCCTTTGGCCAATTATGGCTCTCCGTTCTTACCGTGTGATTGGCCAAAGCATGCGGATCATAGTGCATGCTTGGCCAATCATCAGCCAGCAATGCACTGCGCTGCCACAGTGAATTATGAGCCGTGAGGCGCCACTCGAATTTGGCGCGAACGGCCCATAATGTTCGTAATTCGTCGAACGCCCGATGTTCGAGTCGAACTTACGTTCGACTCTAAATCGAAGCTCATCCCTAACCCCTAGTATCCACAGGAGCACCTGTGTGGGACACCCTAAAAAGTTTGTTCTGGTGTCCCACACTAGTGCTCCTGCGTCCAGATGTATAAACAGCTGCTAAGCGTCCTCTCCTTACACTGAATCAAGTTTGCATTTCATTCTAGTTACAAAACCATCTAGACAACAATGTACTAAACATATTTTAATACAAATAGGCATTAACAAATGTAGTTAACCTGGATCTGCCCCAAACATCGTATTAGTAGGCGAATGACCAATGTTTACTATGAACGATTACTGTGCCCATGAACCTGAAAGTTGCCATTTTAAACTGTACAACAGTAAAGTAAAGCACATGGAGCAGCAGGCAAGTAATAATAATAATAATAATAATAATAATAGGAACACACAACAACTACTTACTTTTTTGAAGAACTCTTTTGATCCTTCTGTACTGATCCTGCTCCCTCAATTTCAGGTCTGACCAGCATTTCCTCAGTTGATCCTTGGATCGCCGTACCCCAAAATTCAGGCGCAGCTTTAGTCATGATCTTGGCCTTTCTCACATTTGGGGTTAGGTAAGGTCCACGCTTCCCATCATAGTTGGCCTTCCTCAAGATGTTCACCATCTCCACCATCTCTATAAAGGACATATTTGAGGCCTTAAATCTCCTCTGGGATCGGGACGTTCATGGCTCCGGGCTTTCGTCGCTGCTGCTGTCTGCATGCACTTGCTCGGTCTCCGCCATGTGCTCTCCCACTGCGCCGAAAGACAAGGGGCGGGGAATAGACTAGAAAGAACGTCTGGGGCGGGCGGAGTTTCACGCATGCACAGTGTATATAAAGCATAACACACATGCGTCGTACGTATGATCTGTGAGTGGAGGAAGGAGTAGCGGAAGCGCCGATCGTTCTAATGAAGGTACAATTTTAACATGGTGCCTAGATGGCCTATACTGCTTATAGATTGAGGCCTATATTGGAGTTTAGCCTGACATTAGGGTTTGTCTTGTGTTGTGTCTTGCAGAGAAAATGGAAGGCTTCAATGATCATAACTTTCTCCCCCTATTCATATACAAGTACAGGGAGCTGCCCTGTCTGCGGCAGGTGAAACAGCAGCTTTATAATAAACAAAAGAGGCAGGCAGTGCTGGAGAAACTGCTGGAGTTGGTGAAGCCAGTGATCCCCATGGTAACCATCCCCTATTTAAAAGCCAAAATTGGTGGGCTGAGGAGCACAATAGGGTCCAGGATTCCATGAGATCAGGAGCTGCAGCAGATGTCCCTAGGCTGTGGTACTACGACAGACTGCGTTTTTTTGTCAGACCAGACTGAAGACAGGCAATCCCTCTCAACTCTTCCTTCCACTCTTCCTTCCACGCTTCCTTCCACCCCAGCTGAGGCTTCCGACGTCCAACCTGGGCCTTGCAGCCAGGAAGAAGTGGAGGAGCCCAGCTTGAGTCAGGTATAGCATTGTTCAACATATTTCTGGTCGTAAAATTAATGATGTTAACTAGATGTTATTATTGATCACTAATTGCTAATTTAATAAAGTGATTTACATATCAATAGACAGTAGTGGCCAAAAATGTTTGGGACAAGAATGAAAAATGCTGGGGTCAGAATGATAGTCTTTTCTATTTGTTAACATTCAATTTGCAACAGTCATGAGCTGAAAATTGTGTGTGATTGATGAACAAAAAACTAAAACTATGTCCCTTTTTCATACACAGGAAATTCTCAGCCAGGAGGAGACTGTGGAATGTGGCAGCCAGGAGGAGGCTGTGGAATGTGGCAGCCAGGAGGTGGTGGGGGTAAGTGGCAGCCAGGAGGTGGTGGGGGTAAGTGGCAGCCAGGAGGTGGCCCGGCCCAGTAGCCTGACAGAATCCCAGGTCCCTCCCCTCCGCCTTCCAACCAAAAGGCCCAGGAAGGGGAGTAATGTGCAGGAGGCAGCGCTTGGGCTGATTTGGGAGGCTAAGGCGGCCCTCAGAGCCACCTCACTCCTCAAGAGGACTTTGGCTGCATGACTACCAGCACAATGCAACAAATGGAGGAGGGCCTCATCTGTGAGGATAAAATGTATACGACACTAAATAAGGGGTTGAGGGGCCAACCCACAACCAAAACACACCTGTGTGAATTGGACCATCCTCCTCCTTCTCCTCCACCTTCTGCCTTACCTCCAACACCACAGCCACAGCCTGGAAGCAAGCATGTAAGGAAGAGTGGAAGTAAGACAAGAAAGTGATGTCCTGGGTTCAGTCTGGTCTGACAAAAGACGCAGGCTGTTGTATGACCACAGCCTCGGGACATATATGTCATCTGCTGCTGTTCCTGATCTCTTGGACTCGTGGAGCAGATTGTGCTCACTATTATATGGACTCCTCAGGCTACCAATTTTGGTTGGAAAATACTTGATGTGTGCCCTGGGGTACAAAGGATTCGCCAATTTCACCAGTTTCTCCAGCGTTGCCTTCCTCTTTATTTTCTTATGACTCATAATAAATGTTTTTTTTTTTTTCACTTGCCTATGGGGTTGATTTACTAAAGGCAAATCCACTTTGCACTACAAGTGCACTGAAAGTGCACCTGGAAGTGCACTTGTAAGTGCAGTCGCTGTAGATTGCTGTAGATCTGAGGAGAAGCTCTGAAATGAGGTGAAGCTCTGCTGATTTTATCATCCAATCATATGCAAGCTAAAATGCTGTTTTTTATTTCCCTTGCATGTCCCCCTAGGATCTACAGCAACTTTACTTCCAAGTGCACTTTCAGTGCACTTTCACGTGCATTACAAGTGCACTTGTAGTGCAAAGTGGATTTGCCTTTAGTAAATAACCCCCTATGTGTTTTACTTCAAAAAGGACAGATTGTTTGTGAGTAGGAAGGTACATTTCAAAAATACAATGTCAAATTAACAAGGGACACCAACACAAACCAACCTCCTTGAGGTTAAAAAAAAAAGATAATAATGGTGTTTTGGTAACTTGACACACAAAAATAAAAACAATATTATGGAGAGCACTAGAAAAAAAACAAAAAACAAGGAGATCTTGATGAAAAACAAAACAAAACACTATAAACCCTTCCTGGGCCTTTTGGTTGGAAGGCGGAGGGGAGGGACCTGGGATTCTGTCAGGCTACTGGGCTGGGCCACCTCCTGGCTGCCACTTACCCCCACCACCTCCTGGCTGCCACTTAAATACATTATTATGGAGGTCTGACGAAAACCAAAAAATAAAATATTCAGGAGATCATGAGAAATAATAAAAAAATCAGTTTGTCAGAACTCTGTGTGAATATGATCAGCAAAACAACGTCATTATTCTAGCATTCTAAAGAAGAAGAGAATGCGCTGCATTAAAAGATTAAAAAAATCCCAGCATGACGAATGTGCTATCTCCATTACGAACGCTAGTTTTACCAGACCGAGCGATCCCGCCTCGTACTTGATTCTGAGCATGCGTGAAACTTTGTGCATCAGAATTGTGTACACACGATCGGAATTTACAAGAACGGATTTTGTTGTTGGAAAATTTGAGATCCAGATCTCAAATTTTGTGTGCCGGAAATTCTGATGGAAAATGTCCGATGGAGCCTACACACGGTTGGAATTTCCGACAAAGAGCTCCCATCGAACATTCAAAATTCGATCGTGTGTACAGGGCATTAGAGTGAGAGCAATAATCCTAGCGCGAGACCTACTCTGTAGATCAGGGATCCTCAAACGACAGCCCTCCAGCTGTTGCAGAACTACACGTCCCATGAGACATTGCAAAACTCTGACATTCACAGACATGACTAGGCATGATGGGAATTGTAGTTCCTGAACAACTGGAGGGCCGTAGTTTGAAGACCCCTGCTGTAGATCTAAACAGGTAACCTGTAAAAAATGTTAAAGCACCACCTAAAATGGAGATTTTAAAGTACCGTAGTTTGTTGCCATTTCACGAGCATGACATGTTAGGTATCTACTCACTTAGCGTAACATCATCTTTCACATTATACAAAAATTGGGGTTTGAAAGATCGCTGCGCAAATACAGTGTGACATAAAATATTGCAACAATCGCCATTTTATTCTCAAAGGTCTCTCCATGAGACTCAGCTGATAACAGATTGGAGTAAGGGGCCGATCCCGACCCGCTGTCAGCCAATGACAGCTAATCACGTGATATAAACAGAAGATTGGTAATCACCTTTTTTTCTTGTGTCAGAGGGACATCGGTCCCGAACACGGAGAGCCGCCGCCTCCTCATCTGCCCACCAGTGCCACCTGCCAGTGCATATCAGTGCTGCAAATCAGTGCCCACCAGGGCCACCTACCAGTGCCACCTATCAATGCCCATCAGTGCTGCCAATCAGTGCTGCCTACCAGTGTCACCTATCAGTGCCCAACAGTGCCACCTCATTAGCGCACATCAATGAAGGAGAAAATCTACCTGTTTGCAAAATTTTATAACAAACTATAAAAGTTTTTTTTTTTTCAAAATGTCCCGTTTTTTTTTTTTCAAAATAAAAAAACCCAGCAGTGATTAATCAGCTCCGGACCGCCCACTGCACATATATTGCGGCAGGGAGGCCCAGCTGCATGAATCGACATACCTGTACGTCGCCTCCAGGTAGGGGGCGTGTGTGCATGCACCCACAACAATCGGATCCGATCGATCTTCATGTCCAGGCCATTGATTTCTGGCCTGGACCTGTTGATCGGTTCTGGTGAATGAAAGAGCCTCCTCTGCCTGTATAATGTAAACACAGGCAGAGGAAGTGATGTCATCTCGGCTCGGCTCATGTTCGGTTCCAGCAAGCGAGGAGAAGACATTTACTGTGAGTAGACCAACACTACACTAACACCAGTCCATATATGTACACTATTAACCCTGTGATCACCCCCCGTTAACCCTTTCACTCCCTGTCATAGTGTCACCAAGTCCAGTTTTTCAGATTTTTTACTGATCACTGTATTGGTGTTACTTGTGACACTAAACAGCGTTAAGGCAGTTAGTGGTAGTCCCAGGTAGGTTTAAGTTCTCCCCATATATTCCCTAATAGTTTTAACCTCTTGATCATCCCCAGTTAACCCTTTCACTCCCTGTCATAGTGTCACCAGTTTAGTGTACAGATATTTTTTATGATCACTGTATTAGTGTCTTAGTGTATTGACGCTAGTTAGCGCCAGTCTTGTATAGCGTCAGGGTATCCACCATATATTCCCTAATAAAGGTTTAACCCCCTGATCGCCCCTCAGTGTCTGAACAGATCAATATCTTTGATCTGATCAGAACTATACTAGCGTCCCTAATAGTATAGTGTTCCCAAAAATGTGGTGTTAGCAGGATCAGCTTAGACACCTGCCAGCACCTGTGTTTAGCCCCTCTACCCAGCCCACCCAAATTGCAGGATCAATAGATCACTGTCACTTCCAAAACACAGCGCACAAAACTGCAGCATTAGAAGAGTCACGCCTGATCCCTGCTAGCATTAACAGTTCATTTTTTGTAGCGATTCAAGCAGTCTCTGACAATCAGCTGCTTTTTTACCAGTGAGTCACACTAGCTGTACCTGTAAATTTAGTGGCCAAAATGTCAAATGAAAGGTACATTAGTGAAGAGGCCTACAGGATACTGAGCATGACAGATGAGAGGGCAGGGGAAGCCTCGCTGTCAGTATCACAATCTGATTCAGGCTCACTATACGAACCTGTAGAGAGCAGCGGCACCCTGGCAGATAGCTCTGACGATGGAGTAGAGGTCCCTGCTAAGGTCAGGCTTACCTGACCTTCTTCTGTTGCTGAGGTGCAACAACCGCATGGTTCTCGTATGCAGCAGAGAGCCAGTACTAGTGCCGCTCAACCTTCTGGTGAACTGGCAAGCACCAGCAGCCTAGTACATCCTAGTCGTAGACAAACCAGCACTGCAGTAACACTTGGTGACGTGGTGAGTCCCATAAGTGCAGTTCAAACTGGTGTGGTAGCTAGCACAAGTAGTGTCCCCCAAACACCAAGAATTCGAACACAGGCCCATAGAGCCCATAGTGCCCTTTCTGATGAGCTTTCAAATCCTGATTGGCAGCCCACCACTTTAGCGCCTGTACGTCCCCCATTTACTGGCCAACCCAGAATTCAGATGGAAACAGCAGATTTTACTTCCCTTGACTTTTATGAGCTGTTTTTCACAGAAGATCTGTACAGATCTATTGTGCACCAAACCAATTTATACGCTCGTCAATTTATCACCACAAATCCAAATTTGACTCTTGCCAGAGAATTTGGCTGGAAACCTATAACGGTTTACGAATTTAAGACCTAATTTAAGAGCGAGTTGCAGTCATTTTAGTCCACTGACCCAATTTACCATATGCCCGTGTTCTCTGCTGCCATGGCCAGGACTCGATACGAGCAAATCTTGTGGTTCATGCACTTCAACGACAATGAACTCTGTCATCCTCGGGGTGACCCTGAATATGATTGGCTCCACAAAATTCGGCCCCTTGTAAACTACTTCAGCCAACAATTTGCAGCCTTGTTTATTCCTGATCAAGATGTCTGCATTGAATCCCTGAATACGTTTCCTGGCCGCCTTGTGTTCAAACAGTTTCTCCCCAGCAAGCGTGCCAGATATGGGGTCAAGATATAAGCTCTGTGACGGGGCAAAAGGCTATACATATAGTTTCCTGGTTTACGAGGGAAAAGATAGAAGCGTGGAGCACCGTGACTGCCCAGACTACATACGGAGCAGCGGCAAGATGGTTTGGGACTTGGTGTCACCCTATTCTGAAAGGGGTACCTCTGACTGCTTTCAATAGGGGTGGAAAGTTTAATTCGAATATCTTGGATATGTTGGATGGAATCTGCATGCCCAGGTACGTCAGTGCCATTTTGATCCACTTTAGCTTACAATTGCACTGGAGTTGTGAGAGGCTATGGTGTGGGAGGTTAATTCCCATCGCTTCAGATTTGGAAAAGTTGATCTGAAGATTAGCGAGAGCTCCATATCTCTCAAATTCCCTCATCACATTTGGGAGCGAAATCAGAGGATTCATAAGGGTGAACAACATGTCGTCGGCGTAGGCCAAGATTTTATGTTGGATGTCACCAACTGATAGGCCAGTAATATCCAGGTTGTGACGTATGGAACATAAAAAGGGCTCCAATGACAGGGCGAAAAGGAGGGGCGACAAGGGACAACCCTGTTGCGTCCCGTTCGTGATTTTAAAGGGTTCTGACAAAACTCCATTAGCTCTGACACGAGCCGAGGGGTGAAAGTATATTGTGGAAATCCACTGGAGCATGTTAGTGCCAAATCCCGCGTACCTCAGCACGGAGAGCATGAAGCTCCAGTTCACCCTGTCAAAGGCTTTTTCCGCGTCTGTATTGAGGACCACACATTGAGTGCGGGATCTATTCGCTACGTGTAATAGATTAAGAACCTTAGTGGTATTATCCCTAGCTTCACGTGTAGGGACAAAACCTACCTGATCCAGATGGACCAGATTCGGAAGGAGATGTTGAATCCTATTCGCCAGGATTTTTGTGAAAAGCTTAAGGTCCAGATTTAGCAGTGAAATCGGCCGATAGCTGCCACAGGAGGTTGGGTCTTTCCCCTCTTTAGGGATCACCAAAATTTGAGCCTGTAGGGTGTCCGTCGTGGAGCCTACTGCATTAAACAATTTAATCATGTATGGGGCCAGCTACTTTAGGAGGGACACGTGATGCTTACGTGACGCGTCAGAGTTAGGGGAGGGGCCTGATGGCGGTGCCGGTGTGAGTGAACGGAGGTGCCCCGGATGAACCAGCGGGAGCAGAGCGGGGTGGAATTTGGAAGAACAAGAAAATCAAAGCCGCTGCCAAAATCTCAGGGTTAGAGCCTTTTCGGAACAGCAAGGAGAGGATTTGGTGATAAAAATGAAGAAAATATTCAACCCATTGCTGGACAGAAGGGTAGACGAGGACCTAAAGATAGACCGCGTGCACAGGATCAGAAAGCCTCCAGGCCTGAAAGAGGAAGTACCCAAAGATGTCATCATTAAATTCCACCTTTATGAGGATAAAGCCAAGATATGGAGCAAACTCAGAGGAGTCCATCCAGTGCAATTCGAGAGCGTGGAATTACAAATATTTTCTAATCTATCAGCAGGAACCCTGGCCCGGAGACGTCAATTAAAAACCCTTCTGGATCAATTGAGGACGGCTAACATAAAATATAGTTGGGGTTTTCCAGCATCACTAATCGTGCAGAAAGAAGGAAGAACAGTCAGATTAAAGTTCCTGGAGGACCTACAAGACTTCTGCAAAAACTTAGATATGCCAGCCCCAAATATCCCCAGATAGATGGGGAAAAAGGAATGCGGCAGATGGATATTTGTCAGTAATAGTAACAGGGTTCCTATCAGATATTAAGTACAATCAACTGAAGATTATGTGGTGATGGATGGTGGAGGGAGGGTGGGGGGTGGTCTAATATTTACAGAATGGTAACGGTGTGGGGTTGAGGGTTCATGGGGGAAACTGGGCCGTCTCCGTGCGCCTGCTCCTGCCACTCCTCTCCCCCCCCCGGGGATAGAGGGGGAGTGGCGAGGACACGGGAGGCCGCTGTTGGAGCCGCACCCTATGAGAAGAAGTGCATAGGATGGGATCAGATCGGGTTCTCATCCATGGACTTGTGGCCTGTGGGGGGGGGGGGGGGGGGTGGTAGAAGGGGGGGGGGGGTTGGGAGAAGGGGTGATATATCTTGCAGAGATGAATAAAATACACTTTAGAAGGCAGGGTTTGGTACCGATGTGCTGTCCCCCCCTAGATCATTACAAATGACAGAAATAAATTTCCTGTCATACAATGTTAAAGGCCTCAACTCCCCTGTTAAGAGACATAAAATATTAAAAGAACTCCAGCAGTATCGAGCAGATGTAATATTCTTGCAGGAGACCAATCTAGCCCAGGAAATGAGCATTAAACTATGTTCTAAAAACTTCCCGACCTGGTTTAAAAAAAAAAAAAAAATTATATATATATTTGTCATTTTCCCTAAAACTTGTGGCAAAATATAAAGTATTCCATGGACTCAACATGCCTCTCAGCAAATACCCAAGACATGTGGCTGCATACATTTGAGACTAAATGAATGACTAAAATTGAGTTTATTGGATTTTTTTTATAACTAAAAGTAGAAAATATCATTTTTTTTTTCAAAATTTCGTTCATATCGCAAAAAATAAAAATCCCATAGGTGATCAAATACCTCCAAAAGAAGGCTCTATTTGTGGGGAAAAAAGGACACAAATTTCATTTGCGTACAGCATTGCATGACTCTGCAATTACCAGTTAAAGCAGCGCAGTGCCAAATTGCAAAAAGTGTTCTGGTCATTTCATTAAGGGGGTAAAAACCTTCCGGGGTTGAAGTGGTTAAATGCCACCAAAAGAAAGCTCTATTTGTGGGGTGGAAATGATAAAAATGAAATCTGGATCTGGTTACATGACCTTACAATTGTCATTTAAAGAGTGACAGCACTGAAAATTGATCTGGGCAGGAAGGGGGTAAAAGTGCCCAGTAAGCAAGTGGTTAAACTTGTAAACAAAAAGTTCCAGAAGAGGCGGTACAAAAAAGAGCCGAAACAACGAACCCGGCCTTAGCCCTGAGGCCACATTCATATACTGGCAGGTTACCCATGGACTACACCCCCCTGCTTGCTTCAGGAGGCGCATGCACAGTGTAGGATCAGCGCCGGGCCTGGATTGCTGGCACGCATGCGCTGTGATGACGCAGCGGAGTCTGCCTGGAGGAGGCGTGAGGTGATGTTGTAGAAGACGGTGCGAGGACTGGGAGGCGGAGGACAAGTTGGATTCCTTGTATACATCGATATGAGCTGGATATTACCAGGGACAGGTAATGAGGAAGACTGCACAGACATGCGGCTGAAAGGTGGACAGGATTGGTAGCTCTGAGCATAGAGGTGGAAGTAGCACAGTGGGGTCCAACAACGTGAGATGTGACCCATGCAGGTGATGTGACCTTAGTCAGCCGGACATCTGGATGAATTTGTATAGTGAGAGGCGGATGGATGTCTGTAGTGAGAGTCTGTGAAGTGCTATATACAGAACATCGGGGGCTCATTATATACATAGACGATATAGGTGGGCTGCTGTACATTGGTTCTGACAGATTATTATATTTCGTGTACTAGCTGACATTTAGTACAGAATTGCACAGCTGATATCTTGATGTTGGTAGGTTTTCTATCCATTTATTAATGGTGTGCGGTAGGTACATGCAGAGACCCTTTGTGGCTGTAAAGGAGTTAATGGGGATCTCTGTGATGATGTGTGAAGAGGAGACAGCCTGGTCCTGAGTGACGTGTGCCTCTGACTCATAATCACTTTGTCCCTGATGTGTGGGCTGGGTGGCCATCTGCCTCATTCGACTGTCTGTTGTATGCAGCCCTCACTTCACTCTTCTAACCAGACTCACTTATTTTCCTGCCTTGTGAAGTGACAGGGCTTCCTCCAGTTGCAGCAAGGGATCCCCCCCCCCCCCCCTCCCATCTTTAGGTTTGAATTTATAAATGGACCAGGTCATTGCGCACTACGTTACTGTGCTTGTTAAAATGTAATGTTCAGCTACATGACATACAAATTCATGTTAAAAGTTCTGTTTTGGGAAAGCTAATGGAATTAGGGCATGTTAAAGTGATACTAAAGGATATATATATATTTTTTAAGCCAAAAACAAAGTTATTATATAAAAATATTGTACAGAGCAGTCTCTATTACCTTATCTTTGGTGCTTCCCATCCTTAGCAAGCCGGGTACTATGGAGACTCCCGAGCCGGGCTGTGTAGGTTCATAGATGCACACTGCGCCATTAAGCCACACCCCTGCTCCCTCCTCACTCATGTTTGGCTGGCAGCAGCAGGAGCCCATGGCTCTGTGTCTCCTGTGAGACCAGGAAGTGACAGGAGTGGAAATGCAGCCAAGACAGCATTGGAACAGTGACAGGAGTCAGGTATATGTTTAGGGATGAGAGTGGATAGAACAGATAGTGGGACATTTTTTACCTTAATGCAGGGACTGCATTGAAGTGACTGTAAAGGTTTTGTTTTTTTGTTTTTTGTTTTTTTGTTATTTAAAAAAAAAACATGATGTTCTTACCTGCTCTGTGCAAGGGTTTTGCAAAGAGCGGCCCGGTCCTCCTTTTCTGGGGTCCCCCGGCAGCGCTCCTCCTCTTCCCCGAGTGCCCCCACAGAGAGCGGATTTCCATGGGGACACAGACAGCAGGACTCGGCCCCGTCCTTGGCTCTTGTTTCACTTGATTTGATTGACAGCAGTGGGAGCCAATGGCTGCTTCTGCTATCAATCTGTCCAATGAGGACCCGAGACAGCAGTCACTGCGCACCCACAGCACAGTGGCCTTGCAGACAAAGACCACTCATAGTAATCATTGAGAGCCAACAGGACTGGCTCCTAATCATGTGACTACCGTGTCAGTCATCTGATCGAGCAGACCTTTCTGTCCCCTGCGTGTAATAGCCCAGTTAAAGGGACCCCGGTGCTGGGCTAGGATAATAGGAGTAGGTTAGAAATAATTCAAATCCAATGTGGAAATGAATATATGATTTTACATTTTGACCATAAATAAGCTTTAAAGTATAGCTGAAGGCAAAACCTTTTTTTGTTTGCTTTGTATAAAGCGGGGGGGGGGGAACACCTGTCAAGTTTTTTTTTTATCGCTGTCTGTGCCGCCATTAGGGAGATTCACCCTCCTATATTTGTTCCGTTTTACAGTTATCACGAAAATAAAGTAAAATCCCAAATTCCAGTCACCAGACTGGGGATAGAGGGGAAATTCTCCACTGGGGACACTAGTTCTGGTGATCCTGGTAGCAACCAGGAATTCCCTCTTTGGAGGGACTTCTTCTCACTTCCTGTCTTGTCTGTGAAACAGAATGTGAAGTAAAATCTGCTCAATGAAACACAAATGGCCATTATGATATTGCGGTCCAAACTATTTCATTCTTATGGCAGGAAAGGGAAAGCAGTTCTAATATTCTGAAACCAGGGGTTGTGTATTTACTATTGAATTTTAAATATTTTACTTCAACCTAAGTTATTCCTTCTTCCTTTTTTTTTTTTTTTAATTTTCCTGAAGTGGAAACTTGATGAAACATTGAGTCACATAACTGTAATTAATATAACCCAGTGTTTCTCAACTCCAGTCCTCAAGGCGCCCCAGCAGGTCATGTTTTCAGGCTCTTCATTATTTTGAATAAGATAAATAAAGTGATCTTGCTCAGACTAGCAAATATACAAATTCCAAAAAGTGTAATGTGCAATCAAAGGAATTTGTGTATTTGCTAGTCTGCGTGAGATCACTTTATTTATCTTATTCATTGTTAGGTGCTGTGTACACCATTAGGTTTTGCTGCAGATTCTTTTCACTTATTATCACTTTCACTCATCCACCTATTGCTCAGAGTAGCGCGAGGGACACCCATACACAGTTCATTATTTCCATTATTTTGCGCAGGTGATTTTATCAGTTTTGCTGCCTTAGACCCCTTTCACACTGAGGCGCTATAGCATTAAAAATAGCGCCTGAAACTGCGGCTCCATTCACTCCAGTGTGAAAGCCAGAGGGCTTTCACACTGGAGCAGTGCGCTGGCAGGGCGTCAGAAAAAGTCCTGCCAGCAGCAGCTTTGGAGCGCATTAGGAGCGGTGAACTCATCGCTCCTAAAGGGCCCCTGCCCATTGAAAACAATGGGGCAGCGTTGCTATAGCGCCGGCAAAGTGCAGAATTATCCCATTTTCGGCCACTAGCGGGGTTAAAACCGCCCTGCCAGCGGCTGAATAGCGCAGCTAAAACGACAGTAAAACGGCGCTAAAAATAACGCCGCTTTACCGCTGATGCCCGGGGAGGCTCAGTGTGAAAGGGGACCACAGCCAATTCATCTGAGGGAAATCCTGAAAATATGAACTGTTGGGACGCCTTGACGACTGGAGTTGAGAAATACTGATATAACCTGATTAGGTGCTGTGTTTCATACCCGGTATTCAATAGCTGGCTGCTGTATTTTCAGTAGACTGAGAAAACAGAATGTCGGACGTTTACATTTACCAAGGGCGGCTTTTCCACAGAACAGGTTGGACAGGCATACTGCTTGGGGGAGGGTACCTGAGTCCTGTTTGACAGGTGTTGTGTGAGCAATCCACTGTTTAATTTCCTTTTTCTATACATCCTAAGAATTCTTCCAAAACCTGTCAGGCATGTATTCTGCTTTGCTAACTAAAAAACATGCTAGGCATTGAATGCGAATGCACAGTACTGTCTTTTTTTTCCCCAGTCCATTCTTCAAGTTTTGTTTGCAGCTTATTTCGAAACAATGTTACAACATATAGCTTTACAAAGATGAAGAGTTCAGTTGTGAATGTATATAAAAGATGTAACCACACTTAAAGCGTTTGTTAACCCAAAAAGATAAAATAAAGATCCTGTTCCCTTAACCACTTACGAACTGCCCACCATCGTTATACGTCGGCTTTTTGAAGAGGAATACCGTTGTTATGGCAGCAGATAGCTGTCATAACCCTGGTATCCATTTCTTCAGCGGGAAACGTGATCTCTGCGGCGAGCTCACTTTTATCGGGAGCGGGGGCCCCCCCCTCCTGCCATGCTCCGGTGGTCCGGGGGAAACAATCGCATCCTCTCCCGTGTTTGGCTGGCTGCTGAGTGAGGGGAAGATGGCCCCCACTTGGCTCCATAGCATTAACTGGCAGAAGCGACGTCAAAAGTCACTTCCGCCCAACGCTCTTAGAGAGAATTAATTTTTTTTCAAATGACTTTTTTTTTTTTATATATTGCATTTTTAGTGTAAATATGAGATCTCAGGTCTTTTTGACCCCAGATCTCATATTTAAGAGGTCCTGTCATGCTTTTTTTTTCTATTACAAGGGATGTTTAGGAATAGAAGTGACACAACGTTTTTTTGTTTTTTTTTGTTTTGTTTTTTTTTTTAAAAAGGACAGTGTCAAAATAAAAAGTAAAATTAAATAAGAAAAAAGAGAAAAAAAAAGAGAAAAAAAAATAAATAAATATATATATATATATATATATATATATATATATATATATATATATATATACATATATATATATAATATTATAGCATATATTTATTTAAAAGCGCCCCGTTCCGACGAGCTCACACGCAGAAGCGAACGTATATGTAAGTAGCGCCTGCATATGAGAATGGTGTTCAAACCACACGTGAGGTATCGCCACGATCATTAGAGCGAGAGCAATAATTCTAGACCTCCTCTGCAACTCAAAACTGGTAACCTGTAGAAATCTTTAAATGCCACCTATGGAGATATTTAAGGGTAAAAGTTTGTCGCCATTCCACGAACGGGCGCAATTTTGAAGCATGACATGTTGGGTATCAATTTACTTGGCGTAACATTATCTTTCACAATATAAAAAACATTGGGGGTTATTTACTAAAGGCAAATCCACTTTGCACTACAAGTGCACTTGTTAGTGCAGTCGCTGTAGATCTGAGGGGAAGTTCTGAAATGAGGGGAAGCTCTGCTGATTTTATCATCCATTCATGTGCAAGCAAAAATGCTGTTTTTTATTTTCCTTGCATGTTCCCCTCAGATCTACAGCGACTGCACTTCCAAGTGCACTTTGCAAAGTGGAGTTGCCTTTAGTAAATAACCCCCATTGGGATAACTTTACTGTTGTCTTATTTTTTAATTAAAAGAAGTGTATTTTTTTTTCCCCAAAAAAGTGCGCTAGTAAGACCGCTGCCCAAATACGGTCTGAACAAACGCCATTGTATTCTCTAGGACGTTAGAAAAAAATATATATATATGTTTGGGGGTTCTAAGTAATTTTCTAGCAAAAAAAAAAGATTTTAACTTGTAAGCACCAAGTCTGAAAAATAGGCCCGGTCCTTGAGTGGTTAAGGAATGTTATACAGCACAGTGCTTGTGCTGTGTCATTTGGACCCCCGTATCACCCTCCCCTCTGCAAACATACCACGATAATCATGGTTGCTGAGCCCTGACATCATGGTCCGTTTGCGTGATTCCGTCAGCCGCGGCCTGCTTTCTGTCTCCTGTGTCCTTCTCCCCCCTCCCCTCTCTGCCTGTTCTGTAAAAAAAAAAAAAAAACCTGCACGATTGTACCTATACGAGCTCCACTCCCGCCACTCAGCTGATTGTCGGCGGCTCCGCACTCTCTCTCCCCCTCCTCCCCGGCAGCTGTGAGCCGGAGAGACAAGGGAAGAGGGATCAGCCGAGCGCCAGGAGGGGAGCTTATATAGGTACAATTGTGCAGTGTTTTTTTTTTTTTTTTTTTTTTTTTACAGAACACTGGGGCAATTATTATAATGGTGCAGAGAGGACGGCAGCATTTAATAAAAGTGTGTTAACAACCACTTTATGTCTCCGTAATTTACTTAGGCCCCTTTCACACTTGTGCGACTTGGGACTGCAAAGTCGCATGACAAGTCTTACCCCATGATTTCCAATTAGTGCCATTCATATCTGACTTCCAAGTACTACTTTGGTCCGACTTTGATGCGAGTTGAGGTCCATAGACCTCCTCCAGTTTACACAGGCATGCCCTGAAATCGTGGCAGAGACACGTCAAAATCGCGCGACTTTCAAGTTGCGGCAGTGTGAAAGGGGCCTTAGACAACTAGGACTGCACCTAACGGTTGTTTTCAAAATCAATTAGTTGGTCGATTACTGTTTCGATTTATCGGGTAAAAACCTCAAAAGTCTGGTATATAATTTTAGTTAATATGTAAAGTTTTTAAAGACAAACTATTCTTTCATATATGCAATAGTAAATATAAATAACCAGCTATATAGTTAGAGAACAAAATATATAATTCACTCTGAGAATAACAGACAGAAGCTTGATACAAGTTACCTGTGCCTGCTGTCACTTATAATGGCCGTACACAAATTTTTCCTTGTTTTAAGAGTGTTTGTTCAATTTTTTTAATCATATTGGGGTTAAATCGACATTCTTTTTGACCACAGTGATGGGAATATTCGAAGAAACAGAATAAAAAACGTCTCGATCGAATTTCCGACAGTGTATGTGGTATTCATTTAGAAAATTCATGTTAAAACTGAATGTTAAAGCGGTAGTAAACCGCAAACAAAACAAAAAAAACCCCGCTAGACAATAGCATAATGTCCTAGTATGCATCGAACGAAGCTCCCGCAGCCCCCGGTCACCGTTGAGGGAGCTAACATGTTCCCTCTGTTTCTTCTGGGATTGCTGGCTTTGGCGCTGTGAGTGGCCGGAGCCGTGATGACGTCACTCCCACACATGCGCAAGGGAGCCCTTCGTTCGGGCAAGTTCCGGCAGGATGTACGCTGGACCTGCAGAGTGCATGCGCTGCTGACATCAGCGGCTGCATGCAGGGTCAATATCTCCTTAACCTTGCAGGTTAAGGAGATATTCTTTTTACCTACAGGTAAGCCTTATTATAGCCTTACCTGTAGGTAAAAATCACCAAGCGGGCAATACAACCGCTTTTTAAAAACAAGTGAAATTTTCAAATTTATGGATATTCTCATCTGAAAATTTTACTTGTTAGGCCCCTTTCACACATGCGGATCCATTTTTACTCCTCCGCTTGCTCAGTGGGGATCGCTCTGTTGATCCTCGCTGAGCCGGCGGATGACAAGTCCGCCTATGCACTCTGTGCAGGGACGGACCTGTCAGAGCTCCGCTCTCCCCTATGGGGGGATCGGATGATTACGGACCGCCTGTCCGTTTTCATCCGATCAGCCAGACGGATGGAAAGTAGGGTTTGCATCCTTCTGGATTTTTCGGATCAGGACGGATCGGATGTCAGCAGACATCTCACCGCTGACATCCGACACTCCATAGAGATGCATGGAGTGCCCATTCAGATCTGCCTGAACCAGGTGGATCTGAATGGTCCGCACGTGTGAAAGGGGCCTTCGGAATTCACTAAGGGCCCCTTGCAGGTTCAGATTCTGCTAACTACCACCTGCTTTAAAAAAAAAATCGATATATGTATGGCCAACATAAGACATTTAGTAGGTAGTTTAAATTGGAGTCAGATATGAAGCAGTATGAAGGGTGGAGGAGGAATATAAATCTTTTATACTAAAATAGCACTAAAGGCTGTCTTTTTTACATGTATGTAATCATATTAAATATAATGCACAATACTGGTAAACTTTTACTTTAAATCTTGTTGTAAAGCCTTATATTAAAAGATAGAAATATGTGGCGCTAGTCTAAATAGCCAATCATCATATCTCTCCGAAGAAATCTCAATGTTTCCTTAAGGCTGGGTTCACACTAGTGCGACACGACAGCCGTCCTACTTTGGATCCGACTTTGCCCTGCGACATGAAGCCGGCATGTGTCCGACTTTCAATGAACGGGGATCCGACTTGGATCCCCGCCAATGCCCGGCACTGTGTTTGGTATGAATCTTTAGGGGGAACTCCGCGCCAAATTTTAAATAAAAATCCGGCATGGGTTCCCCCTCCAAGAGCATACCAGGCCCTTAGGTCTTGTATGGATCTAAGGGGAACCCCCTACGCCAAAAAATCGGCGTGGGGTCCCCCCTAAAATCCATACCAGACCCTTATCCGAGCACGCAGCCCAGCCGGTCAGGAATGGGGGTGGGGACGAGCTGGCGGCCCCCCCCCTCCTGGACCGTACCAGGCCGCATGCCCTCAACATGGGGGGGTGCTTTGGGGCATGGGGGGCGCAGTGTGGCCCCCCACCCCAAAGCACCTTGTCCCCATGTTGATGAGGACAAGGGCCTCTTCCCGACAACCCTGGCCGTTGGTTGTCGGGGTCTGCGGGCGGGGGGCTTATCGGAATCCGGGAGCCCCCTTTAATAAGGGAGCCCCCAGATCCCGGCCCCCCACCCTATGTGAATGAGTATGGGGTACAGCGTACCCCTACCCATTCACCTAGGAAAAAAGTGTCAATTTAAAAAAAAAACACTACACAGATTTTTAAAGCAATTTATTAGACAGCTCCGGGGGTCTTCTTCCGACTTCGGGGGTCTCTCCGGTTCTTCTCCACGCTCTCCGGATCTTCTGCCGGGCTCCTCCGCTCTCTTCTGCTCTTTTGCCGCTCTTTTGCTAAAGCGGAGGAGCCTGGTCTTCAATCTTCTGCCTTCTGCCCTCTTCTCCTGATGTTGACACGACGCTCTCTGGGGCTAGAATGCTCTCTGTGCGCTCTGCTCTGATTTATATAGGCGGTGACCCCGCCCCCTTAAGCCGTCACAGTCCCTGGGCATGCTGGGACTGTGACGTTTTAGGGGGCGTGGTCATCACCCGATGACCACGCCCCCTTATGCCGTCATAGTCCCAGCATGCCCAGGGACTGTGACGGCTTAAGGGGGCGGGGTCACCGCCTATATAAATCAGAGCAGAGCGCACAGAGAGCATTCTAGCCCCAGAGAGCGTCGTGTCAACATCAGGAGAAGAGGGCAGAAGGCAGAAGATTGAAGACCAGGCTCCTCCGCTTTAGCAAAAGAGCAGCAAAAGAGCAGAAGAGAGCGGAGGAGCCCGGCAGAAGACCCGGAGAGCGCGGAGAAGAACCGGAGAGACCCCCGAAGTCGGAAGAAGACCCCCGGAGCTGTCTAATAAAATGCTTTAAAAATCTGTGTAGTGTTTTTTTTTTAAATTGACACTTTTTTCCTAGGTGAATGGGTAGGGGTACGCTGTACCCCATACTCATTCACATAGGGTGGGGGGCCGGGATCTGGGGGCTCCCTTATTAAAGGGGGCTCCCGGATTCCGATAAGCCCCCCGCCCGCAGACTCCGACAACCAACGGCCAGGGTTGTCGGGAAGAGACCCTTGTCCTCATCAACATGGGGACAAGGTGCTTTGGGGTGGGGGGGCCGCAGCGCGCCCCCCTCCCCCAAGGCACCACCCCCCATGTTGAGGGCATGCGGCCTGGTACGGTTCAGGAGGGGGGGGGCGCTCGCTCGTCCCCACCCCCATTCCTGTCCGGCCGGGCCGCGTGCTCGGATAAGGGTCTGGTATGGATTGGGGGGACCCCCACGCCGTTTTTTCGGCGTAGGGGGTTCCCCTCAAGGTCCATACCAGACTCAAGGGCCTGGTATGCTCTTGGAGGGGGAACCCATGCC
This sequence comes from Lithobates clamitans, assembly GCA_037952925.1. Classification (NCBI taxonomy): domain Eukaryota; kingdom Metazoa; phylum Chordata; class Amphibia; order Anura; family Ranidae; genus Lithobates; species Lithobates clamitans. The sequence continues at coordinate 1,175,497 of JBBGZY010000209.1, forward strand.
GGTTTTTTATTTAAAATTTGGCGCGGAGTTCCCCCTCAAGAACATCTGAGCACAAGTCGCGTGCCGAAGTCGGATCATGCAAGACGGCAATCCGACTTTGATCCGACTTCAATGATAGTCAATAGGCTGAAGTAGGATCAAAGTCGGACCAAAGTAGTACAGGGAGCATTTCTAAAGTCGGAACGACTTGTGTCGGACCAGTTAGGACGGCTCCCATAGGGAAACATTACATTTCACACGTCATGCGACATGAGCTCCCAATGTCGGAGCGTTTGTCGGACCAGTGTGAACCCAGCCTGATGCACAACAACCAATAATATCTTCTCCCATTAGGGGGCAGCTAAATCAGCCAAAATAATAAATACCATAATCCTCACATTAAATCATCCTAATAAATAATGGGTTCCTCAATCAAACTAAGTATAAAAAATGTGGCCAAAAATATTAAGTGATACTAGTGGGAATTCAACAAAGGTTCCTCAAGCTGTGTCATAAATAGTGCTAAATTTCCCTCACCTTGATCCGTAAAAATAAAATTACAAAATACATAAATTGATAATGCTGATGAATAAATAACATGCAATAATAAATATAAAGTGCAACTCAATATCACTAGTGTGAACAAAAGTGATCAAGTGCAAAAAAGTGATGGTAGTGCAGAGCTGTGCATATATAAAAAATCAGATTCCGAACTGCACTCCAATAATCTATATATAGCACCTCTTCCGCCTGAAAATTAATTCTTAAAGTCTGAAAAACTGTGACATAAACTGTGATCAAGTCCAAAAGTAGTAATGCTTCATGCAGTGTATTTTAAAATGTCCAACCAGATGGTTAATAATCCAATGCCAGTAACGTGACTTTGTGCTGGATTCATTCACTTGACAAAACTGGTGCAGCACACAGGTGTTTCCCCCAGCCTCTCACCTTAAGCAGCGGCCCCCATTGGGCCAAGTCAGGCAGATAGTAAATGTTTAGCCGTGAGGGATGATGATCCAGCAGCCGTCCCCTTCCTCCAACGGATGTGCGTGGGTCAGATTTTCACTAACTAATCACCAACACTCTCACCGACCCCAAAATGAAGAGGGAGATGCTTCCATAGTGCAGTAATTTCAATAAGCCTTATATTACCTCCAGCCTATCAGCCTCCAGCTTCCCTGGGTTTAGATGCTGATCTTCCCTGCACAGAGCCTTTAGCCTGGGTTCACACTACAACGGGCTGCAGATCGCACAGGAGTGCTGTGCGTCCCTGTTCCCCGTTTTAGGGACGAATCAGGGCCGATTCTATTACTGAATTCGGCCCTGAAACAGAGCCAAAGACGCACAGCGTTTTTGTGCAGTGCGCTCCGCAGCCGCCCCGGAGATGTGTGAACCGGCTCCATAGGGAGCCAGTCACATTCTCCTGCTATGCGAATTAGATGTGCGGAAACGCACATCTAATTCGCATAGGTGTGAACCCGGGCTCAAAATGATTGTAAATGTTGAATTTTTTTTCAAAACAAACTTGTTATACTTACCTTCTCTGTGTAATGGTTTTGCACAGAGTAGCTCTGATTCTCCTCTTCTGAGGGTCACCGGTGCTTCTGGCTCCTTCTACCTTCAGAGTGCCACTATAGCAAGCCAAAAAGTATAGTTATAGAGTGCCCCTATAATAAGGTAAAAAAAAAGTCTGCCTTTTAGAATCGCATTAAAGTGGAGGTCCACCCTAAAAAAAAAAAATTTGCACCAAAAAATACTTAAAAACATGGAGGAAAAAAATAAATAAAATTTTTCGTGAAATGGCTGTTGCTAGGCAGTCTTCCTAATCTGCCTCTTCCTTCACCGCGGTGATCTTCAGTCTTCTGCTTCCCGTGTTGTGTTATGGGAACTGTGTGTGTGTGTCCCACAACAAATCGCGTCCCATTCACAAAGCGCCGGGCCGCTCGCGCATGCGCAGTAGGAAACTGGCAGTGAAGCCGCAAGGCTCCATTGCCTGTTTCCCTTACCTAGGATGGCAGTGCCAGGACCCGAGAGCCGAGGGACGGGGCGGCCGACATCGCGGGCACCCAGGACAGGTAAGTACTTATTTAACGTCAGCAGCTACAGTGTTTGTAGCTGCTGACTTTTAATTTTTTTTTTTTTTTTTTTTTTTAAGACAGAATCCCACTTTAAAACACTTCCTTTTCCTCCCCAGCACTACACTTGAGAACAAACCTACAGACCCTATCTTGTTTGTAACCCGGGGACCACCTGTACATGTCTCACAAGGCATTTCACCTCACACATTCACAAGTGTATGAACAGTGTACTGAGCTGTATATACACTGCACTGTATTTTCTAAAATGTAAACAAATCATGCATTCTGTATGCAGGCCAACCAATCGATTATGAAAAGAGTTGACAACTATTTTCATCTATTTTAATCAATTATGTTGATTAATTGTTTCAGCCCTACAGATAACGCTTAATACATAGAGTTAGACCAACTTTGACCGCTGGTAAAACTAGCAATCATTGGAAGTTCTGATCAAGAAGGGCTTTTCTATAGTGCTAAAGAAGCATGTCAGGTTTGAAGTTTCCAGTTGAACACTTGGCTGTTCCAAGTGGAGCTAGAGCAACATTTGATGGACAGCCAAGACCAATTTATTACAAAAAAAAAGGGGTTTGCACTAGTTACTAAATATAGATGAAACAAAATGCAATCTATGACCTTGATTGCCTAAAAGATAATTTCACCTTTCTGAGCATGTTTCACCTTACACCTATATTTATGGCTTAACTTGAAAAATGGTCAGTGTGCACTAGAGCTGAAACAACTAATTGATATTAATCGATTCTGAAAATAGTTGTCAACTATTTTCATGATCGATTAGTTGGCCTACATATAAGAAAATACAGTGCAGCACACATACAGCTCAGTATACCGTTCATACATGTCAGTAAGTGCCTGAGAGCTTGTGACTTGGAGAAGGAAGTAAGTGGTTCTAAAGGCAGAGGTGTTTTTACCGTGTTATAGTGCAGTGGTCACCCAACTGCGGCCCGGAGGACCGATGTGGCCCTTTGCTTGCTTTTATCTGGCCCCTGGGGCACTATTTTATTCACTGACACACTAATGAAGGACCAATTCCTCCCAATAACACCAATGATGGTGCACAATTCCTACCAATGACATCAACAATGGGGGCACAATTTCCTCCCAGTGACACAACTTATGGGGCACAATTTCTACCAATAACATTGACGATGGGGCACAGTTCCTCTCAAGGACACCAGCGATGGGGCCCAATGACACTAATGATGGGGTATAATTCCTCCCAATGATACCAATGATGAGGGATTGTTTACTCCTACATTGTATTAACACTCCCAGCAGTTCGCATATGGCAGTGTGAACTGCTGTGCGTGTTAGGTGCGATGCGGGAACCCACAGTGGATTTGCAGGGTTCCCGCATCGCACAAGTGTGAACCGAGCCTTAGGGCTCTGTGTAGGGGGAAGATCAGCATCTGAACCCAGAGAAGCTGGAGGCTGATAGACTGGAGGTAATATAAGGCATTACAATTACCGTATTTTCAGCACCATAAGGCGCACCGGATTATAAGGCGCAGTCTCAATTAAGGGGACTATTTCTGTACTTGACCCATACATAAGGCGCACTGCATTATAAGGCGCATGCTAAAACATACGCTCTAAAAAAAAAAAAGGTAACGGAAGCAAAACAGTGAGTTTACTTGTACTTTATTATACTATTTAACAATACACTCACATTATTGTTTAATCAATTTTCTCCCACAAATCCATCAAAGTCCACATCTTCTGTGTCTGAATTGAACAGCTGGGCAATTTCGCCATCAAGCATGCCGGGTTCCCTCTCATCATTTGTCATCATTGTCGGAGTCAGTCTCGTTGCCAGGTAGCTGTTCAGCAATGATGCCGGCTTTCACAAAAGCTCGGACAACAGTTAAAGCAGATACCTTAGCCCAGGCATCCACAATCCATTCACATATGGTGGCATAGCTCGCCCGGCACTGTCTCCCAGTCTTAGTGAAGGTGTGTTCTCCATCTGTCATCCATCGCTCTCACGCCGCTCGCAACTTCACTTTGAACGCCCTGTTTACACCAACGTCCAGTGGTTGGAGTTCTTTTGTTAATCCTCCAGGAATGATGGCAAGCTCCGAATTAATTTGCTTCACTTGGTTTTTCACAGTAGCGGTGAGATGGACGCGCATGGAGTCACAGATCAACAGGGGCGGTGATGTGCGGAAAAAAACATCCGGTCTCTTTACATACGCCACTCTCTCATTTTCTCCTCGTCCATCCAGCCCTTTTCATTGGCCTTAACGATGACTCCGGCTGGAAACTTTTCTTTTGGCAGCGTCTTCCTCTTAAAAATGACCATAGGTGGTAGTTTCTGTCCATTACTGTGGCAACCAAGAACAACAGTGAAAGCTGACTTCTCATGCTCCGTGGTGCGTATCGATACTGTGCTGGTCCCCTTTTTCTCCACAGTATGGTTCACGGGGATGTCAAAAGTGAGGGGGACCTCGTCCATGTTGGTGATGTGCTTGGGCTGGATCTTTTTGTCGGCAATCTTGTTACTGCAGTATGTGTGGAAGATGGCCAGCTTTTCTTTGTAATCCGCTGGCAGTTGCTGCGCCACGGTAGTCCTTGCGCGGATGGAGAGATGACGCCTTTTCATAAAACGAAAGCACCAAGACGGACCTCCTTGAAAGTGTTCGATCCCCATGTCTTGTGCTATCGTTATTGCCTTCAGTTGAATGGTAACTGTAGAGACGCTTCTCCCGGCTGTTCTTTGTTCAATAAACCATTGTTCAAGTTGGTCTTCTAATTGTGGCCACCTCGCTTTGTTCCCATGGAAACTCTGTTTCGTCTTCTTAACTTGGCGCAGTTCATTTTCTTGCTTCCTCCACTTCCGAACCATAGATTCATTGATGTTGAATTCTTTTGCAGCTGCTCTATTCCCATTTACAACCGCGTAACTGATGGCCTGTAGTTTGAATTGTGCCTCGTAAGCATGTCTCTTGACTGGTGCCATTTTCGGGGGTCCTTAGACAAACTGCACTTATTACGCAATGTTCTCTGATTGGTTTATCGCTGTCAGCGTAAGTCCCTGTGTCAGAGCGGGAAATGATTTTGAAATTTGGAATGGTTTTTGAACTCAGTGCACACATAAGGTGCACCGGATTAGGCGCACGGCAGATTTTGGAGGAAAATACGGTACATTTAAAAGAGAAGTCCATCCTGAGCTTTTTAGGCTGGGCTTCTCTTATGGGTCACAGGAGTGCAATTCGTTTTGCACTCCTGTGACCAGTTTTAAGCGGAGAGCGGGCTGAAGTCCGCTCTCCGCTGACGTCACCAGGATCAGTCGAGACAGCGCGTCATCCCGATCTGCCAGCTGCCTGGACTGATGGCATTCTCCGTGAGCCGCTGAGACAGCAGCTCACTGCCCCTCCACAGCTCAGCACTCCAATGAGCGTGGAGGAGCAGAGCAGAAGAGATGTTCTCAGTGAAGAGGTGGTGGGGGACAGATGCAGCATCGATCTGATGCTGAATCTACCTAGGTAAGTATGATTAGGCAAAAAAATAAAAAATAAAAAAACCCCATACTTCTCTTTTAAAGTAAACGTTTACCAGTATTGTGCCTTTTTATATTTAAGATAAAATCTATCCATGAGTCTAATGGCCCTTACACATGATCATCCGAAAATCGGACGACAGATCTTCTGTTTTTTTTTTTTTGCAGGCTAGCCTCATATCAAAAATGGAGAGTTTACTAAAGTTACAAAAATTTTCATACGACTGAATAAAAAATCGGAAGTGTTGTAGTGTATTTGTATTGTGTTTTCGGACGACAACTATACTGATTAAACGAAAATCGTACTATCTGCTATCATACGAGAAAACTTTTTGTGCTTATCCCATCGAATAATATTGGATGAACTGTCATGATTGGCTCTTAAAAAGCTCTGTACTAACGATCCGATTATCGTGCGATCGCGTCGAAAGCGGTATTTTATTCGTCCGATTTTCGGATCCTGTGTACGGGCCATTAGCCTTTAGTTCTACTAATATAAAAGATTTATATTGCACCCTTCATATAGCTTCATGTCTGGCTTCCAGTTAAAATAATCTGTATATCCTACTTCTGGGTATATTTAATATACAGTACAGTAAAACCTTGTATTGCGAGCATAATTTGTTCTGGAAACATGCTTGTAATTCAAAGCACTTATATACCAAAGCGAATTTCCCCATAAGAAATAATGGAAACTCAAATGATTCATTCCACGACCAAGTCCTTCAGTTTAAAGTCCATATAAAAAGATTATAGCCATGTGATGGGTTGTGTAACCATAAAATGTCCATCCAGAAATGGAAGCCTCCACAAGGAGATTAGACGTAAACTCCATCAGGAGCTACAGAGCATAAAAAAAAAAAGGCGTCTCTAAGTGTAGCAATTTGGTTACATTTAATGAAGGTACAACGTTTAGCAAATCACATGGTCGATGATTAAAACAGGCACATCTAAGTATGCAGGCATCCGGGGTAAAGCTGTCCACATGGACCATCCTCCGCACCGCCGACTCTCACCGTCTGCAATCTAGACCGGGAAGACTACCCTGCAGTAGAGCGATTGGAGCGTAGCGTGGAATGGACGACGCCGATGGCGGTGTGGAGGATGGTCTATGTGGACAGTTTTACCCCGCATGCCTGCATACTTAGATGTATCTGTTTTAATCATCAACCATATGAGTTGCTAAATGTTGTACCTTCATTAAATGTAACCATATTGCTACACTTAGAGGCGTCTCTCTTCTCTTTTATACTCGGTTGTGACATGACACCACTTGTATATCAAGACATCGCTTGTATATCAAGTCTAAATGTATTAAAAAAATTTGCTTGTCTTGCAAAACACTCTCAAACCAAGGTTTTACTGTATACAGTGGGTATTTAAAATCACATTTTGTTGCTTTTCAGCCTGAAATGAAGACCGACACAGTTTTTGTTTTATATATATCTATATTATAACATCCAAGTGAAAGATATAACACCGACATTTCAGAAAAAAAGAATTCAAAAACGGAATCACAGAGTTGAAAAAAAAAAAAAGGCTCACCCCCCCTTGTCAGTATTTTCTTGGACCATCTTGGTCTTTAATTACAGCATTTAGTCTGTTGAGATATGTCCCTACTAACATTGCACATCTAGACTTTGCAATATTTGCCCACTCTTCTTTACAGGACTACTCAAATTTATTTGTAGTCAGTCTTCAAGTGGGAAATGCGATAACCCTAACAACCAAGGCCTGAGGTGTGCCTTGGCCTAGCTGGTCAGTATGCCTGAAAAGAGGGCAAAAAGACACACAAGTTTAGGTGAAGAAGGGAAGGTAACAATCCGTCAAGTGGAGTAGCGCGCGCCCGGATGGCAACAGTATATGTATCCGGTAAGTATCCGCTATGACAGGAGAAACCCACCGACTCATGACTTGAATGAATGAACTTGCGAATGAGAAGATACGTGGGGGAAAGGAAGCAAGGGCTGGCCCGAGGAGCCCCTGCAAAATGATGGCAGAGAAGAACGAAATACTTTAAACGGACACCAGTGAAGTAGCTCAGTGGAAAGTCCCCAACCCCTGGCCTACCCATACTTGGTATGGGGAAGTGAGAGGGTGAGTGCAAAAATGGACAACTGGCAGGTGTTTGAAGTGCTGGATACCTGATGGATATGTTGATGGAGTAAGCGGATAAGGCCAATGTGCTATGGCAGTAAGCATCGGTAAACGTGGAGAAACCATGCCAGACACAGAACACTGGTCCCTGTCAGCCTGTGACCTGACAACTGAGTCTAAATCCTGAACCAAGGAAGAAGGGCCAGACTCCATCCCAGGCAAATAATCCAGCGATGTCGGCACCCCAGCTGCACGGCTGGTTCCCTACTGTGCATGTGCGTAGCGTACTGCGCTTTCTAACTGGCCCGGCGGCGGAGGAAGGAGGAGGGGGCCGAACTTCCAGGGAACTTTGCCACAGCCAGGTCTCCTGAAAGTAGGGACAGGTACTTGTCAAAAACAGGTAACCGTCCTGTCACCCCCCAAAAGGTGCCAAATGTGTCACGGAAGGTGGGAGGAAGCAAACAAGCGGAGCTTCCACTTTTGAGTGGAACTAAAGGGGTTGTAAAGGTAAAAATTTTTTCACCTTAATGCATTCTATGCATTAAGGTGAAAAAACTTCTGACAATACCGCTGCCCCCAGCCCCCCCCCCCGTTTTACTTATCTGACGCCTCGAATGTCAGCTTCGCGTTCCCGACATCTATTCCTCTGCTCACCCTGGCCGCTGATTGGCTACAGTGGATGGATTGGAAGCAGCGCAGCCATTGGCTCGCGCTGCTGTCAATCACATCCAATGACGGGGCGCGCTGGGGGGCGGGGCCGAGTGATACAGTGAGCGGCTATAGCCGCCGGCTGTATCACAGGAGCGCGCCCGCAAGCACTAACCACCATGCGAGGGAGCTCACATTAAGGTGGTTAATGCTTGCGGGGAGGAGCTGAAACAGCCGCCGAGGGACCCCAGAAGACCAGGTTCGGGGCCACTCTGTGCAGAACGAGCTGCACAGTGAAGGTAAGTATAACATGTTTGTTATTTAAAAAAAAAAAAAAATTTACCTTTACAATCCCTTAAGCTTTAAGTCTTGGCTCTGACTAAGCCATGGGCATTCACATTTTTCTCCTTCAATCACTGTGGTAATTTTTGCTCTGCGCTTTGGGTCATTGTCATGTTGGAAGGTAAACCTTCTTCCGATTGATCTTTCTGGCAGAGGGCAGCAGATTTTCCTCAAGAATTTTATGGTATTTTGCGCCATCCATTTTTCTTCTATCCTGACAAGTGGTTGAGTCCCTGCTGCAGAGACCCCCATAACAGTATATTACCACCTCCATGCTTTACTGAAGCATACTTGATATTTAAATTTTTTTATGACATGTTGGCGTTAAATCTTTTACTCGGATGTTATAAGTTGCACTAGTACAGTGTACCCGGAAAGTATTCACAGCGCTTCACTTTTTCCACATTTTGTTATGTTATAGCCTTATCCCAAAATGGGTTAAATTAATTATTTTCCTCAGACTGGGGCGAAAGTTCATCTATCAATATGACAATGACCCTAAGCACACAGCCAAGATAACAAAGGAGTGGCTACGGGACAACTCTGTGAATGTCCTTGAGTGACCCAGCTAAAGCCCATACTTGAACCCAAATGAACATCTCTGGAGAGATCTGAAAACGGTTGTGCACCGATGCTCCCCTTCCACCCTGATGAAGCTTGAGAAGTCCTGCAAAAAAGAATGGGAGAAACTGCCCAAAAAAAGGCGCGCCAAGCTTGTAGCATCGTATTTAAAAAGACTTGAGGCTGTAATTGGTGCCAAAGGTGCTTTAACAAAATATTGAGCAAAGACTGTGAATACTTATGTACATGTGATTTTTTTTTTTCTTTTTCCAACTTCGTCATTATGGGGTATTTGTAGAATTTTGAGTTGAATAATGAATTGAATCCATTTTGCAATAAGGCTGTAATATAGCAAAATGCGGAAAAACTTGAAGTGCTGTGAATACTTTTTGGATGCACTGTAAATACAGCTGCATAAAACAAAAACTGTACCTGTTTTCATTTTTAGGCTGCAAAGCAACAAAATGTGATTATTTTAACCACTTCCATACCGGCCTATAGTCATATGACGTGCACAGGAACACTCTCCCATTCTGGGTCAGCGTCATATGACGTCCTCTGCTTCTCGGTGATTGGGGATGAGGCGTGTTGGGACACAGCCCATCCCAGATCAATGTAAAGAGCCAATAAAAATTGTCTCTTTACCACGTGACCAGCTGTGTCCGGTCACATGCACTGTCCTTGTGCACAGCTCATTACCGCTTACAGTGCACACAAATCAGTGATCCCCCCAGTAATAAAGAGGACCTGTCCCCAGCCCATCAGATTACCCGAGTACCTGTCTCCAGCCTATCAGAGTACCCAAGTACCTATCTGCAGTCCAAGCCTCATAGTATATACCTTGGGTGTTTGCTTTCCAAAATGGGGTCATTTTGTGGGTAATTCCACTGTCCTGGTGCTCCAGGACCTTCAAAAGTGTGATAAGAATAAAATTAGATGTGTAATTTATGCTCCTAGAACACTTGAAATTACTAATTCAATGCTGGACCTCTCAATGTGGCTAGGGTGTGTAAAAGTCTCACATGTGGTATCCCCATACCCAGGAGAAGTAGCAGAATGTATTTTGGGGTGTAATTGTTGCTATGTACATGCTGTATGTTAGAAATAGCATATAAATTGACAACTTTGTGTAGTAAAAAAAAAAAACGCATTCATTTTCTTGTGGAAAAAAATTACCTGTTCAAAAGGCTCATTTTGCCTCCTAGATTATACTTTGGGGTGTTTCCTTTCCAAAATGGGGTCATTTTCTGGGTAATTCCATTGTCCTAGTGCTCCAGGGTCTTCAAAAGTGTAATAGGTTGTTTTGTATGTGTAATTTATGCTCCTAAAATGCCTGATTGATGGTGCTCCCTGCATGTTGGACCTCTCTATGTGGCCAGGCTGTGTAAAAGTCTCACACGTGGTATCGTCATACTCGGGAGGAGTAGAAGAATGTATTTTGGGGATGTATTTGGAAGTATGCATATGCTGTGTGAGAAATAACTTCTTATGACAATTTTGTGTAAAAAAAAAAAAAAAAAAAAATTAATTTCCCTAAGAATTGTGGGAAAAAATTACAACCAAAAAAAACTCACTATGCCTCTTACTAAATACATTCGACTATCTACTTTTCAAAAAGGGGTCATTTGGGGGTGTTTGTACTTTCCTGACATTTCAAGGCCTCAAGAAATGAGATAGGCAGTCAGTACATCAGGTGTGATCAATTTTCAATGATTTGCACCGTAGCTTGTAGACTCTCTTTCACACTGACCAAATAATATACACTTATTTGTTTTTTTTTTACCAAAGATATGTAGCAGTATACATGTTGGCCCAAATTTATGAACAAAAATTACTTATTTGCAAAATTTTATCATGGAAACGAAAGGTTTTTTTTTTTTTTTCAAAATTTTCACTCTTTTTCACTTATGTCACAAAAAATAAAAAACCCAGTGGTGATCAAATACCACCAAAAGAAATCTCTATTTATGTGAAAAAAATGATAAAAAATTTTGTAATTGACATTCAAAGTGCGAAAGCACTGAAAGCTGAAAATTGGTCTGGGCAGGAAGGGTGTAAAAGTGCCCTGTATTGAAGTGGTTAAAGGGGGGGTGATTCTTTTCTATACTCACTGTGTATGTATATACACTGCTCAGAAAGATTAAAGTGGATGTAAACCTTCACATAGACCCAGTGAAGTGAACGGCCTCAAATGATACACAGAGATGAAAACAATCCTCCTGCATAAGTTTTACGTGCATATCTGCTGTCTTCATCTTTATATACAGCTTAAAAAGTGAACATCGTGTTTAGATTTTTTTCTTCCTGTTCAACACTGCAGTGAAGCCTGAGCATACAACCAACACAGCTGATTGGAGGAAAGGCACACACCCCCCCTCCCAACACAACTCCAGCTGCTTTTGTGATATGTGACAGAGAATTTTGTCAAAAGTTATCAGGCTGATCACCGAAGAATGGAGTAGGAGACAGTGCTTTGAGGCGAGATAACAAAACACTGCAGGTATATGCAGATATGTGCCCAGCTCAAGTTTAATGAACACTTAATCAGAATATAGCATCAAGTCAATTAAACTCCTGGGATATTGATCTGGTCAGTTAGACCCCTTTTACACTGGGGTGCTTTGCAGGCGCTACAGCGCTAACAATAGAGCCGGCAAAGCGCTCTGAAAGAGCCGCTCCTGTCTCTTCAGTGTGAAACACATCAATATTTGCTATTGCCAGAAGGTTTGATGTGTCTCCCAGCACAGGTTTAGGAGCATGGAGGAGATTTCTGGAGACTGGCAGTTACTGTAGGAGAGCTTGACAAGGCCATAGAAGATCTTTAACCCATCAGCAGGACTATACCTCCTTTGTGCAAGGAAGAACAGGATTAGCGCTGCCAGGGTCCTACAAAATGACCTCCAGCGGGCCACTGGTGTGAATATCTCTGACCAAACAATCAGAAACAGACTTCATGAGGATGGCCTGAGGACCCAACGTCCTCTAGTGGGCCCTGTGCTCACTGCCTGGCACCGTGGAGCTCGATTGGCATTTGCCATTTAACACCAGAATTGTCAGGTCTGCCACTGGCACTCTGTGCTTTTTCACAAATGAGAGCAGGTTCACCCTGAGCACATGTGACAGATGTGAAATGGTCTGGGGAAGCCGTGGAGAACATTGTGCTGCATGTAACATCGTTCAGCATAACCGCTTTGGTGGTGGGTCATTGATGGTCTGGGCAGGCATATCCATAGAGGGAAACACAGACCTCTACAGGCTAGACAATGGCACACTGACTGCCATTATGTATCGGGATGAAATCCTTGGACGCATTGTCAGACCCTACGCTGGTGCAGTGGGTCTTGGGTTCCTCCTGGTGCACGACAATGCCCGGCCCCATATGGTGAGAGTATGCAGCCAGTTCCTGGAGGATGAAGGTATTGATTCCATTGAATGGCCCCCACGCTCACCTGACCTACATCCAATAGAACACCTCTATGACATTATGTTTTGGTCCATCCGACGCCACCAGGTTGCACCACAGTCTGCTCAGGAGCTCAGTGATGCCCTGGTCTAGATCTGGGAGGAAATACCCCAGGACACCATCCGTCTCATTAGGAGCATGCCCCAATGTTGTCAGGCATGCTACTAATTGTCATATTAGCCATACACATATTGATATTTGTACAAAAATTCTTTGTACATTAGATGAGTGCACAAATGTCATTCAAAAATGTAATTGCTTTTAAAATTCCATTTTAAATTTAATGAATTTCTGAATAAAAAACATACTGTTTGAAAATTCATTAGATCTGCTCCTTCTAATTCTCCCGTCATTGTGGTCGAAAACGAATGTTAGGATTATTCTTCTCCTGTGATCAGTCAAACTCCAGATGTATTGAAAAGCAGACAATTTATTTCAGATGTGTCACACAAAAGGATGATGCTTACAAGCCAAAAGATGCAGTAAGAATCACACAGAGATATACATCCCCCCTCTGAATATCTACAATAATATAGCTATAACACTTCTATTGGCTGAGGAAACAGATGGCGTGCCTGGTACAAATCGGTACTTTGACTAATTAGCGTTTCCTGTACAGTCTTCTACCATATATGGTTAAGCCTAATCATCATACAAGTTATTATGGAGTTAGTTAAAGCAAACGATATAGCAAGTTATTACAACAACATGCGCAGAAGTCATCTTAAAAATCAGTCTGCAATACATGCTACCAAACATTTTGTATACCCCTCCTCTTTCAACTAGGACCATATCTAAGGCCTTTCGGTTCTGCCATGCCATTAGAGATGTGGGCGCCAACTGTTCTACTGGACCCTTCATAGCGTCCCTAGTATAGTTTACAAATCGTTGTTGGTTATAGTATATATAGTTAATCCAGTCAATATTTTTATCTATAGTCACCCACCGGAGAAGAGACTCAAACCCAGCTGTCACCTGATTCCTGGCCCTAAACTCATCCGGCACCCCACGAGGAACCCCAATCTCTTCTATGTAGATCTGAGAGTCAAATGACCCCATGGGAGAGATGTCCCTCTGATACCGTTGGTGACTCTAGTCCACGGGTGTGCTAACAGGATCCTCAGGGGCATAGCCAGCTGGACCATAGCGCAATTCCCTCTGGCATTGGCCAGTATCCTAGCTCGCAGTTTCTTATCCCCACACATCCACCAGACATCAGCTCTCTGAATGTCATGTTCAACCCAGTCACCATTGCCCGTGTTAATCCTCTCCACACAGTAGTCATCGGGTAGTGACCCAAGATCCACTCCGCTACGGTTCCCTGGGAGTGCAAAACAAGTAAAGTTGCCTAGATAAGCAGTAACCGCCGGAGGTATCTGAGGTCTCTGTACTGGGGGAAACCACAAACTCAACGTGTGACAGGTAGAATTTGTTTTAGGTTTATAGCTCTTGTGATACAATCGCAACATACATTTTAAACCTTCTGGATCTGTATTGTGATCTAGAGGAAAAGGGATAGTTGATAAATGTAGTCTGGCTCTGGCACAAACTAAACAGTTTTCCTTTTTTAAAGTTTTAACCGTGTACCTCAACCACTCTAACCACTCATTTTTTTTCATGGTATCCTGTCTCCAAAGCTATGGCATCTTCTACTGTTAGGTTAGTAAATGTTAAAGTTTTACTCAGAACTTCTATTTTAGTATGGCCTTCTTCTTTCCCTTCTGTGCCTACCTATTTCCTGTTGTCTGATTTTATTAGGTGGTAATACCTTGAGATAAAATTTGCCTGAGGGGTCAGTTGCTGACACCCATGCTCCCATAGAGTACAACCGCTGATCTTCCTTCCTCGGCTCCTTTTTAATGTTATCAATAATTGGTTACAGTTCTCACTATGTGTGCAGGGGGAGTTGGCCGCTTTTGTAATTATGAGTCTTTCCTTTTATTCCACTCTTTTTAGGCCCTGGTAGATTATACCCCCAATCTTAATACACTGTGGTCCACAGGGCCTGATTCCATGCTTGACATCCTGCCCTAATCCAGAGCCAGCAAATGTATTTATCTGCCCATAGAAGTCCGCTAGCCCCAGTTGTATCCCCACAATCTGCAATCTGACAGAAGTCTACCAGTATAGTGCTAGTTATTCCCTCTATAAAGGTTAGTTTCAATGCTTTTCCTGTTCTTTCCTAATCCAAAGGTTCCTCTGCTCTTTCATAATGTATACCCCCTCTTATGGAAGCCTCGAGTCACCAGCAACCCAAGGATCATTAATGTCCCTTTTATCCTAACCATCTACAGAGTTCCAGCGGATGGGGTACAGGAGTTGGAAGGGGAGGGAGACTTCACCGGTTTGAGACAAGTCCCACCTTGTGTGAGACCTTCCTTTTTGTAGCCGGATTTTCGGAACCTCTTGCAGCCAATTGGCCCTATTCTGCCTGTAAAACCTTTTTGCAATGGGACTGGTGAATCCAGGTATACCTCTCTGCAATCCTTATCTCTGTAGGGGTAGTTAGGAGGACTTTGAAAGGACCATCCCACCTTGGGGTGTACCACTGCTTTGTCTTATTACTTTTTGTTAAGACCCAATCTCCCACATGTAACTTCATCTTCTTGAATTGGACCTTCTAGGACAGAACAAAAATCATTAGTATGTCTTTGTCTTAACAGCCTAGACATGTATTCTGCTAGTGTTTGCTCAGACTCCTCAGTAGGTGTTTTATTTGGTTGTAAGGGTATCTTATATGGCAGGGATAAGCAATTAGCGGACCTCCAGCTGTTGCAAAACTACAAGTCCTATTATGCCTCTGCCTCTGGGTGTCATGATTGTGGCTGTCAGTCTTGCTATGCCTCATGGGACTTGTAGTTCTGCAACAGCCGGGGGTCCGCTAATTGCATATCCCTGTTATATGGCCTTCCATGTATCATTTCAAATGGGCTTAAACCTTCTTTTGTGGGTGTGATATGCATACTAGTCACAGCTATTAGTAGGCAGTACATCCAATTTTTACCTGTTTCTTTCATAGCTTTCCTCAGTTTGCTTTTTAAAATGCCATTATGTCTTTCCACCAATCCAGCTGATTGGGGATGATAGGCACAATGGTATTTCACTTGAATTCCCATCACTTCTGTCAAATATTGTATAGTTTTATTTACAAAATGGGGTCCATAATCACTGTCTGTGCATCTGCACTTCCTGAGGGAATATCTCCACCCATTTGGTCAGGGCGGTTATGATTACCAAACAATATTTCTTCCTTTCACATTTGTCTAATTCAATAAAATCCATGCAGATGTGTTGGAATGAATATTGCGGTGTGGGGAACTTACCTTTTTCCCTTTCCGTGGTCTTAAGCCTCCCTGAGCATTGTATCTTGCACATATAATGCATTGAGAGCAAAAAGTTTTTCTTTTTTTGTTAGTTACTGAAGCCATAGGCTGTACATACCTTATTTAACATCTCAGTCATCCCCCTGTTTGACACATTTGTTACTCCATGTGTCAATACTGCTGCATACCTAAATAGGGATTTTGGCAATACCAGGGGGGGGGGGGGGGGGTGCATTCTGCTGCATATCAGTAAGGCCTGTATGATCTATCTCTATGGCTTTCCTGTTATGTCATTATTTGTGTTTCTTGTGCCGCTATTTTGGCCGCTTCATCTACCCTTTTATTGCCCCTTTGAGATGGTCTGTATATTTTGTGTGTGCTTGACATTTGCAGATTGCAAGCTCTTTTGGTAACTGTATTGCATCTAGGAGTTCTAGAATGAAGTCCATGTGTGAAATTGGTTTACCACTGGAGGTGACCATCCCCCTGTTTTTCCATTGTTGTGCAAAAACATGTACTGTTGAAAAGGCATATTGACTGTCAGTGTATATTGATACGGATTTTCCTTCTGATAGTATGCATGCTCTTGTCAGTGCTACAAGTTCTGCTACTTGTGCTGAATAATGTTTTGGTAATGGCCTAGCTTCCAAAATTTCATCCTGTGTCACTACTGCATATCCAGTTGCATTTGTGCCATCTGGATTTTTCTTACTGGAGCCATCAACAAAGTGTGTCATGTCAGGGTTAGATAACAGTACATCTTTCAAACCACTTAGTTGCAGTACCTTTTCAGCGATGGCAGCAGTACAGTCATGTTTAGGACCATCAGTAGGAAGTGGTAGTAGTGTGGATGGGTTTAATGTAGTACACCTCTGTATTGTTAAGTGCAGTTGTGTCAAAAGTATTGTCATACAGGAAGGTCTCATGCTGGGCTCAAATGTGATATCTTTTGTTGTAAAAGGATAACAGATACTGCATGTGGTACTTTGAGTGTCAGCAGTTGATATAGCACTATAGATTAGGGCTGAAACAACTAATCGATTAATCGACAACTAATCAATTATTAAATTAATCGATTACTATTTTCATAATCGATTAATCGGGCAGTAACATAACAGGGTTAACAAAAAACTAAAATGAGCCCTTTATAATACAAAAAGAGCAAATAATCGCTACTGTAACTATGCTTTTTTCAGCCGCTGCATATTTGGAAAGGGTCAGGGACTTTTTTTAACACAAAACAGTGATTTTTTTTTTTGGTTCAATATAATTCAATGGAGAAGCTGCAGAAAAACATGTAATGCGTTTTTGCAGCAATTTGTGTTTTTTATAGGCCCAACAACAAATTGTCCAAAAAAAATGCAAAATCATGTGTGCAAAAAATCAAAACGCACTGCAGAAACAGATCAGAAGCAAACTGCACAGGTGTGTACTGAGCCTTATGCTGGCCACACCGATCAATTTTCAGACGAGAATATTCATACGAAAAATCTTTGTACATATGCTGAATGAAAGAATTTTTCATTTCATGAAATTTTCACTTATTTTTAACAATCTGTTTTTAAAATGAATGTAACTTCTGAACAAAAACCACATACACTGTCTGAAAATTCCTTTGACCAAGAAGTTTTCTATTTCCAAATTTTCCCATCACTGTGGTTGAAAATGAACTTCGATTTGACCCCACTAACAATTAGAAAATTGAACGAACGTTCTTAAAATGACATTTTTTTTGAAGGAAGATATTGTTTTTTAAATAAAAAAAAAAAATTGATCTCTGAATCTGATGATATTCACCAGATTCACACTTTAATATACTGTTAGAGGATATATACTGTATATGCTATCTCTCCTCTAATAGTATATATAAAGTATATCTCCTCTAATAGTATATACAGCATATCTCCTCTAATAGTATATCTCTTCTGTCTTATTCTCAGAGTGGATTAGAGATTTTGCTCCCTAACCATATAGTTGGTTATTTTACATTTACTACTGCATAGAGATACTTAAGAATACATTGCCTATTTTTTAAACTTTACATATTAACCAAATTATACATTACACTTTTTTTAAAGGTTATTATCCGATTAATCGAAATAATAATCGGCCAACTAATAGATTATGAAAATAATCGTTAGTTGCAGCCCTACTATAGATGCTGAGGTCTTAACTGCTTCCGCTGCAGCTACCACTGCTTGTACACAGGGTGGAAGTGCTCTAGTTACACTGTCTAATTTTGTAGAATAGTAAGCGATCTGCCTCTGGCGCCCACCATGTGACTGTGTAAGTACTGTTGTCATGTGACCTTCCCTTGAGTCTACTGTTTGTTCGAAAGGTTTGTCATAGTTTGTTAAGGCTAGCACTGATGAACTAGAAAGGACTTGTTTTAGGTCAGTAAAGGCTGTCTCTGTTTTCTCACTCCATTTTATAGCATCCTGGGGGGCCATAGGCCTTCCATGTATTACCTGAACTAACGTGGCCGTCAGCATTGAATACCCAGGAATCCAGGCTCTACAAAAATTTGTCATACCCAGGAAGGACATCATTTGTTTCTTTGTCTCTAAGGACTGTGTAGTCTACATTATTTCATACCTTAATTTAATATTCTAAACTCTAAAATATCTCTAAAGGTTAAACACCCCATAGACACCCACCCCATAAAAAGGAACTCACCTCATTCTTCAGTTGTGTAGAAGGGAGGGGGGGGGCCATATCTGCTCTTGAATTGAGGCTGGAGAAAAGCATCACAGATCAAACTACCAAAGAAAGCCTTCCTTACCTTGGAGTAAATATAAGTCCACCAAGTATGCAGACATAAAATGTTTCCTAAGCGACATTTTCATTATTTGACATAGAGACAGAGAATCTCTATCTCTGTCTCTGTCTCTATCATATACACACACAGTGGGGACGGAAAGTATTCAGACCCCCTTAAATTTTTCACTCTGTTATATTGCAGCCATTTGCTAAAATCATTTAAGTTACCGTATTTATCGGCATATAACACGCACTTTTTTCCCCTGAAAATCAGGGGAAAATCGTGGGTGCGTGTTATAGGCCGATTCCCCCCCCCAATTGTGTGTGATCGGAGCGATCGCGGCAATTGCCGCGATCGCCGCCGACATACACAGCCGTGTGGAAATTCAAATACGGCGCCGAGACCCTGCAGTCTCGGAGCGGAGCTACACATAGCCGAGAGTCCTCGGGTTTTCTCGGCGCCGCTTACAGTCCCGCCCATAGGGCGGAACTGGGCGGGACTGTAAGAGGCGCCGAGGAAACCCGAGGACTCTCGGCTATGTGTATCAGCGCTCCGCCGAGTCACTGCAGTCTCGGCGCCATATTTAAATTTACACAGGGCTGTGTATGACGGCAGAGATCGCGGCGATCCCACCCACAAAGCTGCACGGGGGGGGGGGGGGGGGGGCAAGGCTGCAAGGGGGCAAGGCTGCACTGGGGACAAGGCTGCACTGGGGACAAGGCTGCATGGGGGCAAAGCTGCACTGGAGAAAAGCTGCACTGACATGGCTGCACTGACATTGCTGCACTGACAAGGCTGCACTGGGGCAAGGCTGCACTGGAGAAAAGCTGCACTGACAAGGCTGCACTGGGGCAAAGCTGCACTGACAAGGCTGCAATAGACACTGGGGCAAGGCTGCACTGACACTGACAAGGCTGCAGATGGACACCGATAACGATGCATTGATGGGCATTTTAATGTAAGTTTTTCTTCCTTAAACTTTACTGCTAAAAGTTTTTTTCCTTAAAATTCCCTCCTTAACTTGGGTGCGTGTTATACGCCGGCGCGTGTTATACGCCGATAAATACGGTAATTTTTTCCCTTTTCGTCATTCAGGACAGCCACTATTGAGAGATAGTCTCCTCCTCTTCCTTTAGGAAACACTGCGCCAGCCCATAAATTCTTACTTCCCCTGCCGGACCTCAGTTAATAGTGTTTCCTCCGGTGGGGAGACACTGTGCATGGGACCAGGCTTAAACAGTCAGGGAGATTGTGGCCTCTTTATAACACCCCTAAGGAAGCAGGGGCTTCCAGGGTAAGAAGAAGTGGTACATACCTGCAGCAGAAGCCACCCCTTCCTTGTCAAGCATGGCATCAGGTTGCGGGGGACCCCATCGCGTCCACAGGGCCGCAGCAAGGAGACAGTCCGCTCTCCCTGTACGCTGTATAGGCCGCAACTTTTTTTTTGGAACCAGAGGGTCGGAAGACGGGTGATGTCATTTCCGGCGGAGGGCGGACGTCTCCCTTTGACCCGCGGCTTCCGGTTCCGGGTCGCGGAGCTGATAGGGGGCCGGGCGCAGGCTGGAGAGAGTCGGAAACATGCACAGGCAGCGTGAGACTCAACACAGGCAACCACTTAGTCATGTCGGAGGCAGATGCTGCGACTCATACTGACACTATCTCTAGCCTTCCGAAGGTAAGAGTTCCCTCAGGAGGGGTCCTCTCTATCTAGGATTGTCCCCCCTCATGTATGGTTCCTTGCTTAGAGGGGGGGGGGAGACCCCCTGGATGGTCAGGGGGTGGGGGTGGCTCAGATCCCTAAGTGGTGGGTCTTGTGCACTCCCAGGGTTGTTTTCCGTTAAAAACGCTGAATGTAATATGTTTTTCTGTATGTAATTTCAGAAAGCTACAGAAAAGACAAAGTCCACTCATGTCTCTAAAAGGAAGTGTGCCTCTTGTAGAGACAGTTTAGGGGAAGCATGGACCAAGGTTTTGCGTAAAGACTGCATAGACTCCCTGGTGAAGGAAAGGGAATCTGAACAGCAGTCCGGATTGGCAGCCTCTGTAAAAGAGCTTTCATCCACTTTTTCATCTTTTTTAAAACGCTTTTTGAAAAATTTCAGCTTCCTTCTAATCCCATTCAGCAGGACTTAACCCCGCCACATGCTCAGGGCTCTGCACCTGCCAGATCTACTAATATAGTTATGGCAGAGGAGATCTCAGGCCCTTCCGGGGTGGAGCAAAGGCAACCAGACAGTGGCACCTCTGACTCCCATGAGGAATCGGAGGGGGAGGACCAGGACAGGGAGTCCAGCAAACTCCATGCAGGCTTTCATGTGCCTTGCACTGAGGAGAGGCTTCCATTGGGCCACTCTGCCATAAAGCCCCGACTGGTGGAGGGCTGCAGTGATGGTTGACTTTCTACAACTTTCTCCCATCTCCTGACTGCATCTCTGGAGCTCAGCCACAGTGATCTTTGAGTTCTTCTTTAACTCTCTCACCAAGGCTCTTCTCCCCCGATAGCTCAGTTTGGCTGGACAGCCAGCTCTAGGAAGGGTTCTGGTCGTCCTAAATGGCTTCCATTTAAGGATTATGGAGGCCACTGTGCTCTTAGGAACCTTAAGTGCAACAGAAATTTTTTTGTAACCTTGGCCAGATCTTTGCCTTGCCACAATTCTGTCTCTGAGCTCTTCAGGCAGTTCCTATGACCTCATGATTCTCATTTGCTCTGACATGCACTGTGAGCTGTAAGGTCTTATATAGACCGGTGTATGGCTTTCCTAATCAAGTCCAATCAGTATAATCAAACGCAGCTGGACTCAAATGAAGGTTTAGAACCATCTCAAGGATGATCAGAAGAAATGGACAGCACCTGAGTTAAATATATGAGTGTCACAGCAAAGGGTCTGAATACTTAGGACCATGTGATATTTCAGTATTTCAGTTTCTTTTTTAATAAATCTGCAAAAATGTCAATATTTCTGTCAATATGGGGTGCTGTGTGTATATTAATGAGGAAAACAATGAACTTAAATAATTTTAGCAAATGACCGCAATATAACAAAGAGTGAAAAATTTAAGGGGGTCTGATATAAAAATACTTTCCGTCCCCAGTGTGTGTGTGTGTGTGTGTGTATGTATGAATATGTGTGTGTGTATATGTGTGTGTATGTATGTGTGTGTGTATATATATATATATATATATATATATGTATATAATTTATTATAATATAACTTTTTTTTTTTCTTTTTCTCAGACCCCAGTATTTTAGCAGAATTTAAGAAAACTTGAACCCCCTTTTGTAAACCCCCTATTCTCTGATCCCAAGTGAAATACACAGGGTCACGAAACAGAACTTTTTTTTTTATCCAAACAGATATTCTGATTCAGAACTTAGTTTTTTAACTTTTTAAATGTACCCACATATAAACAGCATTGCATCATTAACACTTTACAGTTGAATGTCTGGGAATTCTAAAAGTAACATATCCAAGAAATATTTACTTTAAGACTATTATTCAAACTTTCTTTCCCACCGAAAATCCTAATATTTTCACAGATGCACAAATTAACCTCTGTGTGCTCAAAGGGTTAATGCTGCCCTACTAGTCATCCATCATCATCTCCCTTTCTCTTCTGATATGTCTATCAGGCAATCTGCATTTTCTTGTTTCTGAGAAACAGCTTCTTGACCATCATTATTGGGCTGTAAAAGCATCAAGTCTGTTTCCCTTTTCTCTCCTCTCTGTGGGCTTCAATACTACTGCACACTTCTCTTAGCAAAGCCCATTCAAATGCTCATTTCCTTATGGCAGTAAAATTAGCACTCCGTCACATACTGTCTCTGGACTGGACACGTTTAAAGTAATCAAAACATTCTCAGCCTTTTCCTTTCTCACATTCTTTAAGCCACTTGATAATTCTACAACATTCTGTTCACTTTCTTTATAGTGCAATTCACTTTCATGTTTCCTATCTACTTCTTTAAAACCATTAATCATTTCTGCCATATGCATCCTTTAATATTCTGGCATGCTAAAATAATAAAGCAACCTGATCTTATCAGTGTATGGAACCTTTTTTTTTTTTTTTTTTACGCTCAGTTTCAATATTTACAATATAACCCTTTTGTATTGTCATAGCTGGTCAAGAGTTAACTTTTTTTTACAGACACAATCTCTCACACAGGAATTTGAAATGGAGGAGCAATTCACTCCCTCCTTACAGGAGATCGACCTGAGGGGAGGGGGTGAGGAAAGCTGCAAAGAGCGCAGGCTTTAGTCTCCCCAAATTATTTCTCGCACTTATTTTTTTTCTACTCAGCCATACTTGGCTATTTTTCTGCTTCTCAAATATTTGTTAAACATTTAGATAACACTTGAGTCTGTTTTAATTCTCTTTTGCTAGACCCATCAGCGATATGGCTATTGGATTACCTCTACCTATATCATTTAGTGACAACTTTAGTGACCAAAAAAAAAAGTGTCCCTTTCCCGCAACTTTTGTCACAATATAAAATATTCCATGGACTTGACATGCCTCTCACCAAATAGCTTGGAGTATCTACTTTCCAAAATGGGGTCATTTGGGGGGGTTTGAACTGTCCTGGCATTTTATGCACAACATTTAGAAGCTTATGTCACACATCACCCACTCTTCTAACCACTTGAAGACAAAGCCCTTTGTGACACTTTTTGTTTACATGAAAAAATTATTTTTTTTTGCAAGAAAATTACTTTGAACCCCCAAACATTATATATATTTTTTAAAAGCAAATGCCCTACAGATTAAAATGGTGGGTGTTTTTAATTTTTTTTTTCACACAGTATTTGCGCAGCTATTTTTCAAATGCATTTTTTGCGGAAAAAACACACTTTTTAAAATTTTTAATGCACTAAAACACACTATATTGCCCAAATGTTTGATGAAATAAAAAAAGATGATCTTAGGCCGAGTGCATGGATACCAAACACGACATGCTTTAAAATTGCGCACAAACGTGCAGTGGCGACAAAGGCCTTTAAAATCCTTTTACAGGTTACCACTTTAGATTTACAGAGGAGGTCTACTGCCCTCGATCTGACCTTCGCGGTGCATACCTCACATGCATGGTGCAATTGCTGTTTACATTTGACGCCAGACCGACGCTTGCGTTCGCGTTTGCGCGAGAGCAGGGGGGTGACGGGTGCTTTTTTTTTTTTTTTTTTTTTTTAAACTGTTCCTTTCATTTTTTTTAAATCATTTTTATTGCTATCTCAGGGAATGTAAATATCCCCTGTGATAGCAATAGGTAGTGACAGGTACTCCTTTTTTTTTTTTTAAAAATGGGGTCTATTAGACTCTAGATCTCTCCTCTGCCCTCAAAGCATCTGACCACACCAAGATCGGTGTGATAAAATGCTTTCCCAATTTCCCAATGGCGCTGTTTACATCCAGCGAAATCTGAGTCATGAAATGCTCGTAGCTTCCGGTTTCTTAGGCCATAGAGATGTTTGGAGCCATTCTGGTCTCTGATCAGCTCTATGGTCAGCTGGCTGAATCACCGGCTGCATTCTCAGGTTCCCTGTTGGGACAGGAGAGCCAGAGAAAAACATGGAAGGCGGGGGGGCATTCCCTCCCACTGCTTGTAAAAGCAGTCTAGAGGCTATTTAGCTGCTAGGATTGCTTTTACATGAAAGCTGACCCTGCTGGCTGAAAAGAATGATACCAAGATGATACCTAAACCTGCAGGTATCATTCTGGTATAACCACTCAAAGTCCAGCAACATACCAGTACGTTGCTGGTCCTTGTTGGGCATATATTGTAAACTTTTTGTTCATGCAGCCTGTGGGCTGAACGAAAAAAAGAGATTAATCGGTGGGTATGCCCACCATTAGAATACCTCCCTTCATCCACCCACTTCTAATGATGGGCATACATGCACCGTTTATATATGCCGAAGCATGGGGGCATCCGCCCCAAAAGGTAGGAGCAAATTGCTCCTCCGCCCCTGCTGCCCCCACGCTTCTGCATATATGCTTTTTTTTTAAAAAAAAATTTTTATTTGGGGAGTGCAGATTATACATAGAATTCAACAATACAGTATGACAGTTATCTGTTTCTGTAAGTATTTTTCACACACAAAAAAATAAAAGAAATTCAAGTATATATTGGTTTAACAGCAGGCATGGTTCCTTTGAAATGTGCTATTAAGGCAGATGGTCGTAGGTTAACGGTTCCAGCTTGATTTATCCATCGTGCTGGGGAGAGTGCCCTCTTTCCGAAACTAAGTAATAAACTTAAACTAAGCATAATTCAAACGATGGTGCTCCAACAATACATTGTAACTAACTATGTGACTTCCCGAGGGGTCGCACCAGTCTATCCCTGTTGTCTGAGTAGCGCTCTGCCATCTTGTGGTGAATTAAGTCTATGTATTGCGTTATATAAAAATTATGGTGTTCAATCCTACGAACATAGGAGTGACACCAAAATGGGATACTGCAATCCGGGTTTTTTTTTTTTTTTTTTTTTTACCCCCTTCCCCCCTTACTGATGGGGAAAAGAGGCAAAGAACACTAGTAGTGCCAAAGAAGGAAAAAGGGAATAGGAAAAGGGGAAACAGAAGTGGAAAAGCAGGCAGGAAGGAGGGGTAGGTATAGAGTTCTGGGGAGGCCGACTGCCCGCGGCCCCGAAGCATCCATGGAACGGACACCTATGTGTACGAGTTGTATTCATCTGAAAAACGGAACATATTCCACTGTGTCCAACGGGTGCCATGTTCCTCCTCTTTTTCCCTGAGAGCAGCTGTGAGGCTCTCCATTTGCTGAATATCACAGACCCTGCTAAACCATTGTCACTGTTGGAGGGGACTGCTGCTTCCACATGCTGGGAATACACGCCCTAGCCGCGTTCAAGAGGTGTTTCAGTAAAGATTTGCGGTACCGCTTACTAGACATCGGAGTCAGATTCAGGAGTACTTCCGCTGGATTGTTCTGAAGAGCCACATCAGTGAGTTTGTGAATGATTTCCAAAACCTGTCTCCAGAGAGGGGTCAAGGCCGAACATTCCCAGAAGATGTGGATTAATGTGCCATTTTGTGTGCCACATCTCCAACATAGGGGACTGTGCCCCGGGAAAATGGAAGCCAGCACCGAAGGTGTCCTGTAAAATCGTGTCAGAATTTTGAAGGTAACTTCTTGGTATTTGCTACAAAGAGAGGATTTATGTGCAAAGAAGAGGATTCGGGTCTTTTGGTCCTCTGTAAACGTGATGTTCAGATCTCTCTCCCACTTCCCTAAGTATGGGGGATCCTGTTGGGACATATGGGTCAGTAAGATGTTGTAAGAATGAGAGCTAGACTTCCGAATTGGCTCCTCGCCCATGCACAACTCTTCAAAGGGTGTAGGTTGTCTACAAAAACCCCTGACCTCTGGAAGGGATCTGAGAAAGTCTGACAGTTGTTGGATCTTCCATCTGCCCAATATGGAGGTGTTAAAACTAGGGTATATGTTAGAAGGGTCATTCCAACCCGAAGGCCCACAAAAAGAGGAGGCTCTAACTAGACTCCGATCCGCGTGGAGCCGAAAGGACCTATCGGAGAGGCCTGGGTGGAAATCCGGATGTCCA
Organism: Lithobates clamitans; assembly: GCA_037952925.1. NCBI lineage: Eukaryota > Metazoa > Chordata > Amphibia > Anura > Ranidae > Lithobates > Lithobates clamitans. Next base: position 1,201,855 of record JBBGZY010000209.1, read on the forward strand.
ATTATGGGTGTCATTGGGGAAGGAAAATTGGGCATCTCCACCACTCTGGAGTATCTACGGAGTTCCTCCAAGGTGGTATCAAGCAATGGGTGGGAGGGTAAGAATCTGGAAGAGTGAGTTCCACTCCAGGGTAGACCTTCAATGGGAAACTGAATTGTTTCCTGTTCTAATCCAATCCACAGCTTGTGTGATGAGTGCCTGCACCAGTCTACAATTCTGTTCATGTGGACTGCTGTGTAATATAGAGCTGGGTCAGGGAGGCCAACGCCTCCTCTCAGTTTTGGTCTTTGTAATAGGGATCTCTTGAGCCTCGGTGGTTTGCCCTGCCAGACATATCTAACAAATACTGAGCGTAACTTACAGAAGAAGTCCTGTGGTATCCTAACAGGCAATGCCTGGAGGAGGTAGAGCAGTCTCGGCATGATGTTCATTTTTAAAACATTGCATCTGCCGAACCAGGAGACCGCCAGGCCCCTCCATCTGTCTAGGTCTGAGGAGAACACACTCAGAAGTGGTTGAAAGTTGAGTTGGTAAATGAAGTGTAGATCAGAGGGGATTTTTGTGCCTAGATACTTGATGGCCTGAGGAGACCACCGGAAGGGGAAATTGCCGCTGATGGAGGCACGGGACCTAGGGGTAAGAGTGATGTTTAGCGCCTCTGACTTTTGGAAGTTAATTTTGAAATACGATAATTCCCTGTATTTACGTATTGCCGATAATAAGTTTGGGAGAGACGTATGAGGATCTGAGATGTAGAACAGGTCGTCCGCATACGCGGCAATTTTATGGTGATAAGTGCTCGTCTCGAGTCCTCTGATGTTCGGGTTAAGCCTTATATGTTGTAATAAGGGCTCTAGTGAAATTATAAAAAGGAGCGGGGAAAGTGGACATCCCCGCCTCGTCCCGTTGTTTATCTTAACCACTTGCCGACCGCCTCACGCCTATATACGTGAGCAGAGCGGCACGGGCAGGCAAAATCACGTACCTGAAACGTGATTGCCTTCCCGCGGGTGGGGGGTCCGATCGGACCCCCCCCCGGTGCCAGCTGCGGTCGGCATTTGGTTGGGAGCGATGAGAGACGAGGGGGAGACCATCCGATCGTGGCCCCCCCCTCGCGATCGCTCCCAGCCACTGACAAACATCCCCTGCTTCTGTATAGTACACAGAGGCAGAGGATGTGATGTCATCTCTCCTCGGCTGTCAGTTTCCGTTCCAGCGCCGAGGAGAGATGACATGTAAGTAAGTACACAACACAAACACACACAGTAGAACATGCCAGGCATACATTACACCCCCGATCCCCCCCCGATCGCCCCCCGATCCCCCCCCAATCACCCCCCCCCCTGTCACAAACTGACACCAAGCAGGTTTTTTTTTTTTTTCCTGATTACTGCATAGTGTCAGTTTGTGACAGTTAGCAGTGTTAGGACAGTTACTGTAACCCCCCTGTAGGTCTAGGGTACCCCCCTTACCCCCCCTAATAAAGTTTTAACCCCTTGATCACCCCCCCTCACCAGTGTCGCTAAGCGATCATTTTTCTGATCGCTGTATTAGTGTCGCTGGTGACGGTAGTTAGGGACGTAAATATTTAGGTTTGCCGTCAGTGTTTTATAGCGACAGGGACCCCCATATACTATCTAATAAATGTTTTAACCCCTTGATTGCCCCCTAGTTAACCCTTTCACCACTGATCACCGTATAACCGTTACGGGTGACGCTGGTTAGTTCGTTTATTTTTTATAGTGTCAGGGCACCCGCCGTTTATTACCGAATAAAGGTTTAGCCCCCTAATCGCCCGGCGGTGATATGCGTCGCCCCAGGCAGCGTCAGATTAGCGCCAGTACCCCCCCTAATAAAGTTTTAACCCCTTGATCACCCCCTGTCGCCAGTGTCGCTAAGCGATCATTTTTCTGATCGCTGTATTAGTGTCACTGGTGACGCTAGTTAGGGACGTAAATATTTAGGTTCGCCGTCAGTGTTTTATAGCGACAGGGACCCCCATATACTATCTAATAAATGTTTTAACCCCTTGATTGCCCCCTAGTTAACCCTTTCACCACTGATCACCGTATAACTGTTACGGGTGACGCTGGTTAGTTAGTTTATTTTTTATAGTGTCAGGGCACCCGCCGTTTATTACCGAATAAAGGTTTAGCCCCCTGATCGCCCGGCGGTGATATGCATTGCCCCAGGCAGCGTCAGATTAGCGCCAGTACCGCGAACACCCACGCACGCACCGTACACGCACCATACACCTCCCTTAGTGGTATAGTATCTGATCGGATCAATATCTGATCCGATCAGATCTATACTAGCGTCCCCAGCAGTTTAGGGTTCCCAAAAACGCAGTGTTAGCGGGATCAGCCCAGATACCTGCTAGCACCTGCGTTTTGCCCCTCCGCCCAGGCGAGCCCAGCCCACCCAAGTGCAGTATCGATCGATCACTGTCACTTACAAAACACTAAACGCATAACTGCAGCGTTCGCAGAGTCAGGCCTGATCCCTGCGATCGCTAACAGTTTTTTTGGTAGCATTTTGGTGAACTGGCAAGCACCAGCCCCAAGCAGCGTCAGATTAGCGCCAGTACCGCTAACACCCACGCACGCAGCATACGCCTCCCTTAGTGGTATAGTATCTGAACAGATCAATATCTGATCCGATCAGATCTATACTAGCGTCCCCAGCAGTTTAGGGTTCCCAAAAACGCAGTGTTAGCGGGATCAGCCCAGATACCTGCTAGCACCTGCGTTTTGCCCCTCCGCCCGGCCCGGCCCAGCCCACCCAAGTGCAGTATCGATCGATCACTGTCACTTACAAAACTCTAAACGCATAACTGCAGCGTTCGCAGAGTCAGGCCTGATCCCTGCGATCGCTAACAGTTTTTTTTGTAGCGTTTTGGTGAACTGGCAAGCGCCAGCGGCCTAGTACACCCCGGTCGTAGTCAAACCAGCACTGCAGTAACACTTGGTGACGTGGCGAGTCCCATAAGTGCAGTTCAAGCTGGTGAGGTGGCAAGCACAAGTAGTGTCCCGCTGCCACCAAAAAGACAAACACAGGCCCGTCATGCCCATAGTGCCCTTCCTGCTGCATTCGCCAATCCTAATTGGGAACCCACCGCTTCTGCAGCGCCCGTACTTCCCCCATTCACATCCCCAACCAAATGCAGTCGGCTGCATGAGAGGCATTTTCTTTATGTCCTCCCGAGTACCCCTACCCAGCGAACCCCCCAAAAAATATGTTGTGTCTGCAGCAAGCGCGGATATAGCCGTGACACCCGCTATTATTGTCCCTCCTGTCCTGACAATCCTGGTCTTTGCATTGGTGAATGTTTTGAACGCTACCATGCACTAGTTGAGTATTAGCGTAGGGTACAGCATTGCACAGACTAGGCACACTTTCACAGGGTCTCCCGAGATGCCATCGCATTTTGAGAGACCCGAACCTGGAACCGGTTACAGTTATTATAGTTAGTTACAAAAAAAAGTGTAAAAAAAAAAAAACACAAACAAAAATATAAAATAAAAATAGTTGTCGTTTTATTGTTCTCTCTCTCTCTATTCTCTCTCTATTGTTCTGCTCTTTTTTACTGTATTCTATTCTGCAATGTTTTATTGTTATTATGTTTTATCATGTTTGCTTTTCAGGTATGCAATTTTTTATACCTTACCGTTTACTGTGCTTTATTGTTAACCATTTTTTTGTCTTCAGGTATGCCATTCACGACTTTGAGTGGTTATACCAGAATGATGCCTGCAGGTTTAGGAATCATCTTGGTATCATTCTTTTCAGCCAGCGGTCGGCTTTCATGTAAAAGCAATCCTAGTGGCTAATTAGCCTCTAGACTGCTTTTACAAGCAGTGGGAGGGAATGCCCCCCCCCCCAACATCTTCCGTGTTTTTCTCTGGCTCTCCTGTCTCAACAGGGAACCTGAAAATGCAGCCGGTGATTCAGCCAGCTGACCATAGAGCTGATCAGAGACCAGAGTGGCTCCAAACATCTCTATGACCTAAGAAACCGGAAGCTACGAGCATTTTATGACGTAGATTTCGCCGGATGTAAACAGCGCCATTGGGAAATTGGGAAAGCATTTTATCACACCGATCTTGGTGTGATCAGATGCTTTGAAGGGCAGAGGAGAAATCTAGGGTCTAATAGACCCCAATTTTTGCAAAAAAGAGTACCTGTCACTACCTATTGCTATCATAGGGGATATTTACATTCCCTGAGATAACAATAAAAATGATTTAAAAAAAAAAAAAATGAAAGGAACAGTTTAAAAATAAGATAAAAAAATAATAATAATAAAGAAAAAAAAAAAAAAAAAAAAAAAAAAAGCACCCCTGTCCCCCCTGCTCTCGCGCTAAGGTGAACGCAAGCGTTGGTCTGGCGTCAAATGTAAACAGCAATTGCACCATGCATGTGAGGTATCGCCGCGAAGGTCAGATCGAGGGCAGTAATTTTAGCAGTAGACCTCCTCTGTAAATCTAAAGTGGTAACCTGTAAAGGCTTTTAAAGGCTTTTAAAAATGTATTTAGTTTGTCGCCACTGCACGTTTGTGCGCAATTTTAAAGCATGTCATGTTTGGTATCTATGTACTCGGCCTAAGATCATCTTTTTTATCTCATCAAACATTTGGGCAATATAGTGTGTTTTAGTGCATTAAAATGTAAAAAAGTGTGTTTTTTTCCCCAAAAAATGCGTTTGAAAAATCGCTGCGCAAATACTGTGTGAAAAAAAAAAATGAAACACCCACCATTTTAATCTGTAGGGCATTTGCTTTAAAAAAAATATATAATGTTTGGGGGTTCAAAGTAATTTTCTTGCAAAAAAAAATTATTTTTTTATGTAAACAATAAGTGTCAGAAAGGGCTTTGTCTTCAAGTGGTTAGAAGAGTGGGTGATGTGTGACATAAGCTTCTAGATGTTGTGCATAAAATGCCAGGACAGTTCAAACCCCCCCCAAATGACCCCATTTTGGAAAGTAGACACCCCAAGCTATTTGCTGAGAGTCATGTTGAGTCCATGGAATAATTTATATTGTGACACAAGTTGCGGGAAAGAGACAATTTTTTATTTTTTTTATTTTTTTTTGCGCAAAGTTGTCACTAAATGATATATTGCTCAAACATGCCATGGGAATATGTGAAATTACACCCCAAAATACATTCTGCTGCTTCTCCTGAGTACGGGGATACCACATGTGTGAGACTTTTTGGGAGCCTAGCCGCGTACGGGACCCCGAAAACCAAGCACCGCCTTCAGGCTTTCTAAGGCCGTAAATTTTTGATTTCACTCTTCACCGCCTATCACAGTTTCGGGGGCCATGGAATGCCCAGGTGGCAAAAAAAACCCCCAAATGACCCCATTTTGGAAAGTAGACACCCCAAGCTATTTGATGAGAGGTATAGTGAGTATTTTGCAGACCTCACTTTTTGTCACAAAGTTTTGAAAATTGAAAAAAGAAAAAAAAATTTTTTTTTTCTCGTCTTTCTTTATTTTCAAAAACAAATGAGAGCTGCAAAATACTCACCATGCCTCTCAGCAAATAGCTTGGGGTGTCTACTTTCCAAAATGGGGTCATTTGGGGGGGGTTTGTGCCACCTGGGCATTCCATGGCCTCCGAAACTGTGATAGGCAGTGAGGAGTAAAATCAAAAATGTACGCCCTTAGAAATCCTGAAGGCGGTGCTTGGTTTTCGGGGTCCCGTACGCGGCTAGGCTCCTAAAAAGTCCCACACATGTGGTATCCCCGTACTCAGGAGAAGCAGCTAAATGTATTTTGGGGTGCAATTCCACATATGCCCATGGCCTGTGTGAGCAATATATCATTTAGTGACAACTTTTTGTAATTTTTTTTTTTTTTTTTGTCATTATTCAATCACTTGGGACAAAAAAAATGAATATTCAATGGGCTCAACATGCCTCTCAGCAAATTCCTTGGGGTGTCTACTTTCCAAAATGGGGTCATTTGTGGGGGTTTTGTACTGCCCTGCCATTTTAGCACCTCAAGAATCGACATAGGCAGTCATAAATTAAAGGCTGTGTAAATTCCAGAAAATGTACCCTAGTTTGTAGACGCTATAACTTTTGCGCAAACCAATAAATATACACTTATTGACATTTTTTTTACCAAAGACATGTGGCCGAATACATTTTGGCCTAAATGTATGACTAAAATTGAGTTTATTGGATTTTTTTTAGAACAAAAAGTAGAAAATATCATTTTTTTTCAAAATTTTCGGTCTTTTTCCGTGTATAGCGCAAAAAATAAAAACGGCAGAGGTGATCAAATACCATCAAAAGAAAGCTCTATTTGTGGGAAGAAAAGGACGCAAATTTCGTTTGGGTACAGCATTGCATGACCGCGCAATTAGCAGTTAAAGCGACGCAGTGCCGAATTGTAAAAAGTGCTCTGGTCAGGAAGGGGGTAAATCCTTCCGGGGCTGAAGTGGTTAAAGGGGCTAGAAGTTATCCCATTTACCCTAACTGTTGCTGTGGGAGAAGAATATATTGCAGAAATCCAGGATAACATGGGAGCTGGCATACCAAGGCGTCGCAGGGTGGCCAAGAGGAAAGTCCAATTTACCCTGTCAAACGCCTTTTCGCGGTCCGTAGATAACAAAATGAATAGGTTGTTGAGGCGTTTAGCCCTAGCCACAACATTTATCGTCCTGATGGTATTGGAGGAAAATGGACAGATATGGGTTTAAGACTTTATAGGCACAGTAATTACTAGATATATGATTAAAATTCTAGTTTATTAAGAAAATATTAAAATAAAGAATAAAACAGAGAAACATATAGAATTCAGTTCATGGTTACAGTTTTACAAATTATGCACTCCATACATAGCTAGATGGTTAAATAAAATAGTTTGAGCAGTGTTTAGAATCGAAAATTCTGATCAATATAGTTACATTGCGTTGAACCAGAAGCTATGCGGTGGTAACAATCAGATTCTGTATTGGCTCGACATGTTGCGCGCCACATGTGCTTCTTCGGGAGCACAGAACTGAATACTGTAATGAACAATATATTTACAGTAAATAATTCATCATGGTATAATATAGTTAGATAAGATTAGATCAACGGTGTAGTAACATAATAAACATCAAAGAGGCTGCCCCTAAGGCCCAAAGGGATGTGTGTGTCCTACAAAGTCCCGGCGATAATCAGGCAATGTGGGGACGTATGTAACATAGTCAGAGATTAGTAGTGAAGAGGTATTTTAGACTACGATATGGGATACAAACTGCATGATCAGACGGGGATGAGATAGGAGGAGGGGGGGGGAGAAGGGAGGGGCAGGAAAAAGGGGGAAGGAAGAGGAAAGAGGGAAGGAAAGAGGAGGGGGAAGTGGGAAAGGAGAAGACAAGGGAGAGGAGGGGGGGGGGGGAGAAGGGAGGGGCAGGAAAGAGGGGAAGGGGGGAAGGAAAGGAAGAAAGAGGAAAGAGGGAAGGAAAAAGGAGGGGGAAGTGGGAAAGGAAGAGACAAGGGAAAGTGGGAGAGGGAATGGAGAAGGAGGGGAAAAAGGGGGGGAAGGAAGGAAAGGGGTGGGGGGGGGGGGGACGGTTGCTACGTACGGGTGTTGGTATTCATGTTTGATCAAATTATGAATTTAATTGATAAAAGTGGGTGATTAATAAATGTAGAGACTGGGCAAGTTGTAAAACTAGAATTGTAGGATGTATTATACAATGTTAAAGAGTTATTAAATATTAACATGTAATATATTTGGGTACCCCATAATATTCCGTGTTTATAATGATAGTCAAATTTGAAATACGCATTACACTTACCCTCAAAGGCTTTATAACTATGTCTAGTAAAAACAGCTATTGGTAGCTCTCAATAGTTGGTTGACATCATCAATTTTAGTTTGATTGACAGAGGGGGATCTGGTGTCAGTCAGAGATTGACGGCTTGCACCGAAATTCGTATGGGACTTGTTGATTAGGATATTACTATTCCTGATCCCCAATTCTGCTGAGGCTGTCATAGAAGTAAACCCATAAGGAGAGACAAAAAGCCATGAATATAGGGCGTCTGTTAATAGCTGGAAACAGTATCTAGTAGGCAGTTATGAATCAAAGCTTACCTTATATTGCAGTTGGGGGTGATAGGTAGCAGGGGTTGACAGCGTGGAGCCACACAGCCGCCTCATAGAGAGTGACTGGTAATGTGGATCGTACAAGGCGAGACGCTGGAAGCGTCTCTTGTACATCCGCCCCGCCTGTAGTCACCAATCGGCGATGCCAACGTGACGTCATTCAGGCCGGCCGCCGACGCATACTGCGCATGCCTCAATCTCCGGCGTCAACCGAACAGCTGACGGCGCGCCGGGGAGAGAGGAGGCAGTTGTGTCATGGTGTCCCAGCAAACGAGTACCCAAGAAAGCAACTGCGCAGGTCCCATACCTGCGGCGCGAGCCGAACAGCTGACGGCGCGCCGAGGAGAGAGCAGGCAGTCGCGTCATGGTAACCTGGCAACCAGGAACATATAGAGGCGTACTGCGCATGTCTCACCCCTCGGTCAAGGCCTGGCAGCCGCCGGCTCGCTGGGGAGGGAGGGGGGAAAACCAGGCAGCCGCGTCCAAGTCGACCCAGCAACTAAGAGCACCTAGTTGCGCCAATCACCTTAGGGTAAAGGTGTGGCGCTGGGCGGCCGCACATTTCTGAAAACATCGCCAGGCGATGCAGGGGGAGGAAACACACCATGGTAAAGGGGCAGCATCTGGATATAAATGTTAATATAGTAAGAATAACATATTGCATTAAAACATGGTAGTAGTTTGAAAAAGCGGCTAAATTATTGTAACAACAATCAAGGTGGAGAGAAGATAAACAGTCAAAACACAAAGACAAAGCATATACTCATGTTGATAAATAGCAATGAGTTGTTACATGATTTTATACTTATGCCAAAAAGACAGAAAAATCAACAGTATGGCCCCTAGGCAGAGATAAGGTATTATATCTATTAGTGTATGACAATGAGTTATTGAATAATTTTATGGTTAGACAAGGACCTGATGGTATTATCTTGAGCCTCTCTGTTACGGATAAAGCCTGCTTGGTCTAGCGGGATTATGCGTTGGAGAACTGAGCCTATTCGCTCAGCCGGGATTTTTGTGAATAGCTTCAGATCACAATTAAGAAGGGAGATAGGCCTGTAACTTGCGCACATCAGCGGGTCTTTTTCAGGCTTAGGGATGACAGATATACTGGCTTGCAGGATATCTGTGGGTATGGCGTGGTTATCCAATATGGCATTAAAAGCAGTAACGAAGTGAGCTGCCATTTGAGTTTGGAAGGTTTTATAATGGGTGATGGGGAAACCATCGGGGCCAGGCGCTTTCCCCGTTGGGGTGTTGGCTAAAGCCTTTGTGAGCTCATCTGGGGTAATAGGCTGTGAGAGCAAATCTATCTCCTCCTCAGTAAGGGAAGGTAGTTTCGCAGCTGCGAGATACGCCTCTATAGAGTCTAAACTATTTTGGTTCCGTTCCTCCGAGGGAGAGGAATGTAAATTGTATAGGGCTTCATAGAATACCCTGAAAGACTCAGCCATTTCTGCGGAATCGTAAACTTTGGATCTTGTGGAAGAAGATAAGGCGGTGATGTAGGAAAGGTTGCGTTGGGTCCGTATGGCGTTTGCAAGTGTTCTGCTGCACTTATCTCCGAACTCGTAAAAAGTTCTGCGTATCCTCAAGAGGTTATTCTTAGCGTGAAACAGAGAATGCTCTCTGATTTGCTCTCGGAGCTTGGTTACTTCTGCCTCTGTGGCCCTGTCTGGATGGTGTTTGTGACGTTTTTCACAATCGTGTAGTTTTACGAGTAACTCAGATAGCGTTTTTTCTCTGACTACTTTGAGTCTGTGGCCATATTCAATAAATATTCCTCTTATGTAACATTTATGCGCTGACCAGATAGCGGATTGGGGACCGATTTGTTTGTTACTCTCGAAAAAGAGATTCAGTTCTCGCAAAATGTCTGATCTCACCTCAGGATCTTGGATAAGAGATTCGTTTAGAGGCCAGCTGGCTCTCTTGGGAGCCGGCCGTTTACAATTTAGGGTCAAAGAGATCGGAGCATGGTCTGAGAGTGCGATGTGCCCAATCTGTGACAAGTGGAATCGTAGCGTGGGAGACCAGAAAGAGGTAAATCCTGGAATATGAGTTGTGGACAGCCGAGAAAAAGGTGTAATCTCTCTCCTGTGGATGAAAAATCTGCCATATGTCAACTAAGCGATGAGAATGCAGTAGGTCCCTGATTCGGTACCGGTATCGCAAAGATAGGGCCGATGATGTGTCCCTACGGGGATCTATGGTAAGATTAAGGTCTCCCCCCAACACTAGTGTTCCCTCTGTGAAGGAAGCCAAGGCATCCAAGCATGATTCAAGTACCGGCAGTTGGTCCACATTTGGCAAGTACAGGTTCGCGAATGTAAATGTCTGTGACTGAATAGTACCTTTGACAAAAAGGTATCTACCTTCAGGATCAGCATGGAGGTCCCCCAGCTGCCAAGGTAAAGTTTTAACCTAGGAGGATATTTGTCCCTTTAGATTTTGAGGAGGGTGAAGCACTGTGGTACACTATTAGGAAATGCTTGCTGTGGAGTTTAGGGATGCAATCCACCCGAAAGTGGGTCTCCTGTAAGAACACGATCTGGGGTCTCTGCCTCCAAAGATCCGAAAGGCAACTAGAACGCTCCTCTGGGGCATTTAGGCCCTTCACATTCCAGGATACCAACTTCAGAGACATGTCTGATAGAACGGGGTCGGGTCGCCAGACCTCGCCAGAAACTGGAGCTGTTAGCGGTGTGGGGGAGAGAAGGGGAGGGGGGAAACAGTATAGAGTAAGAGTTGTAGTGAGAGGGTGGAGAGGGACACAGATAGGGGCAAGAAAAAATAAAGAGAAGAAAAGGAGGACAAGAAAGGAGAAGTAAGAACAATCTAAATCTCCAATCGGAGAGTTACTGCCTAATTGGGCAGCTAGGGCCTAGTGGGGGAAGAGGTAGGGCACTTCAGAGGTCGGGCTCCCCGAACACGAGTCCCCCCCCCCCCCAGCCCACCTCTCATTGGGTGCGGTCCTGTCAGGAACAGCATTAGTACATTAGGCTTCTTTGATAAGAGAGAGCTCCTTAGAAACACATAACATATAACCTTGTGACATTCAATTTAACATAACACGTCTTAACATTATAACCAGCAAAAATAAGACATTAAGTAGTACCTTAATTGAAAGAACTATATCAATTTCTGATCTCTCGTTATTAGCTCTGTTTACTAAATGGATCGCTAATCCCACCAGGTCCAAGCCAAATGAGAGCGATCCATAGCCCCTTACCCGAGTCCCCCTATCTGTGAGAGTCCGTTTCCGTCTGGAACTATCTTAGGGTCTCGAAGTGGGGTAGTTGGCAAGAAGGAGGGGTGGATGAGGGAGGGGGTGAGGAGAGGGAAGAGGAGGGTGAATGTGGGGGAGGGTGGGGAGAGAAGAGGGGTGGGGAGAGAAGAGGGGTAGGGAGGGAAGGGAAGTAGGGGACCATTAGTAGGATAATTACATCGCTAGGCAGATAATATATTCTTTGGTTATTATAAGAATTTCCACTCCTGATACCAGCTAGTTCCTCTGTATCCCATCTTAGAAGTTAAACTCACTTCAGTGGTAAGCATCCAAATTATTAAACAGTGTGAACTATTTGTACCTATTTCTTTGTCTTGTAGTGTGGTATAGGCTGAAACACAGAAACAAATGAGTGATTGCTAAGCTATTATCGATAGAGTCCGTTATCTCTAGATTATAACAATAAAGACGGACATATCGGTGTTTCCTTAAGGATGATCCCACCTGTGGGACCCGCTTACTAGTCTGTGTACTTTCCTTCTGTTCCTGGTAAAAAAAAAAACAAAAAAAAAAAAAAACAACTAACCAGGATACTGGATACTTTACTTGTTTCCATGGAATCAATAGGCCAGAGAGGTACGAGGAAGTCAATCCAGATGAGCATACGAAAGGAGACAACAAAAGAAAAGTAAGTAGCCAAGTTCAGGCTAGGCGATGTTGTTTTTAAGCAGATGTAACTACAAAATAAAAATAAAGCAACTGGGTAACCGTTATCAACATCATTACTCCATGTGAAGGGGGACAACATAATCTTGAACAGTCCTTCAGCCAGAGAAACGTTCCGCTCTAAGGGGCTCATGGTTCGTTGTCCTGAGGAGCCTGTGGCCTTCTGCGTTGATTTCGGCAATTGCGCCTAAACCTTTGAGGTCTGCCAGCAGGGTACTCCGATGGGTTGTTATTGCCAACAGGCAGCGCAAACGCTAACCAATTGGGAGGCGACATCAGCGGCAGACCAGGAGAGCTGAGGAAGGCAGGTACATCTGAGGGGTGTCGAAGAGTATGTACGGCCTCTTTTCCTTGCAATCAAGTGGAAGGGGTGGCCCCACTTGTAGGTGATTCCTTTGTTCACCGAATTTCTCCAGCAAAGGTTTCATGCAGTGGCGCATCTGAAGTGTCCTCCGAGACACGTCTGGCAGAAGATTGATCTGAGCTCCATCAAAGTCAACATGCCCTCTGTGCCAGGCCCGTTCAAGGATGCCTTTAATAGAATAATTGTGCAAGCAGCAAAGAACATCTCTGGGCCTGTCAACTGTTGAGCCTCTAGGGCCGAGGGTTCTGTGTACTCGGTCGATGACAATGGGTGTCTCTGTCGGGCGATCCAGACAATCGTTAAATATGGCAGTCACAGTCATCTTGAGGTTCGCCTGCCAGGTAGCCTCCGGTAAACCGCGGATCCTAATGTTTCGCCTGCGGTTACGATTTTCCAAATCGTCCATTAATAGGTGTAGCTGTGCAATTTGGTCAGTTATTTCTTCATGCGTGACTTGTAAGGCTTTGATGTCATTGCGGATGATAGTAGTGTCCGTTTCCAATGTAGAGACTCGTGCGGTCACTTCTGTTACTTCCTGCTTAATGCCTACAATTTCCCCACGAAGTGTTGCCTCCATTCTGGCTGCCACAGAATCTAGATCCTCTCTGGTGGGTAGTTTTTGCAAAAGCGCCCAAATTGCCCTAACACTACTGAGCAAAGCTGTGTGCTCCTGAGGGGACAAAGCTAGAGGACTGGCATCCCTTGTTGCCTGCAGCTGCTGTGGTATATGCAAGGGTGCACTAAGGGATGGGAGTTGGTGTTGAGAAGGCTGCGTGTGCTGTGGAGCCCATGGTATGGAGCTGCTGGTCTCTCCTCCTGGGCTGCCCAGAGATGTAAGGGACAGAGAGCGGGGGAAGCAGGGGGAGAGATCGCTAGAGGGAGAGAACGGCAACATGTCATTACCGTGATCTTGTTTTTCCTCTCTCCCTGCATGCGATCCGGACTCCGTCCCCGTGGCTGAGGCCGACGCCATCTTGGCTGGATCGGGGGTGGACGCCGCTTGCTGTTTCGGCTTCAGGAACCAGTCCATTAGAGCTCCGGAACCCACAGTGTGGTAGGATCTCTCCTCTGGCAGTGAGATTAGGGGTTGAGAAGCTGCAATGCTGGGTATGGCTGTGCGGGCGGTCTGTGAAGGAGCCGAGGTCCGGGAGCCCTGGGAAGATTCGTCCTCACTCTTCCATGCCGAGACCACGCCCCAAACATATGCTCTTTTTTTTTAACTGTGGTGGTGAAATCACCTCCTACAGCGCTGGAGCCACGGCTTTATGTATCATGAGAGCAAACGCTGTTGCTGTCAAGATAAATCCCCGCTGCAACTGAATCGCGTACCTGCTAAGCAAATGATGGTTAACAATAAAACAAAGTAACATTACAGTATAACAGTAAGACTTACCATACCTGCAAAGCAAATAAAAAAAAAAACCTTTTTTAATGCAACCCGTGCCTAAAATATATATATGCCGAAGCATGGGGGCATCCACCCGCAAAAGGTAGGAGCAAATCGCTCCTCCGCCCCTGCTGCCCCTATGCTTCAGCATATATTATATGCTCCTTTTTTTTTAAACTGTGGTGGTGAAATCACCTCTGACAGCGCTGGAGTCACGGCTTTATGTATCGTGGGAGCAAACGCTGTTGCTGTCAAGATAAATAAATCCACTCTGCAGCTGAATGGCATACCTGAAAACAAAAAAATGGTTAACAATAAAACACAGTAAACAGTAAAGTATAAAAAATTGCATTCCTATAAAGCAAACATGATAAAACATAATAACAATAAAACATTGCAGAATAGAATACAGTAAAAAAGAGCAGAACAATAGAGAGAGAATAATAAAATAACTTTTTTTGTTTTTTTATTTTATATTTTTTTGTGGTGGGTTTTTTTTTTTACACTTTTTTTGTAACTGTAACTTTTGTAACTGTAACCAGTTCCAGGTTCGGGTCTCTCAAAATGCGATGGCATCTTGGGACACCCTGTGAAAGTGTGCCTAGTCTGTGCAGTTCTGTACCCTACGCTAATACTCAACTAGTGTATGGTAGCGTTCAAAACATTCACCAATGCAAAGACCAGGATTGTCAGGACAGGAGGGACGCCAACAACTGGTCGTTGAGGTCCACCCCTCCCATATTTTGGTTATATTCGTGGACACAGAGGGTTTTCTCCATAACACCAGTCGTCGTAGTAATTTGGACCGTTGTGTCTGCATGAAGGGAGGTAAAAACGAAAACATTCTTATTATCAGTCCACTTCATAGAGAGCAAATTATTACACTGCAAGCAGGCTCTCTCCCCCAGCCTAAGACGGGAATCTACAAGCCACCGGGGAAAGCCCTGGCGATTAGGTTGCACGGTGCCACATGCTCCAATCTGCTGATCAAACAAGTGACTAAAAAGTGGAACGCTAGTGTCCACATATAAGTGGTACCCCTTTCCGAATAAGGGTGATACCAAGTCTCACACAATCTTGCCAGCGCTTCCTATGTAGTCAGGGCAGTTTGTTGGCTCTACGTGACTATCTTTTCCCTCGTAAACCATAAAACTACATGTATAGCCTGTGGCCCTGTCACAGAGCTTATACATCTTGACCCTGTATCTGGCACGCTTGCTGGGAAGGTACTGTTTGAATGACAAGTGGCCAGAATACTTAATCAGGGACTCAACGCAGACCACTTGATGGGGAGTAAACAAGTCTGCAAAGCGTTGGTTGAAGTGGCTTACGAGGGGCTGAATTTTTGGAGCCAATCGTATCCAGGGTCTCCACGAGGACGACAGAGTTCATTGTCATTGAAGTGCATGAACCACAAGATCTGCTCATATCGTGCCCTGGTCATGGAGGCAGAGAACAAGGGCATATGGTGAATTGGGTCAATGGACCAATATGACCGCAACTCACTCTTTTTAGTTATGCCCATGTTGAGGGAAAGGCCCAGAAAGAGCTTAAATTCGGAGACCGTAATTGGTCTCCAATCTCTGGCAAGGGAGGACTGGGGAATAGTGGCGATGTGTTAACCAGCGAACCAATTGCTTTGGTCCACAATACATCTAGATCTATAGAGATCTTCAGTGAAAAACAGCGAATAATATTCAAGTGACATAAAATCAACTGTTTCCACCTGAATGCCGGGTTGGCCAGTTAATGGGGGAAGTACGGGTGCTGCAGAAGTGGTGGGTTCCCAATTAGGATTGGCGAATGCAGCAGGAAGGGCACTATGGGCACGACGGGCCTGTGTTCGTCTTCTTGGTGGCAGCGGGACACTACTTGCGCTTGCCACCTCGCCAGCTTGAACTGCACTTATGGGACTCACCATGTCACCACGTGATACTGAAGTGCTGGATGTACGACCAGGGTATACTAGGCCGCTGGTGCTTGCCTGTTTACCAGAAGGAATGGCGGCGCTAGTACTGCTCTGCTCCTTAAGAGGGACCTGCGGTTCTTGCACATCAACGACAGAAGAAGTTCGGGGTCTGGTACGCCTGACCTTGGCAGGGACCACAACTCCGTCGTCAGAGCTATCTGTCATGGAGCCGCTGTCGTCGACAGGATCGTATTCTGAGCCTGAATCTGACAGATGAATGACTTCCTCTTCACTATCTGTCATGCTCAGAAACGTGTAGGCCTCTTCACTAGTGTACCTTCGATTTGCCATTTTGGGCTCTAAATTTAGTGGTACACTAGTGAGACTCACAGGTAAAAAAGCTCCTGACTGTTAGCGACTGTATCAAAACATACCAAAAAAACTGTTAGCGATCGCAGGTATCAGGCCTGACTCTGCGAACGCTGCAGTTATGTGTGTTTAGTGTTCTGTAAGTGACAGTGATCGATCGATACTGCACTTGGGTGGGCAGGGCTGGGCCGAGGGGCAAAACGCAGGTGCTAGCAGGTATCTGGGCTGATCCCGCTAACTGCGTTTTTGTGAACCCTAAACTACTGGGGACACTAGTATAGATCTGATCATATATTGATCCGTTCAGATACTATACCACTAAGGGAAGTGTATGCTGCGCGCGAGGGTGTTAGCGGTACTGGCACTAACCTGACGCTGCCTGGGGTGACGCAGACCCTATCTGACCCTAAAACCCAACTAATATCCCCGCCGGGCGACCAGGGGGTTAAACCTTTTTTAGGTAATAAACGGCGGTTGTCCTGAAACTATAAAAAACAAACTAACCAGCGTCACCTGTAACACTTATACGGTGATCACTGGTAGAAGGGTTAACTAGGGGGCAATCAGGGGGTTAAAACCTTTATTAGGTAGTATATGGGGGTCCCTGACGCTATAAAACGCTGACGGCGAAGCTAAATACTTACCTCCCTAACTAGCGTCACCTGTGACACTAATACAGCAATCAGAAAAACGATCGCTTAGTGACACTGGCGACGGGGGGTGATCACGGGGTTAAACCTTTATTAGGGGGGGTTAGGGGGGTATCCTAGACCTAAAGGGGGCTAACACTAACTGCCCTACCACTTATAACTGTCACAAACTGACACCAATGCAATAATCAGTAAAAGAAAAAAAAATGCTATTGGTGTCACTGTGACAGGTGGTACAGGGGGGTGATGGGGGGTGAAAAGTGTGCCTAGAGTGTTCTACTGTACGTGTGGTGTTGGTGCACCTATTAGTGCCTATTAGTGCAGCCTATCAGTGCTGCCTCATCAGCGCACATCAGTGAAGGAGAAAATTTACTTGTTTACAAAAATTACTGACCAACTGAGAAACTTTTTTTATTTTTTGCTAAAAAAATTAAAAAAACAGCCGTGATAAAACACCACCAAAAGAAAACTCTATTTGTGTGAAATTATAAAAATGTCATATGGGTACAGTGTTGCATGATTGCGCAATTGTCATTCAAAGTGTAACGGCGCTGAAAATTGGCCTAGGCAGGAAGGGGGTAAAAGTGCCAGTAGGCAAGTGCTTAAATAAAAATGTTGATCTCAGTCTCATATGTACCAGACTTAACCTCTTATAGTATATACTTCTCTTCTGTTAGGATACTTTCACACTGAGGCGCTATAGCTCTAAAAATAGCACCTGCAAAGCGCCTCTCCTGTCACTCCAGTGTGAAAGCCTGAGTACTTTCACATTGGAGTGGTGCGCTGGCAAGACGCTAAAAAAAGTCCTGCAAGCAGCATCTTTGAAATCAATGGGCAGCGCCGCCAAAGCGCCACTGCAGCGGCTCTTTGCGGGCGCTTTTAACCCTTTTTCGGCTGGTAGCGGGGGGGAGGGTTGAAGGTGCCCCGCTAGTGGCCGAAAACTGCTGGCCCCCCAGCGTCTCAGTGTGAAAGTACCCTTATAGTGGATTAGATATTTTGTTCCCTAACCACATAGCTGATTTTTTTATATTTGCCACTGCATACAGATATTCAAGAAAAAAAATAAAAAATTATTTTACATATTCAAATTATACACCAAACTTTCTTTTTAGGTTGGTCAGATTAATCAAAACAATAATCGGCCAACTAATGGATTATGACGTTCATTTCAGCCCTATTGTGCACACTCCCCACCCTCAATTCACCTTCTCCTCTTACAGATTTTTGAAGGTGGGGGGTGGTTCTTCTCCCTGCCAGTTCCTGACCAGTTTGAAATTGGCTCAGCCCCATCTGCACAGCCGCATCATTAAAGTAGAACTATAGGCAAACTATATGCAACACTTTTTTATGTATTTTTATTTTGGATAGAGTAAGGAAGGGTTGTAACCCCTGTAAGATTTATTTTTACCCTCTGTTCCATTAGGGAGATTTTACTGCCTGTTCCATAGCCAAAACAGAAAGGAACAGGAAATACTTGCAAATTAAAGTGGATGTAAACCTAATGTCATCCTTTCTAAACTACTGCCATAGGGGTTATCTATAAGGATACACATGCCTCCTGCATGTATCTTTACCTGTCAAATGTCTCCCCTCTGTCTGTTTATTAGACCCGAAAAACTGCAGATTCTGTGGGTGGGTCTGTTGTCTGGAGCTTGGTGGGTGGAGTCGTGATGTCAGTAGACTCCCTGCCCACCTCTACACTCCCTTTGTCAATATGCATTTTCTCCTGTGTATTTCTAACACTGAACTTCTGCTATGATCTCTAACATCCAGTGAAAAGACAGGAAAGTAACCACATGACTTCAGCATGCCAAATCATGCTGAGGTGTGTAGCAGCCAATCCTTGCAGAGCTGCTGAAGAAAGGAGTGGGAGGGAATTAAAAAATACTGCATGTCTCTTAGGCTAGTGCACAAGATGTAAATCACCTGTCACTCACAGCAAGGGGGAGTATTTGACAACATTTTTCTCAGTTTGTCAAGATTTATCTCCCTGAACAATAAAAGAGGATTGCTCAGAGCTGGATTAACTCTGTGTGGCAAGACTGGGCTCAAATGATAGGAAATCTTACACTCTACAGTATGATATAAAAAAAATTCGGGTTTACATCCACTTTACCACTTGAGCCCCGGACCATTATGCTGCCTAAGGACCAGAGGTCTTTTTCCAATTTGGCACTGCGTCGCTTTAACTGCTAATTGCGCGGTCATGCAATGCTGTACCCAAACGAAATTTGCGTCCTTTTCTTCCCACAAATAGAGCTTTCTTTTGATGGTATTTGATCACCTCTGCGGTTTTTATTTTTTGCGCTATAAACGGAAAAAGACCGAAAATTTTGAAAAAAAATGATATTTTCTACTTTTTGTTATAAAAAAAATCCAATAAACTAAATTTTAGTCATACATTTAGGTGCTAAAATGGCAGGGCAGTACAAAACCCCCCCAAATGACCCCATTTTGGAAAGTAGACACCCCAAGGAAATTGCTGAAAGGCATGTTGAACCCATTGAATATTTATTTTTTTTGTCCCAAGTGATTGAAAAATGACAAAAAAAAAAAAATATTTACAAAAAGTTGTCACTAAATGATATATTGCTCACACAGGCCATGGGCCTATGTGGAATTGCACCCCAAAATACATTCAGCTGCTTCTCCTGAGTATGGGGATACCACATGTGTGGGACTTTTTGGGAGCCTAGCCGCGTACGGGGCCCCGAAAACCAATCACCGCCTTCAGGATTTCTAAGGGTGTAAATTTTTGATTTCACTCTTCACTGCCTATCACAGTTTCGGAGGCCATGGAATGCCCAGGTGGCACAAAACCCCCCAAAATGACCCCATTTTGGAAAGTAGACACCCCAAGCTATTTGCTGAGAGGCATATTGAGTCCATGGAATATTTTATATTTTGACACAAGTTGCGGGAAAGTGACACTTTTTTTTTTTTTTGCATAAAGTTGTCACTAAATGATATATTGCTCACACAGGCCATGGGCATATGTGGAATTGCACCCCAAAATACATTTAGCTGCTTCTCCTGAGTATGGGGATACCACATGTGTGGGACTTTTTGGGAGCCTAGCCGCGTACGGGACCCCGAAAACCAATCACCGCCTTCAGGATTTCTAAGGGTGTAAATTTTTGATTTCACTCTTTACTGCCTATCACAGTTTCGGAGGCCATGGAATGCCCAGGTGGCACAAAACCCCCCCAAATGACCCCATTTTGGAAAGTAGACACCCCAAGCTATTTGCTGAGAGGCATGGTGAGTATTTTAGTATTTTGCAGCTCTCATTTGTTTTTGAAAATGAAGAAAGACAAGAAAAAACTTTTTTTTTTTCTTTTTTCAATTTTCAAAACTTTGTGACAAAAAGTGAGGTCTGCAAAATACTCACTATACCTCTTAGCAAATAGCTTGGGGTGTCTACTTTCCAAAATGGGGTCATTTGGGGGGGTTTTGTGCCACCTGGGCATTCCATGGCCTCCGAAACTGTGATAGGCAGTGAAGAGTGAAATCAAAAATTCACGCCCTTAGAAAGCCTGAAGGCGGTGCTTGGTTTTCGGGGTCCCGTACGCGGCTAGGCTCCCAAAAGGTGGTATCCCCGTACTCAGGAGAAGCAGCAGAATGTATTTTGGGGTGTAATTTCACATATTTCCATGGCATGTTTGAGCAATATATCATTTAGTGACAACTTTGTGCAAAAAAAAAAAAAAAATTTGTCTCTTTCCCGCGACTTGTGTCGCAATATAAAATATTCCATGGACTCAACATGCCTCTCAGCAAATAGCTTGGGGTGTCTACTTTCCAAAATGGGGTCATTTGGGGGGGTTTTGAACTGTCCTGGCATTTTATGCACAACATTTAGAAGCTTATGTCACACATCACCCACTCTTCTAACCCACTTGAAGACAAAGCCCTTTCTGACACTTGTTTACATGAAAAAGTTATTTTTTTTTGCAAAAAAATTACTTTGAACCCCCAAACATTATATATTTTTTTAAAGCAAATGCCCTACAGATTAAAATGGTGGGTGTTTCATTTTTTTTTTTCACACAGTATTTGCGCAGCGATTTTTCAAACGCATTTTTTGGGGAAAAAACACACTTTTTTAAATTTTAATGCACTAAAACACACTATATTGCCCAAATGTTTGATGAAATAAAAAAGATGATCTTAGGCCGAGTACATGGATACCAAACATGACATGCTTTAAAATTGCGCACAAACGTGCAGTGCCAACAAAATGAATACATTTTTAAAAGCCTTTAAAAGCCTTTACAGGTTACCACTTTAGATTTACAGAGGAGGTCTACTGCAAAAATTACTGCCCTCGATCTGGCCTTCGCGGTAATACCTCACATGCATGGTGCAATTGCTGTTTACGTTTGACGACAGACCGCCGCTTGCGTTCGCCTTAGCGCGAGAGCAGGGGGCGACAGGGGTGCTTTTTTTTTTTTTTCTTTATTATTTTTTTGCTTTTTTTATCTTATTTTTAAACTGTTCCTTTCATATTTTTTTTTTTAATCATTTTTATTGTTATCTCAGGGAATGTAAATATCCCCTATCATAGCAATAGGTAGTGACAGGTACTCTTTTTTGAAAAAATTTGGGTCTGCCCTCCTCTGCCCTCAAAGCATCTGACCACACCAAGATCGGTGTGATAAAATGCTTCCCCAATTTCCCAATGGCGCTATTTACATCCGGTGAAATCTAAGTCATGAAATGCTCGTAGCTTCCGGTTTCTTAGGCCATAGAGATGTTTGGAGCCACTCTGGTCTCTGATCAGCTCTATGGTCAGCTGGCTGAATCACCGGCTGCATTCTCAGGTTCCCTGTTGAGACAGGAGAGCCAGAGAAAAACACGGAAGACGGTGTGGGGGGGGGGCATTCCCTCCCACGGCTTGTAAAAGCAGTCTAGAGGCTAATTAGCCGCTAGGATTGCTTTTACATGAAAGCCGACCGCTGGCTGAAAAGAATGATACCAAGATGATACCTAAACCTGCAGGCATCATTCTGGTATAACCACTCAGTCGTGAATGGCGTACCTGCAGACAAAAAAATGGTTAACAATAAAGCACAGTAAACGGTAAAGTATAAAAAATTGCATTATATAAAATAAGGTGCAGCGCTCAAATAATAAACTAAGAAAAAAATGCAACAAATAAAATAAAAATAAAAATAAGACAAATAATCCTTCACAGAGACATAATAAACAGTCCTATAGTGATTAAAGCACTATGAAATGTCCAAAATTGATAAATGAGTGTCCTTCACACGTGACAGCATGCCAAAATATAGTGACTGATGAGTTGTGCCCAACACCGGTGAACAGAATGGCCTCTCACCTGATTAACAGGTTAATATTGCCTTCCCAGAAAGGGTCAGTCAGCACGAAATCCTAGTCCAGATAGTGATATTCCATCAGGAAAACACTGGGGCTGTGAGTCACGATGGCTCTAGGCTGAGCTGTAGGCGAGGGTGGCTCTCACATAGCATCTGTGGAAAAGATCTTGTTGCTGTTGTTCTCTGCACGTGTTTTCTGAAGGGTCTGCTACTTTCTAAAGATTGTAAGTGGAACGCAGACCATATGGATTAAGAAAAAAGGAAGAGAACGTGTAGCTGGAAGCAAAAGGGTGGAGAAGTGTGGCAGTGGGTGGGAAGTAACCCTTTTACCGCCTACTTCCCACCCACTGCCACACTTCTCCACCCTTTTGCTTCCAGCTATGCGATCAGATACTATACCACTAAGGGAGGTGTACGGTGCGTGCGTGGGTGTTAGCGGTACTGGCGCTAACCTGACGCTGCCTGGGGCTGGTGCTTGCCAGTTCACCAAAATGCTACCAAAAAAACTGTTAGCGATCGCAGGGATCAGGCCTGACTCTGCGAACGCTGCAGTTATGTGTTTTGTAAGTGACAGTGATCGATCGATACTGCACTTGGGTGGGCTGGGCGGAGGCGCAAAACGCAGGTGCTAGCGGGTATCTGGGCTGATCCCGCTAACACTGCGTTTTTGGGAACCCTAAACTGCTGGGGACGCTAGTATAGATCTGATCGGATCAGATATTGATCCGATCAGATACTATACCACTAAGGGAGGCGCATGCTGCGTGCGTGGGTGTTAGCGGTATTGGCGCTAATCTGACGCTGCCTGGGGCGACGCATATCACTGCCGGGCGATTAGGGGGCTAAACCTTTATTCGGTAATAAACGGCGGGTGCCCTGACACTATAAAAAATAAACAAACTAATCAGCGTCAACCGTAACGGTTATACGGTGATCAGTGGTGAAAGGGTTAACTAGGGGGCAACCAAGGGGTTAAAACATTTATCAGATAGTATATGGGGGTCCCTGACGCTATAAAACGCTGACGGTGAACCTAAATATTTACCTCCCTAACTAGCGTCACCAGCGACACTAATACAGCGATCAGAAAAATGATCGCTTAGCGACACTGGCGACAGGGGGTGATCAAGGGGTTAAAACTTTATTAGGGGGGATTAGGGGGGTACCCTAGACCTACAGGGGGGTAACAGTAACTGTGCTAACACTGTAACTGTCACAAACTGACACCTAGCAGTAATCAGAAAAAAAAACAAAAAACTGCTGGTGTCAGTTTGTGACGGGGGGGGGGGGGGGTGATTGGGGGGGATCGGGGGGCGATCGGGGGGGGGGGGGGGGATCGGGGTGTTTTGTATGCCTGGCATGTTCGTGTGTGTGTGTGTGTGTGTGTGTGTGTGTGTGTGTGTGTGTGTGTGTGTGTGTTGGTGCACTCACATACCTGTCTTCTCTCCTCGGGCCGGAACGGAAACTACCGAGCCGAGGAGAGATGACATCACTTCCTTTGCTGCTGTTTAGCATACAGCAGCAAAGGAGTGTTCCCATTGGCCGGCGGCGATCGCGAGGGGGGGGCCACGAACGGATGGCCTCCCCCTCCACTTCGATCGCCGGGGAACAAAACGGGACCGCCTCGGGCACCGATCGGACCCCCCACCCGCGGGAGGCAAATCGCGTACATGTACGTGATTTTGCCTGCCCGTGCCGCCTTGCCGACGTACATCGGCGTGAGGCGGTCCTTAAGTGGTTAAGGGAATCTCTTGCCTCCCCAGGTCACCAGAACTAGTGTTCCCATTGGAAGATGTCCCCTCTGTTAGTTTTTTGGGATTTTCTTTTCTTTTAATGATAATGGTAAATAGGGAAGGTAAATCTCCCTAACAGGGATACAGACAACAATAAATACCGACAGGGGTTCTAATCCCTCTCCCCTCCAAAAAAACAAACAAAAAGTTTTGCCTTTTTTTTTTTTTTTTTTTAAACAAGGTTTTTATTGAATATTCAGTGCATACAAGAAGAAAAATTAAAGATTACGTTGTCATGTTGATACTATAACAGTATTGTAATTATTGTCATTAAAAATAAAAGAAAATAAAGAAAAAATGTATCATTAAATTTAAACATTTCTGGCATGTCTTGACTTTCAAAGTATACATATTTTGTTTTTAATGCTGTCCAACCATACTTATACCTATATATCACTGT
The DNA here is from genome assembly GCA_037952925.1 of Lithobates clamitans. Taxonomy (NCBI): domain Eukaryota; kingdom Metazoa; phylum Chordata; class Amphibia; order Anura; family Ranidae; genus Lithobates; species Lithobates clamitans. Next base: position 1,226,133 of record JBBGZY010000209.1, read on the forward strand.
ACGGTCATACAATTGCATTAGACACAGGTAGATGATTCTTGAAGCCATCTATCCCAGATCTTACTGTATTTTGCTGGGCAACCTCTATTGATATATATACATTTCTTGTATGGTAGTGTATTGTTTATCTCCACCTTCCATTCCACAATTTTGGGGGCCTCTTGTCTCATCCACTTTTTGGCTATAACCTTTCTTGCTGCAAAGAGTGTTTCATGCAAGAAGGTTTTCGTATATTTGTCGGTTATATCTGGAACTATACCCCAGAGACACTGTTTGGGGTCTAGGGTTAAAGGTGAGCCCATCGTATCGTGTAGAAATGCCACAATTTGTTCCCAGAAGCCTTTTATTTTAGGACATGCCCATATGAGATGGAAAAAGGTACCTGTCTCTCTCCCACACATTTGACATGTGGTGTTTTGTGTGCGCTTGTATCTTGCAACTCTGAGGTGCGTGAGATATGCCCTATGGAGAACATAGAGCTGGGTCAGACGATCTGAGAGTTTAGGGGATACAGTTTTACAGGCCTCCAATGCCTCCCCCCACTCCTCATCTCCCACCGGTCCCACCTCCCTCTCCCATCCTGGTTTAAGCCCATATGCTATTTTAGCAGCTATAGGGGTTAAGAGCAAGTTGTAGAATGCAGAGATCAATTTTTGAGAATCTGTACTTTTAATTATGGCAATAAGTACATTAGGTGTAGGACTAAGAATCTATAGAACATCTGATCCTGTATTGTAAATTCTTCTTTGAGTAAGTCAAAGGTTTTGAGTTGTCCATCTTTTAGTATATGATGTAGGTAAAATATTCCCTGTGTGGACCATATAGATGTGTCCTGTATTTTATTAAATTCCTGAAGATTTTTGTTGTGCCACAGCGGCGTGTAATCGTTAAACTGTGAGATGTCAAGTCTAGAGGTTGCTAAATTCCATATTTTCCTGTAGTGGTGTAGTATGGTATGTCTACTATCTCCTAGTTCCGTCCCTCCCTTGCCCGTCGCTATTGCATATATCGGGTCTTTGGTGTATTGTGCCCATTTGGGGCATATGAGCGTAAGAAACCTCTCACTGTCGGTTTTGTCTAAATGAAAAAGCTGAGATAACTGTGCTGCAATGTAGTATAGATTAAAATCGGGTAGAGCAGTGCCACATAGATCAGTCGGATTTTTGATGGCTTGCCATGCCAATTTATGCCTGTTATTTCCCCACACAAATGTCTTTAAGAGGGACTCTAGAGATTTAACATGTTTTAAGGGTAAATAAACGGGGGTGTGCCATAGAATATAAAGTATTTTGGGTAATAGAATCATTTTGATTAAGTTTATGCATCCCCAGACTCCCAGTGGTAGTTTGGACCAGACCCGTATTTTATTTTTGACAAGGGAAATGAGAGGGGTTATATTCAGGGATATATAGTCTGCAGGGAATCTTGTTATATGAATCCCTAAATATTTAATGACATCTACTCTCTGAAGTGGGAGCTTGGTTTGGGATTCTGAAGGGCATTTGCTTTAAAAAAATATATAATGTTTGGGGGTTCAAAGTAATTTTCTTGCAAAAAAAAAACAAACTTTTTCATGTAAACAATAAGTGTCAGAAAGGGCTTTGTCTTCAAGTGGTTAGAAGAGTGGGTGATGTGTGACATAAGCTTCTAAATGTTGTGCATAAAATGCCAGGACAGTTCAAAACCCCCCCAAATGACCCCATTTTGGAAAGTAGACACCCCAAGCTATTTGCTGAGAGGCATGTCAAGTCCATGGAATTTTTTTATATTGCGACACAAGTTGCGGGAAAGAGACAAATTTTTTTTTTTTTTTTTGAACAAAGTTGTCACTAAATGATATATTGCTCAAACATGCCATGGGAATATGTGAAATTACACCCCAAAATACATTCTGCTGCTTCTCCTGAGTACGGGGATACCACATGTGTGAGACTTTTTGGGAGCCTAGCCGCGTACGGGACCCCGAAAACCAAGCACCGCCTTCAGGCTTTCTAAGGGCGTAAATTTTTTATTTCACTCTTCACTGCCTATCACAGTTTCGGAGGCCATGGAATGCCCAGGTGGCACAAAACCCCCCCAAATGACCCCATTTTGGAAAGTAGACACCCCAAGCTATTTGCTGAGAGGTATAGTGAGTATTTTGCAGACCTCACTTTTTGTCACAAAGTTTTGAAATTTGAAAAAAAGAAAAAAAAATACTCACCATGCCTCTCAGCAAATAGCTTGGGGTGTCTACTTTCCAAAATGGGGTCATTTGGGGGGGTTTTGTGCCACCTGGGCATTCCATGGCCTCCGAAACGGTGATAGGCAGTGAAGAGTAAAATCAAAAATTCACGCCCTTAAAAACGCTGAAGGCGGTGATTGGTTTTCGGGGCCCCGTACGCGGCTAGGCTCCCAAAAAGTCCCACACATGTGGTATCCCCATACTCAGGAGAAGCAGCTAAATGTATTTTGGGGTGCAATTCCACATATGCCCATGGCCTGTGTGAGCAATATATCATTTAGTGACAACTTTGTGCAAAAAAAAAAAAAAAAAAAAGTGTCACATTCCCGCAACTTGTATCAAAATATAAAATATTCCATGGACTCAATATGCCTCTCAGCAAATAGCTTGGGGTGTCTACTTTCCAAAATGGGGTCATTTGGGGGGGGTTTGTGCCACCTGGGCATTTTATGGCCTCCGAAACTGTGATAGGCAGTGAAGAGTGAAATCAAAAATTTACACCCTTAGAAATCCTGAAGGCGGTGATTGGTTTTCGGGGTCCCGTACGCGGCTAGGCTCCCAAAAAGTCCCACACATGTGGTATCCCCATACTCAGGAGAAGCAGCTGAATGTATTTTGGGGTGCAATTCCACATAGGCCCATGGCCTGTTTGAGCAATATATCATTTAGTGACAACTTTTTGTAAATATTTTTTTTTGTCATTATTCAATCACTTGGGACAAAAAAAATAAATATTCAATGGGTTCAACATGCCTATCAGCAATTTCCTTGGGGTGTCTACTTTCCAAAATGGGGTCATTTGTGGGGGTTTTGTACTGCCCTGCCATTTTAGCACCTCAAGAAATGACAGGCAGTCATAAACTAAAAGCTGTGTAAATTCCAGAAAATGTACCCTAGTTTGTAGACGCTATAACTTTTGCGCAAACCAATAAATATACGCTTATTGACATTTTTTTTACCAAAGACATGTGGCCGAATACATTTTGGCCTAAATGTATGACTAAAATTGAGTTTATTGGATTTTTTTTATAACAAAAAGTAGAAAATATCATTTTTTTTCAAAATTTTCCGTCTGTAGCGCAAAAAATAAAAACTGCAGAGGTGATCAAATACCATTAAAAGAAAGCTCTATTTGTGGGAAGAAAAGGACGCAAATTTCGTTTGGGTACAGCATTGCATGACCGCGCAATTAGCAGTTAAAGCGACGCAGTGCCAAATTGGAAAAAGACCTCTGGTCCTTAGGCAGCATAATGGTCCGGGGCTCAAGTGGTTAATGATGTGTCCGAATCTGCCGGGTACAATAGCGTATCATCCGCATACATGCTGATTTTTTCAATAAGAGAGCCCACCTTAAGTCCCCTGATCTCTGGGTTTGCTCGGATGGATATCGCCAGCGGTTCTGCCGCCAGAGCATACAGGAGTGGGGACAGGGGGCAACCCTGTCTCGTGCCTCTACTGAGGTCGAATGACCGAGACGACCACCCATTGGCCACCACTCTGGCCCTGGGTGCCTGGTATAAAAATTGGACCCATTTAATAAATTTTGGGCCAAAACCATAGCCCTCCAAGCACCTCCAGAGATACCTCCACTCTACCGAGTCGAAGGCTTTCGCTGTGTCTAGAGTCACAACCACTCGTATACCCACTTCCTCGTGTGTAGCTTGCAGGTTAATGTACAGTTTCCTAAGATTAAACGAAGTATTGCGTCCAGGCATGAAACCAGCCTGGTCTGCGTGTATTAATGTCAATATTACCTGATTGAGCCTAATCGATAGAACTTTGGCAAGTATTTTGATATCAACCTGTAGAAGTGATATCGGTCGATAAGATTCTGGGAACCCTAGATCCTTACCGGGTTTAGGGATGAGGACTATTGTGGCCTCTGTCATAGATGGAGGTAATGTCTCAGTTTCAAATAGATGGTTATACAATTTTAATAGTTTAGGGGTTAGTGTTTCGCTAAATTGGGAATAGAACTCTACTGGAAGTCCATCTGAGCCAGGGGATTTGGACCTAGCAAAGCTAGCCATGGCAGTTGATATTTCGTCTAGAGTAAGTGGGGCTTCCAATAAGTCTACTTGTTCTTCCGTTAACTGTGGGAAGGACACCTTTTCAAGAAAAAGAGACATGAGGTGGGTCCCAGTGGGGGCTGCCGTTGTGTATAAATCTGCGAAAAAGTCCCTAAACATTGAAGTTACTGTAGATGGGTCTGTTATTTTTTGTCCTCCGGGGTCATGTAGTGTGATAACCACTGGGGGCCTATCTTCGCTGTGGACCAGGTATGCAAGTAACTTGCCTGCCTTTTCCCCATGTTCAAACATTTTTTGCTTAGAAAAAAACATTTTTTGTTTCGCTTTCTGGTACTACAGCTGATTAACCATTCTAGTCTGTAATTTAAGTTGGTCTACAGTTATTGCTGTCGGGGTGTTGGCATATTCTCTTTCTGCAGAGGACAAGTCCTCCAGTGCCTTACCGAGGGCACCAGAAGAGTCTATCTTGATTTTATTGATCGCCGTAATCAATGTATGCCTAGCAAAGAGCTTAAAAGAGTCCCAGACTGCAGGTGGTGATGCTGACTCATCATTTTCTATGAAGTACAATTTCCATTTGTCTATGAGCTCATCGTCCTCTGGTAGAAGAGATAGCCAGAATGGATTCAGGCGCCATGCTCGTGGTGGTTTTGCCACTGGAATACTCAATGTAATCCAATAAGGACTATGGTCTAACAGTACTCTAGGGCAAAACATTACGTCCGATAATCTTGGGGTCGATCTATGGGAGATAAGTATAAAGTCTATACGGGACATAGAGCCCCGAGATGCCGAGAAACATGAATATGACTTAACCAGTGGGTATTTATGTCTCCATGTATCTATCAGTTTGAAGGTGGAGATAAGCTTGGAGAACTTAGTTTCGGTGGGAGCACCGGGTGCTATTGATGTCAACTGTAGTCTGTCTAGAGCTGGGTTCATGGTAGTATTAAAATCCCCTAGCCAAACCGCTGCTATATTTGGATGATGGGTAAGTTTTGCCTTTTTTAGTTATACTTTAATTCACAAAATGAGTAACTGAAAATACAAGTCGCATCTTCCGCCGCAGCAGGGGGGTTGTGGCTTCCAATTGATCACAAGTGTAGTGATGTCTCTGCACTTGTAGCCCATTGATAATTTCTCACCTCAGTGCAGACCTGAGGAAGAGTCTACAGGAAACAGATTCTTGCAGAGTGTGCAAACTGAAATGCAATAAAAAAATAAATGTACTTTTTTGCAATATAGGTGCATTTATTATTATTTTTGCAAAAGGTAGAATCTTAAATCCATTCAGTAAAGAAATGATAGAAAACACTGTGTTACTTATAACTGTCTGTAGGTTCAATTCACTAAGATATGTAATAATGTATGTGATATTTTGTAATAGTTATATTCAGGGGCGTTGCTAGGTCTACAAAAGATCTGGGGCTAGAGCCCATAGCAGCGTAGTAAAGAAAGTCATACACTTGGGCGGGCATACACATGTATATACAGTAATATACCTGTGTGTATATATCCCCACAGAGAGTCCCCACTTACATCAGGGTCCCCAGAGAGCCCCCCTTACATCAGGGTCCCCAGAGAGCCTCCTCCTTACATCAGAGTCCTCAGAGAGCCTCCCCCGTTCATCAGGGTACCCAAAGAGCCCCCCTTACATTAGGGTCCCCAGAGAGCCTCTGCCTTAAAATCAGGGTCCCCAGAGAGCCTCTCCCTTGCTTCATGGTCCCCAGAGAGCCCCCCATTCACGTAAGGGTCCCCAGAGAGCCTCCCCTTTGGGGACCCCTGCAGAGACTCGGGGCTATTGGCCCCAGATTCGGGGCTATAGCCCCAAAAGCCACCCCCTAGCAACGCCTCTGGTTATATTGTAGTGCCAGTAGTTTTCAGTTGTATTCAAAAAGCAATATTCTGTAAACTGATAACATTTTAACACATAAGCTGATTCAATTAGAAATCATTTTATAACACTGATCTATGGGTGCAACATACAGTCAGAAGTTCATGTAGTTTAGCAAATTAATGTCAATTACTTACCCTGTCTACTACTTGGTGAAAAGTATAATGCATAAGAAAGGGGGTTAGTGTTGGAGGTGTGTTTAAATGAATAGGGAGAATTGTTGTCTACATTATGAAATGGACAGCCTGCAGCCTCTTGATTTGAGTAAATAAATATGTTAATAGAGGGAGGGATAGGTACGTGGAAGCCAGCAATAGTAATAAGCTGGTTCGGTCAGGCAGGCTTAGAGAAATAGCTGCAGGTTTGTGCTCAGTGAGGGGGGAGGGTGGAGATCTGGGAGAGTAAATATTGGGAGTGCAGCAGCAGGATGTGCAGCTTAGGGAATTCTTTCCTGCTTTAATGCATGAGCAGAGAGGAAAGGAAATGAGAATCATTCCCTCTGATGGAGCGGATATCTCACACTGAAGGTAAGGGGTTTCATTCCCTCCTCTTTCCATATGCAGAGTTCCTTCAAACAGGCACAGCATCCAGCTGTCGCTTTCCTTGAACTTCTCTGCAAGCTACATCTAAATGGTCTGTCGCATGTGCCCCATTATTTATTATTATTTTTAATCCTTTATCTGAGTATAGATCTACGTTTGTAGCCACTTTTGAGTTAAATAACTAAGTCAAATACCAGGGTACAAACATACAGAATCTGCTTACTTTTGACTTGCTACTTCTGCTGGAAGTCTTTTCCAGGCATTAACTACTCTATTAGTAAAATAATACTTTGTAAGGTTAGTTTTGAAATTTCTCCTACTCTTTTGAGCTCGTCTGTGTTCTTGATCTCGGCTTATTATTGCATGTACTACCATCCTGAACCTTATTTAGACCCTTAAAGTGGAAGTCCATGCAAAAACTAAAATCTCTGCATCTATAGACACCATGGATCTAACACTAACCTCTCTATCCATGCAAAGAAGAAATGAGTATACATACTTTTTTGGAAGCCGATCTGACCCGCTCTGACCCGATCTCCAGCGGCAGAAGCTCTGCAGAGAACATGGCCGACAACGGCTGTGAAATGAATGGGACTTGACGACACCCATAGAGTTTTTAAAGGGCCGAGTTTTTAAAGGGCCGGGAGGCGGCGACGAGAAAGGGTTAATACAGGGAATGCATTAAGGTAAATGTTTAGGCTTTAGAACCAGTAAGTCAGTAAGTTCTTGAAGTCCCTCCTGGTATGATCTATCCCACAGACCTTTTTATAATTTTTGTTGCCTGTCTATCTCTTGATAAGATCTCAGTCTACTCCTCATTATTATATTGTCTATTATGTTGTACAAGTGTACGGAAATTTTACAGTCAGATGGGATAGTATGTGGGCAGTTTAAAGGAGTATTTGTTTCAGCAGCTAGAAATGTCAAGTCTTCCTCATAAGGCAGTGATTCTACTTTGTTGTCAGAAATAGGGTGTTGTAGACCTGGCTTGGCATTCTTGCTTTATGGACAGTTGTATGTATGTGCCTAGGAAGAGCTAAATTTGATACTGTGTTCTCTCTCTCCAGAGCCGCACCTGCTCTGTATAAATGAGTTTTAGTGACACGTCAGTGCCTACACACACAGAGGTATTGTTAACTGCGTGGACAAGGAGACTCTGGTCTGATTAAATGCAATGCCATGTGATCCCAAATTTGGAGAAAGTTACTTCTTCTAGATATGGCAATGTTGTTTACACTGTGACCCTCCCGGCTTTTCTGATCCTGTACCTCCCTCTGTGTTGAGCTGCCATTTACGCGGCTTTATGATTGCATTTAAAGCGCTCATTTCAGTTCAGGTAAGAATAAGTCTCCGTTCACATCTAAGCATTGCTGTTTTGCAGCAGGTGTTTTCAAGGTTAAATGGTCACCAATGTAAAAGCAGTAAAACGCCTGTAATCTGCCAAAAAAAGAAGCTTATGTACTTTTTTGAGCGACAGGCGTTTTGCTTTAGGTGACAGAATGCTCAGATGTGAACAGGGGCCATTGAAATGAAAGGGATTTGTCTTGTTGGGTGTTTTTAGAGCTGAGGCTTACAGCAGAAAAATGCCCAAAAACGCCTAGATGTGAACAGAGCCTTAAGACTTAGTGATTTCTTTTTTTTTTTTTAGGGAATACTATTATGCTGTAATAATTTCAAGGACCTAAAGTGATTGTAAAGTTTCCTTTTCTTATCGTACATCACGGGACACAGAGGCATAGTAGTTACCATGTGGGTTATAGGCCACCTTCAGGTGATGGACACTGGCACGCCCTAAGACAAAAAGTACACTCCCTATATAACCCCTCGCACTACTGGGAGTACCTCAGTTTTTTCGCCGGTGTCTAAGGTGTTGGTCATGAGTAAAGATTTGCTGTGCTGATCTCCACTGGAGCAATCCTTGCTGGGGCTAGCCATGCAGCCAGATCTATTCAAAGTGTCTTTTAGGCCGAATTGAATGGTACCCGGGCCGTCATGTCTAAAGAAACAAGGTTTTGCCTGTAAACGCTTCTCTTTTTAGAGAGCTGGACCCCGGGATCCAGTACTTTTGGTATTAAGGCCATAAAGTTTTACTGGTGGTGGTGCTATTACAGGTCCAGGATTGTGGATTTCCTCGAGGGTTCCCAGCCCCTGAAGGTTTGTTAACGGAACCCACCGTTAAGGGTGAAGATTGGGTCTGTTGGTTTTACCACAGAAAACCCTGCGGCGGGAAAGGTAAGTGGAGTTTTCTAAGAAATTTTGAATATTCTTATAAATGTCTCCTTTAAATTAGTGAATGTTGTCATGCCTATGTGTCACCACTGGGGGCTGTATGGAACACATACAGTACCTGACCGCGAGATTGTGTTTCCAGCGCGATACCATCGCGCTGGTTCTCGGCGAAAGGGTACTGTGAATGTCGCGCTGGCTCGCTCATCGGGAAAGGAAAACTTTGTTTTCCTTCCGCGATGAGTGACAGGCAGTGCTGACAGCTGTCTGGTATGAATCCTGAGGCGGGAACACCGCGCCAAATTTTAAATGAAAAAAACGGCGTGGGTTCCCCCCTCAGGGGCATACCAGGCCCTTAGGTCTGGCATGGATTGTAAGGGGAACCCCCTACGCCGAAAAATCGGCGTGGGGGTCCCCCCAAATCCATACCAGACCCTTATCCGAGCACGCAGCCCGGCCGGCCAGGAAAGAAGGTGGGGACAAGCGAGCGCCTCCCCCCTCCTGAGCCGTACCAGGCTTCTTCCGACTTCGGGGGGTCTCCTTCCGACTTCTCCCGGTGTTCGGCCTCTTCTCCCGGGCCCCGCCGCTATCTTCTTCCAGCTCTATTGGCAGCGAGGGGCCCGGTCTGCTGCCGCTGTCTCGCCGCTGTCTTGTCGCCGAACACCGGGAGAAGTCGGAAGGAGACCCCCCGAAGTCGGAAGAAGACCCCGGAGCTGACTAATAAATTACTCTTAAAACCTGTGTGCTGTGTTTTTTTTATATTGACACTTTTTTCCCCTAGGTGAATGGGTAGGGGTACCATGTACCCCAAACTCATTCACACAGGGTGGGGGGGCCGGGATCTGGGGGCCCCCTTATTAAAGGGGGCTCCCGGATTCCGATAAGCCCCCCGCCCGCAGACCCCGACAACCAACGGCCAGGGTTGTTGGGAAGAGGCCCTTGTCCTCATCAACATGGGGACAAGGTGCTTTGGGGTGGGTGGGCCGCAGGGTGCCCCCCTCCCCCAAGGCACCCACCCCCCCATGTTGAGGGCATGCGGCCTGGTACGGCTCAGGAGGGGGGGCGCTCGCTCGTCCCCACCCCCTTTCCTGGCCGGCCGGGCTGCGTGCTCGGATAAGGGTCTGGTATGGATTTGGGGGGGACCCCCACGCCGATTTTTCGGCGTAGGGGGTTCCCCTTACAATCCATGCCAGACCTAAGGGCCTGGTATGCCCCCGAGGGGGGAACCCACGCCGGTTTTTTCATTTAAAATTTGGCGTGGTGTTCCCGCCTCAGGATTCATACCAGACAGCTGTCAGCACTGCCTGTCACTCATCGCGGAAGGAAAACAAAGTTTTCCTTTCCCGATGAGTGAGCCATCTCGGCGCTGGCCCCTGCGACGGGGCTCGTAGGTGTCAAATCTCGCCGAGAAGTGCGGCGAGATTGACACAATATCGCGGTCAGCTACTGTACCTTTTCATGCTTCCTCAAAGAGCTTGCGCTGTGTCCGGAACAGCAGCCTTTTTTCCTCCAGCCGGCAGCAGACCTCCGTTAAGTCTGGGGGGGGGGGTTTCCTCCCCACTGGACACCCCACACCTGTGCTGTTTTCTCCCCGTCTTCACGAGGAAGAAGCATCAGAAAAAAAAGAAACGATCGGCACGCCGTCCAACTCGGCGGCCTCCAGGCTCCCTCCTCGCCATTTTTCCATCTTATAGTACGATCCCATAGGATCCGAGGCCCGCGCTTGCATGGTAAAGTTCTTTTTTAAAAAAGAGAGGGGGGCCATAGGCGACGGAGGGGGGCGGGGTTTAGCGCTGCGTTGGCGTCCTCCAACGTCCAGAGCGGGAAAGTGTGTTTTTAAAAGCACCATGTTTACTGCTGCAAGCTGCGGAGGGACACAAGAGCAAAGAGGGGCATGAAAGAGGTTTGGTGACACAGGCATTCCTTTTGACACATTTACTATTGCATCAGGCTGAGCATTAATAGCAACCGCAGGGCTGGACTATTGCTCAAGCAGTGGATGCGTTCCTTCTTGGTAGTACCTGTGCATCAGGCGGAACGGGGGGTAAATGCACCTCAAAAAAGGGCTCTAGAAAAACTTCTACAGCCACTAGGAAGCCTAAAACCATCTCAAAAAAGATGGCATCCTCCCCTGAGAGTGATATGGCTGGTCAGAGTGAGCCATCAGGGACGTCGGGTGTTGCAGCTGCTTTTAGCACTGCAGCCCCTGTGTATATTACTGAAGAGGTTTTTTCTTAAACCATTATAGGCTTGGAACTAAAAATTGATACCTTAATCGCATCCCAGAGTGGGATTAAGCGTAATAGGTCCCCGTCCATTACCCAGGACCCTCAAACTGAGGAACGGGATGAGAGATTATGTTTTTTTTCTCAGGGGACCAGGAAGAGGCTGATGACTCCTCTTCTGAAGAGTCTAATACGAATGGATCGGATTTACAGGAAAGGTTGTTGGTACAATCTCTCACTGAATTGGTCCGCTCCACATTTTTGCTGCCAGTAGCGGAGTCAGTCGATGAGCCCACTTCTTGTTTGGGTTCGCTAAAGCCTCCCCAAGCTATTAATACTTTTTCTATCCATTCATTACTGAAAACGCTTATGTATTCTGAGTGGGGAGCACCCAGATAAACAGTTTTTTTCCTCCAAAAAACTTTTCAACACTTTATCCTATGGAGGAAGAGTGTAATAAGAAATGGGGGCTTCCAGCAATTGACGCTGCTATATCCCCTGTGAACAAAAACTTGACTTGTCCTGTAGACAATGCTCAAATGTTGAAGGATCCAACAAATAAGTTGGAATTCTTATTTAAAAACAATATTTCTCTGGCAGGTTCAGTGGTTCAGCCTGCGCTGGCAGCGATGTGAGTATGTCAGTCCTTAAAAGACCAGTTTAAAAAGGTGCTCAAGATTGTTCCTGACAAGCAGGCCCAAGATTTGGCCGGGATATCAGAGGCGTTATGTTTTACAGTAGACTCTATGAAAGATTCTATTCTCCAAGCCTCACGGCTTATGCTCAAGCTGGTACATGTGCATAGAGTTCTATGGTTGAAAAATTGGTCAGCCGAAGCGCCATGCAAAGAGCTCTTGGCTAGTTTTCCGTTTCATGGTGAATGGTTGTTTGGAGACTATCTGGATAACTATATCCAAAGAATTTATAATTGGAAAAGTTCTCTTTTACCGGTTAAGAAGAAGTTTAAGCGTTTTTCATTTAAACGAGCTTCTTCTCCAGTGCCAGGAGCATCTGCCTCCAGGGAGTCACGACGGCCTCCGCCATCAAGTTCAAGAGGTAAACCTCAGGGTCAACCCCAGGGTCAAAAGAGGCCCTGGTGGAGGAAGCCCGCTAAACAAAATACTAAAACCTCCTTATGAAGGGGCGCCCCCACTCGCTTGAGTGGGGGGAAGACTTCTGGCAGAAACATTGTCGAAACAGATGGGTGACTTCCTCAATATCTCTAGGATACAGAATAGAGTTCCGAGCGTTCCTTTCTCCTCGTTTTCTCAGATCAAACGTTCCCAGAGACGCAGGAAGAAAGAAGTGTCTCTTTCTGGCTTTGATCATCTCTTGTCTCAAAAAGTGATATCAGTGGTCCCCATGGAAGAGCGAGGGTTAGAGTTTTATTCAAACCTTTTTTACGGTACCAAAACCAAACGGGGATGTCAGACCCATTTTAGATCTCAAAGATCTAAATCGGTTTTTGAATATCCGCTCTTTTTGCATGGAGTCAATCCGATCAGTGGTCTCCATTCTACAAGGTGGAGAACTGCTAGTGTCAATCGACATCAAGGATGCTTATCTACATGTACCTATTTTCCCTGCTCACCAGAAATATCTACGCTTCGAGATAAAAAAATCTTCATTTTCAGTTTGTAGCTCTGCCTTTAGGTCTAGCTACTGCACCTCAAGTGTTCTGGCTCCCCCTTTAGCCAGATTAAGGGCTCAGGGGATAACGATTCTGGCTTATTTATTATTATTATAAAGGATTTATATAGCGCCAACAGCTTGCGCAGCGCTTTACAACATGAGGGCAGACAGTACACTTACAATACAAATCAATACAGGAGGGATCAGAGGGCCCTGCTCGTTAGAGCTTACTATCTAGAAGGGAGGGTCAAGTAGAAACAAAAGGTAATAATTGTGGGGGATGAGCTGATGAAAAAAATTAAAATACAGTTGTTAGGTGTGGGTAGGGTAGGCTTCTCTGAAGAGAGGGGTTTTCAGGGATCGTCTAAAAGCTAATATTTAGACGATCTACTCTTGATAGATCAGTCGGTAGCCCGCTTAAACTAGAGTTTGGTCACCACAGTCAGCTACCTGGAATACATAGGTTGGATTCTTAACCTAGAGAAATCCTCCTTAACACCATCAAGGAGATTGCAGTACTTGGGCCTGATCATAGATACAGCTCAGAAGAGGGTGTTCTTGCCCCAGACAAAGATCATTACCATAAGGGAACTGATTCAGGTGGTCAAAACAAGAAGAATCCTTCTATTCGACTTTGCATGAGATTGTTGGGAAAGATGGTAGTGTCATTCGAGGCCGTTCCTTATGCGCAGTTTCATTCGAGACTGCTGCAAAACAGTATCCTGTCAACTTGGAACAAAAAGATCCAAGTTCTAGACTTCCCGATGCGTTTATCCCCCAAAGTGCGTCAAAGCCTCAGTTGGTGGTTGATATCCAAGAATATCAATCATCAAGGGGTCACGAGAAGTCGTGTTGCTCAGAGAGAGGTGAATCATATCCTATCCTGGGCAGAAGACAACATTCCTTGCCTATCGACAGTCTTCATTCCGGGAATAGAGAATTGGCAGGCGGACTATTGAGTCGCCGACAGTTGTTCTCCGACCTCTTTCTGTCAATATGTCAAAGATGGGGAATTCCGGACGTGGATCTGTTTGCGTCCAGATAAGAAAGATCGACAACTTTGTGTCAAGGACAAAGGATCCGCTGGAATGCGGAACAGATGTCTTAGTTTTTCAGTGGGATCAGTTTTCACTGATCTATGCGTTCCCTCCTGTTCTGCTTCCGCACCTTCTTCGCAGGATGGGAAGGAGGTGATTCGTGTGGCCCAGGAGATCTTGGTATGCAGAGATCATAAAGATGACTGTAGGGGACCCGTGGACCCTACCACCACGGCCAGACCTTCTCTCGCAAGGTTTGGTATTCCATCCTACCTTACAAACGCTAAGTTTAATGGTTTGGCTATTAAGACCCACATTCCGAAAGACCATGGGCTGTCAGGTTCAGTAGTTTCTACTTTGGTTAATGCTAGGAAGCCGGCCTCCAGAGTCCATATATTATTTATTTTGTTTATTTCAGGTACTTCTATAGCGCCGTCAATTTACGCAGCGCTTTACATATACATAGTACATTCACATCAGTCCCGACCCTCAAGGAGCTTACAATCTAAGGTCCCTAATTCACATTCATACATACTAGGGACAATTTAGACAGGATGCAATTAACTTACCAGCATATCTTTGGAGTGTGGGAGGAAACCGGAGTACCCGGAGGAAACCCACGCAGGCACAGGAAGAACATGCAAACTCCAGGCAGGTAGTGTCGTGGTTGGGATTCGAACCAGCGACCCATCTTACTGCTAGGCGAAAGTGCTACCCACTACACCACTGTGCCGCTATATATATATATATATATATATATATATATATATATATATATAATTATAATTAGAGTCTGGAAGGCATATGTCTCCTTGTGTGAATCCAGGGGTTGGCACCCCAGGAAATATATCATAGGTAGGATCCTTGAATTTCTACAAATGGGATTAGAAATGAAGCTGACCTTGAGTACTATCAAAGGCCAGGTGTCGGCCTTATCGTTGTTTTTTCAACGACCACTTGTTTCACACACGCTGGTTCATAGCTTTATTCAGGGGGTAACGCAGATTAATCCTCCGGTTAGGTCACCTCTGAACCCTTGGGACTTGAATTTGATCCCATCAGCTTCCTAGGCAGTGCATCACCAAGCCTCCATGGCTCAAATCTGCAAGGCCGCAACTTGGTCTTCAGTCCATACGTTTACCAGATTCTATCAAGTAGATGTAAAAGGTCACGAGGATATCGCCTTTGGGCGCAGTGTACTGCAGGCTGCAGTATAAGTCCTCTAGTCTCTTAGTGCCCTACTTTTGTGTCTCCCTTCCTTCAGTTGGCATTACTATGGGACATTCCACATACTACTATGGCTCTGTGTCTCGTGATGTACAATAAGAAAATAGGATTTTTAAAATGGCTTACCTGTAAAGTCCTTTTCTTTGAAGTACATCACGGTACACAGAGGTCCCCCCATTCTTTTGGTATACACGTGTATTTCCTTGCTACAAAACTGAGGCACTCCCAGTAGTGGGAGGGGTTATATAGGGGTTGGCTAACTGACTATGACAGCAGCGGGAGCCAATGGCAGCGCTGCTGTGTCTCCGCCAATCAGGAGGGAGAGTCCCGGATGGCCGAGATACTTGTGGACATTGCTGGACCTCAGGTAAGTATTAGGGGAGCCGAGGGGGGCTGCTGCACACAGAAGGCTTTTTATCTTAATGCATTAAAATAAACCTTCTGACTTAACCCATTTTAATCTGAGAACAGAATTTGCATATGAATTTGATTTTTGGAACGGTTTAAATGCAATTGCACACTTTTTTTGAATGTCAGACTGTAAAGCTCTAGGTTTACAGTTTTTCCACTTGCAAATCATTTTAAAACTGCACTAAAATATAACGTGATAAAAACTGTGATTGTAAAAGAAAATGATTTCCTAACCTATGTCAGAATAAATCTGTCTGTCACATAAAGCTTTGAGTATGTTGAAAAATGTTCAGGTAATCAGGGTAACAAGGCATTGTTCAGACCTGAGTGCTCCATTGTAATGTGGAAAGGAAAGGGGATCACCGCTTTAGGTGGAAATGTGGATATGAGACTCTCCTCGGAGCTGGAACACCACGTGCCGGCTAAGCATATAGCAACTTGAGACAAAAAAGTAATTCTGGACAGCTGCACTCCAGAATATAGCCTTTATTTATAAAAAGTCCCAACAAATACAAGCCACAGCAGAAAAATGGGACAAATGAGCTGATGCGTTTCACACTTAACAGTGCTTAGTCATAGCTGCCCTACCACCAAAAACAATGCAATATATATACTAAAATATTTCAAATATGTGACTCCATGTGTGATTAATTGAGTCTAATTACTCATTTGGATATTCAATTAAGGGAAACCCTTGATTAACAAACATGATCAACGTGTGTGAGTTGGGGGAGTACACATGAATATGTGAATTCAGTGCAAAAAATGAAACAAATACTTTTACAATAAAATAAATTTAAACCAACTTAGAGTGTCTAAATAAATGACATTATTTTGTTTTAATTAATTATTGCAATAAACTGTGAGCTGTGAATGTGTCCAATGAATATGTGAGCACCTAAATAGTTGGTGAATAAATGAAATAAAATAAAAATAAGATGTGATAAGAACTAAAAATGGAGTGCAAATAAGTGACAATGTCATGGATTATAAATCTGTGTTAATGATAATAATGAAAATATGTATATATGAATGTACCAAAACATGCTTAGTCACAGAGGTATATGTGAATAAATAAGTGTTGTCTAACACCAATTGTGTGTAAGGAACGTGTATATATAAAGGCAAAGAAACAAAATCCAAATAGGAGTTGACATTGTGAGCCACAAAAAACTGTACACTAATGAAAAGCCTCCACATACCCATGTACACATATATGTATATATGACAGTGGGTATCTATATGTCCACTTTCAAAAATACCGCAGTTGTCCTAATGTGTAGTGGCCGCTAGTATTCGGCATACATGCAGCAATCTGCAACAATGTTGATACCGCAACCATAGTGAAACTACAACTGTTAAACAGGGTATTGGATAAAATGCTGAATAAGGACCCCACACTGTTAAGCTATAAAGCTGTAAATCTAAGCAAATGTGTATACAAGATGTCTAAAAGAACAAACATCTACATAAGAAGAATTACTTTTCATGTCAGACACACGAACCACAGTCTACACCCATGCTGGCATCGCAAACCTCAAAGAATTGCAAAATGTCGGCTGCTGGTAAAAACAGTTTGACATAATGTGAAACATTGTTAACAAGTGTGTCTAACATGAAATAGAATCCAATAATATAAATGGATACAAATGAATACAAAACCAAATAAACCACTCTACACTAACATAGGGTAAAGGGGACAAGAGAAGAGGAAAACAAAAACCAAAAGTCAGGCGGGGAGGCAAAAAGAAAACGAGGGAAAAAAAAATAAATTTAATGAACTGACAGTAGAAGACATAGCCATGTATGGCCAATCATGTTTAACTTGTAGACATATCCCCACTCAAACCTTCCAATAGTCTACAGTGTTCGGTTTAGAGTCCTAGTGGCTGACTAAACTGCCAACATGTAAGTGAAAACCATCTATAAATAATATTCCCACTGATATCCACAACCCTGTGCGAACAGAGTGGTCAGTATCGAGACGGCCAAAATGTTGCCACACTTCCCGTAAAAACTTGCCCTACTTTTACCTTTTAAAAAAAAGAGCTGTCTTCCCTTTTAAATAGGGCGATTCACATTGGTATCTTTTCACAGAAAGAGAAAGACTTGTTTATTCCCGAGTGTCCAATTATGCCTGTATTCCACCATTTACCTAAGGTCCACAAGGGGTTAAACCCCCTTGTTGGTCGACCTACCGTCGCAGGAATTGGCTCAATGAATGAGTGTAGGTTAATGGTTGCACAGTCAATTGCAACCGCAGGTTTGTGGTCTCCCTGGGTTTCTCAGGGACACCAAATAATTGCTTAACAAACTAAAAAATGTACAATGGAAAGACAATTACAGGTGTGATTAAATGTGATGTGACAAGCCTATATTTTGCCATTCCACATGTCCTGGGTATACAGGTAGTTGTTTTTTTCTTAAATCTGGGAAATTCTCATTGGCACTTCAAGAGTTTATTTTACTATCCTTAGAGTTTCTGCTTAAAAATAATTTGAAAAACCCTTGATTAACAAACGTGATCAACGTGCACATGAATATGTGAATTCAGTGCAAAAAATGAAACAAATACTTTAGGCTTTAGTTTATAATGGTTCGTACAATTACATATGTATGCTCATTTTTATGGGAAATGTGGCAACATTTTGGCCGTCTCGATACTGACCACTCTGTTTGCACAGTGTTTTGGATTGCAGTGGGAATATTATTCATAGATGGTTTTCACTTGCATGTTGGCAGTTTAGTCAGCCACTAGGACTCTAAACGGGACGTGTTTTGAACACTATAGACTATTAGGAGCTTTGAATGGGGATATGTATACAAGTTAAAATGTAAAGCCTTCGCACTACCATGATAAATTGGTGAATAAATTAAAATTACTAAATTCCAATCTTAATACGATCAAATCCTAAAGTGTCTATAGTGCATTAAAGTGCAAATCAAATAATTAAACAAGAACTGCCTGCAGCAGAACCTTAAGTGTATCACAATCCACTCTCAATAATTATAAAAGTGATTCCGCGCTACAGTGTATATGAAAAAAAATATTCACTTCATAAAATAAACCAATGAAGTGTCAAATTCATTAAATGATTGAAAACAGTGTAAAAAAAGTGTAGACAATAAAAATTCATATATAATATATAACAAGGGCAACTGGGTTAAATATATTATTAATCTCTTGACCACACTATCCAAAATGTCCACAAAGGGGGCAAAACATATCAAAAGGAGTTCCAATGTGAAGTTCGATGGATAAGAGGGGGTTAAAATCCCACAGATTATGCTCTCCGAGCCCTCACCTTCATAAACTGTTTAAAACAGCATATAGTAATGATTTGAAGTCCGTTGTCTGATGTTATTCCAACCTCTACCACCAAGGGGTCCTCCATATATGAGACTGTAATTATCTGAAGTGTCAGCATATATCCATAAATACGAGTATTCTCCGCTCTATTAATTTCTACCACCAGGGGGTCCTCTACCCCAACAGATCTCTCAGATATCACCGCACATCAAAGTCTTCTTATGTCCTCGTATCCTCCAAGATGGGGGGGGGGGGGGAGGACGGGATGGCGGTGAACAAGGGTGGGAGAGAGAGAGAGAGAGCCCCAATAGTGTAGTATGTTAAGGTACACAAGCTTTATTAAAAAAGGTTCAAAAAATGGACTCTTACAATGATAAATAAAATGACAGGCAAAAACAATTGCTAAGGCGTCTGAACGTATGTGTACAAGTTAAACACGATTGGCCATACATGGCTATGTCTTCTACTGTCTGTTTTCATTAATAACATTTTTTTTTTTTTCACCTCGTTTTCTTTTTGCCTCCCTGCCTAAATTTTGGTTTTTGTTTTCCTCTTCTCTTGTCCTTTACCCTATGTTAGTGTAGAGTGGTTTATTTGGTTTTGTATTCATTTGTATCCATTTATATTATTAGATTCTATTTCATGTTAGACACACTTGTTAACAATGTTCCACAATATGTCAAACTGTTTTTACCAGCAGCCGACATTTTGCAATTCTTTAAGGTTTGCGATGCCGGCATGGGTGTAGACTGTGGTTCGTGTGTCTGACATGAATAGTAATTCTTCTTATGTAGATGTTTGTTCTTTTAGACATCTTGTATACACATTTGCTTAGATTTATTTAGAGCTTTATAGCTTAACAATGTGGGATCCTTATCCAGAATTCTATCCAATACCCTGTTTAATAGTTGTAGTTTCACTATGGTTGCGGTATCAACATCGTTGCAGATTGCTGCATGTATGCCGAATACTAGCGGCCACTACACATTAGGACAACTGCGGTATTTTTGAAAGCGGACATATAGATAGCCACTGTCATATATACATACAGTGGGGACGGAAAGTATTCAGACCCCCTTAAATTTTCCACTCTTTGTTATATTGCAGCCATTTAAGTTCATTTTTTCTCCTCATTAATGTACACACAGCACCCCATATTGACAGAAAAACACAGAATTGTTGACATTTTTGCAGATTTTATTTAAAAAGAAAAACTGAAATATCACATGGTCCGAAGTATTCAGACCCTTTGCTGTGACACTCATATATTTAACTCGGGTGCTGTCCATTACTTCTGATCATCCTTGAGATGGTTCTACACCTTCATTTGATTCCAGCTGTGTTTGATTATACTGATTGGACTTGATTAGGAAAGCCACACACCTGTCTATATAAGACCTTACAGCTCACAGTGCATGTCAGAGCAAATGAGAATCCTGATCTCAAAGGAACTGCCTGAAGAGCTCAGACAGAATTGTGGCAAGGCACAGATCTGACCAAGGTTACAAAAAAATTCTGCTGCACTTAAGGTTCCTAAGAGCACAGTGGCCTCCATAATCCTTTAAAAGGAACATGTTTGGGATGACCAGAACCCTTCCTAGAGCTGGCCGTCCGGCCAAACCGAGCTATCGGGGGAGAAGATCCTTGGTGAGAGAGGTGAAGAAGAACCCAAAGATCACTGTGGCTGAGCTCCAGAGATGCAGTTGGGAGATGGAAGAAAGTTGTAGAAAGTCAACCATCACTGCAGCCCTCCACCAGTCGGGGCTTTATGGTAGAGTGGCCCGATGGAAGCATCTCCTCAGTGCAAGACACATGAAAGCCCACATGGAGTTTGCTAAAAAAACACCTGAAGGACTCCAAGATGGTGAGAAATAAGATTCTCTGGTCTGATGAGACAAAGAGAGAACTTTTTGGCCTTAATTCTAAGCGGTATGTGTGGAGAAAACCAGGTACTGCTCATCACCTGTCCAATACAGTCCCAACAGTGAAGCATGGTGGTGGCAGCATCAGGCTGTGGGGGTGTTTTTCAGCTGCAGGGACAGGACGACTGGTTGCAATCGAGGGAAAGATGAATGCGGCCAAGTGCAGGATATCCTGGATGAAAACCTTCTCCAGAGTGCTCAGGACCTCAGACTGGGCCGAAGGTTTACCTTCCAACAAGACAATGACCTTAAGCACATAGCTAAAATAACGAAGGAGTGGCTTCACAACAACTCCGTGACTGTTCTTGAATGGCCCGGCCAGAGCCCTGACTTGCCCCCAATTGAGCATCTCTGGAGAGACCTAAAAATGGCTGTCCACCAACGTTTACCATCCGACCTGACAGAACTGGAGAGGATCCGCAAGGAGGAATGGCAGAGGATCCCCAAATCCAGGTGTGAAAAACTTGTTGCATCTTTCCCAAAAAGACTCATGGCTGTATTAGACCAAAAGGGTGTTTCTACTAAATACTGAGCAAAGGGTCTGAATACTTAGGACCATGTGATATTTCAGTTTTTCTTTTTTAATAAATCTGCAAAAATGTCAACAATTCTGTGTTTTTCTGTCAATATGGGGTGCTGTGTGTACATTAATGAGGGAAAAAAATTAACTTAAATGATGTTAGCAAATGGCTGCAATATAACAAAGAGTGAACACTGTAAGGGGGTCTGAATACTTTCCGTCCCCACTGTATATTTGTACATGGGTATGTGGAGGCTTTTCTTTAGTGTACAGTTTTTTGTAGCTCACAATGTCAACTTCTATTTGGGATTTTGTTTCTTTGCCTTATTGGTGTTTTTTTGGGCTTATTTTGGGCTCTTTTGCCTTATCAATTTGTTGTACTTGTGGTATGGTGGCGTCCATGTTTTTGATTATTTGACCAGCTACCATTTTTCTTCTTTGTTATTACTTATTTTTTTTTTTTTTTTTACCTTTTTGTTAAAGGCAGTTTCTGGAGCTCCCAAATCGTCATCATATATAAAATGAAGGTTCTTGCTATACTTTTTTTTTTTTTCCTATGACCATTTCTTCTGTTTTGTCCGTTATACGTTATAAAAGAACATTTGCAACATAGTCTTTACGTTTCAATTCATAGAATGATTCACAAACTGGATTTGTTTAACAGTTCTTTTGGACATCACTAGAATGCTCTTAGATGTATGTATGTATATACACGGATTTTTTCATCTGGTGTATATATTGATACAGTTCTTTTATACAGTTCTTTTATACATAAATGAAATATTTTTAAGTTTTGTGATAACACGTATAGAATTTTTCAATGATAACAAATGTTTAATTGGATATGAAATCAATCAATTTTTTATATGGTAATAAATGTTTAAGTGTTTACTTATATTTGAAGTCTATGTCCACAGTTAATTGTGCAAACAAGGATTATGTTTATGTGTGTGTTGTGTATGTATATGTATGTGTATATGTATGTGTGTGTATATATATATGTATGTATGTGTGTGTGTATGTATATGTGTATATATATATATATATATATATATATATATGTGTGTGTGTGTGTGTGTGTGTGTGTGTGTGTGTGTGTGTGTATATACACACACACAGTGGGGGCAAAAAAGTATTTAGTCAGCCACCAATTATGCAAGTTCTCCCACTTAAAAAAATGAGAGAGGCCTTTAATTGTCATCATCGGTATACCTCAACTATGAGAGACAAAATGACAAAATGTGGAAACAAATCCAGACAATCACATTGTCTGATTTTTGAAAGAATTTATTTGCAAATTATGGTGGAAAATAAGTATTTGGTCAATATCAAAGGTTTATCTCAATACTTTGCTATATATCCCTTGTTGGCAATGACAGAGGTCAAACGTTTTCTGTAAGTCTTCACAAGGTTGTCACACGCTGTTGCTGGTATGTTGGCCCATTCCTCCATGCAGATCTCCTCTAGAGCAGTGATGTTTTGGGTCTGTCGCTGGGCAACACGGACTTTCAACTCCCTCCAAAGGTTTTCTATGGAGTTGAGATCTGGAGACTGGCTAGGGCACTCCAGGACCTTGAAATGCTTCTTACGCAGCCACTCCGTTGCCCGGGCGGTGTCTTTGGGATCATTGTCATGCTGAAGCCACATTTCATGTTCAATGCCCTTGCTGATGGGAGGAGGTTTGCACTCAAAATCTCACGATACATGGCCCCATTCATTCTTTCATGTACACGGATCAGTCGTCCTGTTCCCTTTGCAGAGAAACAGAAGCATGATTTTGCCACCCCCATGCTTCACAGTAGGTATGGTGTTCTTTGGTTGCAACCCAGAATTCTCTCTTCTGCAAACACGACGAGTTGTGTTTCTACCAAACAGTTCTACTTTGGTTTCATCTGACCATATGACATTCTCCCAATCCTCTTCTGGATCATCCAAATGCTCTCTAGCAAACCTCAGACGGGCCCGGACATGTACTGACTTAAGCAGGGGGACACGTCTGGCACTGCAGGATCTGAGTCCCTGGCGGCGTAGTGTGTTACTGATGGTAGCCTTTGTTACGTTGGTCCCAGCTCTCTGCAGGTCATTCACTAGGTCCCCCAGTGTGGTTCTGGGATTTTTGCTCATCGTTCTTGTGATCATTTTGACCCCACGGGGTGAGATCTTGCGTGGAGCCCCAGATCGAGGGAGATTGTCAGTGGTCTTGTATGTCTTCCATTTTCTAATTATTGCTCCCACAGTTGATTTCTTCACACCAAGCTGCTTGCCTAGTGCAGATTCAGTCTTTCCAGCCTGGTGCAGGTCTACGACAGCTCTTTGGTCTTCACCATAGCGGAGTTTGGAGTGTGACTGAGGTTGTGGACAGGTGTCTTTTATACTGATAACAAGTTCAAACAGGTGCCATTAATACAGGTAATGAGTGGAGGACAGAGGAGCCTCTTAGGCTAGGTTCACACTGGTCCGACAAACGCTCCGACATTGGGAGCTCATGTCGCATGATGTGTGAAATTCAATGTTTCCCTATGGGAGCCGTCCTAACTAGTCCGACACAAGTCGTTCCGACTTTATTAATGCTCCCTGTACTACTTTGGTCCGACTTTGATCCTACTTCAGCCTATTGGCTATCATTGAAGTCGGATCGCCGTCTCGCATGATCCGACTTCGGCACGCAACTTGTGCTCAGATGATCTTGAGAGGGAACTCCGCGCCAAATTTTAAATAAAAAACCGGCATGGGTTCCTCCTCCAAGAGCATACCAGGCCCTTGGATCTAGTATGGACCTTAAGGGGAACCCCCTACGCTGAAATAACAGTGTGGGGGTCCCCCCCAAATCCATACCAGACCCTTATCTGAGCACGCAGCCCGGCCGGACAGAAATGGGGGTGGGGACGAGCGAGCGCCCCCCCCCCCGAACCGTACCAGGCCGCATGCCCTCAACATGGGGGGGTTGGTGCCTTGGGGAAGGGGGGGGGGCGCGCTGCGGGCCCCCCCCACCCCAAAGCACCTTGTCCCCATGTTGACCTTGTCACCTTGTCCCCCTACCCTGGCTGTTGGTTGTCGGGGTCTGCAGGCGGAGGGCTTATCGGAATCCGGGAGCCCCCTTTTAAAAAGGGGGCCCCCAGATCCTGGCCCCTCCACCCTATGTGCATGAGTATGGGGTACATGGTACCCCTACCCATTCACCTAGGGAAAAGTGTCAATAAAAAAAAAACAACACAGTACACAGGTTTTAAGATTAATTTATTAGGCAGCTCTGGGGTCTTCTTCCGACTTCTCCCGGTGTTCTGCCTCTTCTCCCGGGCCCCTCCGCTATCTTCTTCCAGCTCTTTTGCCAGCGGGGGGCCCGCTCTGCTGCCGCTGTCTCGCCGCTTCTTCTCTTCATCTCTTCTTCCGATGTTGACACGACGCTCTCTCCGGCTGGAATGCTGTGTGCGAGCTGAGCTGCGGAGCCATTTATATAGGCGGTGACCCTGCCCCCTTGTGACGTCACGGTCCCAGCATGTGCAGGGGCTCTGGGGTCATAAGGGCTCCGCAGCTCGCACACAGCATTCCAGCCAGAGAGAGCGTCGTGTCAACATCGGAAGAAGAGATGAAGAGAAGAAACGGCGAGACAGCGGCGACAAGACAGCGGCAGCAGACCGGGCCCCCCGCTGGCAAAAGAGCTGTAAGAAGATAGCGGAGGGGCCCGGGAGAAGAGGCGAAACACCGGGAGAAGTCGGAAGAAGGACCCCCCCCCCCGAAGTCGGAAGAAGATCCCGGAGCTGCTTAATAAATTAATCTTAAAACCTGTGTACTGTTTTTTTTTTTTTTTGACACTTTTCCCTAGGCGAATGGGTACCCCATACTCACATAGGGTGGGGGGCCGGGATCTGGGGGCCCCCTTATTAAAGGGGGCTCCCGGATTCCGATAAGCCCTCCGCTCGCAGACCCCGACAACCAACGGCCAGGGTTGTCGGGAAGAGGCCCTTGTCCTCATCAACATGGGGACAAGGTGCTTTGGGGTGCGGCCTGGTACGGTTCAGGAGGGGGGGGGGCGCTCGCTTGTCCCCACCCCCATTCCTGTCCGGCCGGGCTGCGTGCTCGGATAAGGGTCTGGTATGGATTTGGGGGGCCCCACGCCGTTTTTTCGGCGTAGGGGTTCCCCTTAAGGTCCAAACCAGACCCAAGGGCCTGGTATGCTCTTGGAGGGAGAACCCATGCCACTTTTTTATTTAAAATTTGGCGCGGAGTTCCCCCTAAAGATTCATACCAAACACAGTGCCAGGCATTGGCGGGGATCCAAGTCGGATCCCCGTTCATTGAAAGTCGGACACATGCCAGCTTCATGTCGCAGGGCAAAGTCGGATCCAAAGTAGGACGGCTGCCGTGTCGCACCAGTGTGAACCCAGCCTTCAAGAAGAAGATACAGGTCTGTGAGAGCCAGAAATCTTGCTTGTTTGTAGGTGACCAAATACTTATTTTCCACCATAATTTGCAAAAAAATTCTCTTAAAAATCAGACAATGTGATTGCCTCGATTTGTTTCCACATTTTGTCTCTCATAGTTGAGGTACACCTATGATGACAATTACAGGCCTCTGTCATCTTTTTAAGTGGGAGAACTTGCACAATTGGTGGCTGACTAAATACTTTTTTGCCCCACTGTATATATTATACACACGGGCTCATGTATAAATTTTTTGGAACATGTGACTTCATGATACACCTGTTGCATATACAACAGTGGTCTTGTAGATCCCATATAAAAGTATATACACGCAATATATGAGTAAACGTTCCTTACACACAATTGGTGTTGGACAACACTTAGTTATTCATTTATTCACATTTACCTCTGTGACTAAGCATGTTTTGGTACATTCATATATACATATATATATATTTCATTATTATCATTAACACAGATTTATAATCCATGACATTGTCACTTATTTGTACTCTATTTTTAGTTCTTATCACATCTTCTTTTATTTTATTTAGTTTAATTTATTTACCAACTATTTAGGTGCTCACATATTCATTGGACACATTCACAGCTCACAGTTTATTGCAATAATTCATTAAAACAAAATAATTTAATTTATTTAGACACTCTATTTAAGTTGGTTTAAATTTATTTTATTGTAAAATTATTTGTTTCATTTTTTTGCACTGAATTCACATATTCATGTGCACTCCCCCAACTCACACACGTTGATCACGTTTGTAAATCAAGGGTTTCCCTTAAGAGCTGGCTCACACATGGGCGACTTGGGATCCGACTTCAAGTCACCCCAGGTCGCCCAACATGAGAAAATCAATGTTAGTGAATGAGAGCCGTCCTAATGTACACTACTGAAGTCGCTCCGACTTCAGAACAGGTTCCTGTACTACTTCAATCCGACTTCTAGGCGACTTGTACCCATTGATTTCAATGGAAGTCGCCTCCCCGTTCATAGTGAGGCAACTTTACAGGAAGCAGAAAGGAATTTACCCAGGTTTCTCCCCACTAAACAGGCATGATGTCACAAGAGCTGATAAGCTCTGATTGGCTACTGGCAAAGTCCCCTGTCCTGGAGGCGACTTCAAGTTGCGATGTAAGTCGCTCCAAGTCACGCTGTGGCTCAAGCTCAAGTCGTGTCCAAGTCACCTCGCAAAGTCACGCTGTAAGTCGTGTCGCCCCTGTGTGAACCAGGTCTTATTGAATATCCAATGGAGTAATTAGACTCAACCACACATGGAGTCACATATTTGAAATATTTTAGTATATATATTGCATTGTTTTTGGTGGTAGGGCAGCTATGACTAAGCACTGTTAAGTGTGAAACGCATCAGGTTGTTTGTAACATTTTTCTGCTGTGGCTTGTATTTGTTGGACTTTTTATAAATAAAGGCTATATTCCGGAGTGCGGGCTGTCCAGAACTTCTTTTTTGCCTCATGCTCCATTGTAATGTGCTGCTATGCGTTACGGTAAGGCAGCCTAATAATTAACATGCATTATGGTGCTCTGCAGCGCAGGTGTGTTGCCCATTACTGTAGATATGCATTGGGGAGCCCATCAGCATGAATGGCACCACAAAGTGCTGTGCGTTTTTATGTATGTTGCGGTAAGGTGTGGTAACGTGTGGTAAAATGCTTGTGTTACCACAGTGCAAAAAAAAAAAAAAGTCCTGTTTTTATTTTTCAACAGCTTGCATTTAGATGTTTGTCACTGCTTCTGTAGTGGTACAGTCAAGCAACGAGCCAGTTCTCAGTGTCTGGACCAATAAGTGTATTGCTTATGGCAGCCAAACTTTTTATACTCACAACCTATACTGGTAGAATGCTGTCCTTCCCTCTCTGTGTACGTTTTGCTACACAGAGGATGGATTACAGGAGGTTAATATCAAGTTGTTTTTAGGCCCTACAAGTTTTTTAAATATTCACTGTATGAATACATGTTTGATTGGTGGTCTTTTTATATATGCATAGAGTTCATCTTTAATTATTGTAGTCATGGTCATTACAGAAACTGACAATACAATAGTATGTAACAATACATTTGGGGTATATCATTTGTTTTGCAACAAATGGTCCTAAATAGCATCTGTGTTCCTTTCCTGGCTCATTGCTTGCATTTTGTTAGCTGACAATGGGAGGCCCTAGGCCCTCCATGTAGATATCATGTCTTTAAATACCAGCGCTCTCCTTTGCTTGTGTTACAATCCATGCACCCAGCCTACTGGAGACAGGGAGGTCTGTGGACTTGCAGGAGTGGGAGATAAACTTGTATCTCATACACATCCCTGCTGCTCCGTTTACACTCAGGTTTCCAAGGAGATGGCAGACCAGCAAGAAAAACCAGTCTGACCCCTTCCCCACATGCCTTTTTTTCATTTTATAGCTGAATAATATTTAACTCTTTGCTTTCTAAAAAGCTTACAGTCCATTGACTACTAACTTCAAATGTTTCACAGATGAATTGATCTCAATTTCTGCATTTATTTTAATGCTGTAGTTTATTGACTGGGAATAACAAATGCTGCAGTGTTCTCAGATGTGCAATTAGTGCAACAAGTTATTGGCATTCATATAAACGTTTATTGCAATATATGATCTGAGAGAGATCAAATCTGCAATAGTAACATTGTTTTTGAAATTAGGGATCGAGTTTATCTCTAATATCAATAATGGATGTCGGGTTTATTGTAATAACAAACGATGCGCCCCAGCAGCCGCTCAGCTGTTATTACAAGCAACGGGAAGGGACACCCCCCCCCCGCCACCTGCTGTCACTCGCCCGGGCTCTCCTGTCCCACCAGGAGGCTCGAGCAACCAGCCTGAACATCCGCCGATGCTTCCTTCGGGTCTCGGATCTAGTAACCTGGAAGCTATGTGATGACATCATTTCCCAGATTACTGGCATCTTAAAGGCGCCAGTTTTAAAAAAATATATAAAGTATTCAAAAACGCAGATCTTGACGTTTTTGACTACTTTCAAGTGCAGAGGACCCCCGATCCCTCCATAAAGGGTACCTGTCACTGCCTATTACTGTCACAAGTGATGTTTACATTCCTTGTGACAGCAATAACAGTGATAACATAAAATTAAAAGTGTTAATTTTTTTTTTTTTTTAAATGTACAGAATATCGGCCTGAGAGGTGGCCAAAATATCAGTATCGTATCGGCAACGAAAAAACAATATCGGTTGATCCCTAATTGAAATGTTTACATCACATCAATTTGTATAGGAAAGTTAGTCATCCTATCAAATGAAGTCAGACTCCGTCTATTCCTGCAACAAAAAGAACATTAGCCATTGCTTGACTCAATGTTACCTCTGCTAATGATGTTTAATGGGAGAAGTCAAAGAAAATACATTGTTGTCCTGTTACTTAAGTGGCTCAGTAATGGGAGGTGACAATTTCTTGGCACACACCTCCATGGGATTGCTTCGGCCCACTTTTCTCTTCACCCTTTTGTGTTCTAGTGCATATTTGGGGGCCTGTCAAGGGAATGTTTCATTTATACTGGTTCTGCCAAACCTGCATTTTATATCCATTTAGAGGGCATCTCTAATTTTTGTGAGGAGTGGGCGGATGGGGGCCTTGACTTGCGGTAAAGGCCCCCTCCTCTCAGCACACAGTGGGGACACTCAAATGAAGAGCGGCAGAGGACTCCAAACGAGGAGGTAAGTAGAACATCTTTTATATTTTAACACATAAAATTTGTATCATTTTAATGTATTTGCTGCATTAAGGTAAAAAACCTTGCATAGCCTATAACCTCTACCCACCAACACTTGCTCGAGTCATTCATTGATCCAGTGCTGTGCCCAGCTGCAAGTCTCTTCTTTCCCCTCTTCCTGGTCTCACAGGCTTTACTGATCGCAATAGCAGCTGATAGTGATCCTGCTGCTGTCAATCAAATCTTGAGAGGAGCCAAGCCAGGCTGTTTGTATCTATGGACGCACACAGCCTGGCTTGGGAGCATGACCACGTATGTGCCCCCATATCCACATCAATCGGCTAGCTATGGAGGCATACGCAGAAGAGGAGGAGCTGGCAGCACTGTAAAAGGACCCAGTACGAGGAGGAATGCGGCCATTCTGTGCTATACCATTGCACAAAACATGTAAGTGCAACCCCAGTTCCAAGAAAGTTGGGATGCTGTGTAAAATCTGCATAAAAGCAGAATGTAATTGTAACAACACCCCGAGTATGAAAGGGGTTAAAGCTGTTTAGGACATTCCATTTCTAAACACAAAGGCAGCTGAAACACTCCAATCAGCTGAACAAGAAACCCATATGAATAATTCCACCCCCCCCCCCCCCCCCCCAAGTACGAGACAAGGCTCTGTACGGAGGGTCAAACAGGAATCAGACTCTTTATTAGAACCAAAATTACAAGTTTTTATATACAGTTAAAGAGGAGGTTCCCCCCTCCTGCTCATATTACTCTAACAATACAACTGTAACCAGAAACCTAATTAACATGAGCTAGTTTACTAAATCATTTACCCAGACTAGGTGACTCAGAGACATGACCTTTAGGACAGACTTGTGGTCACAGAGTTTCACACATTAGTATAAACGCAGGACACCTTCTCACAATAGCATGAGCTAATTACAATTAACAATACAAACAGTGATCTCCCCCCCTCCTCAGCCTAGTAGGCAACAAACTATAGTAGGAGTAGACTGTCTGGCTCCTACCCAGTTCTAGAAGCCAATGTGATCAGCTCTCTCAACTAACATGTTGAGTTCAGAATCAAACAAACCAAGAATAGTCTTTATACATATTCTGGGAGATATTGTGGGTAAATATTACTGTTCCATTTTAAGTAATCCAGTCATATTATCAGTGTTCATTATTTTCTTGGTCACCCTGCGCCTAACATTGACTCCCGTCACA
Organism: Lithobates clamitans; assembly: GCA_037952925.1. Taxonomy (NCBI): domain Eukaryota; kingdom Metazoa; phylum Chordata; class Amphibia; order Anura; family Ranidae; genus Lithobates; species Lithobates clamitans. Next base: position 1,256,703 of record JBBGZY010000209.1, read on the forward strand.
GTAATGATTTGCAAATCTCATATTTTTTTCAAATGTACCATTTTTTAAAGAAAAAAATAAGATAATTTTGAAATTGATGGCAGCAATGTGTTTTAAAAGTTGGGACAGGGCCATGTTTACCATGGGGTTGCTGAAGTTTTGGAAGAGGAATGGTGTCCCATTCTTGCCTGATAAAGGATGCTAACTGCTCAACAGTCCTGGGTCTTTGTCCTATTTTTTGTTTTAAGATGTGCCCAATATTTTCATGTTGTGAAAGGTCTGGGCAGCAGGCAGGCCAGTTAAGCACACTCTTCTAATAGGAAGCCATGCTGTTGTCATAGATGCAGTACAGTATGTGGTTTAGTATTGTCCTGCTGAAATATGTAAGGCCTTCCCTGAAAAAGACGTCATCTGTATGGTAGCATATGCTGCTCTAAACCCTGGATATACACTCACCGGTCACTTTATTAGGTACACCTGTTCAATTGCTTGGTAACACAAATTGCTATTCAGCCAATTACATGGCAGCAACCTTCATGCATTTAGGCATCTAGACGTGGTGAAGGCGACTTGCTGAAGTTCAAACCGAGCATCCGAATGGAGAAGAAAGGGAATTTAAGTTACTTTGAATGTGGCATGGTTGTTGGTGCCAGACAGTATGGTGTGAGTATTTCAAAAACTGCTGATCTACTGGGATTTTCACGCATAACCATCTCTAGGGTTTACAGAGAATGATCCAAAAAAGAGAAAATATCCAGGCAATGGTAGTTGTGTGGATGAAAATGCCTTGTTGATTTCAGAGGAGAATGGGAAGACTGGTTTGAACTGTAATTTAAATAACCACTTGTTACAACCAAGGTATGCAGAATACCATCTTGGCGCGCACAACACATCAAACCTTGAAGCAAATGGGCTACAGCAGCAGAAGACCACACCGGGTGCCACTCCTGTCAGCTAAGATCAGGAAACTGAGACTACAATTTGCACCAGTTCACCAAGATTGGACAATATAAGATTGGAAAAACGTTGCCTGGTGTTGTTTGAGGGGGTTTTGTGCTATCTTGGTCCTGGTCATGGACCCTGAAACTGTGATGGGTAGTGAGGAGTGATTGGTTTTTGGGATCCTGTACGCGGCTAGGCTCCCAAAAAGTCTCACACATGTGGTATCTCTGTACTCAGGAGACACAGCAGAATGTATTTTGGGGTGTATTTTTACATATACCCATGCCATGTGTGAGCAATATCATTTAGTGACAACTTTGTGTAAAAAAATTTTTTTTTAATTTTCCCGAAACTTGTGGCAAAATATAAAATATTCCATGGACTCAACATGCCTCTCAGCAGATAGCTTGGGGTGGCTACTTTCCAAAATAGGGTAATTTGGTGGTGGTGGGGGTTGAACTGTCCTGGCATTTTATGCCCAACATCACAGGGAATTTAAATATCCCCTATGATAGTACTCCTTTTTTTTGTTGGGGGTCCTTTAGACTCTAGATCTCTCCTCAGCCCTTAAAGCATCTGACCGCACCACGATCGGTGTGGTCAGATGCTTTCCCAACTTTTCAATGGCGCTGTTTATATCCGGGAAAACCTAAGTCATGAAATGCTCGTAGCTTCTGGTTTCTTGGGCCATAGAGCTGATTGGAGCTATTCTAGTCTTCGATCAGCTCTATGGTCAGCTGCTGGAACCACCGGCTGCAGTCTCGAGTTCCCCAGTGGGACAGGAGAGACAGAGAAAACCATGGAAGGGGATGGGGTCTAGGGGGTCTAGCGACTAATTACCTGCTAGGGTTCCTTTTACATGAAAGCCGACTGCCGGCTGAAAAGAACGATGCCAAGATGATGACTAAACCTGCAGGCATTATTCCGGTATAACCACTCAAAGTCAAGCAACATACCAGTACATCGCTGGTCCTTGTTTGGCACATATTGTGATGTTCTTTTTTTTCATGCAGCCTGTGTTTAAATGAAAAAAGAGAATCAATTGGTGGTATGCCCACCATTAGAATACTGCCCTGCCTTCACCCACTTCTAATGATGGGCATAGCACCGTTCTAAAAATATATGCCGAAGCATAGGGGCAATCCGCCCCTATGTCCACCCCTGCCCCTATGCTTCGGCATATATGCTCTTTTTTAACTGTGTTGGTGAAATCCCCTCCTACAGTGCTGGAGTTGCTGATTTACGTATCGTGAGGACAAACGCTGTTGCTGTCAAAATAAATAAATCAGTGCTGCAGCTGAATGGCGTACCTGGAAAGAAAATAATGGTTAACGAAAAAAACACCGTAAAGTATAAAATAATTACATACCTGCAAAGAAAACATGATAAAACATAGTAACAATAAAACATTAGTTAAGCATAATGGAGTGTGGGAGGGGCCACACAAGGATAAGAGTGTGGAGGTGAGAGCAGCAATGATAAAAATAGTAACAAACCTATATATATATAAATGTGTTAAATGAATCCCAAAAAAGTATATAAAGGGATAAGACTGTGTACAGGGCAAATAAATAGGTAAAATGCCTATATAATCATAGTTGTGGAAAGTCCAGAAAAAACACAATATAATAAAGCACAAAAAAACAAAATACCAAAAAATGGATAAAATAAGTCCATAAACCGTGAATATAAAAAAACAGTTCCACCACCAAGCAGTGTGCGTGTACCAAAGAGTCTTCAGTGATCGCACCTCGGTGTCTGCAAGCAGCTCACCTCACTGCTGTAAGGTGTACAGCATAGGCTGATGGCAGACCACAGGTAAGCTGGTAGATGCAGAGTTGAGGAGATCCCATCCGATGCTCAAAACGATCCCATTGATGGCTATTCAAAGTGGTATGTAAAAAAAGACATAAATGACATATATAGTATAACTCCGTGATGACCACAGTGAGACTGGGACGGACCAAAAGGGGGATGCACTCACTTTGAAATAAAATGAGTGTAGGCACCAATCCACGAACGACGAGTTCGTATGCCCTTTATGGTAACTTCAGTCGATTCCTGCTCACAGATGCTCGTCAGATGCAGTAAGTGTAGGTAGGATATAAAAAGAGGGTATACATAGCATAATCCCGTAATGGAAAGCCAATTTTATTATAAAAAGTAAAAAACACATAAAAAACAGACTGCAAATCGAAACAGCCAATTGAAATAGATATACAGACACTTTTTTATACCAGCGTCTGGCTCTATGGGCAATTTAAGTACGGTGTCCACCCCTCCCATGTTCAGGTTGTAATTATGGACACAGAGGGGCTTCTCTACAACACCAGTGACCATTGCAATTTGGACTGTCGTATCTGCGTGAATGGAGGACAGAACGAAAACATTCTGTGTATCCCTTCACTTCACTGCAAGCAAATGTTTACATCTCAAGCAGGCTCTCTCCCCCCTAAGTCAGGACTCTACAAGCCGTTGGGGGAAGCCCCGGTGATTAGATCGCACGGTGCCACATGCGCCAATTCCACAATTAAAGTAACTAAAAAGTGGCACTCTTGTGTAATAATTGTCCACGTACAAGTGGTACCTCTTTCGGAATAAGGGTGACACCAAGTCTCAAACAATCTTGCCAGCGCTCCCTATGTAGTCTGGACTGTCTTTTCTCTCATAAACCATAAAACTATATGTATAGCCTGTTGCCCTGTCATAGAGCTTATACAACTTGACCCCATATCTGGCATGCTTGGTGGGGCGATACTGTTTGAAAGACAGGCGGACAGAAAACGTAATCAGGGACTCCTCAACGCAGACAACTTGATCGGGAATAAACAAGACTGCAAAATGTTGGTTGAAGTGGTTTACAAGGGCCCGAATTTTGTGGAGCCGTTCAAACCAATATAGCCACAACTCACTTTTTTTTTTTAGTTAAGCCCATGAGAAGGGATAGGCCCAGAAAGGTCTTAAATTCAGAAACCGTAATAGGGTTCCATTCTCTGGCAAGGGTCAAATGGGGATTAGCGGCGATGAATTGACCAGCGTACAAATTGCTTTGGTCCACAATAGATCTATAGAGATCTTCCATGAAAAACCGTGAATAAAAATCAAGTGACGTAAAATCAACTGTTTCCAGCTGAATTTCGGGTTGGCCAGTGAATAGGGGAAGTACAGGTGCTGCTGAAGTAGTGGGCTGCCAATCAGGGTTAGCATGTGCAGCAGGAAGGACACTATGGGCTCTACGAGCCTGTGTTCAAACTCTTTGTGGCTGCGGGGCACTATTTGTGCTAGCCACCGCACCAGCTTGCACTGCACTTATGGGACTTGCAACGTCACCAAGTGTTACTGCAGTGCTGGTTTGTCTATGACCAGGATCTACTAGGCTGCTGGTGCTTGCCAGTTCACCAGAAGGATGAGCGGCACTAGTACTGGCTCTTCACTAGTGTACCTCTGTTTTGAACATTTTGGCCTCTAAATGTAAAGGTACAGCTAGTGTGACTCGCAGGCAAAAGAGCACCTGGTTGTCAGAGCCTGCTTCAATCGCTACCAAAAAAATGAACTGTTAGCGTTCGCAGGGATCAGGCGTGAATCTACGAACGCTGCAGTTATGTGTTTTGTAAGTGACAGTGATCTATTGATACTGCACTTGGGTGGGCTGGGCAGGGCGGAGGGGCTAAACGCAGGTGCCTGGGCTGATCCCTCTAACGCCGCATTTTTGGGAACACTAAACTACTGGGGACGCTAATATAGTTCTGATCAGATCGAAGATATTGATCCGTTCAGACACTATACTAGTAACAGAGCTATCTAGCGTGTGCTTAAGTACCTGCACTTATCTGACCCTGCCTGGGATTTACGCTGACCCTAACTGATGCTAAAATCTGATGTCACCCACCAGGCGATCAGGGGGTTAAACCTTTATTAGGTAATATTTGACGGGTACCCGGACGCTATAAATAACTAACTAGCGTCAATACGGTGATCTAATAAAATAATACGGTGATCACTGGTGACTGGGAGAAAGGGTTTAAACCTTTATTGGGTAATATATGGGGGTACCCTTACGCTATAAAAGGCTGACATGAAGTGAAACTGACCAACTAACTAGCATCACCTGTGACACTAATACGGCGGTCAGAAAATAGATCTGTACACTATAGTGGTGACGGGGGTGAACGGGTTAACTGGGGGGGGGTGATCAAGAGGTTAAACCTTTATTAGGGGGTTAATGAGGGGTACCCGAAACCTACGTGGGCCTACTATTAACTGCCCTAACGCTGTTTAGTCACACCAGTACAGTGATCAGTGAAATATCTGAAAACTGCACTTGGTGGCACTGTGACAGGGAGTGAAAAGGTTAACTGGGGGGGGGGGGCGCGTTCAGGGGTGATCGGGGTGAAAAGTGTGCCTATATGTCCTGGTGTTAGTGTAGTGCTTGGTGTACTGGCAGTAGATGTCCTGTGCTCTCTCGATCTGGAACCGAAAAGGGCTCCACCAGGGGAGGTGACATCACTTCCTCTGCCTGTGTTTACATTTCATAGGCAGAGGAGGCATTTTATTTGCCAGAACTGATCACCAATGATTTCTGGCCTGGACCTGTTGGCTGATCGGATATGTAACAAATCCGATCTCTGCGGGCACGGCCGGGGCACATGTGCCCCCTACCCGCGGGCGAGAGCGACATACTGTTATGGTGATTCACGCAGCCCTGCCAACCTGCAGCAGTAAAAGTACGTGAGCTGCTCGTCAATTGGTTAATTTAGGCCAATATGTATTCTGCTACATATTTTTGGTAAAAAATAAATCCCAATACGTGTATATTGATTGAGGTAAATAGAAAACACTGCGCTAACCAGTGAAATAAATAAAAAAAATAAAAAGCTGCTGCATACAGTTTGACAAAAACGACAAAATAGGCATATAGAAAAATGCAGCGCATGTACAAAGGAACATAGGTCTTTATAATGGTGAAACAGTAAAGAAATCACTAGTTAACCACAGGTGCCTTGAAACACAAACGTCCATAGATGGATGTGAATGCCCAACCGCACAGGAGGTGTAAGTACTCCAAGGGGTAGTGATGGTCAAATGGTTGTCAGAAAACACCTGTCATCATACAGCGACTTCCCAACCGAGAAACTGGGTCCCAATGGGTCATTCAGAGAGAGTGCAAAAAAGCCTCTTAACAGATGTTGTCTGTTGAAGACCCCTAGGTCGAAACGCGTCGGGTACATACACCACTCTCTTTGTTGCCCATTTGCTTTTATCCACCGTGATCACGCTTTTATTTGTGTATGGTCGTTTTTGTCAATAAAAACACCCTTTTTTATTTGCACCATGTGGAGGCACATTCTTTTTGTTTCCACATTTACTACATGAGATCCAGTCCCTCCAACTGCTCCTTTCGGGGGACCGTTTGTGAAACTTCTGATGCACGCTGGGACGGTTCGGTGTGAGGACGGTTCGTTGTGAGGACCCATCCGGTTGCCGGCCGAGATCCATACAGACCACAATCCAAGGGATTGGCGATTCCTGAGCTCCCATTCCACGTCATTTGTGACAAACTGCGCATGCGATTCCCTGTCGCTGACATGGGAATCCACAGGATCTGGTAAGAGGCTTTTTTGCACTTTCTCTGAATGACCCATTGGGACCCAGTTTCTCGGTTGGGAAGTCGCTGTATGGTGACAGGTGTTTTCTGACAACCATCAGACCATCACTACCCCTTGGAGTACTTAGACCTCCTGTGCGGTTGGACATTCACATCCATCTATGGACGTTTGTGTTTCAAGGCACCTGTGGTTAACTAGTGATTTCTTTACTGTTTCACCATTATAAAGACCTATGTTCCTTTGTACATGCGCTGCATTTTTCTAAATGTGTATATTGATTGGTTTTTGCAAAAGTTACAGTGTCTGCAAACTATAGTATATTTTTATTTATTTTTTATTTTTCATTAGGCGACATAGCGGGACTGCGATATTGCGGCGGACAAATCGGACACCAAACTGACAATTTTGACACTTTTTGGAGGACCAGTGACATTAATACAATGATAAATGCTAAAAAAAATGCACTGTTACTGTACTAATGACACTGGTATGGAAGGGGTTAACATCAGGGGCAATAAATGGGTTAAATGTGTTCCTTAGGAGTGATTGCTGACTTTCGGGGGGTGCTTTGACTGGGGGAATGTAAAGATCCGTGTTCCTGCTTGGCAGGAACACAAGATCAGCACATTCTCCTCTCACAGAACAGCGGTCTGCCTTGTTTACATAGGCAGACCACCGTTCTGCCTTTCCCACAAATGATCGATGGGTCCCAGCGGACATTGCGTCCGCCGGACTCGCTGATTGGCTCCCGCTGTGTCCAATCACATCGGGAATGGGTTACTGGCAGAGCCCGAACCTGTCAGATAACATACAAGGTACATGATCTGGCGCAGAGCGGCCGCCCTGTCACAGTAGATCTACGGTGGGCTGTTGCTAAGCAGTTAAAGTGTGTACCCCTTTATTAAAGCCTGTGTTTACCAATTGCCCCCCGTTGTAAGTCCCTATGTCTCAGGTAGCCCCTTATTCCCCAAATCGGTCGAGTGTAGTACATCCTCAGTCATCATAAATCGTGTGTTAACATTGTTTACCCTAAAGATTCCCTGTCTCCAGAGACCACAAATTTCAACAGCAATCACATAGGATTATATACGATATACATTGAACCTGTTTTATGCATGTTATTTTACCTGTAAACGTTTCCTTTGTGAAGACATCCTAGAAGCCCGAGATTGCTGTTGACACCACCATCTTGGATGGGATTATAAATCTATCAATAGATCTGCGCTTCAGACTATTTAACAACTGCAGCCCCCCTATGTAAGTAGGGAACACCTCAGTGATGCCCCAAAAGGTTAACATCAAAATATAGGGAACGGCGCTGTGTTAGAACAAAAAGTGTAACTGTAGAATTGACAAGTGCTCTAGTGTATGATACATTCGCTTCTTAAAAGTAAAAAAATTGTTTTTAATATAAAACTCCCAAAAATCAATATATATTATTATAAATTGATAACTCCTTATTTAGTGGCAGAGGGAATTGTCAGCTATGTATGCAAGCAATAACAATCCCATCCAATGGGCAAACTCAAACTTTAAATATAATATAAAACTCCCAAAAATCAATATATATTATTATAAAGTGATAACTCCTTATTTAGTGGCAGAGGGAATTGTCAGCTATGTATGCAAGCAGTAACAATCCCATCCAATGGGCAAACTCAAACTTTAAATTATCACCATTATATAGCATGTGTTGACAATATAGATCCACTAATTAGTGAATGTAAAGTGACAAGTGCCAAATGGTGCTATGTATAAAAAACTGTGGTTATCAAACCATTGTGCAATAATGTGCAAAAAAAACATTAAAAATTGTAAATCATTATTTATGTATAAAATCCTCAACAATATATAAAAAAAAATCCCATATACTATTTAGTGCAAAATGTTCGTAGCAGTAATGCAATGTGCCATGCACCAAATTCCCATAGAAATCATGCAAAAGGTTCTCCTTTGGTAGTGAAGAGCCGTGCAGTAATTATTGGCAATCTCCCCCCAGTGTGATTGCACTCACCGGAGCACTCTACCCCTGCAGGGGTATGAGCGTATGATGTTAATCCTGTTAATCTCTCCGATCATATAGGTGCCGGTATCCTTCCACGTGTACCAATCCAGATCAGCCACTCGCATAGAGGGAGGTGGGGACTCACTGTCCCTTGTTGTAATGCAGGTCCCAGCTGGACATCCACTAATGGAAGGCAGGTTTGCATTATTTCTATGGGAATTTGGTGCATGGCACATTGCATTACTGCTACGAACATTTTGCACTAAATAGTATATGGGACTTTTTTTGATATATTGTTGAGGATTTTATACATAAATAATGATTTACAATTTTTAATGTTTTTTTGCACATAATTGCACAATGGTTTGATAACCACAGTTTTTTATACATAGCACCATTTGGCACTTGTCACTTTACATTCACTAATTAGTGGATCTATATATGCCATTGTCAACACATGCTATATAATGGTGATAATTTAAAGTTTGCGTTTGCCCATTCGATGGGATTGTTACTGCTTGCATACATAGCTGACAATTCCCTCTGCCACTAAATAAGGAGTTATCACTTTATAATAACATATATTGATTTTTGGGAGTTTTATATTATAAACTATTTTTTTACTTTTAAGAAGCGAATGTATCATACACTAGAGCACTTGTCAATTCTACAGTTACACTTTTTGTTCTAACACAGCGCCATTCCCTATATTTTGGATGGGATGTCAGCAACCCCTAGCAAACTCAGATTTCACTTAAATGGCCCTCTATAGTGTTCCCCTTCACTCCTTCCCCGGGAGCTACATAAAAAGTAAAATGTATGCAGGTGAAGGGAGGGGTGGAGTAGCTGAGCTAGCACTGAGAGTAATTATACACACCCAGATAAGGAGAGGATTATGATGTGGCATGAGAGAAACAGAACTATGGCAGTGCTAGGGAATCAACTCTTCCTGAAATGGTTGAATTCCCTATCAAGTAAGTATTAATAGTTTTTTTTTTAAGTTAATGACAGGGTCCGTGCAGGGGAAACCAACAGATTAATTTAAATACCGTACTACCTATTTTTGCTACTCTGTATCTCTGTTTGGCTATGCCAATGGATGAGAAATACCCAGGGAAGAAACTCTGCTCACCCATACCCATTCTCCTAGGTGAAGACGATAGTAACTTTTACATAGTTACACAGGTTGAAAAAAGTCCAACATAAAAAAAAATAGAAAACCTCCATATACAGAATATACCCTGTACCCACAGGTGATCCACATCCAATCTGCTCCAGTGGGGTGGGGGGATTCCTTTCTGATCTCCCAAAGGCAGTCAGATATTCCCTGTATTAACAATATCAGGTGTTATTACCCAGAAATGTTAATATCTACCTATATTTTGTACATTTTCAGAATCCAGCTGAAAATTTTCCAAGAAATTGAAAGCAGTTGTGTTCCAACATAAATTGCAATAGATCCACAATAAATTCATTTTGTGTGGCTAGCAGAGGGAACTTATGATCCAGAAAATGGTGTACTGCTTTTAAACCCCAGCTGTGTGGAATCGATGTATATATTCAACATCAATTCCAACCAGAATGGCTTCTGGTGGCACTGAGACTCTATATAATTTCCTAAGTACATCACGGGTATCTTGTACAAATGAGGGGAGTTCACATACCAGATCTTTAATCAGAGCATCCACAAATTTTCCGACCCTCTCTAGTGGCCCCTTAATGACCGAAACGATCGGTCTCCCCGGGGGTTTGGTGATAGACTTGTGGAGCTTTGGAATGGTATAGAATGTGGGGATGTTAAATCATTAACGCTAAGATATTTACATTCCTTACACGTAATGAGGTGTTCCTCTAGGGCCATATTAAGTTTAAAGTTAAGGATGGCCACAATTTTGGAAAAAGGATTTCTGTTGGCCATGACTACTTCAGACCTATGAATTAAGGGGATAGGGGTGGCCAATCAATTATGGCTACCGTCTTTATATCTTTTCCTTAATTGTTCTCAACCTGCTTCATTATTTTAAATCTATGTTTCTGCTGGGGTCTGTATATATTAGTTGTGGCTAGTCCTTGTATGTTATGGTGTGTCTGCACTGTTTGTGAATGAATCCTTGATTGGGCTGTAGTGCTTTGGGGATGTCCTTGATGGGAGCTGATCATCTCCTAATTGATTATTTAAACAAGGACTTTGAACCACTGTGCATGCTCTGAGGAAGCTTGATTTCAAGCGAAACATGTAAGCATAATGCCATCACGGTGTCCGCGTTGAAGACACGGTGACCCCCACCATCCATCCTGATCCTCCTTCAGTTTACCTCGAGTCGCCACTCTTCACTACCAGCTGGTGTTAAAAACACTTATGGTGTTGTTCCGGTTTGTGGCTCCCTGCACAGCCCTGTAACTTCCGAAGCCTCTGAATTCTGGACTTAAAAAAGCTTCAACTATCTCCGGGTGGAATCACCCCAAGCTGACACTCCCTACTTGCCTTCCAATGCAGTCTGCAAGATGGTGGGCTACTGAAATCGAGACTAGATCTTTGGGGCCATGACTATTCACACACAAGACATCAAATGGTGAGCTGTATCTTACCTCTACTATTTGAAGGGAAGCACTACTAGTATACCCCGTTTTTTTCCTTGTGCTAAGTCATTTTTAAGTATATCTGCCCTCAGTCTCTGATCCCGACTAACAGCGTCTCCATGACTGTTAATAAGCGGTCTTTGAACCACGGTATCTCTAGCTCATAAAACTCGAGGAGATCTCTACATTTCTCTAGAAGCGCAAGCATTTTGTTCATATCTTTATGGGAGCATCCTATCGAACATTTCAATAATTTTTCTACATGAAAAGTAATTGTTCAATTTTTTACTTATATAACCAAAATGTTTGAAGGATCCCATCCCCAGATCTGATCCTAGGATAGTTGTATGTCTGCTTGTGTGTGAGATGGATATGAAGTGTGTGATTTAGGTATGGTGGCCACCTGTGTCTCATCTAGACGTTATGTCTCATTTTAATCATGTGTTGGAGATGGGTGTAGTATTTCATTATTAATGTTTTTTGTATATGTTTTTTGGATAATCAATAAATGATATTTAGCATTCACCCTCCCTGATGAATTTCTTTGGGTTTCTCCCGTTTTTTTGTATGTTAACCTTTTATATTCAGAGGACAGCCACCCCTAGAGGTATTTTATTTATTTACTAATATACCTCAGGCTGACGGTGTAAGCGGATTCTTGTATCGGGTGAGGCTAATTAGGGCCGACTTGCTAACCCCATCAGATCTGTGCTAAATTGGATGAGCCCCAGGTCCCTCCCTCTTTTCTTTTGTCTGCATTACAGTATTGCGGGGTATTGCAGAGCATTAGGGATAGCTGAGCATGGATGGATGGATGTCACTGAGCAGCGCTGTGGGCACTACACATCCAGCCCACAGCGCTGCTGCCATCCATCCCCCTCTCCGCTCACAGTGTACCGATCGGTACAGAGAGTGGAGGAGAGGAACCGGCGTCATGGGGTGACGCCGGTTTGTTTACATGTGATCGCTCCGTCATTTGAGGGAGCGATCACATGGTAAACGGCCGCGATCAGCGGCCATTTACCGGGATCCGTGATGCAGTCCCGGATGCGTTCGGGTGCGCGCCAGAGCAGGATTCTGGGAGGACGTCCCTGGACGCCCTCCCAGGGTTAAGAAACCGCCCTGTAGCCGTCATTCGGCTATGGGCCGGTTGTTAACCACTTCAGCCCCGGAAGGATTTACCCCCTTCCTGACCAGAGCACTTTTTACAATTTGGCACTGCGTCGCTTTAACTGCTAATTGCGCGGTCATGCAATGCTGTACCCAAAACGAAATTTGCGTCCTTTTCTTCCCACAAATAGAGCTTTCTTTTGATGTTATTTGATCACCTCTGCCATTTTTATTTTTTGCGCTATACACGGAAAAAGACCGAAAATTTTGAAAAAAAATGATATTTTCTACTTTTTGTTCTAAAAAAAATCCAATAAACTCAATTTTAGTCATACATTTAGGCCAAAATGTATTCGGCCACATGTCTTTGGTAAAAAAAATGTCAATAAGTGTATATTTATTGGTTTGCGCAAAAGTTATAGCGCCTACAAACTAGGGTACATTTTCTGGAATTTACACAGCCTTTAATTTATGACTGCCTATGTCTTTTCTTGAGGTGCTAAAATGGCAGGGCAGTACAAAACCCCCACAAATGACCCCATTTTGGAAAGTAGACACCCCAAGGAAATTGCTGAGAGGCATGTTGAGCCCATTGAATATTCATTTTTTTTGTCCCAAGTGACTGAATAATGACAAAAAAAAAAATTACAAAAAGTTGTCACTAAATGATATATTGCTCACACAGGCCATGGGCATATGTGGAATTGCACCCCAAAATACATTTAGCTGCTTCTCCTGAGTATGGCGATACCTCATGTGTGGGACTTTTTGGGAGCCTAGCCGCGTACGGGGCCCCGAAAACCAATCACTGCCTTCAGGATTTCTGAGGGTGTAAATTTTTGATTTCACTCTTTACTGCCTATCACAGTTTCGGAGGCCATGGAATGCCCAGGTGGCACAAACCCCCCCCCAAATGACCCCATTTTGGAAAGTAGACACCCCAAGCTATTTGCTGAGAGGCATGGTGAGTATTTTGCAGCTCTCATTTGTTTTTAAAAATAAAGAAAGACGAGAAATTTTTTTTTTTTTTCTTTTTTCAATTTTTAAAACTTTGTGACAAAAAGTAAGGTCTGCAAAATACTCACTATTCCTCTCAGCAAATAGCTTGGGGTGTTTACTTTCCAAAATGGGGTAATTTGGGGTTTTTTTTTGCCACCTGGGCATTCCATGGCCTCCGAAACTGTGATAGGCAGTGAAGAGTGAAATCAAAAATTTACGGCCTTAGAAAGCCTGAAGGCGGTGCTTGGTTTTCGGGGTCCCGTACGCGGCTAGGCTCCCAAAAAGTCTCACACATGTGGTATCCCCGTACTCAGGAGAAGCAACAGAATGTATTTTGGGGTGTAATTTCACATATTCCCATGGCATGTTTGAGCAATATATCATTTAGTGACAACTCTGCGCAAAAAAAAAAAAAAATTGTCTCTTTCCCGCAACTTGTGTCACAATATAAAATATTCCATGGACTCGACATGCCTCTCAGCAAATAGCTTGGGGTGTCTACTTTCCAAAATGGGGTCATTTGGGGGGGTTTTGAACTGTCCTGGCATTTTATGCACAACATCTAGAAGCTTATGTCACACATCACCCACTCTTCTAACCACTTGAAGACAAAGCCCTTTCTGACACTTTTTGATTACATAAAAAAATAATTTTTTTTTGCAAGAAAATTACTTTGAACCCCCAAACATTATATATTTTTTTTAAAGCAAATGCCCTACAGATTAAAATGGTGGGTGTTTCATTTTTTTTTTTCACACAGTATTTTTTCACACAGTGCAGTGGCGACAAACTAAATACATTTTTAAAAGCCTTTACAGGTTACCACTTTAGATTTACAGAGGAGGTCTACTGCTAAAATTACTGCCCTCGATCTGACCTTCGCGGTGATACCTCACATGTATGGTGCAATTGCTTTTTACATTTGACGCCAGACCGACGCTTGCGTTCGCCTTAGCGCAAGAGCAGTGGGGATAGGGGTGCTTTTTTTTTTTTTTTTTTTTTTTTTCTTTAATATTATTTATTTTTTTTTATCTTATTTTTAAACTGTTCCTTTCATTTTTTTTTTTAAATCATTTTTATTGTTATCTCAGGGAATGTAAATATCCCCTATCATAGCAATAGGTAGTGACAGGTACTCTTTTTTGAAAAAATTGGGGTCTATTAGACCCTAGATTTCTCCTCTGCCTTCAAAGCATCTGACCACACCAAGATCGGTGTGATAAAATGCTTTCCCAATTTCCCATCCGGCGAAATCTAAGTCATAAAATGCTCGTAGCTTCCGGTTTCTTAGGCCATAGAGATGTTTGGAGCCACTCTGGTCTCTGATCAGCTCTATGGTCAGCTGGCTGAATCACCGGCTGCATTTTCAGGTTCCCTGTTGAGACAGGAGAGCCAGAGAAAAACACGGAAGACGTTGGGGGGGGCATTCCCTCCCACTGCTTGTAAAAGCAGTCTAGAGGCTAATTAGCCGCTAGGATTGCTTTTACATGAAAGCCGACCGCTGACTGAAAAGAATGATACCAAGATGATACCTAAACCTGCAGGCATCATTCTGGTATAACCATTCAAAGTCGTGAATGGCGTACCTGAAGACAAAAAAATGGTTAACAATAAAGCACAGTAAACGGTAAAGTATAAAAAATTGCATACCTGAAAAACAAACATGATAAAACATAATAACAATAAAACATTGCAGAATAGAATACAGTAAAAAAGAGCAGAACAATAGAGAGAGAGAACAATAAAACGACAACTATTTTTTTTTATTTTATGTTTTTGTTTGTTTTTTTTTTTTTTTTTACACTTTTTTTTGTAACTGTAACTTTTATAACTGTAACCGGTTCCAGGTTCGGGTCTCTCAAAATGCGATGGCATCTTGGGAGACCCTGTGAAAGTGTGCCTAGTCTGTGCAATGCTGTACCCTACGCTAATACTCAACTAGTGAATGGTAGCGTTCAAAACATTCACCAATGCAAAGACCAGGATTGTCAGGACAGGAGGGACAATAATAGCAGGTGTCACGCCTATATCCGCGCTTGCTGCAGACACAACATCTTTTTTGGGGGGGTTTGTTGGGTAGGGGTACTCGGGAGGACATAAAGAAAATGCCTCTCATGCAGCCGACTGCATTTGGTTGGGGATGTGAATGGGGGAAGTACGGGCGCTGCAGAAGCGGTGGGTTCCCAATTAGGATTGGCGAATGCAGCAGGAAGGGCACTATGGGCAGGACGGGCCTGTGTTTGTCTTCTTGGTGGCAGCGGGACACTACTTGTGCTTGCCACCTCACCAGCTTGAACTGCACTTATGGGACTCGCCACGTCACCAAGTGTTACTGCAGTGCGGGTTTGACTATGACCGGGGTGTACTAGGCCGCTGGTGCTTGCCAGTTCACCAAAACGCTACAAAAAAAACTGTTAGCGATCGCAGGGATCAGGCCTGACTCTGCGAACGCTGCAGTTATGCGTTTAGTGTTTTGTAAGTGACAGTGATCGATCGATACTGCACTTGGGTGGGCTGGGCCGGGCGGAGGGGCAAAACGCATGTGCTAGCAGGTATCTGGGCTGATCCCGCTAACACTGCGTGTTTGGGAACCCTAAACTGCTGGGGACGCCAGTATAGATCTGATCGGATCAGATATTGATCCGTTCAGATACTATACCACTAAGGGAGGTGTATGGTGCGTCCGTGGGTGTTAGCGGTACTGGCGCTAATCTGACGCTGCCTGGGGCAGTTGCTTGCCAGTTCACCAAAACGCTACCAAAAAAACTGTTAGCGATCACAGGGATCAGGCCTGACTCTGTGAACGCTGCAGTTATGCGTTTAGTGTTTTGTAAGTGACAGTGATCGATCAATACTGCACTTGGGTGGGCTGGGCCAGGCGGAGGGGAAATACGCAGGTGCTAGCAGGTATCTGGGCTGATCCCACTAACACTGTGTTTTTGGGAACCCTAAACTGCTGGGGACGCTAGTATAGATCTGATCGGATCACATATTGATCCCTTCAGATACTATACCACTAAGGGAGGCGTATGCTGCGTGCGTGGGTGTTAGCGGTACTGGCGCTAATCTGACGCTGCCTTGGGCGACGCATATCACCGCCGGGCGATCAGGGGGCTAAACCTTTATTCGGTAGTAAACGGCGGGTGCCCTGACACTATACAAAATAAACGAACTAACCAGCGTCCCCCGTAACAGTTATACGGTGATCAGGGGTGAAAGGGTTAACTAGGGGGCAATCAAGGGGTTAAAACATTTATTAGATAGTATATGGGGGTCCCTGTCGCTATAAAACGCTGACGGCGAACTTCAATATTTACCTCCCTAACTAGCGTCACCAGCGACACTAGTACAGCGATCAGAAAAATGATCGCTTAGTGACACTGGTGACGGGGGGTGATCAAGGGGTTAAAACTTTATTAGGGGGGGTTAGGGGGGTACCCTAGACCTACAGGGGGCTAACACTCACTGCCCTACTACTTCTAACTGTCACAAACTGACACCTAGCAGTAATCAGAAAAAAAAAAAAAAATACTGCTTGGTGTCCGTTTGTGACAGGGAGGGGTGATTGGGGGGGGGATCGGGGGTGTTTAGTGTGCCTGGCATGTTCTACTGTCTGTGTGTGTAGTGTTTTTTGCACTCACATGTCTTCTCTCCTCTGCGCTGGAACGGAAACTGCCAAGCCGAGGAGAGATGACAACACATCCTCTGCCTGTGTGAAACTACACACAGGCAGGGGAGGATTCCCATTGGCTGGGAGCGATCGTGAGGGGGGGCCACGATCGGATAGTCTCCCCCTCGCCTCTCAACGCTCCCAGTCACAAGCCGACTGCAGCTGGCACCGGGGGGGGGTCCGATCGGACCCCCCGCCCGCGGGAGGCAGATCACGTATGGGTACGTGATTCTGCCTGCCCGTGCCATTCTGCCGCAGTATATCTGCGATAGGCGGTCGGCAAGTGGTTAAGTGGTTAAGCATAATTTACACATCTCATTTCTCAACCACCTATTACAGTTTTGAAGACCCTGGAGCACCAGGACAATGGAAACGTCCACAAAATGACCCCATTTGGAAAGCTAACACCCCAACGTATAATCTATCAGGCATGATGAGTCTTTTGAAAGGTTCATATTTTGTTCCAGAAGTCTGTGGAAAATATGGAAAAAAATGGAAACCTAATTTTTTTTTTTTTTTTTTTTTAAACAATGTTATTCATTTATAAGATATTTCCAACAAACAGCATGTATATAGCAAAAAGTATACCCCAAAATACATTCTGCTACTCCTGTGTATGGCAATACCACATGTGAGAAATTTTTTTGTAGCCTGGCCACATACAGAGTCCTAACATCCAAGTAGCACTGTCAGGTGTTCTAGGAGCATAAATTACGCACATAAATTCCTGCCAACCTATCACATTGTTGAAGGCCCTTCATATGTCTAACACATAGCATGTACTGTACATACCAATTAGAAACCAAAATACATTCTGCTGAGCAAAGGGTAAAGAAAAGATTACCTGCGGTTTTAGTACAGTGGTCCACAGAGGAGAGCATTGGTCCAGGCAGCAGGCAGGAACGTGGACAGCGACAGCAAAACAGGCAGCAGGCAGGAATAGTCAGTACAGCCAAGGCATTGGTCCAGATAACAGGCAGATGTGGTCAGCAGCAGCAAAAGGATTGTCCAAGCAGCAGGCAGGAATACTGTCCATAGTTATTACATGCAGCAGGCAGAGATATGGTTAGCACAGCCAGAGTATTTGTCCACGGAGCAGGCAGGACCATCAAGCTTAGGGCACATATGTGAGACCCCTGTGTAGCAGGGTGAAAGATCAGTCCAAGGGGCAGACAAAAACATGGTCAACAGGCCGAGATCAACACAGGTAAAAGGCAGAAATCGACGGTAGGCATAGGCATAGTCGATACAGTCCAGGGTCAGTTCACGTGAAAGGCAGAAACATGGCGGATAAACAATGCAGACGGCAGGCAGAGGCATAGTCAAGAAACAGGCCAGGGTCAGTTCACATGGAAGACCATGATATAGTTGGTTGAGGTACCAGGGAAATATTCAGGACAGAAATTGAAAACGGGGAAATGGCAGTCTATTAGAAATATGGGCCAATACAAGAGTGTGATAGTGTCTGAAGCATTCTCTGATGCAAAGGCCAGGTTGGGAGGGACATTGGGGACAATGGAAACTGGTGTCCTTCCTAACTCTTTTTGTGCACACCCAACATTTTTTGGCATCGTCTTTCGGATCCTGATGGTGGAATATGGTCCGGAAAATGGCGCTCATGTAGTCTGCTGACACAATCGGAGCGAATGCTTTCTGGGGGGATCCTTGTTGATAGATTAGGGCAGTGACAATGGCTTCAATAAACTTTAGGAAGGTGTTGGGTGTTTCCG
The DNA here is from genome assembly GCA_037952925.1 of Lithobates clamitans. NCBI lineage: Eukaryota > Metazoa > Chordata > Amphibia > Anura > Ranidae > Lithobates > Lithobates clamitans. Next base: position 1,275,324 of record JBBGZY010000209.1, read on the forward strand.
TCGATTTTTGGTAGATTATGAGAGAATTATACATGGCCAAATGAAAGAAGTAAATTTGCGAATTTTTGTACCAGAAGAGGGATTTTCGTGTTGGTAGATAGGGCTGCAACATTTGATCATTTAAATCCACCCCCCCCCCTCCATAAATTTATTATGCTCGAGGATAGACCAATATGCATGTACTTCATTTTTTTTTTTTTGTAAGTCCCATATTGAACGTTGGGCCTAAAAACAATTTAAGCTCCACCACTGTTAGGGGTCTCCATTCAAAAGGGTGGGCATAGCTTGAGCTGGGGTTGTTTTCAATAAATTGTTGGGCAAAAAGATTGGTTTGGTCCATGATGCCTTGAACTAATTTGTCAGGGAAAAATAAATTTAAAAAATCAATTTCTGAAAAACCTTCAGTGTGGACCTGCACACCTGGCTGTGCTGTGAAAGGGGGGATCGTGGCTGACCCTGTGCTAGAAGGCAGCCACAATGGGTTTGCCAAGGCATCTGGTAGCTGGGTTTGGGCCCTAATACTTTGGCAGGCAATTCCCGCACTTGTACTGGGCCTTTCCTCCTGGGGTCTAGCAGCGCTTGTACTGGGCCTCCCCTCCTGGGGTCTAGCGCCGTTAGCATTGTTGGTAGCTGTCTGTTTAGACCATCATCTTTTTAGACGGACTACTTCCTCCTCTGATTCGGATCCTGCTGTGCTGCCTTCGACGGGCTCATATTCTGAACCAGAATCTGAATCAGAACTGTAACTGGGTGATGAGAGCTCCCCATTGCTCTCATCGGTCAGACTCAGTATTTGGTATGCCTCTTCTGGCATGTATACCTTTCTGGACATGGCTCTATAACGGGTGACACTGATGGGCTGCACGTCAAGGACTAATGGGCTGCATCTTGGTAGTAATTGGCTGCAGACAGGTACTCTGATGGGCTCACGGGACAGGTACTCTGATGGGCTCACGGGACAGGTACTCTGATGGGCTCATGGGACAGGTACCCTGATGGGCTCACGGGACAGGTACCCTGACGGGCTCACGGGACAGGTACCCTGACGGGCTCACGGGACAGGTACCCTGACGGGCTCACGGGACAGGTACCCTGACGGGCTCACGGGACAGGTACCCTGACGGGCTCACGGGACAGGTACCCTGACGGGCTCACGGGACAGGTACCCTGACGGGCTCACGGTACAGGTACCCTGACGGGCTCACGGTACAGGTACCCTGACGGGCTCACGGGACAGGTACCCTGACGGGCTCACGGGACAGGTACCCTGACGGGCTCACGGGACAGGTACCCTGACGGGCTCACGGGACAGGTACCCTGACGGGCTCACGGGACAGGTACCCTGACGGGCTCACGGGACAGGTACTCTGACGGGCTCACACAGGTACTGGTGACGGGTACTGATGGCAGGTACTCTTTATTCTGGGGGGCAATCTGGGCACAGTAAAATCACAATAAATGTGTAACTCGCTGTTAGCTCGCTCTCCTCCTCACACTGGATCGGGGTGTGAGGAGAAGAGCCTAGCAACAGCCGTTCATTGGCTTTTTACCCTGATCGGGGCTGGGCTTTGTCTGAGGGAAAAGCCTCAAGCCCGATCGCCACGCTGCGTGCCCCCAGAGGCGCGCACGGGCGGTGTGCATGCCGCTCTGCATAGTGACCGGCTGTGATTGGATACAGTCGGTCACGCTGCTTTCTAAGCTCCGCCACCCGCTCATTACCCTCATCGGGGAACTGCTGTGTCCCAAGGGACACGCCGGATCCCCAATCGCTGTGCTGCGGGCCCCCAGTAGCGCTGGGAAGCCGAGGACGTCATATGACGCCCGCCCAGGATGGGAGATCCCATCTGCGGACGTCATATGACAATGGCTGGGTAATGAAGTGGTTAAAGTGAAGCAATATTTTTTTAAATTCTCAATGCATGTACTGCATTGCAGTAGTCATTTACAGGCATAACTGATATAAAAAATGCATTGATAACTAAAATAAACACAATTTCTTTATCGTACATCACAGGACACCGAGCCTCAGTATTTACTGATGGGTTATATAGGCACCACTAGGTGATGGACACTGGCACACCCTAGACAGTTTAGCCCCCCTATATAACCCCTCCCTTAACTGGGAGTACCTCTGTTTTTTCGCCAGTGTCTTAGGTGTTGGTCACGAGTAAAGATGTGCTGTGCTGAGCTCTGCTGGAATATCCTTCTGGGGTAAGCCATGCAACCGGATCCATTCAAAGTGCTTTTCTAGGCCGAATCGAATGGTACCTGGGCCTCGTGTACGAAGAAACGAGGTTCTGCCTGTGACATTTTTCTTTTTAGAAAGCTGGACCCCGGTATCCAGTATTTGTTTTTTTTTTCAGCCATATCCCTGGCGAGGTGCTTTACAGGCCGAGAGCTAGGATCCCCTTTTTTTTATGGAGGCCCTAGTCCTTGAAGGTTTTTTCAAACAGAGCCCACCGTGAGAGGTGAAGATTGGGTCTGTTACCACAGAACCCTGCAGCCGGATAAGGTAAGGAGGAATTTTTCTAGTTTCCACCAGGGGCTGTCAAGAACATGCACCTTAGCCGCCATTTCAGTGGTTTTTCATCAACCTACCCTCCGCTTTCCTCCACCCCAGCCTCCCCTCCATGGCAATCCGATCAGGATCAGAACCCTCGGCTCGCGCGGGAAAACAGGGCTTGTTTAAAAAAGGACAAGGGGAGGGGCGGTATGGGTGCTTGGAAAAAGGGGCAAATCGTTAGCACGGTGTCTGGCTTGGGTTGATGCCCACAAGGGCTAAACGAGGCTATAGGATGCACTCTTTTGCAGGTGCACAGCTCAAGGAGGGACAAAGAGCGGTTGGAGGGTGGCTGACACAGGCATCCCCAGGCAGCATTTACTTAGCACCAGACTGGGCCTTTATAGCAGCGGTAGTTGCTGGACTATTTGCTCAGCAGTACGTGCATTTCTGGTTGTACCTCAGCATTTGTGCTCGCCACTATAGGCAGAAGAGGTACAGGTACCCCAAGAAATAGGGGCTCAAGGGGATCTCCCTCAGGCTCTGAGGACCCCCCTCTGTAGCACCATCTCCCCCTGAAGGACCTAGGGAGGCGGGTCAGGGGCTACATCTGCTGCTGGCATCTCGGCCCCTGTATACTTTACTCAGGAGGTTTTTTTCCTCAACCATAAATGGATTAGAGGAATGATTGATGGCCGTGATTACATCTTCACTAGGTGGAAGAAAGCGCATTAGATCCCCTTCTACGCAGGACCCTCAAACAGAGGAACTCTGGGAAAGGGGAGATGATTCCCCCTCTGGAGATAGGGATGAGGATGACTCCTCTTCCGGGGAATCTAGTGGGGAAGGTCCCTCTTCTGCTTCACAGGCTGAGAAATTGCTGGTGCAATCTCTTGCTGAAAGGGTCCGCTCCACATTTAAGTTACCCGTAACTGAGCCGATTGAAAAACCCACATCTAGTTTGGGTTCACTTAAGCCTCCTCAAGCTGCACATGCTTTTCCTGTTCATTTTCTGCTGGAAAAGCTTATTTATTCTGGGTGGGATCACCCAGATAAACATTTTTTCCCTCCTAAAAAGTTTTCAACTCTTTATCCTATGGAGGAAAGTTCACAAAGATGTGGCGTATTCCGTCAATTGATGCCGCTATCTCCTCTGTGAACAAAAATTTGACTTGTCCGCTTGACAGCGCTCAAATGCTTAGGGATCCAACTGATAAAAAGATGGAATTCCTGTTGAAAAACTTTTTTGCCTTGGTAGGTTCAGTAGCTCAACCTGCAGTGGTGGCAATTGGGGTATGCCAATCCTTAAGAGATCACTTGAAACAGGTGCTCAAGGTTTTCCCTGAACAGCAGGCCTAAGAATTAGCCGAGCTGCCAGCAGCCTTGTGTTTTTGGTTGATGTGATCAGGGATTCTATCCTTTAGACCTCTCATCTTACGCTTGGGCTGGTGCATATGCGTAGAGTCTTGTGGCTGAAAAATTGGTCAGCCGAAACTCAATGCAAAAAGCTCCTGGTGGGGGTTCCCTTTTCGTGGGGAAAGGTTGTTTGGGGATGACTTGGACAAATATGTACAAAAGATATCTAGTGGGAAAAGTGCCCTTTTGCCAGTTAAGAAATGGAGTAAACGTCCTTCCTTTTTAAAAGGACTCTTTCTCCAGTGCCTGGGGCATTAGCCTCCAGGCAGTCGTGACGGCCTCCACCGTCAGTTTCAGGAGGTAAAACTCAGTCAACCACAAAGACAAAAGAAATCCTGGGGGAGGAATTCTACAAGACAGAATGCTAAAGCTTCTTTATGAAGAGGTGCTCCCGTTCGTTCGATTGGGGGGAAGACTGCTACAGTTCTCAAAGGTCTGGCAGGGGGATTTTCAGGACAGATGGGTGATCTCCACAATAACTCTAGGTTACAAACAAGAATTTTGAAAATTCCCGTCTCCTCGTTTCCTCAGGTCAAATGTCCCCAAAGACCTAGAGAAAAAGGTCTCTCTTCCAAGCGTTGGATCGACTTCTGTCGCAAAAAGTAATCATGGCAGTTCTCATGCAAGAGCAGGGGTTGGGGTTTTATTTAAACCTTTTCACGGTGCCAAAGCCAAATGGGGATGTCAGACCCATCCTGGATCTCAAGGATCTAAATCGGTTCCTAAAGATTCGATCTTTTTGCATGGAATCAATCCGATCAGTAGTCTCCTCCATCCTACAAGGAGGAGAACTTCTGGCATCAATAGACATCAAAGATGCTTAACTGCATGTACCTCTTTTCCCCGCTCATCAGAAATATCTGCATTTTAAAGTGGAAAAACGTAATTTCCAGTTTGTAGTTTTGCCTTTCGGTCTAGCTACTGCACCTCAGGTGTTCACAAAGGTCCTGGCTTCTCCACTGGCCAGAAAAGGGCCCACGGTATAACGGTTATAGCGTAGCTAGACGACCTGCTCTTAATAGACCGGTCGGTAGCCCGTTTAGACCAAGGCTTGGTCACCACGTTCAACTACCTGGAATACCTAGGTTGGGTTCTCAACCTAGAGAAGTTTTCTTTAAAACCAGTAAGAAGACTAGAGTACTTGGGTCTAATCATAGATACAACCCAAAAAAGGGTGGTTTTACCCCAGGCAAAGATTAGTGCAATAAAGGAGCTGGTTCAGCTAGTCAGGGCAAAGAAGAGTCCTTCTATTCACCTTTGTATGAGATTGTTGGGAAAGATGGTGGCTTCGTTCGAAGCGGTTCCCTATGCTCAGTTTCATTCAAGACTGTTGCAAAACAGTATTCTATCTGCCTGGAATAAGAAGGCCCAGGTGCTCGATTTTCCAATGCGCTTGTCTCCAATAGTGCGCCGGAGCCTCATTTGGTGGTTGGTACCCGAGAATCTGCGGGAAGGGAAATCCTTTCTACCAGTCACCTGGAAGGTGGCAACAACAGATGCCAGCCTTTCGGGTTGGGGAGCTGTTCTGGAAAAGGGGCCTGTCCAAGGGAAATAGTCCAGGATTGAGAAGACCTTACCCATCAATATTATGGAGATTCGTGTGGCGTACCTGGCCCTAAAAACCTGGACATTCAGGTTGCAGGATTGTCCTGTCAGGGTCCAATCCGACAATGCCACAGCAGTGGCTTACACCCTGTTCCAAATTATTATGCCAATGATATTTTTCTCATTTGCCTAAATAATTGATGTAAACAGTCAGCATAATTCTCATGTTATCAACTATTAAGAGTACAATTCAAATTTTATTGAACAAACCTAATGAGAACAGTGTTTTTTTTTTTTCAAAATAAAAACTTGCAATGCACTGTTCCAAATTATTACACACAGTAAGTTTCAAAACACTTTATAGGTTGTAAAAAATTTAAAATGGTTATTTGTTGTGTTTGCAGCATATTTACCGAAATCAAAAGCTAATTCAATCAAACTTTGAACAACTTTTTAACTTTTTAAACATTTTAACAGGTCACGTTACATTTTAACATGGGACCCCTTATTTGATAGCAGCTTCACAATTCTTGCATCCATTGAACTTGTGAGTTTTTGGACAGTTTCTGCTTGAATTTGTTTGCAAGATGTCAGAATAGCCTCCCAGAGTTGCTGTTTCGATGCAAACTGCCTCCCACCCTCATAGATCTTTTGCTTGATGCTCCAAAGGTTCTCAATAGGATTGAGTTCAGGGGAGGATGGAGGCCATTCCATGACTTTCTTTCCTTTTATCCCCATAGCAGCCATTGTTGCAGACCATTTCATGCTGCATTGTCATGCATGAAGGTGATTTTATTATGGAAAGCATAGTTCTTCCTTCTGTACCAGGGAAGGAAGTGGTTAGTCAGGAACTCCACATACTTTGCAGAGGTCATCATTACACCTTCGGGGACCCTAAAGGGGCTGACCAGCTCTCTTCCCATGATTCCGGCCCAAAACATGACTCCACCACCGCCTTGCTGATGTCACAGCCTTGTTGGAACAGGGTGGCTGTCCACCAACCATCCACTACTCCATCCATCTGGACCATCCAGGGTTGCACGACACTCATCAGTGAACAGGACTGTTTCAAAATTAGTCTTCATGTATTTTTCTGCCCAATGCAGTCATTTCTGCTTGTGAACATTGATTAGTGGTGGCCGAATTGAAGGTTTATGCACAGTTGCAAGACTCTGGAGGACTCTACACCTGTCCGTGGGACTTCAGAGCCACCAGCAGCTTCAAATATCTGTTTGCTGCTATTTAATGGTGTTTTAGCAGCTGCTCTCTTGATTCGATGCATGGATCTGGCAGAAATCTTCCTCAATGTGCCTTTATCTGCATGAAACCCGTCTGTGCTCTGAATCCGCCACAAATCTCATAATAGTGCAATGATCACGCTTAAGTTTTCGTGAAATATCTAATTGTTTTCATACCTCATCCAAGGCATTGAACTATTTCACTCTTTTCAGCAGCAGAGAGATCCTTTTTCTTCCCCATATTGCTTGAAAATGGTGCTCTGCTTAATAACACCCTCATTTAGTAGTTTTTCCTTTAATTGGGCTCACCTGGCAATCTGAAATAGAATTTGCATAATAATTTGGAACAGGGTGTATATCAATCACCAAGGGGGCTCCGGGAGTCGTGCAGCCCAGAAAGAGGTAAACCAGATCCTAATCTGGGCAGAAAAGCATGTGCCGTGCATATCGGCAATCTTCATTCCATGGGTAGAGAACTGGCAGGCGAACTACTTAAGTCGCCAGCAGTTGTTCCCAGGGGAATGGTCTCTTCACCCTGACATCTTCCTGGCCATATGTCAAAGATGGGGGACCCTGGATGTAGATCTGTTTGCGTCCAAGTTCAACAACAAGATCGACAACTTTGTGTCAAGAACAAGGGATCCATTTGCATGCAGGACGGATGCGTTGGTGACTCCATGGCATCGGTTCTCACTGATTTATGCATTCCCTCCTATTCTGCTGCTACCACGACTTCTTCGCAGGCTCAAGCAGGAAAAGAAGTCGGTGCTTCTAGTGGCCCAGAAGATCTTGGTATGCAGAAATAGTGAAAATGGCGGTAGGGTCCTCATGGACCCTACCACCACATCCAGACCTGCTATCGCAGGGACCAGTGTTCCATCCTACTCTACAAGCGCTAGATGTAACGGTTTGGCTATTGAAAACCACATTCTGAAGAGTTGTGGGCTTTCAGGCCCAGTAATTTCTATCTTGATTAATGCAAGGAAGCCAGCTTCCAGAGTCATTTATTATAGAATCTGGAAGGCATAGGTCTCCTGGTGTGAATCCAGGGGTTAGCATCCCAGAAAATATGTCATAGGAAGAATTCTTGCTTTTCTGCAAATGGGGTTAGAGATGAAGCTGGCCTTGAGTACTATCAAGGGCCAGGTCTCGGTCTTGTCGGTATTGTTTCAACGTCCGCTTGCTTCACATTCTTTGGTCCAAAGCTATATACAGGGGGTAACGTGGCCTAATCCACAGGTTAGAGCACCCCTGAACTCCTGGGACTTGAATTTAGTTCTGTCGGCGTTATAGAAACAGCCTTTTGAGCCGATACGACATATTCCTTTGGTCCTTTTGACAAGGAAGCTAATTTTTCTGGTAGCCATTTCTTCTGCGAGAAGGGTATCAGAATTGGCGGCTCTTTCTTGTAAAGAGCCATATTGAATTGTTCATAAGGATAGAGTAGTATTGCATTCTCATCTTAGTTTTCTTCCAAAGGTGGTTTCAAATTTTCACCTAAACCAGGATATTTTTCTACCTTCATTCTTTCCAGATCCCTGTTCTAAGGAAGAAAAGTCACTACATTCTCTGGATGTAGTGAGAGCGGTCAAAGCCTACTTGGAAGCGACCGCTCAGGTTCGCAAAACGTATGTTTTGTTCGTGTTGCCTGAAGGTCCTAGGATAGGACAGACAGCGTCGAAATCCACCATTGCTAAATGGATTTGGCAAGTAATTGTTCAAGCTTATGGTTTGATTTGAAAAGGTGGAACTTTTCCCTTTAAAGCACACTCCACCAGGGCTGTTAGTGCTTCATGGGCAGTGCATCACCAGGCCTCCATGGCTCAGATTTGTAAGGCCACAACTTGGTCTCCAGTCCATACATTCACCAGAGTCTATCAGGTGGATGTGAAAAGGCACGAGGATATCGCCTTTGGGCGCAGTGTGCTGCTGGCCGCAGTACAGGGTCTGATTGCTCCCTACTTTTGTTTGTGTCCCCTCCCCCTCAGGTGACATTGCTCTGGGACATCCCATCAGTGAATATTGAGGCTCTGTGTCCTGTGATGTACAATAAAGAAAATAGGATTTTTTACAACAGCTTACCTGTAAAAAACTTTTCTTGGAGTACATCACAGGACACAGAGCTCCCGCCCCTCTTTTTTGGGGGGTATGTATTACACACGTATTGCTTTGCTACAAAACTGAGGTACTCCCAGTTAGGGGAGGGGTTATATAGGGGGGTAAACTTTCTGTCTAGGGTGTGCCAGTGTCCACCTAGTGGTGCCTATATAACCCATCAGTGAATACTGAGGCTCTGTGTCCTGTGATGCACTCCAAGAAAAGGATTTTACAGGTAAGCTGTTATTAAAAATCCTATTATTAAAAGAAAAATTGTAAGCTTACTCCATCTTATTGTTGTCGCAAGGCCAGAGCAGCTGAGAGAATTTATTGTAATAGGAAGGGTGAAGGCATACAGGTATCTTCTGTTTCACTAGTCAAATCTTCAAAGGCAAGACACTTTCTTGCTTGATAATTGGGTGTACTACAAATAGAAATCAGAGCAGGAGCAGGACTTGATGGTGATGTTAGAGCTGGAAATGGTCTTTCAGTTGATGTTGATGGACTTTGAGAAAAGTAAGTGTCTATGGAGGTTTGAAGTGTAGCTCTCTTTTCTCCCTGTAGATTTCATTGTAACAGGCATAAGCCCCTGAAATGTTAGTATTGACTTTGGAACTTCTTTCAAAATCCCTATCATGCTTTTCAAAAATGGCCATGGCGCTATCAAGATGACGGAAAGCTTCAAAGAGAATTTTTGTAGTTAAGCCTTCAGGCTGTTCAATGATCTCAACCCATCCTGCACATCATCTTCTCTCTCCTCTTCAAGTTCTAGAAGATCTTTATTGCTGAGGGGCTCAGTGTGGGAAGCAAACAGTTCTTCTGGCTCCACTTCCAGCTCTAACTGCCTTGCCATCTCTACAATATTTTCTGTAATCGTAGCTACATGATCTTCAAAGCCTTCAGAATCATCAACCAACTCTGGGCATAGTAATTTGTTCCAGGCCCTTTTCATTGTGGTTTCCTTTAGGTCACTCCAAGCATCTCTTACATTTTTAATGCAATCCAAGGTGTAGCTTTTCCAGAATTTTGATAGGACTTCTTTACCTGCTCCTCCTTCTTTGTCTATTGCTGCAATACACTTACTGAATGTTCTTTTTAAGTAGTTTACCTTGAAGGCAGCAATGACACATTGATCCATTGGCTGCAGTAGTGAGGTGGTATTTGGTGGTAGGAATTGCACTTGAATGTTAGGGTTCAGCTCATCTAGCAATCGAGGGTGTCAACAAGCAGCAAAATGCGGAAAGGGATATTGTTGTCCTTACAATAGGCTTTCTTCTCTGGAACAAAGCAGGCGTCAAACCTATCTTCAAAAAGGGCTGCAGTTACCCATGCTTTTTTGTTAGCTCTCCAATGCACTGGAAGTCTAGTTTTAACGTAGTTCTTCAAAGCTCTTGGATTTTACCATCTGTAAATTAGCAAAGGCTTTAGCGTTAAGGTACCAGAAGCATTGCCACCTAACAGAAGGGTTATTCTATCTTTAGCTGCCTTGTAGCCTGGCATTGATTTTTCCTGTCTTGCGATGAAGGTTCTTGCAAGCATCTTCCAAAATAGCCCAGTCTCATCCACATTAAAAATCTGATCCCTGGAGTACAGAGTGTACCGAAGCCCTGATATGAACTAGTAAATAAATAAGTGGCAAATACTAGAAGATGACCAAATTAATATAGTTGCAATTATTGTGTATGTGAACTGATATTACACAAAGTGTTGTTTATATTCAGAATGTATAATGCGCTAATATTAACCTCCCAATATAACACGGTGTAACCTCCTGATGGTTAATCATGTGCAAAATAAGCAAATGGAGCCTAATATAAATAACATAACATCCTTCACCATAACAAAATCTTATAATTAAATATCAATGTGATGATAAATGAACACATAAAAAAAAAAAAAAAAAAAAAAAGATGAGATATATTGACCACTTGCTTACTGTTCACTTAAACCCCCCTCCTGCCCAGACCAATTTTCAGCTTTCAGCGCTGTCGCACTTTGAATGACAATTGCACGGTCATACAACACTGTACCCAAATGAAATTTTTATAATTTTTTTCCCACTAATAGAGCTTTCTTTTGGTGGAATTTAATCACAGCTGGGATTTTTATTTTTTGCTAAACAAACAAAAAAAGATGGAAAATTTTGAAAAAAAAAAAAAATCATGTTTCATACTTATAAAATTTTGCAAACAGGTAATTTTTCTCCTTCATTGATATGCGCTGATGAGGCAGCACTGATAGGCTGCACTGATGGGCACAGATAGGCACAGTTAGGGCGGCACTGATGGGCACAGTTAGGGCGGCACTGATGGGCACAGATAAGGCGGCACTGATGGGGACAGATAAGGCGGCACTGATGGGGACAGATAAGGCGGCACTGATGGGGACAGATAAGGCGGCACTGATGGGGACAGATAAGGCGGCACTGATGGGTACAGATAAGGCGGCACTGATGGGTACAGATAAGGCGGCACTGATGGGGACAGATAAGGCGGCACTGATGGGCACAGATAAGGCGGCACTGATGGCCACTGATGGGTGGCACGGATGGGCACTGATTGGGTGGCACTTATGGGCACTGGTAGGTGACACTGATGGGCACTCATGTGCAGCACTGTTGTTGTGGCACTGACTGTGGGCGCTGATGGGTAGCACTGTGGGCGCTGATGGGTGGCACTGTGTACACTTATGGGTGATGGTGGGCACTAGTAGGTGGCACTGCTGCCTATTGCTAGGTGTCACTGGCAGGGGGCACAGATGTTATGCGCTGATGAGGCTGCACTGATGGGCACGGATAGGCACAGTTAAGGTGGCACTGATAGGCACAGTTAAGGTGGCACTGATAGGCACAGTTAAGGTGGCACTGATAGGCACAGTTAAGGTGGCACTGATAGGCACAGTTAAGGTGGCACTGATGGGGACAGATAAGGCGGCACTGATGCCCACTGATGGGTGGCACTGATGGGGGGCAGTGATGGGTGGCACTGATGGGCACTTATGGGCACTGGTAGGTGACACTGATGGGCACTGATGTGCAGCACTGTTGTGGCACTGATTGTGGGTGCTGATGGGTGGCACTGTGGGCGCTGATGGGTGGCACTGTGGGCGCTGATGGGTGATGCTGGTGGGCACTGGTAGGCGGCACTACTGCCTATTGCTAGGTGTCACTGGCAGGGGGCACAGATGATCGCCGTGATCGGGACTGATGTCCCTCTCACGGCCGCCGGAGATCGGCTTTTTTGGCTGACAGCTGATCACGTGGTAAGGGGTCGGGACCGACCCCTTACTCTGATCTGTGATCAGGCGAGTCTCATAGACTCGCTGTTCACCGAGCGCGCCCTTCAGGGGGCGCGCAGGCCGCTCGTACATAGAACAACGTCAATAGACGTAGTCCCGGCCAAACAGGTCCGCACTGTTGCCGTCATTCGGCAATAGCGCGGATCTGAACTGGTTAATGTGATGAACCACAGTACACAAATATCTCAATAGGACAGCATACCAATGTGAAGAAATGTAACGTCTTTGGTGATTGATGAATTTAGACAGGTTTCAATGAGTAACCCCAGTGATTAGATGGCTTGCTCATATGTTCAGCTGCTCATTAGCATGGACTGGCTTCTGGCTTTCAAAGAACTTCCGCAGTATGAAACAACAAAAATAAAAAAGGGACCTTTGCGCAGATAGTATGTTAAATATTCCCTATAGGCTAAGGGTAAACTTCACTCACAATTTCCAGCAGAATTAATCGCATATAGTAAGGTCAGTTGCATACAGCTAAGAGCTGTATGCAACTAACTATACCCTCACACGCCAACAGTGCACACACCACTGCTCGTCACTGGCTCCTCCCGACGGGTTCATCACTAGACACGTGACTTTTTCAAGGGTGACCATGAGACGACCTTGCTTAGCATTTATAGTGTGCATGCCGGTTGCCATAGTGACCAGGGAGTGTAATGCATCATCATGCCGCTATATGCGTTCTGCACTACATTCGAACAACATAATATCCATACAAAGTAACAATTTAATACATATAGATACATAATATTTACAATAAAACATATTTAAAAACATAATTGCAACTGCAACCTAAGACCCATTTAAAATACATGAAGTAAACACATATAACCTAGGAACTCCCTCTAGTGGTAAACCAATGGAATTACATCTCTACATAATCATCCTTTAATGAACTAAGGATAAATGGATGTGTATGAGGTAGAAAGATGCTAAAAAAATTGCTAAAATTATTTTTTGACAGATATTTAAAAAAATATAATAAAATATTTTAAAATATTAGAATTTGTTTTGGAGGAGCAGATGTCAAGAGATAATTTAAAAATCCGAAATAAAACCATTTATATCAAAATCTATATTTAAGCCCAAGGGTGCGAGAGTCCCCATTTCAAAAATACATTTTGATTCCTTTTTACTTAATTCTCTCACTTTATTGTTGCCCCGCCAGTGTGGTTTATTTTTCAATGGCCCAAAATTTCAATCATGATATAGAGGTTTTTATCAGGATATAGAGCAAAATGGCGTGACACACTGTGTTTTGGAAAGCCTTTTTTAATATTCTGTATGTGCTCCCAAATGCGTTACCACATAGGGTGTTTCGTTCTTCCCACATACTGTAGGGAGCATGGACATTGTAATACATACACCACCCCCTCAGTTCTACATGACACAAAATCTTTGATTTCATAATCTTTGTTTTTACTGGTAGATGTGAAATTGATGCATTTTTGACCATTTTGCTTTGTATTTCTACAAGCATAGCATCTTTTACATTGAAAGAAACCCTTTCCTTGAAAAAATGTGAACCCCTGTGAGATTTTTGCAGGGTCCAAAACATTTTTCGCTATTAAATCCCTTAAAGTTGGTGCCTTTCTATAAACAAATTTTTGGTTTCTCTGGTAAAATACTACGTAATTGGTGATCCGCTAAACGTAGTGACCAATGCTTTTTAACCACTTCAGTCCCGGAAGGATTCACCCCCTTCCTGACCAGAGCACTTTTTACAATTTGGCACTGCGTCGCTTTAACTGCTAATTGCGCGGTCATGCAATGCTGTACCCAAACGAAATTTGCGTCCTTTTCTTCCCACAAATAGAGCTTTCTTTTGATGGTATTTGATCACCTCTGCCGTTTTTATTTTTTGCGCTATAACCGGAAAAAGACTGAAAATTTTTAAAAAAAATGATATTTTCTACTTTTTGTTATAAAAAAAAAAAAATCCAATAAACTCAACTTTAGTCATACATTTGGGCCAAAATTTATTCAGCCACATGTCTTTGGTAAATAAAATGTCAATAAGTGTATATTTATTTATTGGTCTGCGCAAAAGTTATAGCGCCTACAAACTAGGGTACATTTTCTGGAATTTACACAGCCTTTAATTTATGACTGCCTATGTCATTTCTGGGGGGGGGGGGGGGGTTAAAATGGCAGGGCAGTAAAAAAAACCCACAAAGGAAATTGCTAAGAGGCATGTTGAGCCCATTGAATTTAATTTTTAAAAAATTTACAAAAAGTTGTTACTAAATGATATATTGCTCACACAGGCCATGGGCATATGTGGAATTGCACCCCAAAATACATTTAGCTGCTTCATCTGAGTATGGGTATACCACATGTGTGGGACTTTTTGGGAGCCTAGCCGCCTACGGGGCCCCGAAAACCAAGCACCGCCTTCAGGATTTCTAAGGATGTACATTTTTGATTTCACTCCTCACTACCTATCACAGTTTTGAAGGCCATAAAATGCCAAGATGGCACAAAACCCCCCCAAATGACCCCATTTTGGAAAGTAGACACCCCAAGCTATTTGCTGAGAGGCATGGTGAGTATTTTGCAGCTCTCATTTGCTTTTGAAAATGAAAGACAAGAAAAAAAATTTTTTTTTTCAATTTTCAAAACTTTGTGACAAAAATTTGCTGAGAGGCATGTTGAGTCCATGGAATATTTTATATTTTGACACAAGGTGCGGGAATGTGACCAATTTTTTTTTTTTTTTTTTTGCACAAAGTTATCACTAAATGATATATTGCTCACACAGGCCGTGGGCATATGTGGAATTGCACCCCAAAATACATTCTGCTGATTCTCCTGAGTACAGGGATACCACATGTGTGGGACTTTTTGGGAGCCTAGCCGCGCACGGGGCCCCGAAAACAAAGCACCACCTTCAGGATTTCTAAGGGCATAAATTTTTGATTCACTCCTCACTACCTATCACAGTTTCGAAGGCCATAAAATGCCAAAATAGCACAAAACCCCCCCAAATGACCCCATTTTGGAAAGTAGACACCCCAAGCTATTTGCTGAGAGGCATGGTGAGTATTTTGCAGCTCTCATTTGCTTTTGAAAATGAAAGACAAGAAAATTTTTTTTTTTTTTCAATTTTTAAAACTTTGTGACAAAAAGCGAGGTCTGCAAAATACTCACTATAGCTCTCAGCAAATAGCTTGGGTTGTCTACTTTCCAAAATGGGGTCATTTGGGGGGGTTTTGTGCCACCTGTGCATTCCTGGCCTCCGAAACTGTGATAGGCAGTGAAGAGTGAAATCAAAAATTTACGCCCTTAGAAAGCCTGAAGGCGGTGTTTGGTTTTCGGGGTCCCGTACGTGGCTAGGCACCCAAAAGGTCTCACACATGTGGTATCCCCGTACTCAGGAGAAGCAACAGAATGTATATTGGGGTGTAATTTCACATATTCCCATGGCATGTTTGAGCAATATATCATTTAGTGACAACTTTGTGCAAAAAAAGTGTCTTTTTCCCGCAACTGTGTCACAATATAAAATATTCCATGGACTCTACATGTCTCTCAGCAAATAGCTTGGGGTGTCTACTTTCCAAAATGGGGTCATTTGGGGGGGTTTGAACTGTCCTGGCATTTTGTGCACAACATTTACAAACTTATGTCACACATCACCCACTCTTCTAACCACTTGAAGACAAAGCCCTTTTTGACACTTTTTGTTTACATCAAAAATAAATTTTTTATTGCAAGAAAATTACTTTGAACACCCAAACATTATATTTTTTTTAAAGCAAATGCACTACAGATTAAAATGGTGGGTGTTTAATTTTTTTTTTCACACTGTATTTGCGCAGCAATTTTTCAAACGCATTTTTTTGGGAAAAAACAAACACACTTTTTAAAAAAAATTTAATGCACTAAAACACACTATAGTGCCCAAATGTTTGATGGAATAAAATATATGATCCTAGAACCAAAAAAGAAAACAGTAAAGAAAAAGAAAAAAGAAAGCTTATCCCGCAAAACCAAGCATAAGTATTGGTTGTCTCACAATTTTACCAATGAAGTACACCTATTCTGGTGCTGCTGCTGTAGCCAAAGACAACTAGCATATATGTACCAAGAGTCTAAGTAGCAATACCAAGACTCAAAAAGTAGCTACCTATGTAGCAGAAATTTAATACCACTTGGTTCAAAAAATACAAAATTTATTATTTATGATAAATCATCATGTGTAAAGAAACACAATACAGCTCCATGCAAAGTGGTTCACCGGTCTCATACTGGTGATGAGTTACCCGGGAAATTTAAAATTACGTACAAACACAGACAAACACATCAACACGCAACACAAATGTACTGTCCTTGTGAGGGTTTGACAAGGAAAGGACACCCCACTTCCACACACACACACAACACAAGTCCGGACGTCAACTTGTAAGCATTTACCCGCAAAGGAAAAAAGGACAGCAAAAATTAAAGAAAAATTTATCAGTTAGGAAAATCCATGGAAAGGGTGATTAGGCATTGCCCAAAAAATTCACCATGCTATGCTGATTTCCTGCGGGTAATCCCCGGGGGAAGGTAAAAGACCTGTCTGGTGATCACAAATATCTATGCTTCCCAATGTGCGATTCACCTAACTACAATAAACAAAATTCCTGGGATACATATGCAGGTGGGATAAAGGCCGAGTACATGGATACCAAACATGACATGCTTTAAAATTGCGCACAAACGTGCAGTGGCGACAAACTAAATACATTTTTAAAAGCCTTTGATAGCATATATGCTGAAGTATGTAACTGGTGGTGAAATCACCTCCGACAGCGCTAGAGTCACGGCTTTATGTATCGTGGGAGCAAACGCTGTTGCTGTCAAGATAAATAAATCCGCGCTGCAACTGAATGGCGTACCTGCTAAGCAAATGATGGTTAACAATAAAACAAAGTAACATTACAGTATAACAGTAAGACTTGCCATACCCGCAAAGCAAATACAAAAAAAAATTGTAAAAAATAAAACATTTAACGCAACCTGTGCCTAAAATATATATATGCCAAAGCATGGGGGCATCCTCCCACAAAAGGCAGGAGCAAATCGCTCCTCCACCCACTGCTGCCCCCCACGCTTCGGCATATATGCTGAAGTATGTAACTGTGGTGGTGAAATCACCTCTGACAGCGCTGGAGTCACGACTTTATGTATCGTGGGAGCAAACGCTGTTGCTGTCAAGATAAATCCGCTCTGCAGCTGAATGGCATATCTGAAAACAAAAAAATGGTTACCAACAAAACACAGTAAACAGTAAAGTATAAAAAAATTGCATATCTGAAAAGCAAACATGGTAAAACATAATAACAATAAAACATTGCAGAATAGAATACAGTAAAAAAAAGTGCAGAACAATAGAGAGAGAGAGAGAGAACAATAAAACGACAACTATTTTTGTTTTTTTTTATTTTATAGTGTTTTTACTTTTTTTTTTTTTTTTTTTATTTTTTTTACATTTTCTTTAGTAACTTTAACTTTTGTAACTGGTACTAGGTTTGGGTCTCTCAAAATGCGATGGCATCTTGGGAGACCCTGTGAAAGTGTGTCCTAGTCTGTGCAATGCTGTACCCTACGCTAAAACTCAACTAGTGTATGGTAGCGTTCAAAACATTCACCAATGCATAGACCAGGATTGTCAGGACAGGAGGGACAATAATACCGGGTGTCACGCCTAAATCCGTGCTTGCTACAGACACGACATCTTCTTTGGGGGGCTCGTTGGGTAGGGGTACTCGAGAGGACATAAGGAAAATGCCTCTCATGCAGCCGGCTTACAGCATTTGGTTGGGGAAGGTGAGGTGGAGCACCGTCTGGAAACAGAAAGGCTCTGCCGATCTCTTCCTGGAATTTAAGGAAGGATCCAGTCCTTCCTGGAGCTCTGTATAGCACATGAGCGTTCAGCAAAGCCAATTGAAATAAATAAACAGACACTTTTTTGTACCAGCGTCTGGCCTTACGGGCAACTAGGTACGGCGCCAACAACTGGTCGTTGAGGTCCACCCTCCCATATTTTGGTTATATTTGTGGACACAGAGGGGTTTCTCCACAACACCAGTCGCCGTAGTAATTTGGGCAGTCGTGTCTGCATGAAGGGAGGTAAGACCGAAAACATTCTTATTGTCCCTCCACTTCATAGTGAGCAAATTATTACACTGCAAGCAGGCTCTCTCCCCCAGCCTTAGACAGGAATCTACAAGCCGCTGGGGAAAGCCCCGGCGATTAGGTCGCACAGTGCCACATGCTCCAATCTGTTGATCAAAAAGGTGACTAAAAAGTGGCGCTTGTGTAATAATTGTCCACGTACAAGTGGTACCTCTTTCCGAATAAGGGTGACACCAAGTCCCACACTATCTTGCCAGCGCTTCCTATGTAGTCAGGGCAGTTTGTCGGCTCTACGTGACTATCTTTGCCCTCGTCAACCATAAATCGACATGTATAGCCTGTGGCCCTGTCACAGAGCTTTTACATCTTGACCCCGTATCTGGCACGCTTGCTGGGAAGGTACTGTTTGAATGACAAGCGGCCAGAAAATTTAATCAGGGACTCATCAACGCAGACAACTTGATGGGGAGTAAACAAGTCTGCAAACTTGAACCGTAAAATCTGCTCATATCGTGCCCTGGCAATGGAAGCAGAGAACACGGGCATATGGTAAATTGGGTCAGTGGACCAATATGACCACAACTCACTCTTTTTATTTATGCCCATGTTGAGGGAAAGGCCCAGAAAGATCTTAAATTCGGAGACCGTAATTGGTCTCCAATCTCTGGCAAGGGAGGACTGGGGATTAGCGGCGATGTGTTGACCAGCGTATAAATTGCTTTGGTCCACAATAGATCTATAGAGATCTTCGGTGAAAAACAGCGAATAAAAATCCAGTGGTGTAAAATCAACTGTTTCCACCTGAATTCCGGGTTGGCCAGTGAATGGGGGAAGTACGGGTGCTGCAGAAGTGGTGGGTTCCCAATTCGGATTGGCGAATGCAGCAGGAAGGGCACTATGGGCACGACGGGCCTGTGTTCGTCTTCTTGGTGGCAGCGGGACACTACTAGTGCTTGCCACCTCGCCAGCTTGAACTGCACTTATGGGACTCGCCACGTCACCACGTGATACTGCAGTGCTGGATGTACGACCAGGGTGTACTAGGCCGCTGGTGCTTGCCAGTTCACCAGAAGGAATAGCGGCACTAGTACTTCTCAGCTTTATATGAGGGACCTGCGGTTCTTGCACTTCAAGGACAGAAGAAGAAGATTGGGGTCTGGTACGCCTGACCTTAGCAGGGACCACAACTCCGTCGTCAGAGCTATCTGTCATGGAGCTGCTGTCCTCTACAGGTTCGTATTCTGAGCCTAAATCTGACAGATGAGTGACTTACTCTTCACTATCTGTCATGCTCAGAAACATGTAGGCCTCTTCACTAGTGTACCTTCGATTTGCCATTTTGGGCTCTAAATTTAGGGGTACACTAGTGAGACTCACAGGCAAAAAAGCTCCTGACTGTTAGCGACTGATTCAAAATGCTACCAAAAAACTGTTAGCGATCGAAGGGATCAGGCCTGACTCTGCGAACGCTGCAGTTATGTGTGCTTAGTGTTTTGTAAGTGTCAGTGATCGATCGATACTGCACTTGGGTGGGCTGGGCAGGGCTGGGCCGAGGGGCAAAATGCAGGTGCTAGCAGGTATCTGGGCTGATCCCGCTAACACTGTGTTTATGGGAACCCTAAACTGCTGGGGATGCTAGTATAGATCTGATCGGATCAGATATCGATCCGTTCAGTTACTATAGCACTAAGGGAGGTGTATGCTGCGTGCCTGGGTGTTAGCGGTCCCTGCGCTAAACTGACGCTGCCTGGGGCGACGCAGAACTTATATGACCCTAAAAACGTAACTTATATCACCGCCGGGCAATTAGGGGGTTAAACCTTTATAAGGTAATAAACGGCGGGTGCCCTAAAACTATGATAAACTATAAAAAACAAACTAACTAACCAGCGTCACCCGTAATACTTATACAGTTATCGCTGGTGAAAGGGTTAACTAGGGGGCAAGCAGGGAGTTAAAACCTTTAGTAGGTAGTATATGGGGGTCCCTGTCGCTATAAAACACTGACAGCGAACCTATATACTTACCTCCCTAACTAGCGTCACCAGTGACACTAATACAGCGATCAGAAAAACAATCGCTTAGTGACACTGGCGACGGGGGGGTGATCAAGGTGTTAACCTTTATTAGGGGGGGTTAGGGGGGTACCCTGGACCTAAAATGGGGTACCCCAGACCTAAATGGGGCTAACCCTAACTGTAGGGCTGAAACAACTAATCGATTAATCGACAACTAAACGATTATGAAATTAATCGATTACTATTTTCATAATCGATTAATCAGCCAGTAACATAATGGGGTTAAAAATAATAAAATTAGCCCTTTATAGTTCAAAAAGAGCAAATATTCGCTACTGTAATTATTACTTTCACAGTTCTACAGTAAAAAAAATGAACCCCTTACAGTAGTGATCATTTGCTTTTTTTTGTACTATAAAGGGCTCATTTTAGTTTTTTTTAACCCCATTATGTTACTAAACATCTTAGACCTGTTTTACATCTTTGTGTTTTTTGGTGCTTTTTGCAGAAACACACTACAGTTCATTTAACATGGTTTTCTATGGGACACGTTCACATCTATACTTTTTTTCAGCTGCTGCGTATTTGGAAAGGGTCAGGGACTTTTTTTTTTAATGCAAAACGGTGCTTTTTTGGTTCAATATACTTCAATGGAGAAGCTGCAGAAAAGCATGTAATTCGTTTTTGCAGCAATTTGTATTTTTTAATCTGCCCAACAACAAATTGGCCTAAAAACTGTATTTCTCTTCTAATAGTGTATATATAGTATATCTCTTCTGTGTGTTATTATCAGAGTGGATTTAATATTTTGCTCCCTAACCATATAGTTGGTTGTTTATATTTACCACTGCATAGAGATATTTAAGAATAAATTGTTTTTTAAAAAAAAACTTTACATACTAACTAAATTATACACCACACTTTTTATTAAGGTTATTAACTGATTAATCGATTAATCAAAACAATAATCGACCAACTAATCGATTATGAAAATAATCGTTAGTTGCAGCCCTACCTAACTGCCCTAACACTTATAACTGTCACAAACTGACACCAATGCAAAAAAAAAAACTTCTATTGGTGTCAGTGTGACAGGGGGTACAGGGAGGTGATCGGGGGGTGATGGGGGGTGAAAAGTGTGCCTAGTGTGTTCTACTGTAAGTGTAGTGTTGGTTTAACTCACATTGATGTCTTCTCTCCTCAGCGCCGGAACGAAAAGACCGGCTCGAGGAGGGATGACATCACTTCCTCTGCCTCTGTTTACATTACAGAGGCAGAGGAAGGATTTCATTCGCCGGGAGCAATCGCGAGGGGGTGGCCACGAATGGATGGCCTCCCCCTCACCTCTGATCGCCCACGAAAAAAATGCCGGTCGCCTTGGGCACTGGGGGGCGGGAGGCATATCACGTACAGGTACGTGATTCTGCCTGCCTGTGCCATTCTGCCGACGTACATCGTCGTGAGGGGTCGGCAAGTGGTTAAATATATGCTCGATTTGCCTATGCTGAATATTATAATCCAGAACCATAGGAATCTCTTGGTACTGTGTGATTTTCTTTTGTTTGTCTTTAATTAATTCTTCCCTTGAGAGCTCTGATACCTCCTTGATTTTATCTTCTATAAAATCATTATTATACCCCTTTTGAACAAATCTCCTTCCAATAATATTAGCCTGTTCCAAAATAGTGCTTTTACCAGTGCAATTTCTTCTTGGACTTATTAGTTGCCCTTTCGGGATGTTAATCAGCCAGGGATATAACTATTCCTCTCGACTGGTTTGAAAAAAGTTTTTGTTAGGAATCCATTCTTAGTTAATTGTATATCCAGATCCAGGAAATGTATAATGTGTTACTGATTTCATAGGTCAGCTTGATATTTTTTTGATTGTCATTCAGTTTTTCCAAAAATTCAGTTAGAGTATTTTCATCCCCATTCCATAATATTATACAATCATCTATAAATCTTCGATACATTATCGATTGTGGGGGGGTGGGGGGGGTGTTTGAGTGCACTGCATATTCCTCCCATTCAGCCATAAAAATATTAGCCACGCTTGGGGCATATTTAGCTCCCATTGCAATACCATTAACTTAACTTGCCTAGAAAATTCCGAGTTATACCAAAAATAATTGTGTTGTAAACCAAATGCCAAACATCTTAAAATCTCTTCTGTTTAGAAATGATATTGCTATATCTCTCCATGGCCCATCTTGAGGCTTGTATGGCCTCCTGATGGTCGATGCTTGTATACAGAGACGAAACGTCTGCTGTGGCTAGCAAAAATTTTTGATCTGGCCTGATTTCAATTTTATTCAATTCCTGAATCAAATGCTTGGTGTCCCTTAGATAGGCTGGTGTTGATGGAACTAATGGTTGCAAATTGTCCACATATTCCCCTAATCTTGCATTTATAGAATGTATACCATTCATTATTGGCCGTCCCGGTGGATTCTTATGATCCTTATGGAGCTTTGGTATTGTGTAAATAATAGGCACCCTACCCTACGTTGCTTCCGCCCTAAAGTGATATGGAGACGGGTGGGGGCCATCTTCCCCTCACTCATCTCCATGTCAGTTCAGAAGAAGGACCCGATCGCCAACAGCTCCGTTAAGCGGCAGAGGGCACCGGAGCGCGGCGGGAGGGGCCCAATAAAAGTGATCTTGCAGGGAATCCGCCGCAGATACCAATTTTATCTTAGACCGGACCGCTCACTGAAGAAGAGGATACCGGGGTTATGGCAGCTAGCTGCCGCCATAACAACGATATCCTCCTTCAAAGTACCGATGTGTAATGATGTTGGGTGGTCCGGAAGTGGTTAAAGCACAAAACTATTTTTTTCCAAAAAAAAAAAAGTTTAAGATAAAAAGTTGCAACGGCCGCCATTGTATTCTCTAGGGTCTTTGCTAAAAAAAAGTAAAAAAATTATGATTTTTACATGTAGGAGAGAAATGTCAGAATTGGCCTGGGTGGCAAGCAGTTAACAGGTGCTGACAATATAGAATTCACAACGGCAATCAGTTAATATGGTGAAAAATTTACTCAACTTTTCTGTTGTCTGTGCTGCATGGAGAAGAAAGAGAGCAGCAATCAATAGTCTGAGGATTTCAGAACAAAAATTGTGGAACAGCATGGACAATCAAGTCCATCTCCAGAGATCTTGATGTTCCTGTATCCACTGTGCGCACCATTGTTAAGAAGTTTACAGTCCATGGCACTGCAGCTAATCTCCCTGGACGTGGACGAAAGAGAAAAATTTATCAAATTTTGCAATAAAGGATTGTTCAAATAGTGGATAAAGAACCTTGATCAACACAAAGACACTGAATTTCAAAAGAGCCAACTTCCCTGAGCTACAAATCTTGCTAGAAGATATAAATTGGAACAAAATCTTAGAAACAAAGAACACGGAGGAGAGATGGGTTTGCTTTAACCACTTCAATACTGGGCACTTCGCCCCTTTCCTTCCCAGGCCAATTTTCAGCTTTCAGTGCTCTTGCACTTTCAATAAAAATTACGCGGTCATGCAACACTGTACCCAAATTATATTTTTATCATTTTGTTCACACAAATCGAGCTTTCTTTTGGTGGTATTTATTCACAAATCAGTTTTTTATTTTTTGCGATATAAACAAAATAAGAGCGTAAATTAAAAAAAACAAACAATATTTTATACTTTGTTTTTTAAAAGAAATCCAATAAAATCTAATTTTGTCATAAATTTAAGCCAAAATGTATTCTACTACATGTTAAGTTAAGTGTATAATAATTGGTTTGTATGATCACGGACATGTATGCATGTAGAGATGTGCGCAGATTATCATGGACATGTTATTTTACTGTTACATATGTGGGGGACAGGTGTTTTTACTGTGTGGGGACAGTATTTTGGGGACATTGTGTGTTTACATTGTATGGGGACATGTGTGGGGACACTGGGTCGGTGATCAGTGTGTAAAAAGCTGTAAAAAACAGCTCATACTCACTGATCACTGGCTGGCTTCAGCGATCCGCTCTCCTTTCCTCACTGACAACTTCTGTGAGAGGAGAGCCGACCGCCTAGCAACCGGCTCTCCATTTACATCACATGACGGCTGTGATTGGACACAGTCGTCATGTGATCAGAAGGGGCCAATCACAGAGCCCTCCTGCCGATCAGAGATGCGGCATGTCCGGGTGACACGAGCGCATCGGGATCGCGCCGATGTACCGGCACGATCCCCCTCCTTCTGAGGGACGTTTCTGAATGTCCACTCAGGAGGAAGCGCCCACCTGGCCGAATATAGGGGAGGTGGTTAAGAGCATATTAAATAAGGGCGTTATCCAGTGCATCCCATTGGGAAATACATTTTAAAAGAGCAAACAAAAGTCCTGGATTGTTTAACTCTAATGTAACAATGCATAAAAAAGCAAAGGGGAATGCCTTCAAAAAATACAAGGCTGAGGGATCATCATCAATATTCAGACTTTACAAAGAATGCAACAAGATATGTAAGGGTGAAATTAGGGTGGCTAAGATAGAACAGGAGAGCAAAAAAAATCCCAAGAAATTCTTTAACCATATGCCGACCAGCCACCGCAGTTGTACTGCGGCAGAATGGCACAGCTGGGCGAAACGATGTTATGTAACGTCGCTTCGCCCTGTGGCCAAAAGGGGGCGTGTGCACGCCGCCGGAGGCACGCTCGCCCCCCGAGCTGATGCGAGTGCCCGGCGGTCTCGATTTACCGTCGGGCTCCCGCGATCGCTCGGGGCACACGGAGAACCGGGAGCTGTGTGTGTAAACATACAGTTTCCGGTTCTACGAGGGGAGAACTGACATCCTCTGTTCAGAGTATGAACAGACGATCTGTTAGTTTCCCTGCACAGTCCACATCCCCCTTCAGTTAGAACACTTCCTAGGACACACATTAACCTCTTCACTGCCCCCTAGTGTTAACCCCTTCACTGCCAGCGACATTTTTCAGTAATCAATGCATTTTTAATCGCACTGATCGCTGTATTAATGGCAATGGGCCCAAAAATGTGTCAAAATTGTCCGACGCGTCCGCCATAATGTCGCAGTCACAATAAAAATCGCTGATCGCTGCCATTACTAGTAAAAAAAAATATTACTAAAAATGCCATAAAACTACCCCCTATTTTGTAGACGCTATAACTTTTGCGTAAACAAATCAAAATATAGGCTTATTGCAATATTTTTTTTTTTTTTACCAAAACTATGTAGAAGAATACATATCGGCCTAAACTGAGGAAAAAAAAAATTTTTTTTTCTTTTTTTTAGGGATATTTATTATAGCAAAAAGTAAAAAATAATGCGTTTTTTTTTTCTTTCAAAATTGTCGCTCTTTTTTTGTTTATAGCGCAAAAAATAACCACAGAGGTGATAAAATACCACCAAAAAAAAGTTCTATTTGTGGGGAAAAAAGGACGTTGTTTTTGTTTGGGAGCCATGACGCACGACCGCGCATTTGTCAGTTAAGCACTTCCGGACCGCCCACTGTATATATACGTCATTTTTTTTAAGATGGATATCTCGGTAACGGCAGCAGCTGCTGCCACAACCGAGGTATCCATCTTTTCAGCGGGCGGTTCCGTACACGATAATGGTGGTCTCTGCGGCGGGTTCATACATACATACATGTATACATACATACAATTTGGTAGTTTCTGTTGCCATTATGATTTCAAAAGAGTTAACACAGTTGATTGATAATAAACTGCTTCAGCCAAACACTAACCGTGAGTGAAAAATGTTTGTATCATTCATAATCTCTGAAAAATGGCCATGAAATCATAAATTCTGCCAGGGTATGTAAACTCATGAGCACAACTGTATAAACAGTAAAAAAGGGAGGACAGACCATATTGGCCCCATAAAGAATGAGGAAGGATATCTGATTACAAAGGATGGGGAGATGGCGAAAGTATTGAATTTATTCTTCTCAGTCTTCATGAGGGAATCGGGGGGGGGAGGCTTCAGTAACCAAAACTACAGTGTTTGTCCTCATGACACATCACAGGAAGCATCCTCATGACTAACAGAGGACAGAATTAGAAATAGACTTGGGAAACTTAACATGTCAAGTAAATTACCAGACCATTGTTCCTAATTTTTACTGACAATCTACTGACTGGAATGGAAAAAAGGGAAAATTAAGGTCTGGAGTGACCAATCAACCACCTCCATCCCTAAATGCACAAAAAACAAGAGGGAGGTTGCCCTGGGACTTTGAGTGAGGTGGGAGAAATTGGGCACACATACATAAGAATGCAATAAAATCATTTAATTTATTACAAAATGCTGTATAACCAAATGGGAATAGCAATAAGTGTGCATTACCCGGCATCTACTGACTGGAATGGTACCTGATTGGAGAAAAGCCAATGTAGCACCAATATTTTAAAAAGGGCCAAAATACATACCTCATAGCTATGAGTAAGCACTTGGTGTAAGTGCAAAACGCATCAGCTATTTTTGTACCACCCCACAGTCGTGTTTTGTGTACCCCATGATCCTGTATTTTGAATAAAAAGACGGATTTATCCTTTCCGGTGTGCGGCTGTCCAGGCTTTCTTGTTCTCTTCTAGATGCAGGACTGGGACCGGTGTGTACCAAGAAGCAGTCCTCGGTAGCGAACACAGTGGTGGGGTCCAGTGCTTTCAGTATCCAGGGGAAGGGATCCGTGAACACCGGAACGTCCGGCTGCGATGTCGTCACTTCAAGATTAAAGTTCAGTGGGAGGGTGCGTGCGTTCGAGGCATGCATGCTTCTTTCTCAGGCTCTGATGGGGCCATCTTAGAAGTGGTATATATTATGCTCCCATTCACATGATAAGCCAGAGATAAACCACACTGAGCACTAATGGAGATCAGGCTTGTTCAATTAACACAATCAAAACTAATATAGACAACTATTATCTATGCTAAAGTGAACTGGTGATGAAATGAGACTATGATGGAAAATTAAAGTTAAATGACAGGTGGTGAAAAAAACAAAAACATGATAAATGGAGTATAAAAGGTAATAATTTAAAAAACAGAACACTTAGAATGATAAAATAAGAAAAACTGAGCTATAGTAATTCCATCGATGCATCGATCAATGACAGGAAATGTGTATGGGAAAAGGGAAAATGTATTACTAATATGACTGTATGAAAGTGGCCAATCATGGAGATGGGTAATGTATGGAGAAGGGGAAAAGTAAATACAAAAATAAAAATGAAAATAAAAATAAAGATAAAAACAAATGAAAAATAAAGATAAATTAAATTTAAAAAAAAAAAAAAATTGATCATGAAAAAAATAATAAATAAAAATGAGAATCAAAATAAAAATATAAGAATAAAAATAGAAATAGAAATGAAAATAAAAAGACAAAAGCAAACAAAAAAAATAATAAAAAAATAAAATAAAGTAAAATAGATTAAAATAAGAATAAAAATAAAATTAAAAATAGATAAAGAATAAAAATAAGGATAACAATAAAATTCTAATAATAAAGAATAAAGATGAAAGACGTGAAATTGTATAGTAAGGGTAAAGGACTGAGTGAAGTGGACTGAACATCAAATTGTCACACATATAGATGTGAATACTGACGCATGTGTACACACGTATGTGTAGTGGTGCGTACATGTGTGTAGAGGCGCAGATGCATAGGCACCTAAACAGCAAAGAGTATGAAGTAATACATCAAATTAAAATCAATAACTGGTCGATCGGTGACTGAGTGGGGTCAATAGAAAAATTATACACACATATATATGGGGAGGAACAGTAATTGATACTTATAATAAGACATTGA
Source organism: Lithobates clamitans (assembly GCA_037952925.1). Taxonomy (NCBI): domain Eukaryota; kingdom Metazoa; phylum Chordata; class Amphibia; order Anura; family Ranidae; genus Lithobates; species Lithobates clamitans. The sequence goes on from JBBGZY010000209.1 coordinate 1,303,367, forward strand.
TTTCTATGCCTTCATTTAGGCTCCCAGGCGAAAGGCTGTCCAAGGTAAAAATCCAATAATTTTCCTTTTCACATAACCTCTTATAGCGTTCGGCTGAGGGGAGCTGCTTGGGAATGGCCTCTATGACCCAGACACGCAGTCCTGCGGAGGACTGTTGATGGAATTCCTTGAAGTGCCTAGCGACACTATATTTGTCCAGCCCTTTTTCAACAAAATTCCGGTGCTCATCGAACCTTTTGCGAAGGGTCCGGATGGTGCGGCCTACATAAAGTAGGCCGCAAGGACATGTCAGACAATACACTACATACTCAGAGGAACAGGTGAAAAAATCAGGTATAGTGTATGATTTACCTTTACATATAAATCCTTTTTGTCTGTGTGTGACGTGATTGCATGTGAGACACGGGTTTTTTGCAACAATACATTCCCTTGAGGTTAAAAAAGGTAAGGGATGCGCTCACAGTGGGTATCAAACTTTGTGTTTTTATTCTACTGGGCGCTATTTTGGCCTTGATGTTTTTAGCTCTTCTGTAGGTGACTTGTGGTCGATCCGTGAGTGTGGATTTAAGATGAGGATCCTCGCTGAGAATCGGCCAATGTTTTACCAAGATTCTTTCCATTTTTCTAAATTGGCTATGGAACTGCGTGACGAAGCGGATAGGTTGGGAATTATCATCCGTGGTCTTGGTTGTATCACTCCTAACTTCAGTGTGAAGGTAATGCTGGAAAGCTCCCCCGACTATCTCATCGGGGTAGCCCTTGTCCCTAAACTTCATTTTTAAGGTCTCACCATGGGTAATGTAGTCCTGCACTCGGGTGCAATTGTGCTTGAGTCTACAGAATTGACTCTTCGGGATGTTATTGACCTAACGTGGGTGATGGCAACTCCCATAGTGTAAGAAGGAGTTGCCGGCCGTGGGCTTCGTGTAGTTCTGTGCACAGATGACTGTGTCCTCATGGAAGAGTTCCAGATCCAAAAAAACAAGTTTTTGTTTATCAGTAACTGCGGTGAAAGATAGGCCCATGTTATTGGGATTACAATATTCAAGAAATGCTGGTATAAGGGTTTCTGGCCCATCCCAAATAATGACCACATCATCAATATACCGACCGTAGTATACTAGATGGGATGAGTAGGGGTTATTCTGCCAGATGTGAAATTGTTCGCAGTACCCCATAGTCAGGTTCGCATAACTGTGGGCAAAATTGGGCCCCATAGCTGTGCCTCTGATTTGGATATAAAACTCACCATAAACTTCAAAATAATTATGATTGAGACAGCATTCTAGCATATCCAAAAGAAAGTGTACCTGTCGGGCATTCGAAAGGGGATCCTCATTGAGAAAATACTGTATGGCCCTCAGGCCTACATCATGGGGGATGGAGGTGTAAAGTGAAACCACATCCAATGAGAGCCAACGATATGATGGCTCCCACTGATATTGTTTTAACGTGTGTAATAATTGTATACCGTCTTTGATATGAGGGAAGATTGTGGACCAAGGGCTGTAGAATGTGGTCAAGATAGATGGAAAGGTAACTAGTCACACTTTCTATGGCCGCGACAATGGGCCTCCCAGGTGAATTAATTGGGTCCTTATGGACTTTAGGAAGATGGTAGAAATCGTGTATAAGGAAGGTCACTTCAGTCTTGGTAAGGAGTCCCTCAGTATAAGCTTTATTGATAGGTCATGTGCCTCCTTGGAGAATGTAGGTAGTGGGTCACTGGTGAGTTTCCGATAGGTGGTACTGTCGGAAAGGAGCCAACGGCTTTCCAGTCTCCAAGGTCTTGTACAACTATTCCTCCTCCCTTGTCGGCTGACCCAATGACTAAGGTGATGTCATTGGTCAGCCGATTAAGGGCGAGGGTTTCAGCTTTCAACAGATTGGACGGTGATTTAGTGTGTATGGGAGTCTGTTGACACATCTGTAAGATCTCTGTATATACCACCTGGCAAAAGCTTTGAATATAAGGGCCCTTTGCAAAGGTGGGGAAAAAGATAGATTTCGGTCGAAATCTAGTGGGTTGAATTGGTGGGGAGGAGGACGACAAATGTTGTGTAAGCAATTCGACATAGTCATCGGAATCCTCAGTGTACAATAATTCTAGGTGGTCCAGGGCCATTCTTTCTGGTACATTGCAATCCTGAAAGTTGTTTGTGGGGGAACTGGGGTCTGGCAGACTGGGACTGGAATCAGGTTAGACTATAGGAGTATTGTGTGCCTTAAGATTGAAATAGCGTTTCACAGTGATGTTCCTGATAAATCGGTTAAGGTCCAAAAATAAAGTAAAAGGGTTAGGTGGCACGGTGGGAGCAAAGTTGAGACCTCGAGCGAGTAGGGTTTCTTCGGATTTGAACAAGGAATGTTTGGATAGATCTTTACAGTCTTTGCTGTTTCCCCTTCCTTTTTGTGCCTGCGTCTTCCCCCTCTTCTGCCTCGATGGTGTATTTTCTTTTTGGGCAAGACAGGGGGGGAGCCCCTAAAAGAGGAGGAAAGAGTGTGGAATAGATTCATCAGCCGATGTGGCTGGAACACTTCTGTTGGGAATCAAAGCTGGTTCAGGAGTCGTGGTCAAGGTGTCTGGATGGACACTGGGGCCATGGTCTATATCGCCACAATTGGATGATGTGTTAGATGAAGAATTGGATGTGGAAGATGGAGGGCATGGTCTGGAAAGGTTGGGTGCAATGTTGGGGGGAGGAATGGGGGTCTGGGCAATGGATGATCTGGGGCCTAGGTGAAACTTCGGCCTTGGGATTGGTTGAGGGGATGGAAGATTCAATGGTGTCCTTAATGGGTTGAATCAAGGATCTGGTAACAATAGAGGCATTTTTTATTTTATTTTTCTTTATTTTTCATTTATTTTTATTATCTTTATTTTTATTTTCATTTTTTTTTGTATTTTCTTTTCCCCTTCTCTATACATTACCCATCTCCACGATTGTCCACTTTCATACAGTCATATTAGGAATACATTTTCCCTTTTCCCATACACATTTCCTGTCATCGATCGATGGAATTACTATAGCTCCGTTTTTCTTATTTTATCATTCTAAGTGTTCCGTTTTTTCCATTATTACCTTTTATACTTTATACTTCATTTATCATGTTTTTTTTTTTTTTTTTCACCTGTCATTTACCTTTAATTTTCCATCATAGTCTCATTTCATCACCAGTTCACTTTAGCATAGATGATAGTTTTCTATATTCGTTTTGATTGTGTTAATTGAACAAGCCTAATCTCCGTTAGTGCTCAGTGTGCTTTATCTCTGGCTTATGTGGCTGGGAGCATAATATAAACCACTTCTAAGATGGCCCCATCAGAGCCTGAACGCACGCACCCTCCCGCTCAACTTTAATCTGACATCGCAGCAGGATGTTCCTGTAATCACGGATCCCTTCCCCTGGATACTGAAGGCATTGGACTCCACCACTGTGTTCGCTACCGAGGACGGCTTCTCGGTACACACCGGTCCCAGCCCTGCATCCTCTGGATAAGTGCGGATGACACCCATTATACATGCCTGTCTCGCTCATCTGTTTGTGAGTGTATTCCCTATTTTTTTTACATTGAATCCATTACATTTTTAATATACTAAGCTTAGAAGGCGCCGTTTTCTTTCCCTCACGTCATTATACTGCGGCAGGTCGGCGCGATCCTGCGAACCATCGTAGCTGTACGTCGGCTCCTTTAGGTGAAATAGGCGCACAAGAGGCAGAACAGGGACGTGTGTGTGTGTGTGTGTGTGTGTATGTGTAACACAAAATCCCTGTTCTATGAGAAGAGACAGATTGTGAGTTCCTAATGGCTAGGAACCACGATCTTTAATTTCCTATAGTCAGTCCCCTCCCCCCACAGTTAGAACTCAGTCAGGGAACACAGTTAACCCCTTGATCACCCCCTAATGTTAACCCCTTCCCTGCCAGTGACATTTTGCACAGTAATCAGTTTTTATAGCACTGATCGCTTTAAAATTGTCAGTGGTTTCAAAAATGTGTTAAAAGTGTCCGATGTGTCTGCCATAATGTCGCAGTCCTGATTAAAAATAGCAGATCGCCGCCATTACTAGTAAAAACAAAATAAAATAATAAAAATGCCATAAATCTATCCCCTATTTTGTAGACGCTATAACTTTTGCGCAAACCAATCAATATACGCTTATTGGGATTTTTATTACCAAAAATATGTAGAAGAATACATATCGGCCTAAACTGAGGAAAAAAATTGCTTTAACCACTTCAATACAGGGCTTTTATACACCCTTCCTTCCCAGACCAAATTTTAGCTTTCAGCGCTCTCACACTTTGAATGACAATTACTCAGTCATGCTACACTGTACCCAAACCAAATTTTTATCATTTTTTTCTCACAAACATAGCTTTCTTTTAGTGGTATTTAATCACTGCTGTTTTTTTTATTTTTTGCAATATAAGCGAAAAAAGAGAGAAATTTTTGAAAAAAAAACACTTTTTTTTAGTTTTTATTGTAAAATTTTGCAAATAAGTAATTTTTCTTCATAAATTTGGGCCAAAATGTATACTGCTACATATCTTTAGTAAAAATAACCCAAATTAGTGTATATTATTTGGTCTCTGTGAAAGTTATAGAGTCTACAAGCTATGGTGCAAATCATTGAAAAATGATCACATCTGATCACACCTGATGTACTGAAGGCCTATCTCATTTCTTGAGGCCCTAACAAGCCAGGAAAGTACAAATACCCCCCAAATTACCCCTTTTTGGAAAGCAGACATTCCAAGGTATTTAGCAAGAGGCATGGTGAGCTTTTTGAAGTTGTAATTTTTTCCCACAATTCTTGGAAATTTTTTTTTTTTTTTTTTTTTTTTTTTTTTTTGCACAAAATTGTCATAATAACAAGTTATTTCTCTCACACAGCACATGCATACTTGCAATGACACCCCAAAATACATTCTGCTACTCCTCCTGAGTATAGTGATACCACATGTGTGAGACTTTTACACAGCCTGGCCACATACAGAGGTCTAAAATCCAACTAGCACCGTCAGGCATTTTACGAGCATAAATTGCACATCTCATATAATGACAACCTATCACACTTTTGAAGGCCCTGGAGCACCAGGACAATGGAAACGCCCACAAAATGACCCCATTTTGGAAAGCTAACACCCCAACGTATAATCTATGAGGCATAATTAGTCTTTTGAATGGTTCATTTTTTTCCCGAAGTTTTTGGAAACTGTGGAAAAAAAATGAAAACGCATTTTTTTTTACACAAAGTTGTCCATTCATAAGATATTTACAACACATAGCATGTACATAGCAAAAATGACACCCCAAAATACATTCTGCTACTCCTCCTGAGTATGGCGATACCAAATGTGTGAGACTTTTACACAGCCTGGCCACATACAGAGGCCCAACATTGAAGTAGCAGCTTCAGGCATTCTAGGAGCATAAATTACACATCTCATTTCTCAACCACCTATTACAATTTTGAAGGCCCTGGAGCACCAGGACAATGGAAACACCCACAAAATGACCCCATTTTGGAAAGCTAACACCCCAACGTATAATCTATGAGGCATAATTAGTCTTTTGAATGGTTCATATTTTTCCCGAAGTTTTTGGAAACTGTGGGAAAAAAATGAAAACGCATTTTTTTTTACACAAAGTTGTCCATTCATAAGATATTTCCAACACATAGCATGTACATAGCAAAAATGACACCCCAAAATACATTCTGCTACTCCTCCTGAGTGTAGCGATACCAAATGTGTGAGACTTTTACACAGCCTGGCCACATACAGAGGCCCAACATTGAAGTAGCAGCTCCAGGCATTCTAGGAGCATAAATTACACATCTCATTTCTCAACCACCTATTACATGTTTGAAGGCCCTAGAGCACCAGGACAACGGAAACGCCCACAAAATGACCCCATTTTGGAAAGCTAACACCCCAACGTATAATCTATGAGGCATAATTAGTCTTTTGAATGGTTCATTTTTTTCCTGAAGTTTTTGGAAACTGTGGAAAAAAAATGAAAACGCATTTTTTTTACACAAAGTTGTCCATTCATAAGATATTTCCAATACATAGCATGTACATAGCAAAAATGACACCCCAAAATACATTCTGCTACTCCTCCTGAGTGTGGCGATACCAAATGTGTGAGACTTTTACACAGCCTGGTCACATACAGAGGCCCAACATTGAAGTAGCAGCTCCAGGCATTCTAGGAGCATAAATTACACATCTCATTTCTCAATCACCTATTACAATTTTGAAGGCCCTGGAGCACCGGGACAATGGAAACACCCACAAAATGACCCCATTTTGGAAAGCTAACACCCCAACGTATAATCTATGAGGCATAATTAGTCTTTTGAATGGTTCATATTTTTCCCGAAGTTTTTGGAAACTGTGGGAAAAAAATGAAAACGCATTTTTTTTTACACAAAGTTGTCCATTCATAAGATATTTACAACACATAGCATGTACATAGCAAAAATGACACCCCAAAATACATTCTGCTACTCCTCCTGAGTGTAGCGATACCAAATGTGTGAGACTTTTACACAGCCTGGCCACATACAGAGGCCCAACATTGAAGTAGCAGCTCCAGGCATTCTAGGAGCATAAATTACACATCTCATTTCTCAACCACCTATTACATGTTTGAAGGCCCTAGAGCACCAGGACAACAGAAACGCCCACAAAATGACCCCATTTTGGAAAGCTAACACCCCAACGTATAATCTATGAGGCATAATTAGTCTTTTGAATGGTTCATTTTTTTCCTGAAGTTTTTGGAAACTGTGGAAAAAAAATGAAAACGCATTTTTTTTACACAAAGTTGTCCATTCATAAGATATTTCCAACACATAGCATGTACATAGCAAAAATGACACCCCAAAATACATTCTGCTACTCCTCCTGAGTGTGGCGATACCAAATGTGTGAGACTTTTACATAGTCTGGCCACATACAGAGGCCCAACATCCAAGTAGCACTGTCAGTTGTTCTAGGAGCATACATTACACATAAATTCCTGCCAACCTATCACATTGTTGAAGGCCCTTCATATTTCTAACACATAGCATGTACTGTAGAAACCAATTACAAACCAAAATACATTCTGCTGAGTAAAGGGTAAAGAAAAGATTACCTGCAGTTTTAGTAGTGCAGTGGTCCACAGAGAAGAGCATCGGTCCAGGCAGCAGGCAGGAACGTGGACAGCGACAGAAAAACAGGCAGCAGGCAAGAATAGTCAGTACAGGTAGAGATGTCAGCACAGCCAAAGCATTAGTCCAGATAGCAGGCAGGGATGTGGTCAGCAGCAGCAAAAGGATCAAAGGATCATCCATGCAGCAGGCAGGAATACTGTCCATAGTTAGTACATGCAGCAGGCAGAGGTATGGTCAGCACAGCCAGAGTATTTGTCCAGGGAGCAGGCAGTACCATCAAGCTTAGGGCATTGGTCAGGAAAGAATGGGGACAGGGGTAGAGGCTTCTCCCACCCAAATCGCTTTGAAGCCTCCGGGCAACCAGACCCTGTTATGGGAACACAGAAAACCAAAAACTGGTTTTCTGAACTCCGAACACTATTCTGGAGCCCCTCACATATGTGAGACCCCTGTGTAGGAGGGTGAAAGATCAATCCAAGGGGCAGGCAAAAACATGGTCAACAGGCCGAGGTCAGTGCAGGTAAAAGGCAGAAATAGACGGTAGACAGAGGCATAGTCGATACAGTCCAGGGTCAGTTCACGTGAAAGGCAAAAACATGGCGGAAAAACAATGCAGACGGTAGGCAGAGGCATAGTCGAGAAACAGGCCAGGGTCGGTTCACATGGAAGGCAATAATATGGTTGGTTGAGGAAGGTAAATATTCAGGACAGAAATTAAAAACGGGGAAATGGCAGTATTAGAAATATGGACTAATAATTTTCCAGAGTGTGATATCGCCTGAAGCATTCTCCGATGCAAAGGCCAGGTTGGGAGGGACAGTCGGTACAATGGAAGCTCGTATCTTTCCTAATTCCTCTTTTGGTGCACACCCGACATTTTTTTTGGCGTCATCTTCCGGATCCTGTTGGTGGAATATGGTCTGGGAAATGGCGCTCATGTAGTCTGCTGACAGAATCGGAGCGAATGCTTTCTGGGGGGGATACTTGCTGATAAATCAGGGCAGTGACAATGTCTTCAATAAACTTTATTAAGGTGGTGGGTGTTTCTGTGGATTTTTGGTATATTATGAAAGAATTTAAAAGGGCCAAATGAAAAAAGTAAATTGCGACTTTTTTGTACCAGAATAATGATTTTCTTGTTGAAAGATAGGGCTGCAACAACTGATCGTTTAAATCCACCCCCCCCATGTATTTATTGTACTCAGTGATACAGGTAGGCTTGCGAACGGTACCGCGTCTTCTGTGAAGTTCCACCGAGGTGTCATCGTGGATGGTGGACATGATGTACACGTCTTTTCTATCCCTCCACTTCACAGCCAACACTTCTTCGTTCCTCAAGCTTCTCGATTCCCCCCTTGGAATGTTTGTGGTGACAAGACACTGTGGGAAGCCCTTTCGGTTTTTTCTAGTTGTACCACAGGCCAAAGTTTGTTTGAGATGTAGGTGGCGGAGAAGGGGCAAACTCGTATAATAATTATCCATATAAATATGGTACCCCTTTTGGAGGAGTGGGAATGCCAACTCCCAAACAATTTTCCCACTTATTCCCATATACGAGGGACACTCAGGGGGCTGGAGCTGGGAATCTTTCCCTTCGTACACGCGGAATGCGTACACATAACCGGTGGCACTTTCACAAAGCTTGTTAAGCTTCAAGCCATACCTCGCCCTCTTACTGGGTATATATTGTTTGATTCCCAGCCGGCCTGTGAAATGCACCAGGGATTCGTCCACAGATATATTTTTTTCAGGGACATAAACTTCGGCAAACTTCTGGGAAAAAAAATTAATTAGGGGGCGAACTTTATATAATTTGTCAAAGTTTGGGTGATTTCGGGGGGGGGCACTGTGAGTTGTCATTGAAATGCAAGAAGCGCATTATGATTTCGTATCGGGACCTGGACATGGCTGCTGAAAAAATTGGCATATGGTGGATGGGTCTGGTCGACCAATACTTATGAATTTCATTTTTTTTTGTAAGCCCCATGTTCAGGGTTAGGCCTAAAAACAATTTTAGCTCCACTACTGTTAGCGGTCTCCACTCAAAAGGGCGGGCATAGCTGGAGCTGGGGTTGGCTGCAATAAATTGTTGGGCAAACAGATTAGTTTGGTCCACGATGCCTTGAATCCAATCGTTTGGGAAAAATAAATTAAAAAAATCCATTTGTGTAAATCCTGCAGTGTTGACCTGCACACCCGACTGTGCTGTAAAAGGGGGGATCGTGGCTGACCCTGTGGTAGAAGGCAGCCACAATGGGTTTGCCAAGGAATCTGGAAGATGGGTTTGGGCCCTACTTCTTTGGCGTCCACTTGTGCTGGGTCTTTCCTCCTGGGGTCTACCGCCGCTGGCACTGCTGGTAGCTGCCTGGTTTTCAGATCGTCGTCTTTTTGGACGGACTACTTCCTCCTCTAAATCTGATCCAGATGTGCTGCCTTCGGGGGGCTCATATTCCGAATCAGAACCAGAATCTGAACTGAGCGGTGAGAGCTCCCCGTTGCTCTCATCGGTCAGACTCAGGATCTGGTATGCCTCTTCTGGGGTGTACATCTTTCTGGACATAGTGGCTGACTGGCTGTATGTACTCTGGTGGCAAGTGATGAGGTGGCGGGTACTCTGGTGGCAGATGATGAGGTGGCGGGTACTCTGGTGGCAGGTGATGAGGTGGCGGGTACTCTGGTGGCAGGTGATGAGGTGGCGGGTACTCTGGTGGCAGGTGATGAGGTGGCAGGTACTCTGGTGGCAGGTGATGAGGTGGCAGGTACTCTGGTGGCAGGTGATGAGGTGGCAGGTACTCTGGTGGCAGGTGATGAGGTGGCGGGTACTCTGGTGGCAGGTACTCTGGTGGTGAGGTGGCGGGTACTCTGGTGGCAAGTACTCTGGTGGCAGGTGATGAGGTGGCGGGTACTCTGGTGGCAGGTGATGAGGTGGCGGGTACTCTGGTGGCAGGTGATGAGGTGGCGGGTACTCTGGTGGCAGGTGATGAGGTGGCGGGTACTCTGGTGGCAGGTGATGGACAGGTACTCTGAGATGACAGGTACTTTGAGGTGACAGGTACTCTGAGGTGACAGGTACTGAGGTGACAGGTACTCTTTATTTAGGAGGGGCGATCTGGGCACAGTAGTACATGTAATTAGTAACTCACTGTTAGCTGATCTCTTCTCCTCACACTGGATCGGTGTGTGAGGAGAAGAGCCCAGCAACAGCAGTTACTGTGTGACTGTGTGTGTTTATTTACATTAGTGACCGGCTGTGATTGGACACAGCCGGTCATGTGATGCAGAGCCATGTCATTGGCTACAGTGATCGGGGCTGAGCTGTATCCAGGGGAAAAGCCTCAGCCCCGATCACCGCTCTGATCACTCCTCTTCCGCCGGAACCCGCCTCATACACGCTTCCCAATGCCGCTCTGCATCCGCCGTTACCGACGCTCCGCCGCCCGCCGCCCGCCGCCCGCCGCCGCCGCCGCTTCAATACCCCCATCGGGGAACGGCTGTGTCCTGAGGGACACAACGGTACCCCGATCGCCGCTCTGCGGGCCCCCAGGGGCCCGCAGTAGCGGCGGAAAGCCGAGGCCGTCATATGACGCCCACCCAGGATGGGAGATCCCATCTGTGGACGTCATTTGACTATGGCCGGGTATTGAAGCGGTTAAAAAAAAAAAAAAAAAAGGATATTTATTATAGCAAAAAGTACAAAATATTGTGTTGTTTTTCAAAATTGTCGATCTTTTTTTGTTTATAGCGCAAAAAATAAACCCAGCAGAGATGATCAAATACCACCAAAATAAAGCTCTTTGTGGGAAAAAAAGGACGTCAATTTGCGCAATTGTCAGTTAAAGCAGCGCAGTGCTGAATCGCAAAAAATGGCCTGGTCATTGAGCAGCCAAATCTTCCGGGGCTGAAGTGGTTAATGTAGAAAAATGTGAAATAATGCATTTGGGTGGCAAAAATATGAATGCAATCTACTCACTAGGGGGTGAACCTCTTTGGGAATTGAGGATGGAAAAGTACCTGGGGGTCCTAGTAGATGATAGGCTCAGCAATGGCATGCAATGCCAAGCTGCTGCTAACAAAGTAAACAGAATATTGGCATGCATTAACCGGTTCCGACCGGCGCACGACGATGTACGTCGGCAGAATGGCACGGCTGGGCAAATGGGCATACCTGTACGTCCATTTGAATTCCCCGCCATGCCATTGCATGTGCGCCAGCCAGGAGCTCCGTGAGTCGGGTGGCGGGTCCCGCGGACTCGATCGCCACGGGAATACCCGCGATCGCCTCACGGAGAGGACGAACGGGGAGATGCTGATGTAAACAGCATCTCCCCGTTCTGCCTAGTGACAAGTGTCACTGATCACTGCTCCCTGTCATCGGGAGCAGTGATCAGTCCAGTGACACACACAGCCCAACCCCCCTAGAGTTAGAAAACACTCCCCTAGTACTGATTAACCCCTCCCCGCTCCCTAGTGGTTAACCTCTTCACTGCCAGTGTCATTTACACAGTAATTAGTGCATTTTTAATCGCACTGATCACTGTATAAATGACAATGGTCCCAAAAATGTGTCAAAAATGTCCGACATGTCTGCCATAACGTCGCAGCCACAATAAAAATCGCTGATCGCCGCCATTACTAGTAATAAAAAAAATTATTAATAAAAATGCCATAAAACTATTCCCTAATTAGTTAGCGCTATAACTTTTGCGCAAACCAATCAAACGCTTATTGCAATTTTTTTTTTTTTTTTTTTACCAAAAATATGTAGAAGAATACGTATCGGCCTAAACTGAGGAAAAAAAATGTTTTTTTATATATTTTTGGGGGATATTTATTATAGCAAAATATAAAAAATAATGCGTTTTTTTTTTTCAAAATTGTCGCTCTTATTTTGTTTATAGCGCAAAAAATAAAAATCGCAGAGGTGATTAAATACCACCAAAAGAAAGCTCTATTTGTGGGGAAAAAAAGGACGTCAATTTTGTTTGGGAGCCACGTTGCACGACCGCGCAATTGTTAGTTAAAGTGACGCAGTACCGAATCACAAAAAGTGCTCTGGTCAGGAAGGGGGTAAATTCTTCGTGGCTGAAGCGGTTAAAAAGGGGATTAACTCCAGGGATAAAGCGATAAATCTTCCACTTCAGAAGACTTTGATCCAGCCTCACCTGGAGTATGCTGTTCAGTTCTGGCACCAGACCTCAGGAAGGATGTACTTGAAATGGAGCGAGTACAAAGAAGGACAACAAAGCTAATAAAGGGTCTGGAGGATCTTAGTTATGAAGAAAGGTTGCGAGCACTGAACTTATTCTCTCTGGAGAAGAGGCGCTTGAGAGGGGATATGATTTCAATTTACAAATACCATACTGGTGACACCACGATAGGGATAACTTTTTCACTGAAGAGAGTTTAATAAGACACATGGCCACTCACTAAAATTAGAAGAAAATATTTTTAACCTTAAACTGTGTAAAGGGTTCTTTATTGTAAGAGCAACAAGGATGTTGAATTTCCTTCAACAGGAGGTGGTTTCAGTGGGGTGCATCAATGGTTTCAAAAAACTATTAGATAAGCACCTGAACGACCTTAACATACAGGCATATACAATATAATACTGACATATAATCACGCACATAGGTTGGACTTGATGGACTTGTCTTTTTTCAACCTCACCTACTATGTAACTTCCAGACAAATTCAAGCTGACATTCAGGCACAGGGTACAACTGTGTCAGATTGCACTATATGGCGCCATGTGAATAAAAAGGGGCGCTATGGTAGGAGACCCAGGATGATCCCACTGCTGGTACAGAAACCTAAAAAAGCCAGATTGGAATTTGCCAAAACTTATTAGAGGAAGCCAAAATCATTTTGGGAGAATGTTCTGTGACCAGACAAAATAAAATGACAGCTTTTTTGTAAAGCCCATCATCGTACTGTTTTCAGAAAAAGAAATGAGACCTTTTTAAAGAAAAGAATACAGCCCCTACAGTCAAACATGGTGCATGTTCACTGATATTTTGGGGTTGCCTTGGGGCTTCAGGCACTGGATGTCTTGACCGTGTGCATGGCATTATGAAATCTGAAAATTACCAAAGAATTTTGGGGTGCAATGTAGGGCCCAATATCAAAGTTGGGTCTCTATCAGAGGTCATGGATCTTACAGCAGGACAATGACCCAAAGCAGATGTCAAAAAGAACCCAGAAATGGTTTAAGAAAAAGCACTGGAGAGCACTGAACTGGTCAACAATGAGTCCAGATCTAAATCCCATAGAGGACCTGTGGAGAGATCTCAGAATAGCAGTTGGGAAAAGAGACCTTGAGCAGTTGGCATAGAGAGGTGTAAGAAACTCATTGATGGTTACAGGAAGCGATTTTGATTTCAGTTGTTTCTTCCACTTCCAGATAAGACAGCACTAATAGGGCACTGATGGGCACTGATAAGACATAACTGATAGGCACAGATAAGATGGCACTGATAAGACGGCACTGATGGGCACTGGTGGGTGGCACTGGTGGGTGGCACTGATGGGCACTGGTAGGTGGCACTGGTACGTAGTATTGATAGGCAGCACTGGTGATGATGCACTGATTGGTAATTTATAGGTGGCACTGTGGGCACTGATGGGTGACACTGTGGGCACTGATGGGTGACACTGTGGGCACTGATGGGTGACACTGTGGGCACTGATGGGTGACACTGTGGCCACTGATGGGATGGTGCTGGTAGGCACTGGTAGGTGGTGCTGGTGGGCACTGGTAGGTGACGCTGGTGGGCACAGAAGCCTCTGCAGAGTCTCTCCACGATCGGGACCGATGTCCCTCTCACAGCCACCGGTGATCAGCTTTTTTCCCTCCTTGCGCTACCAGCGTGAGGAGGAAAAATAGCCGATTACCGGCTCTGTTTAGGTCACATGATCAGCTGTCATTGGGTCACAGCTGATCACATGGTAAGGGGTACTCCGATCTGTGATCAGCCGAGTCTCATAGACTTGCTGATCACAGAGCGCATCGCGCATGCCCTGCAGGGGGCGCACAGGCCGCTCAAGCATGGGAGGACTTCCAGGGATGCCCTCCCGACAAATTAAGTCCATGCTGCAGCCCTCTTTCGGCTATAGCATGGACGGGAAGTGGTTAAACACATTGTATATGGTTGCTAAGGAGGGGTCCGGGAAGCCGGCCGCCGCATCCTTAACAACCAATGAGTCATCAACTGGGTTCCCTGTTCACAGCTGAATGTAAAAAAAAAGAAAATTGCCGGCAAAAACAATTGCGAAAAAAAACGGCGTGGGGTCCCTCCATCTTCTCCCGCTGCCGTCTTCTTCCTCGCCGCCGGTTACCTGCTAAAAAAAAAAACCAAAAGGAAAACGCTCTTCTTTGGTGGCTGTCTTCCTCCGTTGTGTTGTTGCCCGCTGTGTGACATCTCTTATATAGCCATGGGGCGGTGTGCCCATCCGATGACGTCTCTCCGGGTAATGTCATTGGATTGCCACGCCATCAACGCAATGGAGAATTACAACCACAGAAGAAGAGTGGCTATTTTTTTCGCGGGTAACTGGTGACGAGGAAGAAGACGGCTTAGGGAGAAGACCGCACAGAGAAGAGACAGCAGCGAGAGAAGAAGGCTCGGGGAGAAGACAGCCCCCGGGCGAGACGGTGGCGGGATTAAACGGCTCAGAGCTGTTAAGGATGCTGCCGCATCCTTAACAACCGATGAGTCAACAGCTGAGTTCCCCGCTGACAGCTGAATGTAAAAAAAAGAAAATTTCTGGCAAAAACAATTGCGAAAAAAAACGGCGTGGGGGTCCCTTCCCCCTGTCTTCTCCTGCTGCCGTCTTCTTCCTCGCCGCTGGTTACCTGCTAAAAAAAAAACAAAAACAAAAAAAAACACTCTTCTTTGGTGGCTGTCTTCCTCCGTTGTGTTGTCGCCCGCTGTGTGGCATCTCTTCTATAGCCATGGGGCGTGCCCATCCAATGACGTCTCTCCGGTTAATGTCATTGGATTGCCATCAACGCAATGTAGAATGACAACCACAGAAGAAGAGTGGCTTTTTTTTTTGCGGGTAACCGGTGGCGAGGAAGAAGACGGCTTAGGGAGAAGACCGCACAGAGAAGAGACAGCAGCGAGAGAAGAAGGCTCAGGGAGAAGACACCCCCCCGGGAGAGACAGTGGCGGGAGAAGACAGCTCAGAGCTGTTTTTTAATAAAGGACGGGCTCTTGTAAAAACAAAAAAAAAAAAAAAAACACATTTCACTGCTTTTTGAGGTGAATGGGTAGGGGTACGATATGCATCCACCCCATGTTGAGGGCATACGGCCTGGTATGGTGGGTCGTCCCCTCCCTTTACTGACCTGCCGAGCTGCATGTTCGGAGAAGGGTATGGTATGGATTTTGGGGTGGACCCCACGCCATTTTTAAAAACATTTTAGGGGGTCCCCTCCAAATACTAGACCTGGAGGGGACCCCACACTGTTTTTTTTTGCGATATTTTTTAAAATTTTGTTTATTTTTTTTATTTTCCAATTTACTCATCGGATGTTAAGGACGCGGCTGCCGGCTTACAGCAACCAGCTATATACAGTGTTAAAATAAGGAAAGAAAACACATCAAAAATTGCATCACAAACACAACACTTGCATTTCTAGTGCAATTCCATTGAAGTTTACAGTTTATTACATGCAAAACACGGAAAAAAGAGTCCCCAACCTTTTCCAAAAACGCACCAGCCGCAAGACGCCTAGATGTTAACTTGTACCATAGGAAACGAAATTAAATGGACTGTAGTGCGTTTCTGCAAACCGCCAAATGCTTTAAAAACGCATAGGTTTGAACCTAGGTTAAATGTAGATGCCTGTAAATGTTAGTATCCTGTTATGTTAAGTTGATCCAGGGAATATCTGATTGCCTCTTGGGGGATCAGGAAATAATCTTTTCCCCTGCTGGAGCAAATTGGATCATGCTTTATTGGTGTGTTTCAAAACATTCACCAATGCAAAGACCAGGATTGTCAGGACAGGAGGGACAATAATAGCGGGTGTCACGCCTATATCCGTGCTTGCTGCAGACACGACATCTTTTTTTGGGGGGGTCGTTGGGTAGGGGTACTCGGAAGGACATAAAGAAAATGCCTCTCATGCAGTTGACTGCATTTTGGTTGGGGATGTGAATGGGGGAAGTACGGGTGCTGCAGAAGTAGTGGGTTCCCAATTAGGATTGGCGAATGCAGCAGGAAGGGCATTATGGGCACGACGGGCCTGTGTTTGTCTTCTTGGTGGCAGCGGGACACCACTTGTGCTTGCCACCTCACCAGCTTGAACTGCACTTATGGGACTCGCCACGTCACCAAGTGTTACTGCAGTGCTGGTTTGACTATGACCGGGGTGTACTAGGCCGCTGGTGCTTGCCAGTTCACCAAAACGCTACCAAAAAAAACTGTTAGCGATTGCAGGTATCAGGCCTGACTCTGCGAACGCTGCAGTTATGCGTTTAGTGTTTTGTAAGTGGCAGTGATCGATCGATACTGCACTTGGGTGGGCTGGGCTGGGCCGGACGGAGGGGCAAAACGCAGGTGCTAGCAGGTATCTGGCTGATCCCGCTAACACTGCGTTTTTGGGAACCCTAAACTGCTGGGGACACTAGTATAGATCTGATCGGATCAGATATTGATCCGTTCAGATACCACTAAGGGAGGTATACGGTGCGTGCGTGGGTGTTAGCGGTACTGGCGCTAACCTGACGCTGTCTGGGACGACGCAGACCCTATCTGACCCTAAACCCTAAGTTATATCACCCCCGGGCGATCAGGGGGCTAAACCTTTATTAGGTGATAAACAGCGGGTGCCCTGATACTATAAAAAATAAACTAACTAACCAGCGTCACCCGTAACAGTTATACGGTGATCACTGGTGAAAGGGTTAACTAGGGGGCAATCAAGGGGTTAAAACCTTTATTAGGTAGTATATGGGGCTCCCTGACGCTATAAAACGCTGAGGGCGAACCTATATATTTACCTCCCTAACTAGCGTCACCAGTGACACTAATACAGTAATCAGAAAAACGATCGCTTAGTGACACTGGCGACGGGGAGGGTGATCAAGGGGTTAAAACTTTATATGGGGGGGTTAGGGGGGTATCCTAGACCTAAAGGGGGCTAACACTAACTGACATCAATGCAGTAATCAAAAAAAAAAATAAAACTGCTTGGTATCACTGTGAGGGGGGGGGGGGGGGTGATCGGGGGGTGTACAGTATGCCTGGTGTGTTTTACTGTGATGTGTTGTGTTGTGCACTCACATCGATGTCTTCTCTCCTCGGCGCCGGAGCGGAAAATACAGAGCCGAGGAGCTATGACATCACTTCCTCTGCCGCTGTTTACTATACAGCAGCAGAGGAAGAATCTCATTGGCTGGGAGCGATCGCGAGGGGGTGGCCACAAATGGATGGCCTCCCCCTCACCTCTGACCGCAGAAGCCGACCGCCTCGGGCACATATGTTACTTTGCCTGCCCGTGCCATTCTGCCGCAGTATATCTGCATGAGGCGGTCGGCAAGTGGTTAAGGGATTTTTTTGTAGGAGGAAAGGGGCAAGGAGGTGTGATGGAGCATGTATTGGGCCAGAGTGAAGTCTGGGGCGTAAGCGGTAATTTGGTTGATCAGGCGGTGAATTTCTGCCCAATAAGGTAGGATAAGAGGACGTTCCCACCAGATATGAATGAGAGTGCCAAGCGCCGCATTGCAACGCCAGCATGTCGGGGGGACCGAGGGGTGCATTTTGTGGATTTTCTCCGGTGTCCTATACCAGTTAGTGAATATTTTGTATCTGTTTTCCTGGGTGGATACATTAATGGAGCCCTTATGAATATGGTTGTGTATACGTTCCCATTCAGTGGAGGTTAAGTCTATAGACAGTTCTGATTCCCAACGACAGATAAACTTATCTTTAATTTTGCAAGTTGAAAATAAGAGTGCGTAAACAGTAGAGATCACATGACGTTGGGGTTCTGAACTATCACATAGCAATTCAAAGGGTGTACGTTCTCGGTACCATAGTGAGAAGGATTTGGCGTCAGCAAAAAAGTGTCTTAATTGTAGGTACTTGTAAAAGGGGATATTGTATTCAGTGAGTTTGGCTGCCATGGCTTGGTGGGGGAGGAGTTTTCCATTTTGGAAGAAGTGGTATGCCCTGATGGGGGCTGTGCATGATTCCCTGTGCAGATCTCTTAAGGCAAGGCCTGGCAGGAAGTCAGGATTACGGACCAAAAGGGTCATAGGGCCTGGGTGCGGTGTGCAAATCAAGGTCTTTGGCGGCTAATTTAAGGTTCGACAATGTGGCTCCAATAAAGGGATGTGTCACCAAATTTCTAGGGATGGAGTTGTGATTGATCCAGGGTAGATGTGACAGTGGGGATGTAGTGAAAGAGTCCTCAAGTGTAATCCAGGCTTTATTGGAACGATGCAGATGCCAATCTACAATCCTAGTTAAATTGCATGCCCAGTGGTATTTTTGAATGTTGTGGAGGCCAAGGCCCCCTAATAGCTTTGGGAGTACTAGCCTATCCCAGTTTAGTCGGGGGGTCTTGGACACCCAGATAAAAGTCCTGCACATACGCTTGTATGGTTTCAAAAAGGTGGTGGGTAGCTTTATGGCGATTGCCTGAAAAAGGTAAAGAAGTCTGGGCAATACATTCATTTTTAATATGGCTGTCCTACCCAACAAGGAGAAGTACCTGAAATGCCATTTATTTAAATCAGCTTGTATGTTTTGAAGCGTGGGTTGGAAGTTTCTCAAATAGAGATCCTGTAATTTAGTAGGCATTTTAATGCCCAGGTATGTAATGTCCTGCGATACCCATGTAAAGGGGAATTTCTGTTTGCATTGGGTGACCAATGTGGCTGGTAGTGTGATGTTGAGTGCTTTTGATTTTGTAAAGTTAATTTGAAGGTTTGACAAGATTTTGAATAATGGGAAGTCTTTAAGAAGATTGGGGATAGTGACTATAGGGTCTGTGAGGAAGAGCAAATCGTCATCCGCATAGGCTGCTAATTTATAGTGGTTATCACCAATGTTAATGCCTTTGACGTCCGTGTTGTCTCTTAATCTGCTGAGCATTGGTTCCATAGTAAGGATGAATATGAGTGGGGATAGGGGGCATCCCTTACGGGTTCCGTTTGAGACAGAGAAGGCGTTCGACAGGCGGCCATTGATCCTAAGTTTAGCTGCAGGTGCAGAGTATAGCGCCAGGATCATTTGGAGTAGATGCGATGGGAAACCCATTACTCTTATTACTCGCTTCCATATAGTCCCAAGCCACCCTGTCGAACGCCTTTTCCGCGTCCAAGGACAGGAAAAAACCTTGTGTGGATGTTTTGGAGAGCCAGTGATGGATATTTAGTGCCTTAATAGTATTGTCCCTGGCCTCCCTACCAGGGACAAAACCTACCTGATCAAGGGAGAATAATTTGGGTAGCAGAGGGAGAATGCGGTTTGACAACACTTTGGTGTAGAACTTTAAGTCTACGTTCAGAAGTGAAATTGGGCGGTAGTTAGAGACCAATAAGGGGTCTTTGCATTATTTGGGAATGAGAGTGACGTGTGCTTCAAGGATGTCCCACATCGTATTAGAGGTTGGTGATAGATTATTGAAGGCTTTGGTGAGGTGGGGAATGAGAGAAGGGACTTATAATAGCTAACTGTCAGGCCATCTGGGCCAGGGCTTTTGCCCGGTTTCATTTGTTTTAATGCAGTTAAAATTTCTTCTCCTGAGGTCCAAGGATTCATCAGGAGAGAGGGGGGAGGGACAGTATTGTACAAGGAAGTCTGTAATGGCTGCCAGTCGGCCCGAGGTGGCTGCAGGGGGGAGATGTCATCCATAGTAACAAGGGTGTCGCCAGTCGGTGTTGTAATTTTGTGAATGGTATGGGCCGGTTTCTTAGCTTGAAGCACTCTGGCTAAAAGTTTACCCGACTTGTTGCCGAATTCGTAGAATAATTTTTGTGTCATGGCGTAGTTACGTTTCAGTGTGTGGTTAACCACTTACCAACTGCCGCATGCCGATGTACGTCCAAACTTTGGCGGTGGATATCGTTGTTATAGCAGCAGCTAGCTGCCATAACCCCGGTATCCCTGTTTTCGTGCGGCGGTCAGCTTTCAGATAAAAGTGGTCCCTGCGGCGGATTCGCCGCGAGATCACTTTTATCGGTGGCGGGAGAGGGGCCCCCCTCCCGCCGCGATCCGGTGCCCTCCGCCGCTTACTGGAGCCATCGGTAGCGGCGGATGCGATCGCGTCTGTCTCCCTTCTGTGCCTGAAAACGAGTGAGGCTAAGATGGCGCCCACTTGTCTCCATGAAACTGCTGGGCGGAAGTGACGTCAAAACGTCACTTCCGCCCATGCCTCTTAAAGGCACATTTTTTTCAATTTCATTTTTTTAAATGACTTTTTTTTTTTTTAAATTGCATTTTAGTGGAAATATGATATCTGAGGTCTTTTTGAGACGTCCTGTCATGCTTTTTTCTATTACAAGGGATGTTTACATTTCTTGTAATAGGAATAAAAGTGACACAATTTTTTTTTTTTAAACCATGTAAAAATGTATAAAATAATGTAAAATAAATAATAAAAACAAACAAAAAACATTTTTAAAAACCCCCCCTCCCAACGAGCTCGCGCGCAGAAGCGAACGCATACATGAGTAGCGCCCGCATATGAAAACGGTGGTCAGACCACACATGTGAGGTATCACCGCGACAGGTAGAGCGAGAGCAATAATTCTAGCCCTAGACCTCCTCTGTAAGAAAAAACATGCAACCTGTAGAATTTTATAACATCGCCTATGGAGGTTTTTGAGGGTAAAAGTTTGACGCCATTCCACGAACCAGCGCAATTTTGAAGCGTGACATGTTGGGTATCAATTTACTTGGCGTAACATTATATTTCACAATATAACAAAAAATTGGGCTAACTTTACTGTTGTCTTATTTTTTTATTCAAAAAAGTGAATTTTTTCCAAAAAAAGTGCGCTTATAAGACCGCTGCGCAAATACGTTGCAAAAAAAAGTATTGCATTGACTGCCTTTTTACTCTCTAGGGTGTTAGAAAAAAAACAATATATAATGTTTGGAGGTTCTAAGTAATTTTCTAGCAAAAAAACCTGTTTTAAACATGTAAACACCTAAAATCCAAAACGAGGCTGGTCCTTAAGTGGTTAAGTTCCTCTAGAAGTTGTTCTCTGGTCAGAGTTAGTTCCGTCAATGTGGAAGCTGCTAGCGATGCTTTGTGTGCTTGTTCAAGTGTTAGTATGCGGTCGGTCAGCTCATTAATGCGTGCTTTTCTAAGTTTGTTTCCTTGGGCCGCAAGGGAGATAAATTTCCCCCTTATGACGCATTTGTGTGCTGCCCAAACGGAGATGGGAGAGGTGTCTTCCATTGTATTTTCTGCAAAGTAGTGGGTGAGGCTCATGGTAATTTGTTGTATATGGTCTAGGTCAGTCAGTAGAGAATTGTCAAGTCGCCATATGTTGGACCTACCATGGGTCGTCGGGAGGGTTAGAGTTATAAATATGGGGTTGTGATCATAAAGCACCATAGGTTCAATCGTAGCTTTTGAGAGGTGTGTGAGATCATTTTGGGATAAGAAATAGTGGTCTATTCTGAAGTATTTGTTATAAAGTGCAGAAAAGAAGGTGAAGTCCTTAGTGTTGGGGTGCAATGTGCGCCAGGTATCATGAAGTAACAGGTTGCTGAGTTGCAATTTAATAGCTCATAGGGAGGAAGTACCGTTAAATGTGTCAAGAGAGGGATTCAGAGCCACATTGAAGTCGCCTCCTACTATCAGAGTACCCGATTGAAAGCTGAAAAGTTGTTGGAAGGTGTCTCTAAAAAAGGCCACTTGTTGCGAGTTAGGGGCGTAAATGTTAGCTTTTGTGACAGGTCTGTCGTGCAGAGTGCCTTTAATGAATAGGAATCTCCCTTGGGAGTCTCTTTGGACTTCCGTCACCTGCAGGGGGCATTTTTTAGAAATTAAGATTGAGACTCCATTGGATTTAGCCTCGGTGTTGGAAGCGTGGTACACCAGTGGGAATTGGTGATTATACAGTTTAGGGATGCTATCCATCCTGAAGTGCGTTTCCTGTATAAGTGCTACATGTATTTTCGATCGTTGTAGGAAATAGAACAGTTTAGACCTTTTCTCTGGGATGTTAAGGCCTTGTATATTGATTGAGCAGAGTTTGAGTGTCTGTAGGTACTTATGTAGGTCAGGCGGTGAGGCCCGGGGGTCTGTGACCTCCGCCATAAGTATGAGTGAAGGGAGAGGGATAACCTAGGTGATCAGGATGTGGGTCTGTACAGTGTATGGCAGGCTTAAGTGTAATGTTAAGGTAACTGGGGTGAAACCGATGAGGTTTGGGGGTGACCTGCTCCCCTACCTCTAAACTATACAGTATTGGGAAAGTACAGTGCTGGCACGATGTGTGCACCTTAAGGGGTGTAACAGCACCGTGACTCACAACTGTGTGGGGGTTGGCAATCACCAAGCAGTAAAAGAGGACTATAGGTAAAGGAAAGAAAAGAATGATATAGTCCGCTGCCACAGGGTCTTCAGGTTATAAAAGGGAGGAGGTTTTGGAGAACGTATTTTCTGGGGGATTTATAATAGGGCAAGGGGATACTCTCAAAGAAGAGCGAGTGCTGGGTGGTGGGATTTGGGTGAATAAATGCATCATTACAAAAATAGTATACAAGAACCATCATATAGAAATATTGGGAGTTACATAGTTACATAGTAGGTGAGGTTGAAAAAAGACACAAGTCCATCAAGTCCAACCTATGTGTGTGATTATGTGTCAGTATTTCATTACATATCCCTGTATGTTGCGGTCATTCAGGTGATTATCTAATAGTTTCTTGAAGCTATCAATGCTCCCCGCTGAGACCACCGCCTGTGGAAGGGAATTCCACATCCTCGCCGCTCTTACAATAAAGAACCCTCTACGTAGTTTAAGGTTAAACCTCTTTTCTTCTAATTGTAATGAGTGGCCACGAGTCTTATTAGACTCTCTTCTGCGAAAAAGTTTTATCCCTATTGTGGGGTCACCAGTACAGTATTTGTAAATTGAAATCATATCCCCTCTCAAGCGTCTCTTCTCCAGAGAGAATAAGTTCAGTGCTCGCAACCTTTCCTCATAACTAAGATCCTCCAGACCCTTTATTAGCTTTGTTGCCCTTCTTTGTACTCGCTCCATTTCCAGTACATCCTTCCTGAGGACTGGTGCCCAGAACTGGTCAGCATACTCCTGGTGCGGCCGGACCAAAGTCTTGTAGAGCGGGAGAATTATCGTTTTATCTCTGGAGTTGATCCCCTTTTAATGCATGCCAATATTGTGTTTGCTTTATTAGCAGCAGCTTGGCATTGCATGCCATTGCTGAGCCTATCATCTACTAGGACCCCCAGGTCCTTTTCCATCCTAGATTCCCCCAGAGGTTCTCCCCCCCAGTGTATAGATTGCATTCATATTTTTGCCACCCAAATGCATTATTTTAAATTTTTCCACATTGAACCTCATTTGCCATGTAGTCGCCCACCCCATTAATTTGTTCAGGTCTTTTTGCAAGGTTTCCACATCCTGCGGAGAAGTTTTTGCCCTGCTTAGCTTAGTATCGTCTGCAAATACAGAGATTGAACTGTTTATCCCATCCTCCAGGTCGTTTATGAACAAATTAAATAGGATTGGTCCCAGCACAGAACCCTGGGGAACCCCACTATCCACCCCTGACCATTCTGAATACTCCCCATTTATCACCACCCTCTGAACACGCCCTTGTAGCCAGTTTTCAATCCATGTACTCACCCTATGGTCCATGCCAACGGACCTTATTTTGTACAGTAAACGTTTATGGGGAACTGTGTCAAATGCTTTTGCAAAATCCAGATACACCACGTCTACAGGCCTTCCTTTATCTAGATGGCAACTCACCTCCTCATAGAAGGTTAATAGATTGGTTTGGCAAGAACGATTCTTCATGAATCCATCCTGATTACTGCTTATGATATCATTCTTATTACTAAAATCTTGTATATAGTCCCTTATCATCCCCTCCCAGAGTTTACATACTATTGATGTTAGGCTAACTGGTCTGTAATTCCTAGGGATGTTTTTTGGGCCCTTTTTAAATATTGGTGCTACATTGGCTTTTCTCCAATCAGCTGGTACCATTCCAGTCAATAGACTGTCTGTAAAAATTAGGAACAACGGTCTGGCAGTTTAACAGTGTGAAAGAACTGATTAAAGCCAAACAGGGCAAACTGAGATTGCATGGTAACATGTATCTGAGGCCGGCTAACGGTCTCAGCGAGCTCTCCTAAGCCTCAGGGAGTTTGTGGGGCTGCCCTCCTGAAAGTGAGTGTGGGTACCGGTAAGGTGCCTGGGGGCGGATGGGGACTTTCGGTACCTGGTATCTTGCTCCTCCATGGGTTCTTCTTGAGGTGATCCTTTGCTTGTCACTGAGCGGCGAATCTCCGCATACCGCAGAAGTGTGGGAGATCCTTTGACACTATCAGGAAAGCCCGTGTGGCCCTGGGTGGAGGCAGAAAGGCAAAACGGGAACTTCCATTTATATTGAATACCTTTCGTGTGAAGGGCGTCCAGCAGAGGCTTCGGATCACGTCGGTGCTGTAAGGTGATTCCTGAGAGGTCCTGATAGATTTGAAGTGTTCTCCCATCATGGAGAATTTGAGGTCTGCTTCTTGCTTGTCTGATAATTTCTTCCTTCAGTTTGAAGTCAGTTATGCAGCAAATGATGCCCCTCGGGGGATCTGTCTCCCTTCCCTTGGGACGTAAGGCCCGGTGGATCCTTTCCATGTCAATGGGCATATGAGGTGGTCTGTTGAGCAGACCATTGAAGATTCCAGTCACGGTGGGGGCTATTCGTTCTCCCTTGATGGCCTCTGGCAGTCCTCTGACTCTGAGATTATGGCGCAGACCTCTGTCCTCGAGGTCTTCCAGATGGTGTTGCATATCTCTCATTTGTAATGTGTGGGAGTCAATGCGATTTGCAGCTTTACGGATAGTCGCATCATGGCGTTCAGTCATTCTTTCAACTGTGAGGACAGTGTCTTTGATATCCGCTGCTATGGTCCGCAGGTCCTGCATGTTTAAGTGCGGCTGTGGTGAGAGTTCAATGTCATTTATATCCCTGTGAGGGCTTGAAGATCCTGCGTGTGGTGGTTCTGTCATGGCCGCCTCAGAAGCCTGAGAGTGTGAGTGTCTGTGGCGGGAAGGCGCCATGTTCCCTCTGCCGGTACGGAATATTATGACCCCCGTCCCCTATTTGTTCACGGGGGGATGGGAGCGGGAGGCGGAAGAGTTCCACAATGCAGTCCCCATGATTTTGAAGTGTTTAGGGGCAAGACCTACTAGAACAGCTGAATTTTATTTGGGGTTAATCAGAGGCACTTTAAATGATGCCAGGTGTGTACTGACTCCTATTTAACACAAGTTTGAATGCGATTGTTTACATGTGAACACTTATACAACCACATTATTTTATTTTTTAATTTTTAACTCTACCCCCCCCTCCCCCTAAAAGATTTCAGTTTGTTTTTCAATTGAGTTTTACAGTTTTTAGGTCACATTAAAGGTGGAAAAAGTTCTAAAATTATTATTCTTTAATTTTTTTACATCACAGAACCTGACATTTTATCAGGGGTGTGTAATTTTTTTATATCCACTGTATAAACACACGGAGCTTCATGTATATCCTGCTAAGTCCATCCAGCTGCTTTATCAGTCAGCCCCTGAGGACATGAATGTATTGAAGGAATTGGGGTAGAGTCAGCAATTCAGCCTGAAGATAGGCTTCATGTACACTGCTGCTGGTAAATGGGCATTTAGGAGCATTTGGGCGTTTTGTTTTTTTTTTTTTCAGCTGCCCCTGAACTCTCCTCTGTTATCTTATGTACACAGGGTCGTTTATAGTCGTTTCTAGGCAGTTGAGTTTAGAAGCATTTTTTGGAAAGCAAAAAAATGCGTTCAGGACTGATGTTTAGAGGTATTTGAAGCGCCAAATGCCTGTAACAGCTTGTAAACGCGGTAATTCGCATTTAGCCGCGTTTTGTTTCCAGGCGTTTTTAATAGAGATACATATTTGACTATTTGGAAAAAAAAAAAAAAAAGCCTCTAAACGCAAACGCACCAAAACGAATGTTTTTAAACATCGGTTACTATCTGTCAAGGTGGATTGTTCAGGAGAGGTTTTAAAACGTCCCGCGTACATTAAGCCTAACAAGGTACACTGGTTTTACAAAAATGATTGCTCTTTGTGGCAATTTAGATAACCACCATGCAAGAAGTTATGTACTGCAACCTGTGCTTTGTTATTAACAGTTCAGTGCAGTTAATAATGAAAGTTGGTTTGTTATTGATTGCTGTGGTTTACTGAGCAACATTGTTTTTGTGACACATTATTAAATAAAATCATACGTGTTTTCTAAGTAATAATAGGATTTCAGGCACTGTCTACCTTGCTTAATTTTAAGTGGAGCAGTATATGCTGACTTCAGCAAAATTTATTATGAATAATTGCTATAGATTACTGCAGATAAGCACTTAAAAAATCTTTAATGAACAAAAATTCTGTATATAAAAAAAGTATTAAATATTCTTACAACAATCCAGCCTCTTTTCTTGATTTGATCATATGCCTTTTGAAACCTCCCTCCAGCATATTGAGACCAGCATTATGAAAAGAACACTTCCTATTTATATTGTTGCTCCGTGATTATGGTTATAAAATGGGAAGGGGGAAAAGGGGGAAGTTCCACTTTTCTTCCTCCTCCCCCTCCTTCTTTATATTTGGCACTTGGGTGTGAGTACTTGATTTTGGCAGGTACCTACCTATTCCCTCACTTTCGGTCGGATCACCACATCGATTTGAGCAGAAGTTTGACCCCCCTTCTTCCCCCACAATCTTCTGGGACACATCATAGGTCCCAGAAGACTGTGGACCATTCACAAAGGGCAGCACGGCTCACGCATGCACAGTTAAAAGCCGGTTGGGAAGCTGCAAGATTTAATCAAGATGCCCAGCGCTTGGACCCGAAGCCTATTGAAGAATCAACTCGGGTAATGACAGCGCTGGATCCAGGGTCAGGTAAGTGTCCTTATATTAAAAGTCAGCAGCTACAATATTTGTAACTGCTGACTTTTATGGGGGAGACTGGAGCTCCTCTTTAATTTGTATTGCTTTCTATTTTAAATTTGAAAACCTAATCTTTCATAGGATAATTATTAAATTGTGTAAGATAATTTCATCTCAGTGGTACATTTTTAGCAAGCAGATCATTGTATGTGTTGTCTATTTCTATTGTGCAGAGTGGATAAGTAGTGACTCAGTGGGCAGAGTCAACAACTTGTGTGTGTGCTAGGCTAGCCCTAAAGCTTCGCACACGCAACTATTTTTTTTTTCAAATGGACAGCTCAGGTCGGAGCTGCTGTACTAACAATCCGATGTTAGTACAGCAATCTCCTTTGGCCCGTGTGTATTAGACTTTAGGGTGCAAACATTGAGGGACATAGCTTGAATACAGAATCGCAACCCTCAGACTTAACAGGAATGTCAATCTGCAAATGCATTTAACTGTTCTTTTTTTTCAGCACCGAACACCTGACGGAAGCATCTACCTCTGAAAGGACACTGATGCCAAGGCAGCACCACCTGATTGTTTCCAGCTCCTTTCTTGAGCTTATAAAGTCTTCAAAAGTCTTTGTTATTTGTACTGTGCCTAAGGAGACTCTACACTTTATTCCAACACTCATTACTCTGGCACCATGTCAGGTAAGAGGGGGGAAATTAACTTTTTGTTGCCTATTTGTAGTTAGGGACCCTTAAGCCTGGTAAACACTAGTAATTTTTTTTTTTCATTCAACCCAGCAGGGCTGACCCCAAAAAAATAAAACTCAGGAGGAGCTGCTGTACTAACTATCCGACTTTGGTACATCGATCTCTCCTGCTGTTCTATTGTGTTCTGACAGTGGACAGCCCCCCGACAGAACAAACCGGTCAGCCATTGGCCGAGAATGCTGATCGGGAGCTGACCGGCAGACCTTTTTCGGTCATGCCCCTTCGACAGACCAAATGTCCGGCTTCTGTCGGACCAACTCCAGTACACACGGACCGAATGTCGGCTGGTTTCTATTGTGTACTAGGCTTAATTTAATTGTAATTCCTTTTTTGTGCACATAACATTTTTATTATCTTGAGTAACAGCATGCTGCAAGAAGATATCCACACTCACAATCACTTTGATATTGTATAATAGTTTGGTCTATATACAATCAAGTGGGGGGGGGGGGGCATTTAATTTTAGATCTGTTATATGCTAAAGATCTTTAAAATCTGTTTTGAAGGAGCAAAAATATGCATGCACATTAGGCAACCTAAAAAATACCATAACTGCTGGAAGAAGCCCAAAAAACGCTTCCATGGAGAATATTGTACTGTACACGTGTTTAGGGGTGTTTGCGTTTTGAGAGTTTTTCCTCAAAACACTAGGAAAAAACATACACTTAAAAATGTTTGATGTGTTAAAACACGCCGTTTAGGGGCATAAAGCATTTTTTTTGCCTGAAAGTTCTTCTCAAAATTGCACTTTTTATGGATTTTTTTTTTCAGCCTGTAAATGCTTCTCTCCAAAATGCCTGTAAATGCCCAAATGTGCTTGAATGCATAGTCTAACATAGAGTTGCTTCTACAGGCTAAAAGAAAAAAAACACAAAACGCCTGTATAATCAATTTTTTTTTATGTCCGGTGTGCATGAGGCCTAAATGTGGTGTCTGCATTAGCTTTCTTTTTTTATTCATACCTGGTGATCCTGCCAGTAACATTCTGGTATAGGGTGATAGCGGAAACTTGCTGTACTGTACTCTCTGTACATTGTCACTATAGCCTGCTCTTGTGATTTAAACTACAGGCATCTTCCCTCATCTCTGTAACATGGGGGAGATTTTCTGTAGTTCAGAGAACTAATGGCAGATGTTAATGATGATTGAGATTTTACTTCAGCGCACAGGAAGTTATAAGCAAATTAGTTTTCTGGTACGATCAACAGGTGCATTTCTATACTTGTACTTAGTCTGAAGAAAGAAAACTAATGCAGCCACTACACCTGCAACCCCAATTCCAACAAAGTTGGGATGCTGTGTAAAATCTACAAAAAAACAGAATGCATTCATTTGTAAATCACTTAAACCCTTATTTTATTCACAATAGAAAGTATAAAACATATCAAGGTTTAACCACTTAAGCCCCAGCGATGTACTGGTACATTTCGGGGGTTTAGGTGTTTATACTAGGATGATGCCTGCAGCTACAGGCATCATGTTGATATCTTTCTTTTCTGCCAGTGATGGACTTTAAATGTAAAAGCGATTTCTAGTGGCTAATTA
The DNA here is from genome assembly GCA_037952925.1 of Lithobates clamitans. Classification (NCBI taxonomy): domain Eukaryota; kingdom Metazoa; phylum Chordata; class Amphibia; order Anura; family Ranidae; genus Lithobates; species Lithobates clamitans. The sequence goes on from JBBGZY010000209.1 coordinate 1,332,976, forward strand.
GCCACTGGATCACTTTTACAAGTGGTGGAAAGAGGTCCCCGTCCCACCAGGGAGCCCAGAACTGCAGCAGGCGGTTCTGCTGGCTGACCATAGAGATGATCGAGGACTGAAATGTCCCGATCATTTCTATGGTTTGAGAAACCGGAAGTGACGAAGTACACCGGATTTAAACAAGCCATTACTAATTTGGAAAAGCATTGGATCAAACTTATCTTGGTTTGATTTAATGCTTTTAAGGGCAGAGGAGAGATCTGGGGTTAAATAAAATACATTTTAAGTGTAAGCAGCAATCGCACCACACATGAGATATCACCGTGACCATGTGCAAAAGAGAGAGAACAAATATTCTAGCACCACACCTCCTGTGTAAATTTAAAGTGGTAACCTGTAAAGTTTTTTAGAGGACCTCCCATCGGATAATTGAATGTTCTGTAGTTTGTTGCATTCCATGGGCGTGCACAATTGTAGAACGTGACATGTTTGGTATCTATTTAGTCAGCGTAACATCATCTTTTATATTTTATCAAACATCTGGGTATTGTGTTTGTGTGCACTAAAATTCATTGTAGTGTACTTTTCCCCCAAAAATTAGCGTTTTAAAAACTGCTGCGCAAATACCATGCTTAGTAATGTGTGGGGGTTCCAAGTATATTTCTAGAGTCCAAGTGCTTAACTGGCCTGCCTACAGTTGAGGACTTTGACCAACTGAAAATGTTTGGTGCATTTTGAAAAAAAATATGATAAAGAAGACCCGGGACTGTTGAGCAGTTAGAATCCTATATCAGGCAAGAAAGAGTAGGACAACATTCCTCTCCCAAAACTCCGGCAACTGGTCTTCTCAGTTCCCAGACATTTACAGTGTTGTTAAAAGAAGAGGGAATTCTACACCATGGAAAACATGGCACTTTCCCAAATTTTGTGATACGCGTTGCTGCCATCAATTTCAAAATTACCTTATTTTTTTTTTAAATGGTACATTTTCTTAGTTTAATCATTTTTATATGTTTTCTATTTTCCGTTGTGAATAAAATATGGGTTTGAGATTTCAAATCATTGCATTCTGTTTTTATGTAGATTTTACAGAGCATCACAACTTTTTTGGAATTTGGGCTGTAAGACCCGAGAAGCTGAAATATATTAACCACTTCACCCCCGGAAGATTTGGCTGCTCAATGACCAGGCCATTTTTTGCAATACGGCACTGTGTCGCTTTAACTGACTACTGCACGGTCATCCGACGTTGTACTCAAACAAAATTGACATTTTTTTCCCACAAATAGAGCTTCCTTTTGGTGGTATTTGATCGCCTCTGCGGTTTTTATTTTTTGGGCTATAAACAAAAGAAGAGCGACAATTTTGAAAAAAAACACTATCTTTTACTTTCTGCTATAATAAATATCCCACATTTTTTAATAAAAAAAAAACAAATTTTTTCCTCAATTCAGGCTGATATGTATTCTACATATTTTTGGTAAAAAAAAATCGCAGTAAGCGTATATTGATTGGTTTGCGCAAAAGTTATAGCGTCTACAAAATAGGGGATAGATTTATGGCATTTTTTTAACTAGTAATGGCGGTGATCTGCGATTTTTATCGGGACTGCGATATTGCGGCGGACAAATTGGACACTTGACACATTTTTGGGACCATTGACAATTATACAGCGATCAGTGCTATAAAAATGCACTGATTACTGTATAAATGTCACTGGCAGGGAAGGGGGTAACGCTAGGGGGCGATCAAGGGGTTAACTGTATTCCCTAGGTGTGTTCTAACTGTAGAGGGGGTGGGACTGTCTAGAAGGAGAGAGATCAGTGTTCAGTGTTCATACTTAGTATGAACACACAATCTGTTTCCACTCCCCTGAAAGACCTGGGATCTGTGTGTTTACACACACAGATCCTGGTTCTCGCTCTGTCATGAGCGATCATGGGTACACGCTGCGGGTGCGCACCCGTAGTGGACAAAAGGCGAAGCGACACAAGGTAACGTCGTTTCGCCCAGCTGTGCCATTCTACCGCAGTAAAACTGCGGCGGCTGGTCGGCAAGCGACTAACCACTAGCCACCAAATCACGTATCTGCAGGTTATTGGCTTCAGGTGGTTGTACTCCCCTCCCTCTGTTTGTAATAACAGTTACTAAGCCGCTTTGATTATTATTACTAGAAAGCTGACCGTCGGCTCTAAAAAAATGGAACCAGGGTAATGCCTGCAGTTGCCTTTTGTTCCATTGTGTGACCAATCACAGCGCTCACATGACGGTTGTATGGTGAACTGTTATAAGTAATCAAAGTGTGTTAAAAAAGTAAATGTGATTGCTTATAGTAGTACAGTTTCACTATGGTAACACTGTACTGCTCTGGTCACAGTATGTAAAAAAAAAAAAAAAAAACTAAATTTTTTTATTAATTTAACCACTTGCCGACCGCCTAACGCAGATATACTGCGGCAGAATGGCACAAGCAGGCAAAATCACGTATCTGGTGCCTGAGGCGGTCGGCTTCGTTAGAGGAGCGATCCAGGCAGAGGGGAAGACTACCCATTCGTGGCCACCCCCTTGCAATCGCTCCCCACGAATGAGATTTTTCCTCTGCTGCTGTATAGTAAACAGCGGCAGAGGAAGTGATGTAATCGCTCCTCGGCTCGGTATTTTCCGTTCCGGCGCCGAGGAGAGAAGACATCCGAGTAAGTGCACAACACACACACACACACACACACAGTAAAACACACCAGGCACACTTTACACCCCCCATCACCCCCTGATCACCCCCCGTCACAGTGACACCAAGCAGTTTTTTTTTTCTGATTACTGCATTGGTGTCAGTTTGTGACAGTTAGTGTGGTAGGGCAGTTGGGGTTAGCCCCCTTTAGGTCTAGGGTACCCCCCTAACCGCCCCAATAAAGTTTTAACCCCTTGATCACCCCCCTTTGCCAGTGTCACTAAGCGATCGTTTTTCTGATCGCTGTATTAGTGTCACTGGTGACGCTAGTTAGGGAGGTAAATATATAGGTTCGCCATCAGCGTTTTATGGGGTCAGGGATCTCCATATACTACCTTATAAAGGTTTCACCAATGATCACCCTATAAGTTCTACGGGTGACGCTGGTTAGTTAGTTTATTTTTTATAGTGTCAGGTAAGGCTGGGAAAAAAATCGATTTAAATCTTGAATAGAGTTGAGAGGTCAAATCGATTCAAAATTTAAGCAAATCGTTTTTGTTTTTTTTTCACCACGCTGGTTCGGAGGCGCTGCGGGCATGAGTTTTTAGGCGAGGCCGCGGCTTCGGCCTAGTCCGCGGCGACGGCCGGACGCCGCGGACTAGGCCGAAGCCGTGGCCTCGCCTAAAAACTCATGCCCGCAGCGCCTCCGGACTGACGCTGACACCGCGCCGGGCCTGAAGAGCTGTGGGCAAGGAGTTTTTTTAGGTGAGGCCGCGGCTTCGGCCTAGTCCGCGAGGCCGGACGCCGCGGACTAGGCCGACGCCGCGGCCTCGCCTAAAAGCTCATGCCCGCAGCGCCTCATGACCGGCGCGGTTTCCAAAGAAAAAAAAAACTCAATTCGAATCGTGAATCGAGTTTTTTTAAGAGAATCAAAGGTTTTTTTTTTTTTAAAGAAAATCTTCCAGCCCTAGTGTCAGGGCACCCGCCGTTTATTACCTAATAAAGGTTTCGCCCCCTGATCGCCCGGCTGTGATATGTTAGGTTTTAGGGTCAGATAGGGTCTGTGTCGCCCCAGGCAGCGTCAGGTTAGCGCCAGTACCGCTAACACCCACCCACGCACGCAGCATACACCTCCCTTAGTGGTATAGTATCTGAACGGACCAATATCTGATCCAATCAGATCTATACTAGCGTCCCCAGCAGTTTAGGGTTCCCAAAAACGCAGTGTTAGCGGGATCAGCCCAGATTCCTGCTAGCACCTGCGTTTTGCCCCTCCGCTCAGCCCCGCCCCGCCCACCCAAGTGCAGTATCGATCGATCACTGTCACTTACAAAAAGCTAAACGCATAACTGTAGCGTTCGCAGAGTCAGGCCTGATCCCTGCGATCGCTAACAGTTTTTTTGGTAGCTTTTTAGTGAACTGGCAAGCACCAGTGGCCTAGTACACCCCGGTCGTAGTCAAACCAGCACTGCAGTAGCACTTGGTGACGTGGCAAGTCCCATAAGTGTAGTTCAAGCTGGTGAGGTGGCAAGCACAAGTAGTGTCCCGCTGCCACCAAGAAGAAGACAAACAGGCCCGTCGTACCCATAATGCCCTTCCTGCTGCATTCGCCAATCCTAATTGGGAACCCACACTTCTGCAGCACCCGTACTTCCCCCATTCACATCCCCAACCAAATGCAGTCGGCTGCATGAGAGGCATTTTCTTTATTTCATCCCGAGTACCCCTACCCAACGAACCCCCCCCCCAAAAAAATGTTGTGTCTGCAGCAAGCGCGGATATAGGCGTAACACCCGCTATTATTGTCCCTCCTGTCCTGACAATCCTGGTCTTTGCATTGGTGAATGTTTTGAATGCTACCATACACTAGTTGAGTATTAGCGTAGGGTACAGCATTGCACAGACTAGGCACACTTTCACAGGGTCTCCCAAGATGCCATCGCATTTTGAGAGACCCGAACCTGGAACCGGTTACAGTTATAAAAGTTACAGTTACAAAAAAAAGTGTAAAAAGAAAAAAAAAACACAAAAAAATATATAAAATAAAAAAAACAAAAATAGTTGTCGTTTTATTGTTCTCGCTCTCTCTATTCTCTCTCTATTGTTCTGCTCTTTTTTACTGTATTCTATTCTGCAGTGTTTTATTGGTATTATGTTTTATCATGTTTGCTTTTCAGGTATGCAATTTTGTATACTTTACTGTTTACTGTGTTATTGTTAACCATTTTTTTGTTTTCAGGTACACCATTCAGCTGCAGCGCGGATTTATTTATCTTGACAGCTACGTTTGCTCCCACGACATATAAAGCTGTGACTCCAGCGGAGGTGATATATGCCAAAGCATGGGGGCAGCAGGGGCGGAGGAGCGATTTGCTCCTAACTTTTGGGGCGGATGCCCCATGCTTCGGCATATATAAACGGTGCATGTATGCCCATCATTAGAAGTGGGTGGATGAAGGGAGGTATTCTAATGATGGGCATACCCACCAATCAATCTCTTTTTTTCGTTCAGCCCACAGGCTGCATGAAAAAAAAAAGATTACAATATATGCCCAACAAGGACCAGCAACGTACTGGTATGTTGCTGGACTTTGAGTGGTTATACCAGAATGATGCCTGCAGGTTTAGGTATCATCTTGGTATCATTCTTTTCAGCCAGCGGTCGGCTTTCATGTAAAAGCAATCCTAGCGGCTAATTAGCTTCTAGACTGCTTTTACAAGCAGTGGGAGGGAAGGTCCCCCCCTCCCATCATCTTCCATGTTTTTCTCTGGCTCTCCTGTCCCAACAGAGAACCTGAGAATGCAGCCGGTGATTCCGCCAGCTGACCATAGAGCTGTTCAGAGACAAGAATAGCTCCAATCATCTCTATGGCTTAAGAAACCGGAAGCTACGAGCATTTCATGACTTAGATTTCGCCGTATGTAAACAGCGCCATTGGGAAATTGGGAAAGCATTTTATCACACTGATCTTGGTGTGGTCAGATGCTTTGAGGGCAGAGGAGAGATCTAGGGTCTAATAGACCCCATTTTTTTCAAAAAAGAGTACCTGTCACTACCTATCGCTATCATAGGGGATATTTACATTCCCTGACATAACAATAAAAATGATAAAAAAAATAAAAATAAAAAATGAAAGGAACAGTTTAAAAATAAGATAAAAAAGCAAAAAAAAATAAGAAATAAAAAATAAAAGGACCCCTGTCCCCCCCTGCTCTTGCGCAAAGGCGAACGCAAGCGTTGGTCTGGCGTCAAATGTAAACAGCAATTGCACCATGAATGTGAGGTATCACCGCGAAGGTCAGATCGAGGGCAGTGATTTTAGCAGTAGACCTCCTCTGTAAATCTAAAGTGGTATCCTGTAAAGGCTTTTAAAAATGTATGTAGTTTGTGCGCAATTTTAAAGTACCACATGTTTGGTATCCATGTACTCGGCCTAAGATCATCTTATTTATTTCATCAAACATTTGGGCAATATAGTGTGTTTTAGTGCATTAAAATTTAAAAAAGTGTGTTTTTTCCCCCAAAAAATGCATTTGAAAAATCGCTGCGCAAATACTGTGTGAAAAAAAAATGAAACACCCACCATTTTAATCTGTAGGGCCTTTGCTTTAAAAAAATATATCATGTTTGGGGGTTCAAAGTAATTTTCTTGCAAAAAAAAAAAAAATGTTTTTCATGTAAACAAATAGTGTCAGAAAGGCTTTGTCTTCAAGTGGTTAGAAGAGTGGGTGATGTGTGACATAAGCTTCTAAATGTTGTGCATAAAATGCCAGGATAGTTCAAACACCCCAGAGTATGGGGATACCACATTTGCCTCTTAGCAAATAGCTTGGGGTGTCTGCTTTCCAAAATGGGGTCATTTGGGGGGGTTTTGTGCCATCTTGGCATTTTATGGCCTTGGAAACTGTGATAGGTAGTGAGGAGTGAAATCAAAAATTTACGCCCTTTGAAATCCTAAAGGCGATGCTTGGTTTTTGGGGCCCCGTACGCAGCTAGGCTCCCAAAAAGTCCCACACATGTGGTATCCCCATACTCGGGAGAAGCAGCTAAATGTATTTTGGGGTGCAATTCCACAAATGCCCATGGCCTGTGTGAGCAATATATCATTTAGTGACAACTTTTTGTAAATTTTTCAATCAATATTCAATCACTTGGGACAAAAAAAATTAATAATCAAAGGGCTCAACATGCCTCTCAGCAATTTCCTTGGGGTGTCTACTTTCCAAAATGGGGTCATTTGGGGTGGGGGTTTGTACTGCCCTGCCATTTTAGCACCTCAAGAAATGAGATAGGCAGTCATAAACTAAAAGCTGTGTAAATTCCAGAAAACGTACCCTAGTTTGTAGACGCTATAACTTTTGCGCAAACCAATAAATATACGCTTATTGACATTTTTTTTTTTTTTACCAAAAACATGTGGCTGAATACATTTTGGACTAAATGTATGACTAAAATTGAGTTTATTTTATTTTTTTATAACAAAAAGTAGAAAATATCGTGTTTTTTTTTTTTTTGCAAAATTTTTGGTCTTTTTCCGTTTATAGCGCAAAAAATAAAAACCGCAGAGGTGATCAAATAGCATCAAAAGAAAGCTCTATTTGCGGGAACAAAAGGATGCATATTTCATTTGGGTACAGCATTGCATGACCGCACAATTAGCAGTTAAAGTGACGCAGTGCCAAATTGTAAAAAGTGCTCTGGTCAGGAAGGGGGTAAATCCTTCCGGGGCTGAAATGGTTAAAGTTCATCCAGTTAAATCCCCAGAGAAAAAAAAACGCAAGCACAAACCTCCATATACACAATCCTATACCCACAGTTGATCCAGAGGAAGGCAAAAAAAACCCAAACAAATAAGGCACTATATTTCCCTTGGACTGTCTATCTTCCAAAAAGGGGTCATTTGGGGGTTATTTGTACTATCCTGGCATTTTAGGGCCTGAAGAGACAAGATAGACCTGTAAGTACATCAGGGGTGATCAATTTTCAAATATATCATAGTTTGTAGACTCTCTAACTGTCCTACACACTATATATAAAAGAAAACAGAATTTAGAGGCACTATGGACTTTTATGGTATCACTACAGACTAAATAATATACCCTGATTTGAGTTATTTACCAAAAAATTGTGGAAGAATACATTTTTGCCTAAATTTATGAAGAAAGATTATTTATTTGCGAACATTTAGAAAATAAACAAAGAAACTTTTTTTTTTAAACTGTGGGGATTAAATATCACCAAAGGAAAGTGCTGTCTGTCTGAAGAAATTATAAATATTTAATTTGGGTACTATGTTTCTTGACTGAGTAATTGTCATTCAAAGTGTGACATCGCTGAACTCTGAAAATATTGGCTGGACAGGAAGGGGATGGATGAAAGTGTATGGTATTGAGGTGGTTAAAGTATTTTTTATCAAAACTTTATTTCTTTATCTTCCACCACACAGCAGGCTAAAAATCCTGACCATCTGGGTTATGTGCCATTGCTAGGTGAATGGACACTGGCAGAAACAGATGGGAAATCCTCCCCTATATAATTCCTCCCATACAGGAAGTACCTCAGTTCTTTTGCCAGTGCTTTGAAGGTGATGGTCACTGAAGTACATCTCTCTGTATGTTAGGACCAGTTCCCTAAAGGATTCCAGCAGCCATCAAGAGATTGGTTGGCAGGACCCATTCTTGTAGCTGGGACGCTAAGATGGATGGTACCCAGGCCCCACTATGATGAAGACGGAAGTTTTGCTGGGGATTGCCTGTAATGTGGTGCCTTTTGGTGCTGGACCCTGTGTTTATGGAACCCTGTGCAGTTTGGCACTGACCAATATGTTCTAGTAGGGTGCTGTACAAGTCCGTGACCGAGACCCTGAAGGTCCATAGAGACAGAGCCTGCCATGATGGGCGAATGCTGGGTCCCAGTATTTTGGTAGGACACTGTGGCTGAAAATAGGTGTTTTTTTATTTTTATTTTTAATGTGGGGGTCCTTTTGACCACTTGGCCTCCAGAAGGTTTACACCCCCCCCCTTCCTGACCAGGCCATTTTTTGCGATATGGCACTGCATTTTTTTAACTGACAATTGTGCGGTCGTGCAACGCTGTACCCAAATAAAATTGATGTCTTCCCCCCCCCCCCCCCACAAATAAAGCTTTCTTTTGTTAGTATTTGATCACCTCTGTGTTTTTTTTCATTTGTTGCGCTATAAACAAAAAAAGAACAACAATTTAAAAAAACAAAAAAAAACAATATTTTTTACTTTCTACTTCAAATCCAATAAAAAAATGTAAAAAAAATCGAATTTCTTTATAAATTTAGGCCAATGTGTATTCTGCTACATGTTTTTGGTAAAAAAAATCCCAATAAGCGTATATTGATTGATTGAAAAGTTATAGCTTCTACAAACTATGAGATAGATTTATGGAATTTTTAAAATGTATTATTACAAGCAATGGTGGTGATCAGCGACTTATAGCAGGACTGCGACATTGCAGCAGACAAATCGGACACGAAGTGACACTTTTTGAGGACCAGTGACACTAATATAGTGATCAGTGCTAAAAATATGCACTGTCACTGTACTAATAACACTGGCAGGCAAGGGGTTAACCTCAGGGGTGACCAAAGGGTTAAATGTGTTCCTAGGGAGTGCTTGCTAACTGTGTGGGGAGTGTTTGTTTGTACTGTGGGAAGGCAGAAATCTTTGTTCCTGCTTAGAAACACAGGATCACTACCTTCCCTTCTCACAGAATGGCAGTCTGCCTTGTTTAGATCGTTGTTCTGCCTCTCTTGCGAATGATCGGCAGGTTCCAGAAGGCATTGCATCTGCTGGACCCGCTGATTGGATCCTGCTGTGTCCAATTACAGCGGGAGCGGGTCGTTGGCACCCCCCAGACCCAGAAGTGCAGGATCACATACAGGTACGTGATCCTGCGGAGATATTATATACAGAGCATATGGTCGGCAAGCGATAAAGTAGGAATCGTGATTAGGCTGCCGCATCTTCCCTCATTTGTCCACTAGGGGCAGAGTGGTGGTTTGTATCCCTGATTGCTGCTCGTGAGCCTGAATGATCTGTTGGTGGCATTGTATTATGGCACTACTGGCAATTTTGTTTATGGTTTCCCTGGTTCTGACAAATGTCAGGGTTGGTTTCTGTAGCAGTAACTTGGGAATGCTCTGAGTATCTGTGCGTGCATGTTGTGCACATGAGCAGTGAGGACTGGATGTATGTCAGGTAGGCTGGACCTGTGGCCATCTTACTAAAGGAAAGAAGCCGGTTGGTTGTAAGGCTTTCTAGTGGCAGGAGCTGGTTTTTGAGCCGATTTGGCAATAAGGGACACAGAGAAGGCTTTTCTTTCTTTATTTATCTTGGACACATGAGTACTACCTATGGGGGTGGACACTGGCAGCTGGGTGGTTCCCCAGGGCCCTGATATTTGACTTTTATTAAGATGCTTGCTGGGAGGATAACCAGTCTGGGCACAGTCCTATTTGTATCCAGCATGCTTAGTAAATGTCTCCCAGAAAGCAGGGATGGGGGAGCACAGATGAGAAGGGCACTGGTGTGCTGCCGTCAGGTCCTGAGGACTATAGTCATAGTCCCATTGTGTTTGCAGAACCTGATAGACCAGAAGTGACAGTTGCGTCTAAACCATTTAATCTGTCTGGTATTGTAGCCACTGCGGGGGCCTCAACCTTGGTCTATGTCACAAAGGTTTACTTGGCTGTGGCATTGGTGGGCCTGGAAGGAAAAATTGCTTGTATGATTAGCTTCATGGCACAGGCAGTAAAAAGAGGGGAAAGGTTCCCTTTGCAATATCCCCTCTCCGGTGGTTGACGAGGAGGTGGTCAGAGTAGAATTTGAGGAAAGTCAGACAGTAGCGTCTGTTTCTAATGACTCCGAGCCCGAGGAAGCTCAGAGACTCTCGGTGTCTCAAGCTCAGAAGGTGTTAGTGCAATCCCTTTCAGGGATCGTTTGTTTGGACTTCAGGTTGCTTTCGGCTGAGTCCTCATCAGTTAATTCCTCTTTGGGGTCACTACAACCGCCTTAGAGTTCACAAGCCTTTCCATTGCACCCTCTTTTAGAGGTAAATATATATTTTTATTTCACATGAAAAAAAAAAAGGTAAACAGTACAAGGTGTACATTCGCAGTTCAGCGTTATGACATAGATATGTTGACCCCGAAGCCAGGTAGGGCCAGGATTTGCGGTTGTATACTCAAAAACCATAAACAAGCATAGTTCGAAGCGATTCAGTATGTAGGCTTGTCAGATAAGAGGGTCAAAAGAGAAGAAAAGGAAAGCGAATGGTAGACATGTGTTAGTAAATCAGCAGTGAGTAAAGAAGAAGAGGCAGGGAAAGGAAAAAAAAGAGCGAGAAGAGCGACCCCGAATTAGTGAAGAATAGAGAAAAAGAGAGAAAGGAGTCTTGAGCGTCTCTCGCGGCCATGCAGGTGTACATGTGTGCTAGGGGGCAGAAAAAAAGAACATTTATCATTTATATTTTACAATAGTGCTTTAAGGGCGTCGGATGTGGAAAAATCAATCCAAACATACCGCATACCTTTGAACAGCTTAAAGAAGTCATTATCCATTGCCAACATCTCCTCCATCCACATCATATCACTCACCATGGAGACCCACAGAGCCAAAGAAGGAGGCATGTCTGACTTATAAAATAAAGGAATCAATTGTTTTGCGGCTGAAAGGAGGAAACAAAGCAGACTCTTTTGTGAGGCAATCGAGCCAGGGAGTACAGATAGCAATGCCACTTCAGGTGAAGGCAGTAGGGAAGCATTGTATATTGTATTATATACAGTGAAAACTTGAGACCAAAAGGTTTGTATCCTGCTGCACTCCCACCAGATGTGTTCGTAGGTTCCTTCTGCCAATCCACATCTCCAACATTTGGCAGGCGTGGATGGGAATATTCTACGTAAGGAGGAGGGATCTCTGTACCATCTAGACATAAGCTTAAAGTTTTTTTCCTGAGCATAGCAGGAAATAGTGGATTTGTGGGTGAAGTGGAAGTCCTCGGACCACATCCTCATGTAAGTAGGGAGCTCATTATTGCTCAACGCATGGAGTAGTTAATAAATCACAGATAACAGATGTCTGGGTGTTTCGGAAAGGGAGCACAGTTGCTTGTATTCAGTAAGGGGGCAGTGAACCTGGGTAGAGCGGAATAGTCCCATACAGAAGTTAGAGAGATGGAGGACGATGAGCCAATTGCCCGAACCCCCTGGGATTACAGGCTGTCCGATTGTGCACCAGACTATCGAGTGTGCCACTGGCCACATGGCTCTCGTCAGTGTACCCACTGTAGGCAAACCCAAGCCCTGGGGGAGAGCAGGGTTATCGAATAGGGCTGTAAGGGGGGAGGGGTCAGAAGATGACTGGTTCTGTAGGCCTTTCTGATACCATATATGTAGTGCTGCGCGGGTTAGAAGTGAGGCATGGTTTAGCCTGGGTAAGTCTTGGGAGTACCCCCAAAGAAGGGCTTTGAGATCGAGGAGAAAGATCTTGTTCCACCATGAAGGATGATTTAGTGAAGGGGCAAGGGAAACCATTCAAGCACCCTGGCCAAGATAGCAGTTTTGTAGTATAGTTCATAATCCGGGAGTCCCAGTCCACCCTGTAGCCTTGGGAAGGTAAGCAGTTTGTGGCTCTGAAAGAGGTAAGCAGCTTTGGCAGCGTGTCCATTTACAAGGTGTTTATGTGCTCAAACCAGGGCAGGGAAGAAGACCCCCAGGAATCTAAGTCATTCCGTATCCAAGTTAGCAATGGGGTAATTCAGTGCATGTAGATTGGAGAGATTAGATGGAATGGTGACGTGTAAGTATGAGATTCCTTTAGTGGACCATTGAAAAAGAAATTAGAATAAAGCTGGGAAATGGTGGCAGTGGGTAGTGATATATTAAGGGCCTCTGTTTTAGATATATTCAATTTACAATTACTAAGCTCCCCAAATTGGCGGAATTTGCGTAGTAAAGATGGAAGGGATATGTGGGGCTGTTGTACATACACTAGTAAGTCGTCGGCATACCGGGAGAGTTTATGATGTAAGGACGGAGTCTGCCTACAATCGAGTCATTTGCCTAATAGCAGTGAGTAGGTGTTCTATCACTATGACGAAAAGCAGGGGGGAGAAAGGCAGCTCTGTCTCATTCCGTTGGAGATATTAAAAGGTTCAGGAGAGGGGCCATTAACTAACACGGAGGCTGAGGGCTGGGATTACAATGACATAGCCTTAGTTATGAAAGCACTGCTGATCCCGAGCTGTTCCAAAGACAATCAAAGAAATTGCCAATTCACGCAGTCAAACGCTTTTTCAGCATCAAAAGAAAGTAAGCAAGCTTTCAGGCCATGTCTCTGTATGTATGAAATGAGGTGAATGGTTTTCGTGGTGTTGTCCCTGGCCCCTCGGCCAGGGACAAAACCAACTTAATACTTATGCATAATTGATGGCAATAGTGGGGAAAAGCGATTTTAGCTAGTATCTTTGCAAAAAGTTTGATCTATTATGAGGAGGGTTTATGTATGGGCCTATAGCTTCTGCATTGAAACCCCTTACCGGGTTTGGGGATAATAGAGATATTAGCCGAGAGAAGGTCCCTAGAAAGTGGTTGGGAATCATCAATGGAGTTAAAGGTCTTGGCCAATAAGGGGGCAAGTAGTGGAGCAAAGCGCTTCTAGTACCTTGGAGAGATACCATCTGGTCCTGAGCATTTGCCAGTTTTCAGGCCTTTAGTAGCACCCAGAAATTCCGTATCTGACAGGGACTTATCTAGCTCCAGGGCCTGTTCTGGGTCAATTCAGGACAGTGCGGTTTCGGTAATGTAAGACAACATAGCCGTGGGTTGTGATTAGGGGTGCAACGGATCAAAAAACGCACGGTTCGGATCTGTCCTTGGATCAGGAGTCACGGTTCGAATAATTTTCGGATCAACAAAAAAAAATGTCCCCCACTGTAATATCCACAATCTCACCCACTGTAATAATATATTAGCAGGGTATTGCAGGGTATTGGCAGGTATATTGGCAGGCTATGGCAGAGCATTGCAGAGTATTGTGAGGGCATTGCAGAGTATTGTGAGGGCATTGCAGAGTATTGTGAGGGCATTGCAGAGTTTTGGCAGGGGGGAGAGAGAATCATGTCATGACGCCGGTTTGTTACAAGTGATCGCTGCGGCCGCCGGGTGTACCAAGATGGCCGCCGCTCCGAAGCTAGGCCGAAGCCGTGGCCTTTCCTATGGCCGAGGCCACAGAGCGCTCCGCGGATCGCGGGTGTCCCGATCCGCGGAGGTTGATCCGTACGGATCACGGATGATCCGTTGCACCCCTAGTTGTGATGTAGTGGGCCTGGAGTCATGTGGCGTGGGTAGGTTATATAAAGGTTAGAATAATACCGGTGAAAGGCTGCAGATATGCCCTTGGTATTGTGTGTTTTCGTTGTGGCCGAGTCTTGAATGAGTAGTGATAGAATTGGCCCTTATCTCGTGCAATAAGAAACTGGGAATCGAGGAGTTGTAGCAACTCCCGCCTGGCATTAGAGAGATCCACATAAACAGAGGGACACAAACTCTGCTTATGTGTAGTTTCAAGGGAAGCGATCGTGGAGAGCAGGCGAGCAATATGCACAGCACGAGCTTTCTTTAAACGAGAGCCGTGTTTGATAAAAACACCTTGGATAACACATTTCAAGGCCTCCCATTGCGTCAGAGGGGTGGTGAGGTCATCAGATCTATGATCCAGAACGTAGTTCCGAATAGCGAGCTTAAAGTGGCTGTAAACCCGAAATTTATTTTTTAAATTAAGGCTTGTACCTTGAACAGTATAGGATTTCATGTCATCTGTGCCCAGTCTTGCCACAAAGAGTTAATCCAGCTCTGAGTAATCCTCTTACCTTTTTTCAGTGAGATAAACATAGTCAGACAGAGAAATATATGTCTCTCCCCCTTGCTGTGAGTGACAGGTGATTTACATATCTTGTGCAGGAGGAGTGTGTGAAAGGCATTCTGTGTACTTCCCATCCCCCCTCCTTTCTTCTGGATGTTAGTGATCATGGGGCATAATCCACAAGACCAGCAGAGATTCAGTGTAAGAAAAACACAGGAGAAAATGCATATTGATAAGGGGAGTGTAGAGGTGGGTGGACAGTCTACTGACATCACGACTCCACCCACCGAGCTCCGGACAACAGACCCACCCTGCAGTTTTTCGGGTCTCATAACAGACAGAGGGGAGACATTTGACAGGTAAGGATACATGCAGGAGGCATGTATATCCTTATAGATAACCACTATGGCAGTGGTTTAGAAAGGATTAGAGTGGGGTTACATCCATTTTAACATCAGCAACACATGGTGAGTCCTTGAGTAGGTTATTTAAACGCCAGGAGAAGCCCCTACGAAATTTGGGCATGTGGTCTAGTGTGAGGTATATCGGGGCATGGTCTGACCAAAGGAGGGTACTGATGGATGAATGAATGGGGATATCCAGGAGGGATTGGGACACAAAAAAATAGTCAAGATGGCTGTAGGAATTATGGTCAACTGAATAACAACTGTAGTCCCTTTCCAAAGGATGTTGTGTGCGCCAGACATCTATTAATTGTGCAGAGTGTAAAAGGGATTTAATCTGCGTTAAGGTTGAATAAACAGTAGAAGACCTACCCGAGGATGTGTCCACTGATGGAGAAAGGGCCACATTAAAGTCACCTCCCAGGATGAAGCAGGGATCTCCAAAGGAGATCAATCTGTCAAGGACTGCAACCAGGAAATGACCCTGTTCTTGGATAGGGCTGTAGACATTAGCCACTGTAAAAATAGAAGATTAATATTTTAATTTGAGAAACATGTACCGTCCCTTGGGGTCTATTAGAGTGTCAATAACTTCTGGTGGAAGGACTTGTGGAAGGCTATAGATGCCCCTCTTAATTTAGCCTGTGGATTAATGCTATGATGCCAGGAGTGATGGAAGCGATTATTTATGAGTGCTATCAGAGCGGAAGTGAGTCTCTTGGAGGAGCAAAATCTTGGATCGAGTTTTGTGAAAGTGATACAAGACTTGGCTCCTCTTAGGCGTATTAAAGCCTCGACAAATAAAGGAGGAGGAAGTAATATGATCACGAACCGCCATAACACTTGGGGGGGTGAGCAGCCATCATAAAACACCACTGTTCACATGGGCATTTTTTGGTAGCATTTTTCTTACTTTATTGTATCACTTTTGCACCATACTATATATATCTTTATATGAGTTTGTATGGTTGTGTTTAATCATCTTTGCTGATTAATTAATGGTTGCACGCTTATCTTTTGGAGATAAACATTAGGAATTACCTTAAGGGTGTAAAAAAAAACCCCAAAAATCCACAGAAAACGAACAATAAAGAAAACCGAATCGGGCATGGTAAAGGTATAGTGCACAATCGATCGAACAGATGCATATTGCAAACGTCCAAGTGAACCTAGGCAATGTGGTTTTGGAGCATAGCAGGGCACAGTGGGGATACCTCAATCACAGTCAGTAGAGTCACTGAGCCCTGTGGATCGAAAGCAATAATGAAAAATAAAAATTATTCAACAGTGATAACTAGAAAAAAATCTGAAACAAGGAAGAGAAACCGGAGCTCATTTCCGAAGTAAGGGAAGTTCTGTATGCAGGGAGATCCCCAGAAGGAAAAAAGGCCATGGTGACTCATAATGTCAATCATCTGGAGGTCTGTGTGAGGAGGATCTAGAGCGCTTGTCCCCCCCCCCCAAATTTCTGCTGCTGAGTGGCTTAAGGACAGGCCAGGTGTCGTCAGCGGGAAAAGCCAATTGGGTAGGGAAATTTGGGGCAATTCCAGGGTTCCAAGCAAAGCGGGTATGTCCCCAGAGTGCGAAACAATGCCGTCTTGCCCTCATGGTGCACTCGGAGAAGAAAGGGGAATCTCCATTGATACTTGATATGTTTTTCTTGGAGAAACTGTGTGAGTGGATTCAATGCCCATCGCATGGCCAGGGTCTGACGGGATAGGTCTGGTAAAAGCATGACAGGGGTGTCATTGAATAGGATGATGTCTTGGGAGCTTGCAGCCCGCATATTATTCTCCTTGATCTTGTAAAAGTGCACTCTGCATAAGGTATCACGGATAAAGGTGGAGTCAGGGCATCTGGCAACTGAGGTCTTATGTACTCTGTCCAGTTCCAGGGGTGCATCTTTTGGCTGCTGCAATAATTGGTTGAAAATGGAGGCGGCCGCTGCAGCAAGGACCTTATGTTCAACAGTTTCAGGAATGCCTCTTATACGAATGTTATTACATCTGTTTCTATTTTCCATGTCATCCTGTTGCTACATAAGCTGCTGAATCAGCACTGTATGGGAATTCAGGGTTTCATTATGAGATTGTAAAGACCATCGGTGGTGTGCTCCATACAGTTCCCCCGGGTCTTTTTCAATCGAGCTCATTGATTTCTGAGCGGTAGGTGTTTTCAATGGGAGCTACACAGTGTTTAAAGTCAGTTTTAGTGGGTATTGATCTGATGTAAATATGCAATGATCTCATTTGCGCCTCCATGTCCCATCTATCCCCAGAGCAGAGAGAGCCTTGTGAGGCACTGTGGGAGTGTCTGTCGAGGTGATCAGGGCCCCCTGGTGACTTGGAGTGATTGTGGGAGCTCATCTGTGTGGGAATTGCTGTGTCAGACTGGGCTGGGGAGGATTGCGTTGGCGCCATCTTGGATGCCTGCTGGGGCTGCGAGGCAGCTGAAGAACGGGTGAAAGTGTCCCAGGTCACCCTGCTGGCGGTTGTCTCCAGTCTTCTTGGCAGCTTTGTTCTTATTTCCACCCATCTGTGAAATTAGGAGGTAATCCAATGGTGTGAAGTAGTCTGCGGGAGTCTCAGGCCGGGGGCTGTGTCAAGACATGTCGTAGTTCTCCATGCGCCAAGCCTTGCCCCCCTTTTGCAGTACAGTCTTTAGTTCTGAGGGTTGTAGACCCAAAGCCCCGGCCAATTACCCCTGCTGATGATGTCAGATAGCTGGGGTGAAGCTGGTGGGTGGCAGTCACTAGCAGCCTTCCCGACTGAGGAGCACCCTAGGGCGGCCACACAGCAGGAAACAGCAGACAGGAGTATCGTCAAACAGGGGGATGCACTCACAGGGGGACGCACTCGCCAAAGCTGCAGCTTGCAAGGGTGCTGTGGGGTCCAAGATGGCGGCAGGCCTGAGAGTGCTGGCTGTATACTTTGCAAGGCCCTCTGAGCTGTTCAGGTCCCCAGGAGGTCGGGAGTCAATGAGCAAGCGGAGAAAGCAACAGGATGGAGAAAACATCACACACTCAGTCCCGCAGTAGATAAGGAAGACCAGCCTCTAAGACAATATGGCGGTGGATCGCGGGGATGAAGAAGGCAGCGGCCCCTGCCAAAGCCGCTGCACAGTCAACTCTTTCCGAACTGGTGATAGGGCTGCAGGGAAGAAGCAGATGACAAAGCCAAGCGAAAGGGGGGGGGTTGGGAGCTTGTCGTCCAATCCCACGGATGGCTCCGGATTCTGCTGAGATGGTGGCAGGCCGCTGGATGAGGCCTAAAGCAGTGATGCACAACGGAGGGCCAGGCCAGCCAGAAAATAAGTACTGGGAAAGATGCAGGGAAGGGAATAGGGAGAGGCTGGGCTAGGTAATTTTCTATCCAGGCGTGCAGGCACTCGGATGTTCGCGGATGAAAATCGGGATAGCCCGGAGCTTCTCTCCAGAACGTCCGCCGCGGCTCACCTCCAGGGATTGGAAATTCAGGCTGGGGCAGAGGCAGGAGATGTCCGGGAACAAATGGGGCCATAAGACAGGCAGGAGTGCACCCTCTTTTAGAAGAGATGTATACTGAGTGGGATTACCCAGATACATTGTTTGTGCCGATAAAAGTTCCCTCTTGCCGCTCAAGAAAAAGTGCAAGCATCCAGCATATAGAGGTTTGGCTACTTTGGTTTGCGGTTCTTCTACTTCTAGGCAGTCTTTTTGGTGCTCCCAGGTGACCAGTCCAGGGGTAAGGCCCACAGTCAAGGGCAGAGGAGGTAATCAGTCAGCTGTTGACACAGGGGGTAATCGAGTCTGTGCCGGTGACCGAAACATTCCTTGGATTCTACTCCCATCTTTTCAGAGTCCCAAAACCAACCGGAGATGTGCGGTCGACGTCGGAGCCCAAGAGTTAAAACATATTTCTTAAGGCCTGGTCATTTTGTGTGGAGGGGGTGTGTTTTGCAGTGGAGGACCAGCACTTTCAGTTTGTGGCCCTGTCTTTTGTTCTAGCCACAGCTGTTCAGGTATTCATGAAAGTGTTTGCCCTAGTGCTGGGCATAATATGGGTTCAGGAAGAGTGCTTCCTGGGGTATCTGTATGACCTGTTGCTCAGAGAATGTTCGGTGCAACAAATAAGGCAGACCATGCCTTTAACAATTTGTACGCTGGAAGACCTGGGCTGGATTCTCAATCTGTAGCAATCGGCACTGGAGCCAGCAGAGGGTCTGAAATATATGGGTCTAATCCTGGATATGGTTCAGCTGAAGGTGTTTTTGCCCCTGGGAAGGAGCTTTTCTCTGAGAAATCAGATTTTGATGCTAAGGAGTCGCAGGTCTTCTTTAGTTCGCTATTGCATGAGTCTGCTGGGGAAGATGGTTGCCATGATCAAGGCCGTTCCATATGCACAGTTCCATTTCAGCCCGTTACAGAGAAATATCCTGTTGGAGTGGAATAGGAGTTTCGTTTTTAGGACTGCCAAATGTCCCTAGCTTCAAGTATGCCTTGAGCATTAAACTGATGGATGGTTTCTCAGAATCTGGAGAGGAGGTAGTCATTTTTTCCAGTTGTTGGGAAAGTTGTGACTACTGATGCCAGTCTGACAGGATGGGGAGCCATTCCAGGGTCCCTTTCAGTACAGGGGAAGTGGTCTCCTCAGGAAAGGGTTTTGCCTATCAACATTCTGGAGCTTTGTGCTGTTCAGCTTGCACTGCTTTACTAGACTAGTCACCTGCAGGGACTCCCAGTCTGAGTCCAGTCGGACAGTGTCATGGCAATGGCATTTATCAACCATCAGGGACATGCAAGGAGTCAGACTGCCCAGGTGGAAACGGATCATATTCTTGCTTGGGCAGAGCTTCATGTTCCGGCCCTGTCAGCAATACATGTCCCGTGTGTGGAGAATCGGCAGGCGAACTCTGTTGCCAGTGGTTGATTTTGGGAGAGTGGTGTCTTCATCACGAGGTGTTCAATGCAGTTTATAAGCGTTGAGACACACCAGATGTAGAACTTCTAGTGTTTAGGTTCACTATGAAGCTGGAAATGTTTGCCTCCAGGACGAGGGATCCGCAAACGATAGGGATGGACAATCAAAAACAAACAGTGCGAAAAACATCACATAAGCAAAGCTGCTGGACACTACAGGCAAATATATAAGTCCTTTCATGTAATACAGTAAAAAATAGTGCAGCGCTGAAGGAAACTTAAACAACTAAAAATGATGATGATAAATGTCCATATGTATTCATGTGCAATAAATGAATGTAGTAAAAAGCCTCAACAGTGGTAAAGGGTGCTTCATGCAAAACTGAAGTGCTCCTTAATCCTTGCTCACACCACTTGCTAGTTAAACCGCTCACCTTGTAACAAGGACCCCTGAACTAACAGGAAGGTCTTACAGGCATTCACCACTTATTAGTGGTCGGGGTTAAATCTTGACTGGATAGCCGGAAACCTCTTCAATATAATGGCTTAAACGTTTTCATCCATAATCACATGTAATATAAAAAATAATACTATAGTGCTCTCTGTATGGCTAAAAATCAATTTACTTTATTAAAAGAGAGGTACTCACATAAGAAGCACTATACCCAGTGCTAGGATAATAGGTGCATAAACTTTAAAAGTGACAGTGCATGATAAGGTGGCTGCTTTGACGTCTAAGGGATAAATCCGATCCGCACGCGTATCGTCCAGCAGGACTTCCTCAGCGGTCATAGGGTCCCATGCGTCTAAGCAGTATTATAGAAGAAGCCCCTTAATTATCACATCTGTTGTCAATAGAGTCCCGATCGGTAACTGTCCAATCAGAACGCTCCGCTCGGGACTAGGAAGTAAAAGACACATATTGTTTAACCTGGCTGCCATAGTGATCACGTCGTCGTGATGACGCGACGTCGGATCACCTGACAACCTACGTCCTCCAGTGCCTCCCACCCAAGCTACAAGCAGGGCATAAGCCGCTGCGATAGACTAACATTCGGGTGTGGGGAGTGGCTAAATGGGATGTATACGATGTGATCACGTCGTCGCAATGATGCGACGTCGGTTCACGTGACAGGATGTGTTAGAGGGTGCCTCCCTCCCCAGACAAAAGAAGGGCGGGATCCGCTGTGATGAGATAACGCTCAGTCACATGATCCTACCAACATCTCGTCCGCTATATAGAACGTCGGCAGAGGAGGAGGGCAGTACGTACAAGGGGTGTTGCGATGGGGGCCCGCTTTGCTCCCAGTGTTGCCAACCTATTTATGGCACACTGGGAGGAAGAAGTGATCTATAAGAATACACCCCCTGAACTCATTTGTTACCAACGGTACATCGATGACATCATTATGATCTGGGAGGGTGATAGATCTAACTTAGATGTTTTCATGCAGAAATTGGATGAGAACAATAGAAACATTGTCCTCTCTTGGAATGTGGGAAATGATCATGTTACGTTCCTCAATCTAGATATTTCCATAAAAGACAACCAGCTAGAGTTAAAAAATCATTTTAAACCCACGGACCCCATTCCCCTTGGAAGTTGCCACCACCTACAATGGTTGTGCAACATTCCCAAGGGACAATTTGTACGCATTAGGCGGAATTGTACATATGAGCATGAATACCTTGCACAGTCTGAAGTTTTATCAGCCCGTTTTATACAAAAGGGATATAATAAATCGGATATTACTAAACACATTGAGACGGTTCATACAATGGACAGAACGACACTTGTCTCCAATGGGCCTAGAGCTAAACAGGATCAATCAGGGAATATAAGAATTATCTTGGACTACAATGTCCAATATAAAAAATTTGAAAAGATCATTCGCAAGCATTGGCCTATTTTGAAACAGGACAAGACACTTGGCCCGGTTCTCCCCGAACATCCTCAGTTTGTGTATAAAAGGGCACCATCCCTAAGAGATAAGTTAGCCCCGGGGGTCATTGACCCACCTCTTACGTTTGAAAATAGGATATCCAATATCCTGACAGGCTTTTATGCGTGTGGACGTTGCCCACCATGCAAACAAGCTAAGGGTAATATCAAAAAACGCAAAGATTTTATTGCTACAGCCACGAAGAAGGTTTACCAGATCAAAGACTTCATGACATGTTCCATGGCAGGGGTGGTATACATTATGGAATGTGAATGTGGCTTACAATATGAGGGGAGAATGTCCCGACCTCTGCACATTCGCATTGGAGAACATATTACTAATATCAAAAAAGGGCTAGACTCACATAATGTCTCCAATCACTTTAAAACATGTCACAAATGTAGCCATGCTAAATAAAGTTTTGGGGAGTGGAAAAGGTCATACCACATTGGAGAGGGGGTAACTTCATAAGACAATTGAGCCGCCGTGAGTAGTTCTGGGTGTATGAGACAAAAGTGGGAGTACCCACGGGGCTCAACGTCGAGTTTGATTTGAATTGTTTTATCTCTGACCGGTAATCAGTAGTTTCGTAAAGAATTTTGTTATTAATTAATTTCTTATATATATGTTTTTTATATTTCTTATATTTTGGATTATGTAGTCTGCGGGCTATAGTAACATAAATATTAAAATAGGTGAATGCTGTTATTGTGAAAGGTGGCTGCAGTGAAGGGTCTTTTATTTATTCTTATGAGTACTAGTTTCATTTTAATTTTAACTTTTGGCTGTTTTTTAAAGTTTTTTTTCCAAAAAGTTCTTTCTATTTGGAGTTTTCCTCCCCCTTTTCTTTCTCCATTTGAAGATTCCTTCCAGATGTTAATTTCGTTATCAGTTAGGCACAATACTGCCACGTTTTAAATACGTTTACTATGTGAGGCTAGCTAAGAATTGTGTATTCAGTCCTGTTAGCGTCCTGTCTCTTAGCAACAAGAGTTGTATTGAGGTTTGGTACGTACTGCCCTCCTCCTCTGCTGACGTTCTATATAACGGACGAGATGTTGGTAGGATCATGTGACTGAGCGTCATCTCATCACAGCGGATCCCGCCCTTCTTTTGTCTGGGGAGGGAGGCACCCTCTAACATATCCCGTCACGTAATCCAACGTCGCGTCATTGCGACGACGTGATCACGTCGTATATATCCCATTTAGCCACACCCGAATGTTAGTCTATCGCAGCGGCTTATGCCCTGCTTGTAGCTCGGGTGGGAGGCACTGGGGGACGTAGGTTGTCAGGGGATCCGACATCGCATCATCACGATGACGTGATCACTATGGCAACCAGGTTAAACAATATGTGTCTCTTCCTTCCTAGTCCCGAGCGGAGCGTTCCGATTGGGCGGTTACCCATCGGGACCTCATTGACAACAGATGTGATAATTAGGGGGCTTCTTCTATAATACTGCTTAGACGCATGGGACCCTATGACCGCTGAGGAAGTCCTGCTGGACGATACGCGTGCGGATCGGATTTATCCCTTAGACGTCACTGCAGCCGCCTTATCATGCACTGTCACTTTTAAAGTTTATGCACCCATTATCCTAGCACTGGGTAAAGTGCTTCTTATGTGAGTACATCTCCTTTAATAAAGTAAATTGATTTGTAGCCATACAGAGAGCACTATAGTATTAATTTTTATATTACATGTGATTATGGATGAAAACTTTTAAGCCATTATATTGAAGAGGTTTCCGGCTATCCAGTCAAGATTTAACCCCGACCACTAATAAGTGGTGATTGTCTGTAAGACCTTCCTGTTAGTTCAGGGGTCCTTGTTACAAGGTGAGCGGTTTGACTAGCAAGTGGTAGGAGCACTTCAGTATTGCATGAAGCACCCTTTACCACCAATGAGACTTCCGGCTTTTTACTACATTCATTTATTGCACATGAATACATATGGACATTTATCATCATCATTTTTAGTTGTTTAAGTTTCCTTCAGCGCTGCACTATTTTTTACTGTATTACATGATAGGGATGGACAACCTAGTAAGGGCACACAGTGGGACCATTTCTTCCTAAATTATTCCTTTCCACCTGTTCACATGCTTCCATGTCTGTTACGCATGAGCCGGGAGGAGAAAACGCCAGTAATTTTAATTACAGCAGCTTGGTCCAGGAAGGCACAGTATGCCGACATTGAACTTGGCAGTGGACGACCCTTGGGTATTTATGGCCTAGCCAGACCTCTTTTCTCAGGGGCCAATATTGAATCCCACTTTACAGTCAAAGACTTTTCAAGTGAAGGCTCACTCTACTAGAAGTGTTGAGGCCTCTTGGGCTATCCGTCATCAGGCGTCAGTGGCTCAGGTCTGCAGGGCTGCAACCTGGTCTTCGGTGCATACCATTACTAGGTTTTTACCAAGTGGATGTAAGGGCCGCTGAGGATGCAGCTTTTGATCTCAGTGTTTTGCAGGCTGCAAATTAGTTTTCTTTAGGCCTGAAGGTGACTTCTGTGCCTCCTTCCCCTCTTGTGCATTGCTTTAAAACTTTCCAGGTTGTCATGATTTATAGCCTCCTCCTGTGTCCTGTGATGTACGATAATTAACCACTTGATATCCGCGCTATAGCCGAATGACGGCTACAACGCGAACCTGAATTCCCGGGAGGCCGTCATATGACGGCCTCCCCTGTGCACGTGCCCCGCGCGCCCTACAGGGCGCGCGTGGAGTGTGCTGTGATCACTGAGTCACTGAGACTCGGGCGATCACCGATCCAAGTAAGGGGCCGGTCCCGGCCCCTTACCATGTGATCAGCTGTCAGCCAATGACAGCTGATCACATGATCAAAACAAAAGCTCTGTGATCGTTTTTTTTTCTCCTCGCGCTGACAGTGCGAGGAGAAAAAAAGCCGATCACTGGCTCGCCAGCAAGGGACATCGGTCCCGAAGAGGAGGAGGCAATAATGCCTCAATTGTGCCACCAGTACCCCCTGCCAGTGCCACCTGACATCACAGTGCCCACCAGTGCCACATATCAGTGCCCACCAGTGCCACGTATCAGTGCCCATGAGTGCCACCTATCAATGCCTACAAGTGCCACCTATCAATGCTCACCATTGCCACCTAACAATGCCCACCAGTGGTGCCAATCAGTGCCACCTAGCAGTGTTGCAGATCAATGTACCAGATCAGTGCCCATTATTGCCACCAATCAGTGCCCATCACTGCCACCTATCAGTGCCCATTTGTGCCGCCTCATCAGCGTACATCAACGAAGGAGAAAAATTAGCCTTTTTAAAATTTTATAACAAAAAAAAAAATTTTTTTACAAATTCGGCCTTTTTAAATTTTTTTTAACAAAAAATAAAAACCGCAGAGGTGATCAAATACCACCAAAAGAAAGCTCTATTTGTGGGGAAAAAATTATAAAAATTTCATTTAGGTACAGTGTTGTATGATCGCGCAATTGTCATTCAAAGTGCGTCAGCGCTGAAAGCTGAAAGCTGAAAATTGGTCTGGATAGGAGGGGGGTTTAAGTGCGATGTAAGCAAGTGGTTAAAATAGATTTTTGTACTTACCTGTAAAATACATTGCTTGGAATACATCACTGGACAAAGAGTCCCACTCCTCTTTCTGGGGCTTCATTGTCTGCTGCAAAACTGAGGTAATTCTTTTATTAGAGGGGTTATTTAGGGAAGAACTTCATCTCTGTTTCTGCCACTGTTCATTCACCTATAGGTGGCACATAACCCAGGTAGTAATGGTTTTGTTAGCATGCTCGTTGTTCCATGACAAGAAATTGATTTTACCAGTAAGGACAAAAATTCATTTTTTTGTATAAAAATAAATGTGCTGCGTTGAACAAATACAATCATGCAATCAGAATAATGTCAATCAAAAATAAACATATGTTGCAAGGTATATATTGTATCCAATGTCACAAAATAACCAATATGAACTTTAAAAAAGTGACACTTGTCTATGTGAAACCCTCTGTGCTCAGTCCACATAGTCCATAATCCTCCAAATAATTAACCAGTTCCCACCCAGGCCAATGCTGTTTTATATATATATATATATATATATATATATATATTTTTCAGCCGAGACCCCAGAGAATAATAAGGCAGTTGTTGCAATTTTTTGTCGCATAGCATGTGCTCAGTGATTTATTTATTTATTTATTTTTTTAACACAAAAATACACTTTAATGAATCTTAATGCAAAAAAAAAATACATAACACATTTTTTTTGGTAAAATTTAAAAGATGATGGTACTCAGAGTTAATAGATAACTAACATGCTACGCTTTAAAATTGTGCAGACTCCAGGAATAGCGCCAAACTACGGTATATAAAAATCTCCATAGGCGACACTTTAAAAATATTTACAGGTTACCAGTTTAGAGTTAGAGGAGGTCTAGCGCTAGAATTATTACTCTCGTTATAACATTCCCAGTAATACCTCACATGTGTGGTGCGAACACCATTTACATATGCAATCTACATATGCGCTTGCTTTTGCGTTCGAGCGCGAAGGGATGGGGGCACTATACAGTTTTGTTTTTTATTATTCTGATCACAAGAAATGTAAAAATCCCTTGTGATAGAAATAAGGCATTACAGGTCCTCTCTATGGAGACATCTGGGGTCTATAAAACCCCAGATATCTTCCCTATCATGACATTGCTTTCCGCAACCCAGAATCATAGAGATGGCTGGGATGGTCCACGACAAAATCTGTGATAACCCAGCGCCGCAGGACAGCCCGGAGAGGCGTTGGGGAGAGGCCTTCCTCTCCCACTGCCTGTAAAAGTAATCAGCATCTAGGATGGCTTTTACATTACATTGTAGGGAATCGCTGACTGAACAGAACAGTATCTGGCATCATCCAGATAGCTCAATTTCAAGTCCAGGACGTCCTATTTCATCATACGGGCAAGAAGTGGTTAAATAAAAAGGGTGTCTGCTCATCCTCATTGCTGACCCTCACTAGAAAGGTCAGATACACATGTTAATATCAGATCTCAGTTGAGTACTAGTAATCCTCCAAACCATATGAATTTCCATCATGGATCAACCAGTTCCCAGGACTCGGCTTCGTTGGTTGTTAACACCAGCCATAGGAAAATGCTTCCCCCTTCTCAGACTCCAAAAGAAGCAGAAAAAAACATAGTGCTCTGTAATTTTAATCAAATGGCTAAATAAAAATGCACTCATATTATTAAGACGAAACACTGCTTCATATGTAGTAAAACCTGAAACACAGGTGCCTCTGATGACGTCAATCATGATGAAACACATTGGGTGGAACTTAGTGGTCTGAGGGAAAATTGACTGTGTACAAGTAGGAGAGAGCCGTGTGCCTGGAAGCTCATTGCTTACTGCTTTCAGTTGACAGTTTTTGCCAGACTGTTGCTACCTGGTCAAGACAAATGAACCGAGACCAGGAACTTCTCTAATGACCCTGCGCTCTTAGAACAATTGATGCTAATGCCATCAGCCTTATAGTTTTTTTGTTGACGCTGTGGGGTAGTGTTTCTCAATCTTCTCAGTCAGGGCACCCTTTAAAATGATATACAATCTTGAGGCTCTCCATTCTAAAATGTAAAAAATGAAACACATAGTTTTACATATTGCAGCAGCTTCCACAAACATGTGCCATCCAACATTAGAAGTTATTTTTTACTCCATCTTTGCAAGCTGGTACTGACAAGTATTCTAGAATTTCATTTCTCCTTCAGTTTCTCTCCCTCTCTCTCCTAACATACAACCAGTGCTGACACAGAGGGGCAAACAAGGATGATGTGCAGGCACCCGACATCCACCTTATCGACTTATGATGTCATGGTTGATTCTGATGTTTGTCAGATTGCCAGTGGCTGGCCCATACAATGCCCAAGATTGAAATCTACACAATAAAAACCCATGGCTGTGTGTAGCAAAAAGGGAGGCTTGATCCACTTGCTGTCTTGACGACAGTTTTTGGACAGTTTTTTTTTTTTTTTTTTTTTTTTTTAGGCATTTACTATGTGTTCTATTTAGTTACCATCTATAAAATCTCGTTATTTAGAATAATTTTCTTTCTTTTTTTATTGTATTTTCGAACAAAGAAAAACAAAAGATAAACAAAAGATCATACATAAACATCAACCATTTTTAGGCTCGGTTCACATAGGGGCAACCCGACTTACAGCGCGACCTTGCAAGGCGATTTGGAGGCGACTTAAGCGTGACTTCAGCGCGACTTTAAGCAACTTACAACGCGACTTAAAGTTGCCTCCAGGACAGGCGACTTTGGCTGTGGCCAATCACTGAATAATCAGCTCTCTGGGAGGGTGGGGTTTGCCTGGGTAAACTAATTTCTTTTCCTGTAAAAGTCGCTTCAATATAGATGGAGATCCGACTTGGAGGTAACTTCCATTGAAATCTATGGGTACAATTTGCCTATAAGTCGCCTTGAAGTAGTACAGGAACCTTTTCGGAGCAACCTCAGTAGTGTACATTAAGACAGCTCTCATTCACTTCAATGGAATGTCTTATGTCCCGCTACTTGGGGCAACTTGAGGTCTGACAGGTCAGATCCCAAGTTGCTGTAGTGTGAACCGGCACTTAGTGGTTAGCAATTATCTGCAAGGTTAACATGTTGTTTATGTCTCTATGTATGCTTACTTGGCATGCTGCTAGGTAGCTATGATTACTGATGTCTCATTCTACTTTCGGAGTCGGCTATTGCCTGTTCAGGCACACTTCCTCTGTTTACATATTTAGGCACATATGAATATATGTTTACATGTATAGCTTATTTGGTATCCTCTTCTCTCGGCCTTCAAGCCGTAGAAGGTTCAGCCAGCCATGCACGCCAAATCTTGTCATTTCAGGGGGCATCCTCTATTTATATATGTATCTTTGTATAGTGGAGGACTCTCGTTTATGAGACATTTCCATCCAGTCAAAGAAGGCATCGTAGGCTTTTTCCAATGCATAGTAATGTTCTTCCGGGCATAAAAGAGCGGCAGCCCAATCAACGTTCTTTTCGCAACAGTTGGCACTATTGTTTCTATCAGGCCCAAGAGACACTTCCATCTTCATTGGTACCGTGATCGAGGTGACCAGAGTAATCATCTGTAGCACCTCAGTCCAATACCGCTGAAAGGCCCAGAAAATGTGTAAAATCTACTGGGGAGGTGTTGCACCTCCAGCATTCTGCGGATTGTTCTGGTTTCATTTTATGAAGTCTGTATGGTGTGAAGTATGCTCCATGCTCTATTTTAATCTGTACAAGTCCTCTCTCTTAGTGAAACCAGGGAGCTAAAGGGGAAATCCCACACGTCATCACAGTCAACGTTGTCCAGTGTTGGAATGTCTCTTTGCCAGCAGGACCAGAGTTTATCCATGGGTGAGAGAGACACAAATATCAGATGTTCATAAAGATGGGATTTTGGTTTTTTAGCGCATCGGGAGCGAAGTGTCTTTTCCAACCCTGACTGAACCACAATGCAGGAGGATCGTGGGAATTGTGTGTTGAAGGCGTAAGATAATTGCAGATAGCGAAATATATAGTAATTTGGTAGATTATGTGTCTGAGAGTTGGGATAAGAGAATTAATGTGTTGTTTGAAGTTATTTGTGATATTAGTTTGATCCCATGTTTGGTCCATGCATATGGATTTAGCATTTTGTAGAAGTGTGGGATATTAGGATTCAGCCAAATTGGGGCGTTGGGTGAGATTTCATTATGTCTATATTTTTCTACCACCAGCCCTGCCCTCCATGCACATAAAGTGGTGTGCATGGAGGGAGTCAGGGGGTATGGGGCATGAGGTCCCCTGTAGACCAGCAATTTAAGTGCTTCTAATGATCCCATCACCGCCGATTCTAGGACTTTAGCTGAATTAGATTTGTCTGGATCTAGCCACCATGTTGCCATTACCATCTGTGCGGCAAGATAGTATTTATAACAATCTGGGAATGCCATACCCCCCTGTGTGTTTTGGTCTCATCAGGGTGCTCAGCTTATATCTTGGCGGGGAGGGGCCTCACAAAAGGTAAGAAAAGATCTGATTAAGCTTTTTAAAGAAATATTTGGGAATCCATTGCGGGGAATGTCTAAAAAGGTACGTGAGTTTGGGGATGACTTTCATTTTAAGAAAGTTAACTCGGCCCCATAGTGATAATGGCAATTTTCCCATGACTTGAGTTTGGTCTTTATGTCTAGTATAACTGGGTCTAAATTGAGAGGAATGAAATCTGTGGCTCTAGAGGAAACAATGACACCTAAATATTTGAAAGTGTCTACCCACTGAAGGGGGACATCAAGAGGGGAGCCCGTCCTTGCGGCCTGGTCTATTGGGAATAGTATAGCTGTCAGTGCACCCTGTAATAATGGACCTGCATCACCAAAAAAAGTAGCATGTCATCAGCATACAGGGCCACCCTCTCCTCCAGCAGGCCAATGCGTAGACCCTTAATATGTGGGGTAGTGCGCAGCACCTCCACCACCAGTTCTATGGCAAGGGCAAATAATGCCGGGGAGAGTGTGAAGCCCTGTCTTGTTCCCCTGGAGACCCAGAAGGGATCCGACAGTGTCCCTCCCAGGCGCACCAAGGATGTAGGGCATTTGTAGATCACCTGAAGCCATTTAATGAAAAGCAAAGGGAATGTCTAATGAGGCAATGGTTCGAGATCCTTCATTAATGTGCTGGGCATGGATATTGGTAAAGAGCCTAGGAAGGTTGACATCTGTGGCTCTGCGGGGCAGGAAACCTGTTTGATCAGGGTCTATTACAGATGGTAGGTAACATGGGGTATAACCTGATGGCAATGACTTTTGTTAAAATTTTTAAATCATTATTTAGTAGTGCAATGGGTCATCACAAGGAGGGTTGAAGGGTTGAAGCATGGGGGGGCGTGACCGGATGTTGAGGTGAGGGAGAGAGACACAGCCGGACCCAGTCCTACTCTATCCCCGCTCCTATGCTGTGTGCCTCGCAGTAAAGCAGAGAGGGAGAAGCCGCTAGCCTGTCCTTGTGATGCCTGCCAGCCCGCCAGTCTCTTTGAGAGACGGATGCCGCGCAAGGAGGGGAGGAGAAGCACAGGACCATCAGCTGCTAGAGGAATCTTGCACCCGGAGCTCCGGAGGACTGTCAGTGACGCGCCGCCTGTGTGAGAGAGAGGGGAGCGCGTCCACTAGAGATTAAGCGGAAGTCGCGGGGGTAGCCGTGTGCGGAGCTGACCCGACTCACACTGTGACAAGACGTGGACCGGAGGGGTGAGTGACTCGCAGCGGCGAGTGTTGAGATGTGTGGGAGGACTGTTGCGATCTTGTGAGACGGTCTGGGTGGTGCAGGACACTTGGAATTGCACAGCCATCGGAGGAGAGAGGCTGCAGTGGTCCTTGCTGAGGGACATATATATTTGTGGGTGAACACAGTGCATAACGGGTTCGCTATGACCAGAAAAAAGGGGCTGGAGGAGACATCAGCACAGGAGGGTGCAGGGGCCCTAGCACAACGTAACCCCAAAGAAAAGGGAAGCCAAGTAGCTGCCAAACTGGAGCGATTTGCTCACACACCAAACCAGCATGCAAGCACGACACCTAAAAAGAGCAACCATATAGGGGGGACTCAGCATCAAACCAGCCAGCTGGGAAGGAGAAGTCTCGCCCCTACGGGGGGTGCAGTAGCAAACGCCCCATTGGAGCTGGGGGCGAATGGTATGGTGGAGGGGGGTTCTGGTTTGGCCACGGAAGTGGGGGATGGTGGTGTGGCATCAATGGCTGAGAAGGAACCATCACTGAGAGACATCTTTCTAGCAGTAAATAGTTGTAAGGTATCTATTTCTGCCCTGTCAGCACAAATGGAAAGTTTTAAAAGTGATTTATTGTCAGTAAAAAGTGATGTGCAAGTAGTGTGCACTCGGACAGCAGCCTTGGAAGACAGGATCAGTCAAATGGAGGATGATGTCTCTCCTTTAAGGCAGGAAGTCTCACTTATGAAAAAACAACTTAATGAATGCATGCAAAAAATGGACAGTATGGAAAACAGACTACGCAGAGAGAATTTGAGGGTGTTGGGCCTCCCAGAAGGCTGTGAAGGCAATAATCCTGTTAAATTTATGGAAGATTGGTTAAAGGAGAGATTCGGGAGGGAGTCACTCTCAGAATTTTTTTCCATTGAGCGTGCGCATAGAGTGGCCTCTAGGTCATGGGCTCCAGGGGGTCACCCAAGACCACTGATTTTTAAGCTATTATGCTTTAGGGATAAAACCACCATCCTTCGGAAGGCAAGGGAGATGAAGGACATTCAATATAGAGGTGCAAGGGTCTCAATATATCCGGACTTCTCTCCTGAGCTTCAAAGGCAGAGAGCCAAATTTTTGGAATGCAAGCGCAAGCTGCAGCAGTTAAAAATTAACTATGCCTTATTATATCCAGCACGCTTGCGCATAGCGGCACTGGGGGAAACTCAATTCTTTAATACTCCCACCGAAGTCACAACTTGGTTAGAAAAGAACAAAGGAAGAATACAGCGAGAAGATGAAATATAGAAAAGGCGGGCGATCGGGAAATCAAGAGAGAACTTTTTTTTTTTTTTTTTTTTTTTTTTTTTTGTGGACTTCCTCTTCCTTTTTCCCATTTTTTCTTCCCTTTTTTTTCTCTTTTTTTTGTTTTTTTTAAGGGGGAGTGGGGAGGGAGGGGGGAACACGTAAAATTTGTTGGTTTATAAGCACAGTGGAAACAATGGGGATAGTTCCCCTCTTACTGGGTCCGGGGGGGGTAGGTTTGTTTTTCTCACCTTGAAAAAATGTGTCCGGTCACTATAGAAGCCTCAGGGGTAGGCCCAAAATTGGGCAATAGGGGTAAAAATAGGGGGGGTAGGGGGAGGGGGGAGGTGGGGTGGCGGGAGAAAGGGGAGGAATATGTGTATGAGTGTGTGTGGGGGGGGGGGGTTGACTTTGGAGTAAGGGGAAATTCATCTTATAAATATTATAGTAGTCACATAAAGAGTTGGTTTAACTTTGCTAAGGGACACAAAGAGATAGGATCCACAGATGTATGGTAGTGGTGGTTTAGATAGCACTTGGAAATTTAAAAAAAAGTTTACTATATGTTCCTGGAACGTTCGGGGGGTTAAAGATAATCTGAAAAGGCAGACGATCCTATCTATGGTAGATAAGGGGAAGGTTCAGATACTTTGTCTGCAGGAGACGCACCTGGATAAGGAATCAATTAAGATAATGGACCATAAAAAATTTCAGATGCAATTTCACTCCACTCACACTCCCTACTCAAGGGGTGTGAGTGTTTTGATAAAATCAGGGATAGCTTTCTCCTGCAGCCATAGTAAGGTCGACATAGAAGGCCGGTATATTTTTCTCTATTGTACAATTGAGAACAGGAAATGCGTACTAGCTAACATCTATATTCCTCCCCCTTTTGGGAGGGAGGTTTTGGATGACCTAACAGAATTTATGGCGAACCTCCCAGGGGTTCCGGTAGTGGCGGTTGGGGACTTCAACATGACCATGAATAACGAGGTAGACAGGTTTCCTTTAAAAAGTCTGGGTAGGGGAAAACCTAAGAGCCCGCTTCTACAGTATTGTGAGGAAGTAGGATTGGTGGACATTTGGAGAGAGAGGCACCCTGGGGTGAGACAATATTCCTGCCATTCCAGGACACATACCACCCTGTCCAGGATAGACCTGGTTTTGGGTAATGAGGAATCGCTGGGCATGGTGGGAGAAATAGTCTACGAGCCAAGGGGGATTTCGGACCACTCACCAGTGATAGTTGATTTAAAGGGTGAGAGAGGTATTAATAGGGGTGACTGGAAAGTAAGTCCCTTTTGGCTCGAGATTATTGAGGACGCGGGTACTGTGATGGAGAAGCTGGTGGAATTTGTAGATTTGAATAGAGGCACAGCTCCATTAGGGATAGTTTGGGATGCCCTGAAAGCTTTCCTCCGGGGGATCCTAATTCAAAAAATATCCCACACTAAGAAAAAATCACAGATAGAAGAACTAAAAGTCAAAGAGAGTGCTATAAGAGCGGAAGAATGGTACGTTGAGGACCCAACCCCATCCAGATATAAGACGTGGGTAGAGAGACAAAATGAGTACAGTAGAATAGTTCTGGAAAAGATAGAGAGGAAAAGGTTATTTCAAAAACGAACGTTTGCCTGTGAAGGGGAGTGTGTCGGGAGGACCCTGGCCCTGATCATAAAGGCCAATGGCCCTCCGAATTCCATACTAGCGATAGAAGGAAGAGAGGGAATAATAAAAAACACCAACCTAGAAATATTAGAAGAGTTTAGGGAGTACTTTAAAAATTTATATAGCTCGGCTCAGGAAGATGTGGAGGGGGAAATGACAGCTTTCTTTGATCAGATTAAGTTAACCCCGCTCACGAGAGAAGATAGGGAAATGTTGGATGCCCCTCTGACACTTGGGGAATTACAAAGGGCTGTGGCAGACATGGCGAACCAGAAGGCCCCGGGCCCCGATGGTTTACCCGTAGAGATTTTCAAAAAGTATGGGGAGCTTTTGCTCCCCATGCTTTTGGAAGTATTAAACGGTACTGGGAAGGATGGTAATTTGCCAGTCTCAATGACAGAGGCCATTATAATAATATTGCTGAAGGAGGGGAAAAGCCCGTTAGAGATGGCATCATATAGACCGATATCACTGTTATGTTCGGACGTGAAGATTCTGGCAAAGGCCCTGGCAACAAGGCTAAAGAAAATAATTTCCAGAGTAATCCATATAGATCAAACCGGGTTTATCCCGGACAGAGCTACAAGTAAGAACATAAGACGAGTATATCTAAATATGCAGATCCCCACGGCGAATAGCGGTAAGAGGGCACTCCTCTCGTTAGATGCCACCAAGGCATTTGACTGCCTGGAGTGGCATTACATCTGGAAGGTGTTGGCGGAATTCCAGTTTGGCCCTGGCTTTGTTCGTTGGCTAAGCCTCCTATATGACAGACCAAGGGCAAAGGTTAGAGTCAATGGAGAATGCTCAGATTGGTTTCAATTAAGAAGGGGCACCAGGCAGGGGTGCCCTTTGTCGCCCCTCCTGTTTGCCCTGGCAATAGAGCCGCTGGCTGTGGCTATAAGGGCGTCTCAGGGGGTTCAGGGGTTTAAAAGAAGGAGGGGAGAGGAGAAAATAGCAATGTACGCAGATGACATTCTGTTATTTCTAGGGGATACGCAGGAGTCATTAAGGACGGCCATGGGGATGGTCGAAGACTTTGGCCAATTCTCTGGGTTAAAAATTAATTGGGAAAAGTCAGCAATATTACCTATAGACCCCCTGATGGAGCCCCTTCCGGATCAAACCACACAAATTAAGGTAGTCAATCAGATGAAATACCTGGGGATTAATATCTCAAGGGATCCGGAGCAATATATTGCAGAAAACCTAGTCCCATTAATGAAAAAACTCAAACAGAAATGTAGGGTGTGGGGACGGTTGCCCCTGTCGGTCGCCGGGCGCTGCAACCTGATAAAAATGGTCTGGATGCCGCAAATTTTATATATTCTGCATAATTCACCTGTTTGGATTGCTAAACGATGGTTTAATAAAATGGACAGTTTATTCAGAGAGCTGATTTGGAAAGGCGGCGCAGCAAGGATCGGCCTGCAGACGCTCCGGCGTACGACAGAGAAGGGAGGACTGGGAGTCCCGGACCCGGGATGTTACTTTCTGGCATCACAGGTCCAGCATATGGGAGGGTGTAATAGGCCCGGGAAAGAGGTAACAGGGAATAAAGTACTCCTAGGCGATACTAACCATGACACGATAGTAGAAGCGTTGGAGGCGGACTCCTTTATCACCAGATGTCCCACCACCCAGTTGATGGTCAAGAGCTGGTCCAAGGTCAAAAAAATAATGGGCTATGTAGACTTCTCGGAGTTCTCCCCATTGTGGGATAATAGCAAGCTTAATGAAGTGAAAAAAATGGGGAAGATTGAAGAGTGGGATCGGCAGGGCATCCACTATCTCTCACAGCTTTATAAAGCCGGGAGATTAAAAACATTCCAGGAATTGGCGATTGAATTCGCGATCCCTAACCGTTCATTTTACAGATACTTGCAGGTTAGGCACGCCTTAGACGCACAATTTAACGGCAAGGAGCCACTATGGAGCGACATGATCTCTGTGAGAAAACTGGTCGACTCAGATTCCACGAAAGGTCTGATATCTGATATGTACAGCAGTTTAAGAATCTCGATACAAGGGGATAGAGTGGAGGATAAAAATAGGAAGAAATGGGAGGATGAGATTGGGAAAATATCGGACAGTCAATGGGAGTATGTATTGTCATCAGGACCCAGGGTTTCCCTTTCTCCATCACAGGCAGTGTCGCATTTATATTTGATATATAGGGCGTATTTTACACCACTAAAGCTGTTTAGGATGGGGAGGAGGGTAGACTCGGGGTGCCAGAGGTGTGGAGGAGAGAGGGGAGACCTATTACACATGTTCTGGCGCTGCCCAAAACTGTACAGATACTGGAAAAGTATTGTGGACAGGATAAATTGTATTTTTAAGACATCATTAAGTATGGGTGCCAAGATCTGCCTACTAGGTCTAATAGAGGAGCAACAGCCCGCAAGAGATATACAGACTGCAATAGTCAGGTGCCTGTTTCAAGGGAAAAAGCTTATAGCCAAGAATTGGCAGAGAAAAGAACCCCCGACGTTCGAAGAATGGGTGAAAGAAGTGAAGGAGGAAGTTAGTAGAGAGAAACTTATATATAAGAAAAGAAGTAATCACAAAAAATTTGAGAAAATATGGAAAGATTGGGTGATGTGGGAGAAGCACGGGGTGAATGGGGAGGGAGAATGAGGTTTAGGGGGGTTGGGGGGCTGGGGGGGGGGTGTGATGGCGGGGGGAGGGGGAGGGAAAGGAAGTAAAAGAAAGGGGAAAAATTTTGTATGTCCCTCAGGTAGAGGAGGGTATTTTATTGATGTTCATGCTCCTTGCCTTTTCTTTTTGCGGACTGTTGTATAAATACGGTAAAAGTTGCAGACTATGTAAATACTGGTTATGTCAGTCCCCAGAATGTGATTTTATCTGCTTTTTTTTTTCAATGTGAATTGTTGTTTTTCAATAAAGAGGATTTAAAGTTAAAGTAGTGCAATGGGTCTGTAGGATGCACAGGAAGTAGGATCTTTCTGAGGTTTATATATTAAGGTCAGATGAGCGTGGTACATAGATTTTGGTAATTTCCCCTCCGCAAGGCATTTCGTATATAATGATGCGAACTGCGGTGCCAGCATCTCTCCATGCGTTTTATAGAAATTGATAGGCAGCCCATCTGGGCCTGGTGCCCTTCCGGAGGGGAAGGATTGGATTGCGTTTAGTACCTCTAAAGCTGTAAAAGGTTGCACCA
The DNA here is from genome assembly GCA_037952925.1 of Lithobates clamitans. Lineage (NCBI taxonomy): Eukaryota > Metazoa > Chordata > Amphibia > Anura > Ranidae > Lithobates > Lithobates clamitans. The sequence continues at coordinate 1,370,171 of JBBGZY010000209.1, forward strand.
ATGTCTCTCGCTCTGTGTCCGACAGCCAGGCCGAGCGCCAGAGGATCTAACAGATCTCGGAGCTCCTCGGGCCGAAAGTCGGAGAGCAGACCGGAGGCATATAGAGTTTCATAGAAGTTATTACATTCTTTTAGTATGCCTGAGGGGGTTGTTACCGTCTCCCCTTCTGAAGTGGTTATTGTAGAAATGAGTGTAAGTGGTTGGTCATGTTGGGCCAGCATTGCTGAAAGTCGGCCATTTCTGTCCCCTTGCTCAAAGAAATGTTGCTTAGTTTTATACGTTTCTAGCTTAGTGATTTCTGCCAGGTGAAGATTTAGTTCTCTCTGGCCAGCTGCCAGAAGATCAAAGTGACTTGTGGTAGGGTCTAAATTGTATGTGTTCGTATGATTTCCCACCGACTGTTGCAAGGACTGAGTTTCTAATGTCTGTTTCTTCCTGATGGCTGCGGTGGAGGAAATATATTGTCCCCTAGTGTTGGCCTAAAAGGCGTCCCAAGTGATGTCTGGAGAGGTGGACCCCGTGTTCCGCTCCCAGAATTCACTCAGCAGTGTTGGTATTTCATCTGGAAGGTCAGGATGGGTGATCCATTCCAAACCCAGTCTCCATAAAGCCGCGCTACGGGAGGCAGGGGTGCGGAATGCTACAACCAGGGGACTATGATCCGACAGCCCACTAGGTAAATACTTCGCCTCCAGCACGTCTGCCAGCAATAGCGGATTGGCGAATGCCAGATCTATATGCGAGGCAGTCTTATGGGAAGCTGAGAAGCAAGAGTAGGATCGGGTAGTAGGGTGCTTTCATCTAAGCCTATGGCTTGGGCCCAGGTGGAGAGCTTTGTACAATGATTTTTAGAGGGAGTGGGTCCGTCAAGCTCTAGTGACATTGTGGCATTAAAATCCCCCATGATCAAAATCTTCCCAGGACAAAGGGGGTGATCTTCTCCAGAACTGTGTACAAAATTTTTGGGGAGAAAGGCGGAGGGACATACATATTCACCACAGTATATTTTTGTGACCACAAGGTAAATACTACCAAAGCAAACCTATCCTGGGGGTCTGTGCATATTTATTATTATTATTATTATTATTATACAGGATTTATATAGCGCCGACGGTTTACGCAGCGTTTTACAACATTAGGGCAGACAGTACAATTACAATACAATTCAATACAGAAGGAATCATAGAGCCCTGCCCTGCTCATTAGAGCTTACAATCTAGGAGGGAGGGTCAAGTTATACAAAAGGGTAATAGCTGTGGGGGATGAGCTAATGGAGAAAATAATGCAGTTGTTAGATGGAGGCAGGATAGGCTTCTCCTGAAGAGGAAAGTTTTCAGGGATCGACAAAAAGTGGATAAGTTTGGAGACAGTCTGGCAGATTGGGGTAGAGAATTCCAGAGGATGGGCAAGGCTCGGGAGAAGTCCTGGAGGCGGATATGGGAGGAGGTGATGAGGGAGCTAGAGAGCGGGAGGTCTTGGGAGGAACGAAGAGGTCGATTAGGTTGCTATTTTGAGACTAGGCTAGTGATGTAGCGGGGGGCAGAGTTGTGGATAGCTTTGTAACTTATTGTTAGTATTTTTAATTTAATTCATTGGGCGAGCGGCAGCCAATGGAGGGATTGGCAGAGAGGGGTAGCAGACACTGAGCGGTTTGTAAAGTGGATGAGTCTGGCAGCAGGAGTGGAGGAAGTAGAACTGTAAGTGACACTGAAGGTGCGTTGGGATAAGTAGGATGAGAGCCACTGAAGAGCACAGTCACGGAGATCGAGGGAGTAAAGCTTTTTGAGGAGGTGGGGGTGGTCAACCGTGTCAAAGGCAGCTGAAAGGTCCAGAAGTAGGAGTACAGAATAGTGTCCGTTGGTTTTTGCAGTTAATAGGTCATTTGTGAGTTTTAAAAGGGCAGTTTCTGTGGAGTGTTGAGGGCGAAATCCAGATTGAAGGGGATCAAGAAGGTTATTCTTAATGAGGTGGTCATTCGGTTGTAAACCAGGCGTTCAAGGAGTTTAGAGGAAAAGGGGAGCAAGGAAATAGGGCGTAGGTTATTAAGATTGGTAGGGTCCAAGGACAGCTTTTTAAGTATGGGGGTGACCAGTGCATGTTTTAGAACATTGGGGAAGATGCCAGAGGTGAGGGAGAGATTGAAGATGTGGGTTAGAGAGTGTAGGATGGCATCAGAGGGCGACCGTAGCATTTGAGAGAGAATAGGGTCCAGGGGACAGGTGGTTAGGTGGGCGATAGAAAGGAGTTTAGCAACTTCGTCTGTAGTAGCAGATTTGAATAAGGGGAGTGTCAGTTGTACCTGTTGACATGGGGTCTTAACTGGGGGAGATAACTGTAGAGTGGAGATTTCATCACGGATTGTATCAATCTTGTTTTTGAAGTGATTAGTAATCTCCTGGGCAGTGAGTGAGTCAATGGGTGGAGGCGGTGGAGGACGAATTAGAGAGTTGAAGGTAGAGAAGAGTTTATGGGGACTGGATGAGAAGGTGTTAATAAGAGTTGTAAAATAGGTCTGCTTGGCAGTGTGGAGGAAAGAATAGTATTTTTGGAGGGCAGATTTGTATTGGTTGAAGTCTTTGAGAGGCTTAGTCTTGTGCCACAGGCGCTCAAGAGCGCGACTACGTTTTTTGAGAATTTTAGTGTCATCTGGTTGCCAGGGTTGTAGGGGTCGAGGCCTGATTCTGCGTGTAGTGAGGGGAGCAAGCTTTTCCAGGGTGGAGGACAGGGATTTATTGTAGATGGACGTGGCATGATTGGGGCAGGACAAGGGAGAGATTTTGCCATAGAGGTGGTCAGTAGCAGAATAGAGGAGAGAAGAATTGAAGTTGCGAAAGTTTCTACGGGTGATGGTTAGGAGATTGAAGGGAAAGGTGGTGGAAGACGGGGAGAGAGATATTAATAAAGTGGGGAACGGAGAGAGCAAAAGGATTGTTTGAGAAGTGGCATGGAGTGCATAGGTAGGAGAATACAAGGTCAAGGGTGTTGTCATCAGAGTGAGTAGAAGCCTGTACCCATTGCTTCAGGTCAAATGAAGAGGTTAGACTAAGAAGTTTAGAAGTAGCAGGAGTGTTTGTATTAGCAGGGATATTCAAATCACCGAGAAGGATTGTGGGAATTTCCGAAGAGAGAAAGTAGGGTAGCCAGGCAGAAAACTCATCAAGGAAAGTTGCTAATGGTCCAGGGGGCTGGTAGATCACAGCAATTCTTAGGGAAGTTGGAGAGAATAGACGTATAAAGTGGGCTTCAAATAATGAGAGGGAAAAAGAGGGAGGAGAGTGAATAACCTGGAAGGTGCTTTAGGGGGATAGGAGGAATCCCACTCCACCTCCCTTGCGTCCATTAGGCCTAGGGGAGTGAGTCCAGTGAAGGACACCCTGGGATAGGGAAGCAGGAGAAGGGATGTCAGATTCACGGAGCCAGGTTTCGGTGACAGCAAGTAGATTAAAGGAATTAGTGACAAAGAGGTCATGAACAGCGTTGAGTTTGTTGCAGATAGAGTGGGCGTTCCAGAGGGCACAGGAGAAGGGGAGGTTGGCGTTGAGAAGAAGAATGGAGACTAAATTGCGTAGATTGCGACTACTGCCAGAGGGTGTAGGGTGATGGTGATGGGTGTGTTGGGTACAGTTCAATAAGGGAGGCCTGGGGTTTGGGGAAATATCTCCAGCGGTTAGGAGAAGCAGAAGAGTAAGTGAGGTAATATAAGAATACGATTTGTATGAGGGGACATGCTTCAGTATCCTGGGGGGTTTGTTAGCAGGTGGGCTTAGGGTTAGAAAGAGGTGATGAGTGCAGTAATAGGGGGGAGGGGAGAAGTGAGGGTGATATGTACTGATTGTGGGGTGGAGCAGAGGGGCGATATCTCTTCAATTACACATGGGGAGTTCTTGTGTATCAGAACTGACACTCCCCTTGCGTAAGTGGAGTATGTGGCGTGAATCGCTTTCTGAATCCACGGCTTTTTCAATGTTAGGATTCTGCTGCTCATGGATTTCAGGTATTGGAATAAGAGGGCTCTCTTAAATTTGGAATTTAGGCCTCTAACATTCCACGAGAGAACATTAAAGGAGTTTGCCTTTTGATCAGTCATTAGATCTAGGTTTCATCTGGATGACCTGATAACGAGGAATGTAATTCAAGAGACCAATCATGAGCAGCACAATCTCGATCATGACATAAAATCGATTGCTAGCACTCAGATAAAGTAAAAACATTGAACATAACAAGAAATCAAACAAAAACCAGCCCAAGCACTGGGTGCTTATCCTACTAGTTTCCATTGCCTTCACAGAACTGAGGAAGAGAATGGGAATAGCTTTTACCCAAAAAGAAACAAGTATCCTACATTTAGTATATGGACCCTATGACATGGGTCTCAACCAGTTCAGTAAACAAAATGTAAGGTTGTGTCCAAAAATTTGAAAAGGGGAAAAACGCAAAAAAAAAAAGGGGGGGGGGGGGGTTCTCTTGCAAGTCCAGACAGCTGCAATGTAAGGTCCCGTCTGGGACTGAGGTGAGAATAGGGGGTCTGCCGCAGCTACCAGTAGTTCCCACTGGGATCGGAGTGAGGGGTGGCAAATGGGACGGATCTCAGTTCAGAGGTCAAAGACAGAAATCGGTGTCAGTTGCTGGAGCTCCTCAGGCAGGAGGAGCGGGTATTCGTCTAGTCAGCCGAAGATATTGAGTAGGGAGTTAGGATGATGATGAGGTGCAGCAGTGGAGAAAGGCAGAGGGTAAGTCAATAAAGGAGGACGAGGTACTTAGCTGATCCCAGCATGTTGTATGTCAATCCATAGTTCCTGTTGGCGGTATGTCTTTATCGGGTATCCAACCACGCCGCAGCAGCCCCTGGAGTGTCGAAGAAGCGGGTGTTATCGCCATCAGTGATCCTCAGCCTGCTGGGGTATAGAAGGCCAAAACGTATTCCTTTTTCCCTGAGTCGGCGTCTCACATCTGTGAAAGCTTTGCGGCACCTCCTGAGAGAAATCTGTGAAAAAAACAGTCTGGTGTTCTCATATTTAATTTCGGGCATGGCTCAGGCCGCCGCCAGGATGCGGTCCTGGTCACGGTAGTTTAATAATCGCAGCAGGAAGGGACGTGCAGGGGCCCCGGGTCTTGGAGGGGATGGTGGGACCCTTTGGGCTCTTTCCACTACAAATATTGGCGGCATATTACCCAGATTAAACAGGGTGGACAGCAACTGTTCAGTGAACTCAGCTGGCCTGGGGCCCTCAGCTCTCTCGGGTAAACCAAGTATGCAGATGTTATTTCGCCTGAGGCAGTTTTCAGTGTCTATGGCTCTTTCCTGAAGCGCTTTCACTTGGAGCTTCTGGGCCCTCACCTCCCTGGAATCTGACCGGACTGTATCATCCACCGTGGAGACACTATCCTCCACCTCAGCTATGCGGGACCAGAATTCATCCATATCTTGACGGATGAGACCGGCATCTACGGTCAGGAAGTCTATCTTGGCAGTCAGGGTTTCTTTGCATGCCGTAATGTCCACCAGGATCTGGATTGTGAGTGACCGGTCCTAGGGGGGCCCATCCGAAGTGTACCTTGTTGTGAATGGGTGTCTTGGGGAGCCCTTGAGTAGGTACCGGGGTTCAGGGAGCAGGATGAAGGCTGTATAATAGAGCTGATATGCCTGCACTGGGTCAGGGCTTGCAGTAGAACACGTCCCATTTAACGATGGTGGGACAGGGGAAGGGGTATGGGCTGGCTGGATCACTGCACTCAGGCTTGGACGATGCTTCTGTCCTGGTAGGCCACAAGATGGGGGCAGGCCGGGGGTGTCTGTAGCCAGCCTCTATGAATCTTCAGGCAGTCCTCCTGCTACCCATACAGTCGATCTGCCTCCCCAGGGAAAGCCGCCACCGGCGGATGAGGACGTTTCGCTGCTCGCCCGCGGATCGCGGCACCTGAGCTCGGGGATCTCAGAGGCTCTGTAGGCCTCAAGATGGCGGCAGGTCTCTGCTGTGTGGAGCCAGGCCGCGGCCGGGTAGAATCACAATCGGCCGGCCGGGCTCCGCAATTTATGCTGGGGCGGCTGCAGGGGATGCCTAGGGACAGGTAGGGTATGTTCGGAGGCTCACCAGGGTGGTCTGTAAGCAGGATGGGAGCAGATTGTGGCAGAATTGCGGAGCTCCTCAGCAACACGTCGTCCTTTTTTTACATCCGGACACGCCTCCAGAATGAGTTATTTCTTATGCCGCGTACACACGGTCGGAATTTCCGACAACAAATGTTCGATGTGAGCTTGTTGGAAAATCCGACCGTGTGTATGCTCCATCGGACATTAGCGGTCGGAATTTCTGACAACAAATGTTTGAGAGCTGGTTCTCAAATTTTCCGACGACAAAACTTGGAATCAAGCAGAAGAGCCGCACTGGCTATTGAACTTCACTCTTCTCGGCTCGTTGTACGTCACCGCATTCTTGACGTTCTGAATTTACGAAAACATTTGTGTGACCGTGTGTATGCAAGACAGGTTTGAGCCAACATCCGTCGGAAAAAAATCCACGGTTTTGTTGTCGGAATGTCTGATCATGTGTACGTGGCATAAGTGGCAGGACTTTTATTCCTAGACCATGGGATATATGTAGGCTACCATCAGGTGATGGACATTAGCAAAAACCTGGCTAGTGCTGCGCCTAGTGTGAACTTGTATAACCCCACCCACTCTGAGAGTCCATTTTTTTTTCTAGTACCCTAGGTGACGGGGATGTTCTTTTCTGGAGAAGCATTTATCTTTTTGAACCAATATTTTTTTTTTCTTCTGACACTTCTGTCAAATTCTGCTGCTTATTGTCATGGACTATCCAACAGTTTCTGGATTGGTACCCCTCTGTGTTACCTTGGGAATCATACCATGACCCCGCTTCGTGGGGCTTGCCTGTAATGTTTGCTTCAGGCACTGGATTCTGCATTAGGCACTTGCCTTGGTATAAAGTGCAACTTGTGTAGTTGGCCACAAGGTGCTAAACAAAAAAGGAAAGGTGCTCCTACCCCACAAGAAAAGTCTCCTATTCCTATGGCTACTACGTCTACTCTGTGAAAGGGTTTTTTCGCTCTTCCCTGACAAAAAAACAAGGTTTAACTTTCCTTTTATCACAAGCCCTAGACTTCTAAGCCCATCAAGCCTGCCCAGAAGCCATTCTCACAATTAAGGGGCACCCCCACTCCAAGTCTGTTGGTATTTGGAACCTAATTGTCTCAGATCTCTGGGTTTAATCTACTATTTCAAAGGGGTACAAAATACATTTTCTAACTCCTGTCCCCTTCTTGCTTCTTACCTTCATATCCACCAGCTTCAGATCAAAACATAGCAGTGTTTAATGACTGCCTTTCACCATCTTCAGGCACAAGGATTGGTAGTTCCTTTAGAAGAATGACTTCAAGGTTTCTATTCAAACCTATTTCTAGTACCAAAAACCAAATGAGGGAATCCATCCAGTGCTAGGCTTAGTCTCTAAACAGATTTTTTTCGTGTACCAAAATTTCAGATGGAATCAGCGAGATCTGTCACTGCTTCTCTCAAGCAAGGGGAAATTCTGGTGTCGGTAGACATACTGATACATTCGATCTTCCCCTCACATCAACGCTGTATGCATTTTGCTGTGGGAAATCAGCATTTCCTGTTTGTAGATTTGTTTGTTGGATTTCCCATTCTGCCCTGGAATTGGCAGCGATTCCTTCACATACCCTGAGAAAGGTGGTAACAAAGAATGCCAGCCTTACAGGGAGGGGCAGAGTTAACTGTTCTGGTGGCTTGGTCCCCAGAGGAGTTAAGACCTTCCATCAACATTCTGGACTGACTGACTCTATAACATTGGATACCTCCTGTGACACCCTCCTGTATCCTGTACTGTACTCTGAGATTAGAAACTTACAGGCAAGTCCAACCTCCTACTTTTCTTAGTGGTTAAATGTTAGAACCCCTGCCGGGTTTCTACTGCTGTCTGGTGCTCCAGGGCTCCCATAAAACTTTTTTAAAAAAAGTTTTAAGCTTGACATTCACTTTGAAAGCAACTGCATAACCTACACAAAGTTTGCTTACAAAGAGGCTTTTGAAAAAAAGTGTCTGAAACTTAAATGTAGATAAAAACACAGGAGTTTAAAACAAAACCTGTACGCGGGGGGGGGGAGGGAGAATGACGTGAGGTGTCTGTTGGGAGGGGAGGAGCTGGCGGCGTGTCAGTAGTCTGCGTCTTGGCGGCTTTGTCAGCTGTGCGAGCAAGCCACGAGGACAGGAGAAACGAAGAACGTGCCGACCGGCATCCGAGCCATGCGCATGGAGCCTCGATCCTGATGAGAACAGGGATATAGCGGCATGATGCAGGGTGATAGAGAGACGGCTGTGTTCTCCCCGGAGAGTTCCCGCACGCTCCCCTCTGCCCCCCCGTTCCTTCCTCGGCACTGGATGATGAGATGGTGGAGGGAAGGAAAGGATCAAACTAAACCTACGTCACCCACCCCGCTGCTCAGATCGAAAACCCCGGAACCTCGCAGAGCCCTGACAGGGTAAAACAACCGGCAGTAGGAACGCCATCCTCAGAGTAAGGATACATAGATGGTCGTAGCTGGGTAAGAGATATGTCTCCGTTTGGACCCCAGAGGTAAGAAAATGTCAGGAATTGATGTCTGGAAAGAAAAAAAAAAATACTGCCAGTGAAATATTAAGGTATGCAATAGCTGAAGTATGCAAAGGGGACACTGCAAATATTTAAAACTGAGATGTTGAACAGTTTATGAATTAAGACTACATGCTAATTGTTGACACCTGTTACATTCACTACTCCTGGTCAGTATACATCACGGAGAGTCATATGACACGAAGCTATACAAAATATAGTGAACTCTGCTGACGCTTTCGTAGCTAAAATTACTGGTAAAGCGAGAGCAAACTAGCACGTGTGAGAAATCGCTTATTGTGTATCCGTAATAGGGGAGAACAACAGGTCTCTATCTTGACTAAGGTCCCTCAATACACCTGCGCTACACGAGGACATCTGCACCACGATAACCACTATAACACTATAGACAATCTAGGAGTGGTAATCGCTGGGCTATACAGAAGGGACAATATATATTGGAGTAAAGAATTTATCGAGGTTTGGATAGCCCCCAGAGATAGTGGACACTCGTCGTGGAGTCTATAGTTGGCACAAAGCGGTACGTGGACACAAGTGCAGATATGTTAAATCTGCATTATACATCTTTGGATAGTGCCAGAAATGCTCTGTCTAATAAACATTAGCTCCATTATTGTAGCAGTACCTCAAATATAAATTGGGACACTCAATTTCTCTCAAGGCATAATAAAAAAAAAAAAAACATCAGGTCACCAGGACGCCTGCTCCTGAAATATGGGACATAATGTGTCAAAAATAATTGGATGAATACTGACCACACTATAGCATCTGAAATCGTTCACTAGGATTTTCTTTAAAGCTATGCGCAGATAGGCGAAACAACAGATACAGTACGCCAGCATAGGGTGAAAATCTGCCTTCCCTAATCCCTCAATAAAGTGGTGCAACGCCTCAAAATATTAGCATAAGAAGGGTGGGACTGGCCCTGTTTAGCGGTGCTCTCCTTCTCTTCCAGTGTTCTGGGCATATTTAAGTTTTAGCACACTGGAGAGGGGAAGCAGGGCCTTGGAACAGTCCATCCCTAGCAGAAAGTGAAATAAAACCAGGTGGAGGCGGAGAACATGAAACCCCCAATAGCAGCCCGGAGACAGAGAACAGGTTTTTCAACCCGCTGCCATCCAAACAGAGGGTGGTAGCTAAAAGAACGGGGGTTTAGGGGGAAAATACAAATATTGAAAAGCTGTTGAGGTGCATAAAAATTACCACAATATAGGAGCATTCTAGGGTATTCTGCATGGGCGGTGCAATCACTTAAATACCACATATTGAACTTCCTGAAACAAATAATGAGCAGAAACACAACGAAAGCAGGGAAAAGGGGTACATCAAAGACATCAAAGGACAGCCTCTCAGGAAGTATAAGTGGGAGCTCAATCAAACAATACCTAGCTACGGGGGGGGAGCCCAGGGGGCGTGCACCAAGAAGCTCAAACATCTACTGCCCTCGACAAGAGGAAAAAAGGTCAGAACGAAAAGAAAGAACAGACTCCCAATCAATCAAGAGAGTCCTCATTAACTGAAAATACACACGAGATATCCAGAATGACGGAACCCAGACAGGATCTTGATCTCCCCTCAAAAAACGAAATCGCAGAGATGTTTAAAGCACTCGAAGTATCGTTTAAAACGGAAATAAGTATGCTGAGGACAGACTTAGGAAATCTGCTGACCAGAGTTGAAAGGGCAGTAGATATAATGGAGAAAGAAGAAAGATAAATTTCTGACCTAAAAAAACAAATTAAAACAATGCAACAAAACCAGCTAAAAATATGCTATAGAATAGAGGACCAGGAGAATAGAAGTCGCAGACAGAATTTGAGAATCCGAGGAGTTCCGGAAAAGAGGGGGGAGGATTTGAGGAAAACGGTAGCAGACATTTTCACCCCACTCTTGGAGCTGAGAGGGGAGGACTTTCCAAAAATTGAAAGGGTGCACCGAATAGGCAGGTTGGATAACAGCCGAACAGAGAGAAGCCGCAACATAATTGCGAGGTTTAGATTCTACTCTGACAAAGAGAAAATATGGATAAAATTGAGGGGGCAAACCCCACTTCAATACGAAGATTCCAGGATCCAAGTATTTGCAGACCTTGCCAAAGACACATTACTGGGAAGACGCCTGCTGAAACCGCTCCTAGAACAAATGATAAACCAAAATATAAAGTATTCATGGGGTTTCCCGGCCTGTCTAATTGGCAGTAAAGATGGCAAATCTGCCAGGCTAAGATTTCCTGATGAGCTGGAAGAATTCTGCAGGATATTAGGCTTACAGATGCCAGCGACGTTGGATTGGTCCAATGACAGATGGATAGATCTGGGATTAGAGGTGGTGTGAGCGGAGGGGGAGGGGGTTTTTTGGTGGGCAGGAGGGAGGGAGGGAAATCTATGCAATATAAAGAATAAAACTAGAAAGTAGTGTGGAGATGATTAGAGTACCCGGCCGCCGAGGCTGATACGGCTGGAAAGCTGATACGCCAATAGTTCCATCTTTAGTGGTGGAGATCAATGGTGGGTTGCGATACACGAGATCCACATTGGTCTAAGGGTCTAGAGCTGACCAGAAAGGGGAGGGGGTGGACGGGGGGGAGAGGGATGGGTGGGAGGGAAGAGGGGAGGAATACGGGGAGGGGGCTTAGCATAACCGGTATAATAACAAAATGGGGTATCTCTCCAAGGTCTAAGATAGTAAGGGGCGATGCTGAGGCAGGAAAATGACACCTAATACAATAAAATGTATAACGTATAATGTCAAAGGGCTAAATATGGCTAACAAAAGAAGAAGTATTTTTAACGAGCTTAAACTGCTTGGACCAGAGGTGGTATTTCTCCAGGAAACACATATATCGCACCTTTCAAGAATAAGATTATCCTCGGGGGAATACCCAATATAGTACCAAGGAGACACTATCTCAAGTAGAACACGGGGTGTTGCCATTGGATTTGCAAAAAGAACTAGGTTTGTACTGGAAGAAAGACTAGTGGACACAGAAGGAAGATACATATTTCTGAGAGGCAGATTATATGAAAAAGAATATACATTGGCTAATGTTTATGCACCAAATCAGAACCCAATAGAGTATGTTGCTAAGGTTCTAGAGAAATTAACGAAGTTTAGACAAGGGCAACTGATATTATTGGGGGGATCTTAATTTCTGTATGGACCCTGATCTGGACAGTACGGCTCTGGCACAGGCGAAGAACAGTACCCAACTAAGCAAGATGAAGCAAAAACTTGCCAGCTTACAGCTGGTAGACATATGGAGAGTGCAACATCCAAGGGGAAGAGATTACACGTTTTATTCGCCCGTGCACAAGTCGTACTTCCGGATCGACTATGGACTGATAGACCATAGAGAAATCGAGAGGGTGGCAGACTCATGGATAGGGAATATAACTTATTCAGACCACGCACCACTGACCATAGAAATAAAAATAGGGGAAAAGAGCAGACTCCCAGGGCAGTGGCGTCTAAATGAAGAGTTGATAAGCGGGGACAAAGGGTTCAACAGAATTAGTAAAGAACTGAGAGACTATTTCTTGAGTAATGACACGGGAGAAGTATCTGAGTCTACTTTGTGGCAGGCCCATAAAGTTTATATCAGAGGGATATTAATTAAAATAGGAACAAGGAAGAAGAAAGAGACGTGAGAAAACTCAAAATAATAGAGGAACTAGCCAGTTTAGAACAGAAACGTAAGGCACAAACAGGCCAACTCTCCCAAGTGCTTTATAAACACATTGTCATTAAAAGAGCAGAGTTAAAAACTTTAATGGAACAAGAAGTAAGAGCAAAACATAGTAAGATCTTAGTGGATAGATATCGTTGGGCCAATAAATCAGGTAAACTTCTAGCGAATATAGTGCAAAAGCGGAAAGCGAGGAATTTTATAGAAAAAATCCAGACTAAAGATGGCCACATAAAGTATTCTTCTAATGAAATAGCAGAGGTTTTCAAAAATTACTATCAGGAGCTATACTCAGTTCGCAAACAGGATATTCTGCTTAATAATCGGAGAAAGAAGAATAATGAATATCTACAGAGGGCAAAACTACCTAGGATTTCAGTAGGGGAAAGAGAGGGAATGGAAGCCCCAATAACCGAAGAAGAAATAAGGAAAGCAATAGCAGGTATAGCAACCGGGAAAAGTCCAGGCCCGGACGGATTTACATTAACCTATTATAGGAAATTTAAAGAAATATTGATCCCTAGGATGTGCCGGTATTTTAATGGGTTGGGAGAGGACTATGACATGAGTCAGGAGGCTTTAAAGGCTTCTATCACGATCATCCTGAAGGAGGGAAAAGAAAAAACATTCTGCTCAAGTTATCGCCCCATCTCCCTTCTCAATATTGATACGAAACTTTATGCAAAAATACTAGCCGAAAGGTTAAAGGGGTCTATGAACGCCCTGGTCAGCCCAGACCAGGTGGGTTTTGTCACTAAAAGGGAGGGAAACTGAGATACTAAAAAAAAAATATAGTTTTAGGTGGGCAAAAGAACTAACGTACCTAGGAATCAAGCTAGCTAACACAACTAAAAAAATTTCACAATAAATTATGTATCCCTGTTAGATACAGTAAGAGCAGAATGTAAAAGGTATGCAAAGAAAACTATCTCATGGATCGGTCGGATTAATGTTATTAAAATGGTACTACTCCCTAAGATTACATACGTGTTCCAGATGATACCGCTACCATTACCCTTGTTCTATCTGAGAAAGTTAAAAAATATAATAATGAGCTTCATATGGAAAAATAAAAAACCGAGAGTCTTTTTCAGGACTTTAAAACAAAAGAAAATACATGGGGGCCTGGCTTTGCATGATGTCCAGAATTATTACAAGGCGGCAGTAATGGCTAGACTAGTAGAATGGGCAAAGAGAGTAAACGAAAAACGCTGGGTAAGAATAGAAGAATATCTTAGTAATGCATCACTGGGAAGTTTGATTTGGAACCCCCCACATACTAGAATTTTAGGAGAAAATACACACATAATAACACGTAATGCACTTAGAATTTGGGATGGGGTGTATAAGAAATTAAATGGGAATTATAATTCACCACTATTGGCACTTATAGAGAATAACTTCTTCCCACCAGGATTAGAAACTATGGGAGGCAAAGAAGCACTTTGGGGAAAGACACAACTAAGACACATTATAAAGGAGGGTAAAATTATGACACTACAAGAAATTAGGAATGGGCGTGTGGCACGTGGATTAGACAAATGGAGGTATCTCCAGGTGTGCCACTTTGTGAGCAAGCTTCCAGCACCGATAAGGGAAGGGGACAATCTGACGGACTTTGAAAGGTTATGTGACACAGATGATCCGAGAAATATTGTCTCAAAAATTTACAAAGCTCTGATGAAGACTGACCACCTGGAGAAGCCCCCATTTATAAGCAAATGGGAAGGGGAATTAGGCACAAAGAAAGGGGAAAACACAATTAAAAGAATTCTTAATATGATTTGTAACTCAGCAGTGGATGTGCGGACAGCAGAAATGAACTATAAATGTATAAGTAGAAGTTATCTTATTCCAGAGATAATAAGCAAATTTCAAAATAAAACGGCTTTTTGCTGGCGGGGTGTGATGAAATTGGAACGATGGCGCACCTTTGGTGGACATGCCCCAAAATAAAACATTTTTGGAGTAAGATACTTGACCTAATAAAGAAAATAACAGGAATAGAAGTGCCAGAAGACCCATGGGAGATCCTGTTCTATGGGGGTATGGGAGACATTAAAAAATACAAGCAGTCATTGGTCCCTCATCTCCTGAATGCTGCAAAGCGCACAATCCCGGAGAACTGGCAGAGGAAGGAGAGCCCTGAGGTATGGGAATGGATAGATGCAGTAGAAGAAACTTATTACTTAGAGACTAGGACAAGCTCGGAACCGGAAGCAAGAAATAGGAGCTCAGCGGAGTAGGAACGCTGGGTGAAATTTAAAAAAATGTGGTGTTGTATTTTAAGAATTATTGACTGGATTAGAATAAGGGAGAAGGAAAATTAGACCTTGGAGACATGGGATGGGGGGGCGAGGGGTGATGGGGGTGGGGGGAGGAGGGGGGGTTAATAGATAAGGAAGGAAATGTTGTCAAATCAGCTAATGATAAACCGCTGCACATGATATAGGCTTTAGATTATACACGTCACATATTTGGTTTTAAAGGAACTTTTCTCTCTTTTTGATATGTCAAGAGCCACAATGATAAGACAAAAGAGAGTGGGCTGGTATATAAATGAACTGCAAAGTTGATTTAATGCCTCTCTGTATGGTCGACTGAATATGACAAAAAAAAAACCTGTAAGCAATACTTTTATTTTCCTGCAAGTAATATACATGTAATAAGCATGTATCTTATACATATTTCCATTGGGGTAAGTGTTAGCAGTGCTGTAGATTTTATTCTGTGCCACATGTACAAAAGGGTTGAAGAAGAATGACTGTTACAGATGTGAGCAGATTGCTCTCTTGGAAACTTGTATTAGGCTACTTTTACGCTTAGAAGCTTTACAGGTGCTATAGCGCAAAAAATAGCGCCTGTAAAGTGCCTTTCCTCTCACTCCAGTGTGAAAGCCCAAGGGCTTTCACACTGGATCGGTGCGCTGGCAGGACGGTCAAAAAAGTAGCATCTTTGAGGTGCTGTAGACACCTGTACACTCCTAAAGCTCCCCAGGCAGCACTGCAAAAACAACAGTAAAGCGCCGCTAAAAATAGCGGCGCTTTACTGCCGACACTCGTCCCAGTGTGAAAGTGCCCTTAGCAATCTGTAGAAGGGAATTGTAACACTAATACCCCTTTCACACTGAGGCGCTCAAAAACTGCCATAAAATGTCAGGTGTTTTGCGGTGCTTTGTTGGCGCTTAAGCGCAGTGTTTGTAGCGCTTTTGCAGCGTTATCATTGCGCTTTTTTTAAAGGACACGTGACAGCATGACCTTAACCAAAAAAAAGCCATTTTGCGGCGCTTTTGAAGCACTTTCCGTTCATTTAAATAGACAGGCTTTTTTGAGGCTCTTTTTACAGCGCTCCAAACATGCTCCAAAGATGCTGCTTGCAGGACTTTTTGCACTGCCCCATTTGAAATGATTGTGAAGCTGTTTTCAGGCGCTATTTTTAGCGCAAAAGCGCCTGAAAAGCGCCTCGGCGTTAAAGGGGTCTGAGGGAAAATGAGAGAAATCTTCTGCTAACCAAACAGATGTATATTGATTAGACAGGATGATCATGTAGGGATAATGATTACTGTGGTAAGAGTGGTAGGGGCCCTCAAAAAAGGTAAGCTAGTGTCTGAGCACCTAAACAAATTTGGCAAGTTGAATTAGTGAGGGTGGCAAACCCAGAGCTGGCAGCCTGAGATGTTACTGCTCACCCTAACTGCTGAGAGAGTAGCCTATGTAGTATAGGTGGCAAGTCATGCAGGTAGGTGTAGACAATTGTTAATAAAACCAAGAGGGCTGATAAAATCATTTGTCCCCAGGATTTCCCCATCCAAATCGATTTAATGTCTCTACAGTACGTGTACATGTGGTGGAATAGGTAGACAAATTATTGGGAGTAGTTGGGCATGAGCAAAGACAGAATACATGAAAGATGGAGGATCATTAAAGCGTACCTAGCATCAGATATATTATCATTGTGTAAGTGCATGCATGCCCAGTAATGTGTAGGGAATGGTCTACACTGTTCTACTACAATAATGCATGATGCTTGTGTTGGTGCCTTTTTAGGTAGGATTCATTTTGAATAGTTCCCCAACACACCAAGGTAATGTACCTTTTGTTGAAGCGCATGACACCTTCTTCCCTGAGTTTGTGTTTGGCAATCCTAAAGGATTGTGTGCATTTTTTCTGTACTGTGGTGCATTTGCAGGGCCTCAATCAACACACCGGCTGAGAACTGAACCATCTATGGCCAGCTTAACTAATTCATATATCTGGGTGTGAAGATTTAGTTGCCCCTTATCTCTTGTATATAAAATAACTTTATAACTTTATAAAATAACCACTTCAGCCCCAGAAGATTTTACCCCCTTCCTGACCAGAGCACTTTTTACAATTTGGCACTGAGTCGCTTTAACTGACAATTGCACAGTCATGCAATGCTGTACCCAAACAAAATTTGCGTCCTTATTTTCCCACAAATAACGCTTTCTTTTGGTGGTATTTGATCACCTCTGCGGTTTTTATTTTTATAAACAAAAAAAAGAGAGACAATTAAAAAAACCAAAAAAACTATTTTTTACTTTTTGCTATAATAAATATCCCCCAACTTAAAAAAAAAAAAATTTCCTCATCGGTTTAGGCCAATATATATTTTTCTACATATGTTTGGTAAAAGAAAAAACGCAATAAGCTAGGGCTGGGGAAAAAATCGTTTGAATCTTCAATCGAGTTCAAATCGATTCAAATTTTCAGCAAATCGATTTTTTTTTTTCAGGAGCTGTGGGCAGGAGTTTTTAGGCGAGGCCGTGGCTTCGGTCTAGTCTGCAAGGCCGGACGCCGCGGACTAGGCTAAAGCCGCGGCAGCGCCTAAAAACTCCTGCCCGCAGCTCCTCAGGACTGGCGCGGTGTCCATACAAAAAAAAAACTTGATTCGAATAGTGAATCGAGTTTTTTTTGGAGAAAATCGCCCAGCTCTACAATAAGTGTATATTGATTGGTTTGCGCAAAAATTGCACGGAAAATCTTCCAATGGGAACACTAGTTCTGGTGACCTGAGGGACCCAAAGAAATTCCATTAATTTGCAGGGATTTCCACCCACTTCTGTTTTAACTATGGGACAGGAATTGAAGGTAAATCTCCCCAATTGGACATGAGTGGCAAAAAACAATCTGACAGGGTTTACAACCATCCCTTACTCTATCAAAATTTAAACAAAATAAGTTTTGTCTATAGTTCTACTTTTAATGTATTAGTAGCAAGGTTTGAAAACCTAACACATGGTCCACCCTGTCCCTAAATTAACTGGGTAGAATCAGTCTATTTAAGTAGATACATCAAGTTCCTGTGGATTTGTGTCAATTCCCCCACTTATTGTATATATACCTAAACATAATTTTTGTGAAATTAATTCTTTAACCACTTGACCACTGGGCACTTAAACCCCCTTAATAACCAGACCAATTTTCAGCTTTTGGTGCTCTCACATTTTGAATGACAATTACTCAGTCATGCAACACTGTATCTATATGAAGTTTTTGTCCTTTTTTTTCACACAAATAGAGCTTTCTTTTGGTGGTATTTAATCACTGCCGGGTTCTTTATTTTTTGCGCTATGAAAGAAAAAAAGACCGAAAATCTGTAAAAAAAAATGCATTTTTCTTCATTTCTGTTATAAAATTTTGCAAATTAGTCATTTTTCTTCATATATTTTGGCCAAAATTTATACCACTACATATCTTTGCTAAAAGAGTCCAAAAGCTATGGTGCCAATATCTGAAAATTGGTCACATCTGAAGTACTGATGGCCTATCTCATTTCTTGAGACCCTAACATGCCAGAAAAGTACAAATACCCCCCAAATGACCCCTTTTTGGAAAGAAGACATTCCAAGGTATTTAGAAAGATGCATGATGAGTTTTTTGAAGTTGTCATTTTTTCCCACAATTCTTTGCAAAATCAAGTATTTAATTTTTTTTTTTTACTTTTTTTTTTTTTTTCACAAAATTGTCATATTAGCTGGTTATTTCTCACACACCGCATATGCATACCACAAATTACACCCCAAAACACATTCTGCTATTACTACCGAGTATGGCGATACCACTTGTGTGAGACTTTTACACAGCGTGGCCACATACAGAAGCCCAACATGCAGGGGAGCACCTTTAGGTGTTCTGGAGCACCCAGGCCAATTCTGACATTTCTCTCCTACATGTAAAAATCACCATTTATTGGCTAAAAAATTACATAGAACCCCAAAACATTATATATGTTTTTTTAGCAAAGACCCTAGAGAATACAATGGTGGTCATTGCAACTTTTTATCTCGCACGGTATTTGTGCAGCAATTTTTTTAACGCGTTTTTTTTTTTTTAAAAACAGTTTTGTGCTTTAAAAAAACCAAAACTGTAAAGTTAGCCCAATGTTTTTGCATAATGTGAAAGATGAAGTTACGCAGAGTACATAGATACCCAACATGTCACCTTTCAAAATTGCAGGCGCTTGTGGAATGGCGCCAAACTTCGCTACCCAAAAATCCCCATAGGCGATGCTTTAAAATTTTTTACTGGTTACATGTTTTGAGTTACAGAGGAGGTCTAGGGCCAAAATTATTGCTCTCGCTCTACCGATCGCAGTGATACCTCACATGTGTGGTTTGAACACCGTTTTCATATGTGGGCGGGCCTTACGTATGCGTTCGCTTCTGCATGCGAGCACACGGCGTCAGGAGCGCTTAAAAAATTTTTTTTTTTTTATTGTTCATTTTACTTTATTTTAGTTTGATGCTTTTTTCCAAAAAAAAAATGTTTTGACCACTTTTATTCCTATTACAAGGAATGTAAAAATCCCTTGTAATAGGAATATGGCATGACAGGTCCTCTTTACAGTGAGATATGGGGTCAATAAGACCCCGCATATCACCTCTAGGCTGAGAAGCCCGAAATAAAAAAAAAAAAAAAAGATCTTGGCTTCGATCGTAGCGGTGAGTCGGTAGAAGCACCGGAGGGCGGCGGGAGGGGATGACATCCCCTCTCGCCTCCCGTAAGAATGATCAAGCAGTGGAACAGCCACTATGATCGTTCTTATGGTGTAGGGAATCGCCGGCTGAAAAAGCTGGTATCTGAATGATGCCTGTAGCTGCACCCATCATTCAGATATCCCCGCACAAAGTCAAGGACGTTGTATGACAGCCGGCGGGCGGGAAGTTTTTTTTTTTTTACACAAAGTTGTCCATTTATACAATATTTCTAACACATAGCATGTACATACCAAAAATGACACCCCAAAATAAATTCTCCTACTCCTCCTGAGTACGGCGATACCACATGTGTGAGACTTCCACAGCCTGGCCACAAACAGAGGCTGAGTACGGCCGAGTATGGCTGAGCATGGCAGGGTATTGCAGGGTATCGCCAACTATGACTGGGTATTGCAGAGTACTGCGGGGTATTGCGGGGTATTGCAGAGTACTGCGGGGTATTGCAGAGTACTGCGGGGTATTGCAGAGTACTGCGGGGTATTGCAGAGTACTGCGGGGTATTGCAGGGGTATTGTGGGGTATTGCAGGGGTATTGCGGGGTATTGCAGGGGTATTGCGGGGTATTGCAGAGTACTGCGGGGTATTGCAGAGTACTGCGGGGTATTGCAGAGTACTGCGGGGTATTGCAGGGGTATTGCGGGGTACTGCAGAGTATTGCGGGGTACTGCAGAGTATTGCGGGGTATTGCAGTGTACTGTGGGGTATTGCACAGTATTGCGGGGTATTGCAGTGTACTGCGGGGTATTGCAGTGTACTGCGGGGTATTGCAGTGTACTGCGGGGTATTGCAGTGTATTGCGGGGGCATGGCAGAGTATTGCGGGGGCATGGCAGAGTATTGCGGGGGCATGGCAGAGTATTGCGGGGGCATGGCAGGGTATTGCGGGGGCATGGCAGGGTATTGTGCAGCATTGCAGGGCACTGCAGAGTAGTGAGGGATAGCTGAGCATGGATGGCTGGATGTGACTGTGCAGCGCTATGGGCACTACACATCCAGCCCACAGCGCTGAAGCCATCCATCCATCCCCCTCTCCGTTCACAGTGTACCGATCGGTACACAGGAGGGGAGGAGAGGAACCGGCGTCATCAGATGACGCCGGTTTGTTTACATGTGATCGCTCCATCATTTGACGGAGCGATCACGTGGTAAACGGCCATGATCAGCGGCCATTTACCGGGACCCGGCGGCCACGGATGTGTTCGGGTGCGTGCCCTAGGGGGCGCGCGAGAGGGGAATTCTGGGAGGACGTCATATGTTGTCCTCCCACAGTTAAGCAACCGCCCTGCAGCCGTCATTCGGCTATGGGCCAGTTGTTAAGTGGTTAATTACTGCTTTCATGTGGTGGAATAAGCCTCTTTAAATCTCTTTGCTTACCCTTTATCTAGCTCTACTTAAAGTATAACTAAAGGCAAAACTATATTTCTCTTGCCTTCATTGACGGACACAGCTGCTTCGTCTTTATCTATGACAAAGACAGGGTTTTATAGCCCTACCTACAGTAGTAGGACACTAGGCAGAAAAAAAGACTCGGCACCTCCTAGGGGCAGTCCTCTCTGGGCATAAAACCCCCTCTCTGCTATAGGCCTCCAGTCGTTCTGCCTAGTGTCTTCAGTAGTATGGACGTGTTGTTTTTTGCTGGAACTTGTGGTCCCACAGTTTTTTTCCTTTTTTTTTAAAATGGAATTTTGGCTTTTTTCCTGTGGAGATTTTTTATCAACAGTCGGGCTGGGTGACGGGCTGGATAATCTAGATCCAGTGGTCACCCCAGTCTGACCAGCGCGCGCAGACTGTAAGTGTCGCGCCTGGTCGGCCACGACAATGCTCCATGGACCAGGGTGGCCAGCAGGTTAATTGTCTCGCAGGGACACACATGACTGGGTGCTTCTAGTCTGTGTCACAGTCCCCCACTTCGATGAAGAGGAAGAGCTGTCACGGGAGCCTTACCTGCATGCTCCACTGGATTGGTAAGTAGATGCCCCCTCTCTTCCATCTCTGGACGTGGGTACTCCCTGGGCTGGTCGGTCCTGCAGGCTCCCCTCCCCCATCTCTTGGCAGCCAACCAGGTTCGATGCATCGTGTTCCTTGCATCTGTGTTGGGGGGTGCAAGTTCAGGTGGGTTGATCACGCATGCTGCCTATGGAAGTTACTGGGCCCCGCTGCATCGTACGCCCTCTGAGACTCTGTCCGTCCTGCTGATCCAGTTTCCCCCGGATCCCCCTGGGCTTTGGGGGGGCCTAGTACTACTACTAGGGGGGTGGCACCTAACTTCTCTGCCTTCCCTGGGGGTCCTAAGAGCTCATGTGCGGCTGCCATGTGGCTCTGAGCCGGCGGCCGTGTTTGTGGAGCTGCGGCTGCCATTTTCTATTGGCTTGGAGACATTTCTGCTCTTGTTCTCTGTTGACTATGCTCGGCAGCTATTTTGCTGTGGACAGAATGCCTGTACAAGCTGTTATTTTCCTGTAGCCCGTGAAGGCAGCCCTGTCCCTCCTTTTGAGGGTCATAGGGTGTGGGTGCAGTCCCTAAAACTTGTGGTGCACATGTGGGTGACCTTTGTAGCCTCTGGTGGTCCAGTGGTGAGTCACTTCTGGGGGTTCGCGCTCTCTCTGCTGGGCAGCTTGGGGTGGTCTCCCCTGCATTAGGACCTTGTGGGGTCCCTGGTTGCAGCAATGCCGAGCAATCGAGTTGTGTGGTCCCTATGGGGTCTCTAGAGCACTCTCTCCCTCGCCGTTCAGACACGAGGCAAGCAAGCAGTGCCCCCTGTCATTAACCTCTTCCTCGGACTGTGCTGAGCCCGAATCAGGCTCCGCTGCCGGTTCTGCATCGCTGCGGATCCATATTATGTATTCTGATTCCTCGGTTGGGTCCTCAGCCTTATTCCGCATATTTGGACAAAAATTGTATCAAGAGCCTGGGGTTATACAAAGCACCCGTTTGTACTTCCTAAGTGCTCCGCGGTACGCAATCCCTTTGAGGAAGTCCTTCTAAAGAAGTGGCTGACTAGGCTGGTGGTGGATCCACCTATTTCCCGGCTCAACACGTCCACAGTGATCCTGGTGGAGGAATCTCTCTCCTTTTAGGACCCTGCAGACTGCAGAGTTGATACACAAACTTCTCTTCATCCCACGTCACAAACGCACTGGCATAAGGCGGTTCAGCATAAGAACCCATCGCAGCACCTCTTAGTTGCAAAAAATAATAATTTTTTAACATAAAATAATTATATACAGTGCCTTGAAAAGTATTTGTATTTTATTAAAACGTAAATGTATTTTATTGGGATTTTATGTGATGGACCAACACAAAGTGGCACATAAATGTAAAGTGGAAGGAAAATGATAAATGATTTTCAAGATTTTTTTTTACAAATGTATGAAAAGTGTGGCGTGCATTTGTATTCAGCCCCCTTTACTCTGATACCTCTAACTAAAATCTAGTGGAACCAATTGCCTTCAGAAGTCACAAAATTAGTCCACCTATGTGTAATTGAATCTCAATATAAATACAGCTATTCTGTGAAGTCCTCAGAGGTTTGTTAGAGAACCTTAGTGCACATGAGCATCATGAAGGCCAAGGAACACACCAGACAGGTCAGAGATAAAGTTGTGAAGAAGTTTAAAGCAGGGTTTGGTTATAAAAAAAAAAACAAAAAAAAAAAACAAGCTTTGAATATCTCATGTAGCACTGTTTAATCCATCATCCGAAAATGGAAAGAGTATGGCACAACTGCAAACCTATTATGACATGGCCGTCCACCTAAACTGACAGGCTAGCCAAAGAGACCATTAATCAGAGAAGCAGCCAAGAGGCCCATGGTAACTCTGGAGCAGCTGCAGAGATCCACAGCTCGGGTGGGAGAATCTGTCCACAGGACAACCATTATGCCCCGTACACACGATCGGACATTGATCGAACATTCCAACATCAAAATCCATGGATTTTTTTCCGACTGATGTTGGCTCAAACTTATTTTGCGTACACACGGTCGCACAAAGTTGTCGGAATTTCCGATCGCCAAGAACGCGGTGACGTACACCACGTACAACGAGACTAGAAAAGGCCAGTTCAGAACCAAGCGCGGCACCCTTTGGGCTCCTTTTGCTAATTTCGTGTTAGTAAAAGTTTGGTGAGAGACGATTCGCGCTTTTTCAGACTCGTGGTTTTCAGATCGTTTTCTGCTGTTCAGTTTGTGCTTGTGGGTTTGTTTCTGCTCTTCAGTGCGTGCAGTCAGTTCGTATTGTACTATACAGTGCGATCTTGTCCGCTCGTTACTGTTTTTCAGGTCGCTCTTCACAGGCCTTGCTGTTCTTCAGTGCGTTCTGTTACTTCGTTCTGAGCAGCCGACCGTTTTCTAGCTATCTTGCGTATACGTACTCCTCGTAGAGTTTGTGCTGTGCGGGGGCTTGGTGTTGGGGTCCTTACCTTGACACAAGTCCAGTCCATGAACAGGGTGGGGAGGAGTTCATGGACCAAGAATTGGTTGCTTCAGTGTGACCAGTTCTGTCATATGCCTTCACTCCGTGAGATCCGTGAGAATGATCCTGATGATTTCAGGAACTTTCTCCAGATGAGGGACCCCGTATTTCACCATTTGTTGGCTTTGCTGACCCCCTATATCAGCAGGCAGGATACCTGCATGAGGCAAGCCATCACTCCGGAGCAGAGGCTCATCACCACCCTGCGGTACTTGGCGACGGGGAGAAGCCTGCAGGACTTGAAGTTCTCGACAGGCATCTCCCCCCAGGCTCTACGGATCATTATCCCAGAGACCTGTTCTGCCATCATCCAGGTCCTGCAAAAGGAGTATATTAAGGTAAGATTTTTATCCTTTAATATCACATTTTATTTAATGTTTGATAATATATTGTATTTCTTTCCTCATTCCCTAATTACCGAGATTGTAATATGCTGTGAATGTCCCCTTTGTCCTCATGCATGCTGGATTTTTATGTCATTATTTTTGTTGTCCTTCATACATATTTGCCTTCACTTACCTCCCCAGCATGGTCTCCTGGCCCTATATTCACCTCATGTAGTCACTTAACAATGTATTTTATCAGCTCCATAGTAGTGCTTTACCCCAAACACCCCCTAAAATGTTTTATTATTATTATATAATATATATATATTATAATTATAAGGGGTTCATTAGTATTGTGATGTTGGCGGTGGTGTCGGCTACTTATGAGTTCCTGTATGTGGACGTGGGGAAGAATGGCCGGATGTCTGATGGTGGAGTCATCGCCCAGATGGAGTTCTACAGGCGTCTCCAGAATGGCAGCTTGGACTTGCCACCTCCAGAAGACAATGTGGAAGGACTCCCATTTGTATTAGTTGCGGATGAAGCGTTTGCGCTGGGGGACCATCTTATGCGGCCATTCCCGATGAGGACCCTCACCCTGGACCAGAGGGTTTTTAATTACCGGCTGGCCAGAGCCAGAAGAGTGGTGGAGAACACGTTTGGAATCATGGCCAGCCGGTTCCGCCTATTTCTTACCCCCATACATATGGCGGAGTATAAACTGAATCATATAATCCTGGCGTGCTGTGTTCTACACAACTTTTTAAGGCAACATTCTGCCAACTATGCTGGCTCAGTTGGGCCTGAAGCTGGAATTCAAAATGAAACAACCCTGACGGCGCTTGAAAGTGGCCGTCCTGGCTTGCCCCCCCTGAGTGCCTGTGATGTCCGGCTAAGATACCTTAAATTCTTTGCAGGTAGGAGGGCTATCAATGTCAACAATGTCTGAAACCTTTTTCAAATAAAAAAAAAAATAACTACTCAAATCTTTGGTGATATTTACTGCTTGTGTTTGTTTTAGCTGACCCTGACAGAAATGTGGCGAGTCCTGAAAATGGCGTGATTGTGTAACCTTACAAAGGACT
Organism: Lithobates clamitans; assembly: GCA_037952925.1. NCBI lineage: Eukaryota > Metazoa > Chordata > Amphibia > Anura > Ranidae > Lithobates > Lithobates clamitans. The sequence goes on from JBBGZY010000209.1 coordinate 1,395,410, forward strand.
GTTGGGTGTTATTTCCTAAGGGCAAAGACACTTTGCACTACAAGTGCACTTGAAACTGCACTTGTAGTGCAAAGTGGATTTACCCTTAGGAAATAACACCCATTGTCACAGAAAACACCAATTAGAGCACCACAAAAGTATTGGAGCGTTGAAACAATAATCCACACATTCTTGATTAACAATCTTTTTAATACCAGCACAATCACATGTGCATTTAGAAAAGGTTTTTAAAACAAACCAACATGTTTGTTGTATAACAATTTTTGGGGTCACATTAGAAAAAGTAGAAATGTCCATTTAAGATAAAACAGGCATGTTTAAAACCAACAAGAAAGACACAAATTTTGAACTTACAAAGTTCACGTTTGGTAGAACTTGAAGGCAATATCAGACATGAGTATTTACAAACTGTGTTTGATTTTGCGTTCAGATGGGGTGAAGTCACCCCAGGAAAAGCCAAATTTTGAAGATGCACACAAATTTACGAATGTCAACATGTGCTACCTGCCTTAACGGGGGATCAAGGGATGTGTTTTCGGGGTTCAACCCCTTCCTCACAGCTACTTTATTATTGAGGAAGGGGTTGCACCCCCAAAATGCCTACATTGATCTCCCGTGATGGCAGATAGCACATGTTGACACACTGTGTGCATCTTCAAAATTTGGCTTTTCTCAAATTTGTCACAAAATGTCAATAATTTTTAGCACACAAAAAACCAAAGGAATTTGGAGGGGTTTTAAACTCTCCCTAAAACATCAATGATGTTCTTCATTTTTTGTTGAACATCATTGATGTTTTTCTGGATGTTTTCCAAGTCCCTATTACACCCCATGATCTTCCCGATCAGGATCTGTGCACTTTCCGAGGTGAAAGGATCTGGATCCACAACATCAATCACCTAAACGATAGAAACCAAAAAACACCATGTATTATAAATATGCCGGCATCCATCTCTTACCTGAGCCTGTGGTCGCAGACACTCACCTGTTGTGGTGCCAATTTCCACCACGTCTTCCTCCTCCTGCTCTGCTTGTCTTGGGTGGATTTCCCCTTCTTCCAGAGGTGGGGAGTCTCTGGTCTCCTCGGATGAGGGGTGTCCTCCGAGTCTTTTATCCCCTATGTTAAAAAAAATAGGTATACTTAGCACACAGATGTTTGATGGCAGAACTATAAATATGAAACATTGCATGGAAGTGGGGTACAATTGTCTGTTTTGGCAGAGTTCCAAGATGTTGCATTTTTCTTGTCCTTTGTCAAGCTTCAATACTTTACCTGTTTTGGACAAGCTTCACAGATGGAGACACCCCTATAGTATACACTGGAGCACCTGTGTGGGCCCCCTAATAAGGGTGTTCTTGTGTCCCAGACTAGTGCTCCAGCGTCCAGATGTGTAAACAGCTGCTGAGTGTCCTCTCCTTACACAGAATCTGGTTTGCAATTCATTCTAGTAACAAACCCGTCTACACAACCAAATTATTTTCAGACAAGTAGGCCCTAAAAAATGTGGGCAAATGCATATGGCCAAAACAATAGTGTTTTCTAGGCCGAAAGAAAAATGTTTGATACGAACGAATAATGTGCCCATGAACATGAAAGTTGACATTTTAAACTGGATAACAGTTAAGAAAAGCACATGGAGCAGCACGAACGTAATAAACCTAAAAAGAATAGGAACACAGCACAACTACTTACTTTTTGCAGCACTCTCCGGATCTTTCTGTACTGCTCGTGCTCTCTTAATTTGAGGTCCGACCACCGTTTCCTGAGCTGATCTTGCGATCGACGTACCCCGAAATTCCGGTGCAGACTTTTGACCATTTTCGCCATGATCTTGGCCTTTCGGACATTGGGGTTGGGGTAAGGTCCATACTTCCCGTCATAGTCGGCCTTCTTCAGGATTCCGACCATCTCCAACATCTCCCCAAAGGACATATCTGATGCCTTAAATCGTCTCCTTCTGGATCGGGACGTTTCTGGCTCCGGGCTTTCCTCCTCCTCCTCCTCGTTGGTGTAATTATCTGACACCGGCTGTGTCTCCGCCATGTGCTCTTCCCCACTGCGACGAACGAGAAGAGGCGGGGAATAGACTAAAAAGAATGTCAGGGGCGGGCGGAGTTTCACGCATGCGCAGTGTCTATAAAGCATAACACGCGTGCGTAGTACGTACGATCTGTGAGCGGAGGAAGGAGTAACGGAGGCAGGAGTAACGGAGGCGCCGATCGTGATTGCGAAGGTAAGATTTAACATTGGGCCTATACTGCTTCTAGATTGAGGCCTGTATTTGCACAAGTTTAGAAGACTTTAGGCTGACATTAGGGTTTGTCTTGTGTTGTGTCTTGCAGTAAAAATGTATATCTTGAAAGAAAAGGACTTTATGCCAATCTTCATTGATATGTTCAGGGAGCTGCCCTGTCTATGGGAGATAAACCACCCTGAATATAAAAACCAAACAAAGAGGAAGGCAGCGCTGGATAATTTGTTGGAATTTGTGAAGACGGTGATCCCCACGGCAGATATCACCTATTTGAAGAGCCTAATCGGTGGCCTGAGGAGTACTTATCTAAGGGAGCACAAGAAGGTCCAGGATTCCCAGAGATCAGGAGCTCCAGATGACGTTTATGTCCCCAGGCTGTGGTGCTATGACAGACTGCATTTTCTGCCAGGTCAGACTGAACCCAGGCCAGCACTCTCCAGTCTTCTTTCCATGCTTCCTTCCCCCCAGCTGAGGCTTCTGACGCCCAACCTGGGCCTTCCAGGCAGCAACATGTGGAGGAGCCCAGCTTGAGCCAGGTATAGCATTCCTCTAAATCTTCATGGTTGTCCAATCAATAATGTTAACTAGATGTTAGTTTGGAGTACTAATTTATGATTGTGATTGATGATGCAAAAACTAAAACCATGTCCCTTTTTCATACACAGGGAAGTCTCAGCCAGGAGGTGGCCGGGCCAAGCAGGCTGCCTGATACCCAGGTCCCTCCCCTACACATTCAAAGACAAAGTGGCAGGAAGAGGAGTAACCTGGAGGAGGCTGCCATAGGCCTCTTTTGGAAGGCTACAGAGGCCCTGAGAACCCCCCACAGTGTGGAGGAGGACTTTGATGGCATAAAATAATGCAGATGGAGGAGGGCCAACGACACCTGTGTGAGTCCTTAATTTTGGAAGCTCTCAATAAGGGGTTGAGGGGCCAAATAACATGTGCTACCCACATTTGTGACCTCACACATAGTCCTCCTCCTCCAGGTCCTACTCCTCCTCCTCCAGGTTCTACTCCTCCTCCTGCCACATCTCCAACACCAGAGCCACAGCCGGGAAGGAAGCGTGGAAAGAAGACCAGAGAGTGATGGCCCTGGGCTCAGTCTGGTCTGGCAAAAGATGCAGGCTCTTGTAGTACCACAGCCTGGGGACACAGATGTCATCTGCTGTTTTCATGATCTCTGGGACTTCTGGACCAGACTGCACTCCCTTAGATATGGACTCCTCAGGCCACCAATTTTGCAGGAAAAGAATTGATGTGTGCCCTGGGGGTCCAAGGCTTCGCCAATTTCTGCTGTTTCTCCAGCGTTGCCTCCCTCTTTGTTTGGTTCTGAGCCCTTAATAAAGGAATTTTTGTTTCAATTATACTCGCCTATGTGTGTTTTCCTTCAAAAAGGACAGTTTGTTTGTGAGGATTCTGGTACATTTCAAAAATACAATGTGAAATTATCAAGGGACACCAACACCAAGCAATCTCCTGGAGATTAAATAATGCAAGATATCAATGGCGTTGTGGTAACTTGACACACACACAAATATTGAGTAAAATCCCACAAAAACAAAAAAAAAAAACCCATCAGCCTTGAAAAAAAATACAAACCCCCCCCAAAAAAAAAATCAGCCTTGAAAAAAATAAAAATAAATAAAACAACAAAAAAGAAATTTGGTCATATGTGACAAATCAAAATATATTGAGGGAATCACGATAAATAATAAAGAAAGAAGTTTGTGAGAAGTCTGTGTGAATATGAGCAGCAAAACTACTTCATTCTTCTCACATTATAAAGAAAAAGAGAGTGCGCTGTATTAAACCATTTTTTACATTGCAGCGTGACGATAGTGCTCTATCTATTCTGAATGCTAATTTTACCAGACAGAGCTGTTCCGTCTCGGAATTTCTTCTGAGCATGCGTGGCACTTTGTGCGTCGGAATCGACGCGATCGGATTTTGTTGTCGGAAAATATAGCCTGCTCTCAAACATTGTGTGTCGGAAAATCCGATGGAAAATGTCCGATGGAGCCCACCCACTGTCAGGAAATTTCCGACAACACGCTCCGATCGCACATTTTCCGTCGGAAAATCCAACCGTGTGTACGGGGCATTAGTCGTGCACTCCACAAATCTGGGCTTTATGGAAGAGTGGCAAGAAGAAAGCTATTGTTGAAAGAAAGCTATAAGAAGTCCCGTTTGCAGTTTGCAAGAGGCCATGTGGGAGGACAAAGCAAACATGTGGAAGAAGGTGCTCTGATCAGATGAGACCAAAATTTTAACTTTTTGGCCTAAAAGCAAAATGCTATGTGCGGCGGAAAACTAACACTGCACATCAACCTGAACACACCATGGGACCAGGGACAAGGAAGCTGGTCAGAGTTGATGGGAAGATGGATGGAGCCAAATACAGGGCAATCTTAGAAGAAAACCTGTTTGAGCTTGCAAACGACTTTAGACTGGGGCATAGGTTCACCTTCCACCAGGACAACAACCCTAAACATACAGCCAGAGCTACAATGGAATGGTTTAGATCAAAGCATATTTATGCGTTAGAATGGCCCAGTCAAAGTCCAGACCTAAATCCAATTGAGAATCTGTGGCAAGACTTGAAAATTGCTGTTCAGACGCTGTCCATCCAACCTGACAGAGCTTGAACTATTTTGCAAAGAAGAAATTTCACTCTCTAGATGTGCAAAGCTGGAAGAGACCTACCCAATAAGACTTGCAGCTGTAATTGCATCGAAAGGTGGTTCTACAAAGTGTTGACTCGGGGGGGGGGGGGCTGAATACAAATGCACCCCACACTTTTCACATATTTATTTATAAAACATTTTGAAAACCATTTATCATTTTCCTTCCACTTCACAATTGTGTGCCACTTTGTGTTGGTCAAAAAATCCCAATAAAATACATTTACAGGTAACATGACAAATTGTGGAAAATTTCAAGGGGTATGAATACTCTTTCAAGGCACTGTATGTGTGTGTGTATGTGTATATACAACCCTCAAATTTTTGAAAATATTTAATTATATCTTTTCATGTGTCAACACTGAAGAAATGACACTTTGCTACAATGTAAAGTAGTGAGTGTACAGCTTGTATATGTCAGGGCTGGGCTCAGCCCTTCCTTCTCAAAGCTGGCCACTCAGCTGTTGGCTAATTGCCAACTCCTTTCTTTCCACAGTGACTCACCTGTTGATATCCTTCTCGTCAGTCCTGCCTACTTAAGCCGTCTAGCCCAGATGATCTCTGCCTTCGCCTTGGTCACATCTATAGAGATGCTCCCCTGTGTTAGTGTTAAAGACTTGCTTGGCTGACATTCCTTCTGGCTCCAGATCCTGCTTGCTGTTCTACGCTCATTCCTCGGCCTCCCTGACATTTTGGCTTGTCTGATTATCCGTTCCGGTTCCTGAACTCTGGCTATATGTTGACTACGTTTTCTCTGTTTAGCTTTTTATTATTATTAAACAAGTGTGATTTAACTGTACTTCTGTCTGTCTGAATTCATGGTTTCTGATAGTAGGCGAAGGCCTTGAATTCAGAAGATGAAGTCAATCCACTTGTTGGTAATCTTTTTTCCAGATTCGATGAGCAGGTTCACCGCATGGATCGGTTTGACATGGCATTACAAACGCTCCTGAGTTGCAAGGCTCACCTGGAATCTCCCACTGTGGCTGCTCCGGTACAACCTGTGTCGTCCCTGCTGCTGCTTTAGTCTCTGTGCAGGCACCTGCCTCGAGTATTACCTCTATAAGAGATTTGTCTGGTTCCACTCCGCTTCCCCCGTGATTTGGGGGCGATCCAATCCAATGCAGAGGGTTTTTCAACCAGGTTGAGATATACTTTGAGCTGCTGCCCCAGGCGTTTCCCATGGAAAGAAGCAAAGTAGGTTTTGTGATATCTTTGCTTTCTGAGAGAGCCTTGGCCTGGGCAAACCCTCCTATGGGAGACACAAAAACCTGTTGTCTTGAGTTACCCAGAGTTTGGGGCTTCTTTTAAAAGGGTATTTGATGTCCCCGCACGCTCCACTTCTGCTGCCAAGTGCCTCATGTCCATTAAACAGAGTATGAGAACTGTTGCCAATTACGCCATTGAATTCCGTACTCTGGCAGCAGAGGTTGCTTGGAATAATGAGGCCCTCGTGGCTGCTTTTTCTCATGGTCTCTCGGATACCATCAAGGATGCGATAGCAGCCCGAGATATACCCACTGAGCTGGAGAAGTTGATCACGTTTGCCATCCTCATGGACTCCAGATTTAGAGAAAGACTTCCTTTTAAGAAGCCTCCTGTACATTTGTCTCCGAACTTTACAGTCTCACTCTTGCCTCCCTCACCTCCCGTGCCTCCTGGTACCGAGTCGGTCTGTGAAGATGAACCCATGCACTTGGGCTTCATGCGTCTCTCTGCAGATGAGAGAACCCTTAGGAGGGAGAGATTTCTCCTTTATTGTGAACAAGCAGGTCACTTTTTGAAGTCTTGTCCTACCCGTCCAGGGAATGCCTGAACCTTGATGTCCTGTCACGGACAGACCTTATGTGGCGTTGTTTCCCAGTTATCCAGAAGGATAAGCCACTGGTTTCTGTTACCCTTCCTTGCGCTGAGTCACCCTTTGAGATACAGGCTCTAATCCTCTCTGGAGCTGCAGGACTGTCCATCTATGCTGCCTTTGTATCGAAGCACTCAATTCCGCTGCAGCTGCATGACGCTACACTTGCCATTGAGGCTCTTGACGGGAGATCTCTACAGCCTGCCCATGTGACTCTTGAGACTGTTCCGTTGTCCATGGCCGTAGGGGCTCTTCACCATGAAATAATCCAATTCCAACTTATTTCCTCACCTAAGTTTCTGCTGGTAATTGGTTATCCTTGGTTACAGAGGCACAACCCCTCTTTTGATTGGCTCCGTGCTGAGGTTCTCTCCTGGTCACCACAATGCAGTAAGACATGCTTCCAGAAGGAAGCCAAGGTCCTGTGCACCTCTTCTCTCCTCCCTGCTGGAGGAGTACAGCGATTTTAGCTTTGTCTTTGACAAAGGTCAAGCCAGTAGTTTGCCTCCACACTGGTCGTATGATTGCGCAATTGACCTTCAACCTGGTGCCAAACCCCCTTGTGGCCGGGTTTACCCTTTGTCGGTCTTGGAGGATAAAGCCATGGAGGAGTATGTTGCAGACACACTTTCTCGAGGTTTCATCCGCAAATCCTTGTCTCCTGCTGGGGCTGGTTTCTTCTTTGTGAAGAAAAGTGATGAACTGAGACCTTGTATTGATTATAGGGGTCTCAATCATTTCACGATTAAGAATACCATTTCCGTTGATTACAGAGTTATTTGACTGCCTCAAGGGAGCAACGGTTTTCACAAAGCTTGATTTGAGAGGGGCATACAATCTCGTGAGTATTAAGGAGGGTGACAAGTGTAAAACTGCGTTTAATACCAGTACAGACCATTATGAGTAACTTGTAATGCCTTCTGGCCTTTGTAACGCCACAGCAGTTTTCCAGAAATTTATTAACAATGTCCTCCGAGATTTGTTGCAGTTATGTGTGGTGGTTTATCTCAACGATATCCTCATATTTTCCAAGTCCCTGTCGTGTGCTTCAGAAACTAAGAGAAAACAATCTCTATTGTAAATTGGAGAAGTGTGAATTCCATCGTGAACAGGTTAAATTCCTGGGCTATGTCATTTCAACTGCTGTTTTTTTCGATGGACCCAGAGAAACTTGCAGTCCTACAGTGGCCCCGACCCATGGATTTATGTCCTCTGCAGTGTTTTCTTGGTTTTGCCAACTATTATCGGAAGTTTATTCCTAACTTCTCGTCTCTGGTCAAGCCCTTGACTGATATGACCAGAAAGGACGGTAACCCACAGAGTTGGTCTCCGGAGTCCATTAAGGCCTTTGAGAGTCTCAAGGCTGCCTTTGTTTCTGCTCCTGTGTTGGCACATCCTGATCCTGCGTTACCATTTATCCTTAAGTTTGATGCTTCTGAGACTGGAGTTGGTGCCCTTCTGTCTCAACGTCCTACCTCTGAGGGCAATATGCATCTTTGTGGCTACTTTTTCAAGAAATTGTCACCTGCGGAGTGCAATTACGAGATTGGTGACAGAGAGCTGTTAGTGATCATTTTAGCCCTGAAAGAATGGAGACATCTTCTCGAAGGTACCACTGTGCCAGTTGTCATTTTTATTGACCATAAGAATCTCACATTCTTGTCTGGGGCTAAAACGCCTGTCTCCCAGAAGGGTGCGATGGGCTCTTTTCTTATCTAGTTTCAATTACATTGTCTCATTCTTGCCCGCCACTAACAATGTAAGGGCTGACGCTTTGTCTCAACAATTTTCCTCCACTTCCAAGATGGAGTTGGTTCCGGTTCCTGTGATTCTCCTGATCGTATTCTGGCTACGGTTCACACCAGTCTCACTTCTCCTTTGGCTGACAAAATTCTTGCTGCTCAGGTCCATGCTCCTCCTGAGAAATCTTGTGACCGCTGCTTTCTCCCAGAGAGGCTCCGTACTACCATCCAGACTTGCTATTCTCCCAAGGCTGCTGGCCACCCTGGGAAGAGTCAACTCTTTTGGGCCATTTCCCAACAATTATGGTGGCCTAGTCTATGTGCTGATGTAACCGCCTTTGTAGCTGCCTATTCCGTGTGTGCTCAGAGTAAGGCTGGCCATACACTATTCAATTTTCCTGTTCAACTTTCCTTTAGATTTACCAAAACCATATAATAGGAGGTCAAACCTAAACACTTTCAATTTGGATGCAATCAGGCAGGCCCTTGTACTACATAGTTGAAGGTAAATCTAAAGAAAATTGAACAGGAAAATTGTATGGTGTATGGCCAGCTTTAGACTCCACGACACCTTCCAGTGGGCCTCCTACAACCCATACCCAATGGAGAGAGGCCCTGGACCTACCTGTCTATGGATTTCATTGTGGAGTTACCCAACTCCCAGCGCAACACAGTTATCCTTATGGTGGTTGACAGGTTCTCGAAAATGTCCCATTGTATTCCACTTAAGAAGTTGCCCACTTCTAATTTTTGCTCGAGAGATCTTTCGATTACATGGGCTACCCAAGGTGATTGTCTCGAACAGGGGTAGTCAGTTTGTGTCCCGGTTCTGGTGAGTCTTTTGTGCACAGCTGGGAATTCGGCTTGCTTTCTCCTCTGCGTATCACCCGCAGTCTAATGGGGCCACAGAACGAGCCAGTCAGTCCTTGGAGCAATTCCTACTTTACTATATTTCTGACCATCATAACAACTGGTCAGACCTATTACCATGGGCGGAGTTTGCAATAGTGCCTTGAATTCTGCTTCCCGATTGTCCCTGTTTATGGCGAACTATGGTTTCCAACCTTCCATGTTGCCTGACTCCTTTGTTCCGCAGAGTATTGCTGCGTTAGAGGAGCATCTCTGTGGTCTTCGTTCCACTTGGGCACAAGTCCAGGAGGCTTTGCGACATGCTAATGATAGGTACAGACACCATGCTAACCGCAGACACCTGCCTGCGTCTTCCTACCAGGTTGGGGACAGGGTCTGGCTGTCATCTCGCAACCTCTGACTTCGTGTTCCCTCTCTGAAGTTCGCACCTCGGTTTATTGGGCCTTTCTGGATTTTTTGCAGGATTAACCCAGTGGCTTATGCATTAGACCTTCCTTCTAATATAAGATGAAACATTCAGCGCCACAAGTAAAAAATATTGTGATGTTTAAATAAGATAACCTGATAATAAACGTGCACAGCTGCTAAACATTCCAAGTGGTACACCACACTAATTTCAAAATGGATAGTAAATAAATGTAGCGCTATGTTTAAATTATAAATTGAAAGTGCAAATCTCTAAATTAAATAAATCCTACATATAAATGAATAGTCCATAAAATGAAAAAATAAAACATGAAACACTCTTGTGATCAGTGTATCCACACAATTCCACCACAGTGATTGTTCGTCCTCAAAAGGAGTGCGCTCACCTCCCAGATGAGTCAAAACTCATATGTGGATCTCCCCACGAGCTCTCTGCTCTCACTTCCTCTTCCCAATCAATGGTGGGTAATCCAGATGGCTCTTTTCGGTAACTCAGCTCATTAACATCCAAAGAAACGGATCATCTCCCAGCTTGGCTCAAGATTCCATGAGTTCAGGACATGTAAATAATAAGTATAGAGACCATAGTGTTCTCTGTATACAAATTTATTTTTGTATTTATCCTCCCTTCTAGACGCGTATCGGCCAATCACAGGCCTTCCCCAGTAGATCTACTGAGGAAGGCCTGTGATTGGCCAATACGCGTCTAGAAGGGAGGAGCTGATAGTCACGTTCAGCCAGGCACTGTGTATGTGGACCCGGCGGTGCTACTCTGGAGGTTTTTATGTGATTTTAAACGTTTTTATATTGTAAGTGCAACTTGTTTGGGGGCTTTGAATAAATTTGTATATGGAGAACACTATGGTCTCTATACTTATTATTTACATGTCCTGAACTCATGGAATCTTGAGCCAAGCTGGGAGATGATCCGTTTCTTTGGATGTTAATGAGCTGAGTTACCATTAAGAAAAGAGCCATCTAGATTACCCACCATTGATTGGGAAGAGGAAGTTAGAGCAAAGAGCTCTTGGGGAGATCCGCATATGAGTTTTGACTTATCTGGGAGGTAAGCGTGCATTTTTACTGGTGGTTGTGTGCACTCCTTTTGAGGACGAACAACCACTGTGGTGGCATTGTGTGGATACACTGATCACAAGAAGAGTTTTTCATGTTTTATTTCTTCATTTTCTCATTTTATGGACTATTCATTTATATGTAGGATTTATTTATTTTAGAGATTTGCACTTTATAATTTTACACATAGCGTTACATTTATTTATTTACCTACCTTCCTTCTAATATGTGTATCTTAAATGTATTTGTCTCCTTATTGAAACCTTTGGTCTGCAACCGCTTTACCACCTCGGTGCCTTGTCCTCACCCTATACAGGTTGACACCCCTGAGGAGTATGAAGTACAGTCTATTGTCGACTCCCATAGGTTCAGTGGGCGCATACAGTACCTGGTGCATTGAAAAGGGTACGGTCCGGAGGAACGCTCTTGGGTCTCATCCTCGGACGTACATGCTCCTGTCCTCCTCCATGATTTCCATAGACGTTTTCCCCCTCAAGCCTGGTAGTCCTGCGAGGGGGAGCGATCATTGAGGAGGGGGTACTGTTAGGGCTTGGCTCAGTCCTTCTTTCTCAAAGCTGGCAACTCATCTGTCAGCTAATTGACAGCTCCTTTCTCTCCACAGTGACTTACCTGTTGATATCCTTCTCGTCAGTCCTGCCTACTTAAGCCGTCTAGCCCACGCTCTCCTGGGTTCCTGTTAAAAACTTGCTTGGCTGACATTCCTTCTGGCTCCAGATCCTGCTTGCTGTTCTACGCTCATCTCTGGATCCCTGACATTTTGGCTTGTCTGACTATCAGTTCCGATTCCTGAACTCTGGATATGTTTTTGACTACGTTTACTCTATTTACCTTTTTATTATTATTAAACAGGTGTGATTTAACTGTACTTCTGTGTCAGTCTGATTTCATGGTATAACAGTAAATTTGCTGTCCCCTTAAAATAACTCAACATGCAGCCATTAATGTCTAAACCGCTGGCAACAGAAGTGAGTACACCCCTAAGTGAATATGTCCAAATTGGGCCCAATTAGCCATTTTTCCTCCCTGGTGTCATGTGACTCGTTAGTGTTAAAAGTTCTCAGGTGTGAATGGGGAACAGGTGTGTTAAATTTGGTGTTATCGCTCTCACTCTCCCATATTGGTCACTGGAAGTTCAACATGGCACCTCATGGTAAAGAACTCTCTGGGGATCTGAAAAAAAGAATTGTTGCTCTACATTAAGATGGCCTAGGCTATAAGAAGATTGCCAAGACCCAGAAACTGAGCTGCAGCACAGTGGGCAAGACCATACAGCGGTTCCACTCAGAACAGGCCTCGCCATGGTCGACCAAAGAAGTTGCGTGCATGTGCTTAGCGTCCTATCTAAAGATTGTCTTTGGGAAATAGATGTATGAGTGCTGTCAGCATTGCTGCAGAGGTTGAAGGGGTGGGGGTCAGCCGGTCAGTGCTCAGACCATACACCGCACACTGCATCAAATTGGTCTGCATAGCTGTCATCCCAGAAGGAAGCCTCTTCTAAAGATGAAGCACAAAAAAGCCTGCAAACAGTTTGAAGACAAGCAGACATGGATTACTGGAACCATGTTATGTGGTCTGATGAGACCAAGATAAACTTATTTGATTCAGATGGTGTCAAGCGTGTGGGGTGGCAACCAGGTGAGGAATACAAAGACAAGTCTGTCCTTCCTACAGTCAAGCACGGTGGTGAAAGTGTCATGGTCTGGGGCTGCATGAGTGCTGCCGGCACTAGAGAGCTACAGTTCATTGAGGCAACCATGAATGCCAACATGTACTGTGGAAATTGAGTACTGTCCGTGATATTTTTTTTTTTTGCACTAACATACAATTTTTCAGGACAAGCTTTCGGGGTATGTCCCCTTCTTCAAGGTCCAAGCAGTATACGGCTACAATCAAATCAAACATGTACTGTGACATACTGAAACAGAGCATGATCCCCCTCCCTTTGGCGACTGGGCTGCACTGCAGTATTCCAACGTAACAACCCCAAACACACCTCCAAGACGACCACTCCCTTGCTAAAGAAGCTGAGGGTAAAGGGGATGGACTAGCCAAGCAAGTCTCCAGACCTAAATCCTATTGAGAATCTGTGGGGCATCCTTAAATGGAAGGTGGAGGAGCGCAAGGTCTCTAACCTCCAGCAGCTTCGTGATGTCATCATGGAGGAGTGGAAGAGGACTCCAGTGGCAACCTGTGAAGCTCTGGTGAACTCCATGCCCAAGAGGGTTAAGGCAGTGCTGGAAAATAATGGTGGCGACACAAAATATTGAGATGTTGGGCCCAATTTGGACATTTTCACTCAGGGGTGTACTCACTTTTGTTGCCAGTGGTTTAGACATTAAAAGAGAAGTATGGGTTTCCTTTTTTTGCTTACATCTATTCTATGTGAGCTGCTCATATCTAAAAATCTTTCCAGCCCTCTCAGAAGTGCCCCCATTCTGTTAAAATCAAGCTAAATACCTGTGGGAGGGTCTACAGACTTTCATACAGGGTAATACTGACAATGCTCTGGAGTCTGGATCCACTCACTTTCCTGTCATTTTGCTTGATTGATGTCCTCTCTCTGCTGTTTTGAGAGTTCACTCAGTGTAGCTGCTCCCCCTCCCTTCTCTTTCCTCCCTCTCCCTTCCTTCTCCCCCGCAGTATGTTTCAATGGTCAGAAGAGTCGGCAGAGATAAGAGCACTTCATTCAGTGACTAAGGTAGGAGAAGTCACTGTTAGTGCTGTGTATCTAAATGTCCTCTACATATTACTATCTACCATAGTGAAAACAATATATTTTTAGAGCAGAATACACATATGGATGTGACTGCACACAGGCATTCCATTACTGGTATAGTAAAATGAAATAAAATCAGAGCTAACATTGTGAATGAATCCTTTTATTGACTATCTGGATTTTTATATGAGACAATGAAACCTTCCATTCACATCTACTTGTATTTTCATACTGAAGCCCAGAGCTCCTCAGACATGGACAGATCTTTGCTCCCCTATAATTGGTGTATTACCTGGTACCCCTATAGCAATAATGCTCCCTTCATTGTAAACTGAGTATTACAGGATCACATGCCGCACAGTGCCATCGCATGCCGCACAGTGCCATCGCATGCCGCACAGAGCCATCGCATGCCGCACAGAGCCATCGCATGCCGCACAGAGCCATCGCATGCCGCACAGAGCCATCGCATGCCGCACAGAGCCATCGCATGCCGCACAGAGCCATCGCGTGCCGCACAGAGCCATCGCATGCCGCACAGAGCCATCGCACGCCGCACAGAGCCATCGCATGTTGTACACTGTCTTCACATGTTGTACACTGTCATTACATGCCGTACAGGGTTGGGGATGATGGGACTGTATAGGAGTACAGTGGGGAAATATTGAGGGTCACTTTAGATGTGGGGGAGTTGTCAGTCTCCTATGTACTGTACACAGGTATGCTCTCTACACATAGCACTCTGTACATTTCAGAGAACAGACACAGGGCACAGGTCACTATGCTCCTTATCATGTCTCCTCTTTTGATATAACACAGTGCTATGTGTAGAGAACTTACCTGTGTTCATTTCTGGACATGAGAAAGGAATCTTCCCCCTCCCCCCATCGACTGGAGGAGACGCTGATACAGACTTTGAATGAGTGAGGGAATTCGGAGGACAAAGGAACATCAAAGCCCAGGGGAGAGGTGTTGGAGTCTCTCAGAGGAGAGCTTGCAGATAACAGCCAGAGAAAGTCTAGGAGACTTCACTTGTATCACACTGTCTCTGCTTCCGCGTTTTAGCTGGGGACAGGCTGCCATGAAAACAGAGGCACGTGAAAAACGTGCTTGTTCTAGATAGCACCCTGGGTGTGCACCTCTTCACCAAACACACCCACATGTGTCTTCCAGAGTGAGGGAGTGAAGGAGGGGCTGGATTGTGGAGATGTTTCCAACCCCTGAAAATGTTTAAACTGAGAAAGAACCGTAAGAGGCTGATTCTGCATTCTTAGAAAGGCTATTCTGCAAAAACTAAAGGACTGGGGAAAAAAAGAAATGCAATGCAGGTATGAGGGTAGCATGTACTACCTATTTTTGCATTCCCACACTTCTCCTTCAATGGCTGTGTGTTGAGTTATTTTGAGGAGACAGCAAATTTACACTGTTTTACAAGCTGTACACTCACTACTTTACATTGTAGTACATATATAATAGATGTATTTTTTTCTTTTAGGAAGTTACACCCCATCTCCGGGTGGCCCTTTCTCTGCTTTGACACCAAGTATGTGGCCACAGGACATACTTGCAAAATACACACAGGTAAGAACAAATATAATTAAATTTAGAACAATTTATACAGTGAGGGAAACAAGTATTTGATCCCCTGCTGATTGTGTACGTTTGCCCGTCTATAATTATAATGGTAAGTTTATTTTAACAATGAGAGACAGAATAACAACAAAAATATCTAAAAAAATCTAATTTCAATAAAGTAATAAATTAGCATTTTAATGCGTGAAATAAGTATTTGATCCCCTATCAAGCAGCAAAATTTCTGGCTCCCAGGTGGCTTCTATACAGGTAACGAGCTGAGATTAGGAGCACTCTCTCTTAAAAGGAGGCTCTTTAATTTTTTTCTGTTGGATGTTGGATTATTTAAGTCATTAAGATATAAGATATTTGTAATGTCCTTTTTTTTTTTTCATAGAATTGTCGCTTTAAAGGAAAAAAAATAAAGTGTAATAAAAGGAGTGCTCCTGATCTTAGCTTTTTACCTGTATAAAGGACACCAGTCCACAGAAGCAATCAATCAATCAGTTTCCAATCTCTCCACCATGGGCAAGACCAAATAAGTTTGCTAATGAACATCTGAATGGTTCAGAGGAGAATTGGGTGAAAGTGTTGTGGTCAGATGAGACCAAAATCGATCTCTTTGGCATCAACTCAACTCGCCTTGTTTGAAGGAGGAGGAATGCTGCCTATGACCCCAAGAACAGCATCCCCACCGTCAAACATGGAGGTGGAAACATTATGCTTTGGGGGGTGTTTTCTGCTAAGGGGACAGGACAACTTCACCGCATCAAAGGGACGATGGATGGGGCCATGTACTGTCAAATCTTGGGTGAGATTCTCCTTCCCTCAGCCGGGGTATTGAAAATGGGTCGTGGATGGGTATTCCAGCATGACAATGACCCAAAACACACGTTCAAGGCAACAAAGGAGTGGCTCAAGAAGAAACACATTAAGGTCCTGAAGTGGCCTAGCCAGTCTCCAGACCTTAATCCCATAGAAAAAATGTGAAGGGAGCTGAAAACGTCAGCCTCGAAACCTTAATGACTTGGAGAGGATCTGCAAAGAGGAGCGGGACAAAATCCCTCCTGAGATGTGTGCAAACCTGGGTGGCCAGCTACAAGAAATGTCTGACCTCTGTGATTGCCAACAAGGGTTTTGCCACCAAGTACTAAGTCAAGTTTTTCGAAGGGGTCAAATACTTTCCACTCATTAAAATGCAAATCAATTTATACCTTTTTTGAAATGCATTTTTCTGGATTTTTTTGTTATTCTCTCACTGTTAAAATAAACCCACCATTAAAATTATAGACTGATCATTTCTTTGTCAGTGGGCAAACGTACAAAATCAGCAGGGGAACAAATACTTTTTTTCCTCACTGTACACATTTGTGGTTCTGAAAAATTTTGCACAAATATTGCATTTTCTTTATACAAATCATCATCTTTCTATGTGATTTACAGAAGGAACAGTCTGTAGAGCAGCCAGAGTTCCGCTATGATGAGTTTGGATTCAGAGTGGATAAAGAAGGTAACAATGACAAGGGAAAACTGAGTTCATTTTTTTCTTCTTGAAATGGCTTTGAGAAAAACTTCATCCTAATGTCTAATAAAGCCTCCATATGCATACATTTATCCCTAAATTTGTTACTCTACTGAATACATTAATTTGTGTTTTCTTTTTCTTTCTCCTTTTTTTTTTTTGTATGTGTTACATATTGCAGATGGTGCAGAACCTAATTCAAGTAAGCTATTGGGTATCCCACTGACAGAAGACCCCCAGCAGAGGCTAAAGTGGCAAGCCCACCTAGAGTTTACCCACAACCATGACGTAGGAGACCTAACGTGGGATAAGATAGATGTGACACTCCCTCATTCTGACAAACTGCGCTCGCTTGTACTAGCTGGAATTCCTCACAGTATGAGACAACAGGTACACCAGTGCTTAAAGCAAAAGTCTCAACTTGTCTTTAGCAGTCTGTATCAAATTAAACTCTGTAGCATGCTAATCCTACAGCTATCCAAGGCTAGCACTGCTCCCCTTCATGATTGCTCAGTACTCTCCAATTAGAGATTTGAAAATATTGTATTCCACAAATTCACGAAAGGGGGCAGAGTCTACCAGCTGAAAAGGCAGCAGTTGCAGTGCTAGCAATTTGGCCAAGCTAGCATTCAGACGCTGAGGATGTGAATGGCTGGGACCGAATTTCTTTCCACGGTTTAGCAACTGGGGTAGGGAAATTTGCCTGCTAAAATCCGATGTTGGTGTACCGCTAGCAGATTGGGACACCTATTTCTATACCTTCATTCCTCTCAGTGCAGGTTTCTGAGAGGACTGGAGGTATAGTGGGGTTGGAGATCCCAGCTGATGGGGAGCAAGGAGAGGTCTGCCTTGTTCTTTGATGTAGGTCTTTTAAGTGCTGTTGCCAACGGACTGCACGGGAGGTCGTCATATGTCTGGTCAAGCATGTGGTGCCCAAGCGGCTGCTGTTTTGGCCACGCTTGATACGCTTCAGACATGTTGCAAACAGCAACGTTGCGATCTGCTGCACACGTGTCAAAAAAGGCCAACGCCAGAGAACTTTTCAAAATATGCAGGGTGTCTGGAGCGGCCTGCACCTGCTTAGCTCTGCGGTGTGATGCAATAGAGTGGCTACCCTTAAGCTGCCCTCTAGAGGGCATCCTACCTTGTTGGAAATGTGCCTCCTCCTCCTCCTCTCTTCTATCAGGCACCCAAGTTGAGTCAGTGACCATATCATTCCCTCTCTCCTCGTCACTGTAGCAAACTTCGCAGTATGCTGCAGCTGGGGGAACATGACTGCCAGTTTCTTGACCTTCTTGGGCACCCCCTCTCTCTAGGCTGACGTTACTTCCTTCCTCAACCTGGGTACCATCATCGGAGTCTTCAAATCGCTGCGCTTCCTCCTGCAGCATGTACCCGACACTGTGGTGGAATAGTTCGGGGGACTCCTCCGTGCATGATGGTGGGGCTAGGGAAGGAGTGACTGTTGACATGGTGCCGATGGATTAGACCTCTTTGGCAGCTGCATTGGCAGGCAAACTACTCTGAGCCTGTGTGATAGAGGATGAGGAGGGCTTTGTTATCCATTCCACCAACTCTTCTGCATTTTGTGGCTCAATAACACGGCCAGCTGCAGGAAAAAACGACAAGCGTGCCCCACGTGCTGAGGATGCATCGTGTCCACGACCAGCACTGTCGACTGTAGACATAGAACCTGCTTGCCCTCTTTTAGTGGCCTATGAGCGTCTGCCTCTCCTTGGTGGCCTTCCAGACCTGCTGTAAATTTTGTTTAGCAAAAAAACACTACACTGTAATGTGTACTGTGTACACCACCAGGAAAGTAGTAGCAACTGCACTAGGGGTGCACGGTACTGTGTACACCAACAGAAGTTTAATAACAACTATGGGTGTACTGTATTGACCACCAGAAAAGTATGAGCAACTGCACTATGGGTACACAGCATTGTGTACTATGTACACCGCCTAAAGTATATTAGAGTACACAAGGAACGGCTTGCAGTGAGATATAGCTAAACTGTATGCAGTGGAGATATATATATATATATATATATATATATATATATATTAAATACACTGCAGCTAACTGAATAGCCTGCCTGCTCAATCTAAATGACACTCTCTCCGTTCACGCCAGCAACGACACACTACACGAGGCCGACGTGCAGGCAGCCTTATATAGTGTGGGGCATGGACTTGGTCCCCCTGAGCCATGATTGGCAAGAGGCACCCTGCCTTTGGCCAATTCTGGCTCTCTTAGCTGAGGGTGCTGTGATTGGCCAAAGCATGCAGGTCATGGTGCATGCTCTGGCCAATCATCATACAGCAATGCACTGCACTCAGTGCATTATGGGCTGTTACGCGCCGCTCGAATTTGGCGCAAGCGGCCCATAATGTTCGGCTTTCTGCGATCAGCCAATGTTCGATTCAAACTCATGTTCGACCCGAACAGAAATCTCATCCCTATTCCTGAGTAAGGTAGCAAGAAAAAGGTAGCAGGAAAAGGGGCATCCATCTATCCCCGCAACCAACCTCCCCGGACCGCCCCCCCCCCCCCCCCCCTAAGCAGACAACAAAGCGTCAGAAGAATACTATGGAGGACGCTGGGAACTTCCCCACCTCGGGCATCCAACCATCCAGAACCTTCCACAGGAGTAGTAAAAAAGAAAACTTTGCCATTATCCACGACCTAAAGTTTAGCTTGGTATAGCATAAGGTAGATCAATTTCAGATCTCTGAGGCATTTCTTCATAGACTGGAAGCTGGCTCTGTTTCTGAGTGGCAGCCGAGAAGTTACAGTAGATTGATATCCGGTATCCATTAAACTCCAGCTCCAGGCCAATCCTGGCCCCTCAGAATATTTTCCCGGTCACAGAAGTGTAGAATTTTCGCTCCCATAGGCCGAGGGACTGCACCCTTCGGTGGGGGTCTGCCAGGTACACGATGAGCCCTTTTGATAGTAAACATTTTAGTCAAGTAGCAGGCTCCATATTTTCAGTAAGCCAACCTTCCAGAAACTCCTCTGGGTGTCTCCCCTCCACTCCCTCAGGAAACCCAACTAGCCGGATATTATTCTGTCTCATACGATCCTCCATGTCAACCATTTTCAAAGCTTGTTCAGACAGGGTCTTCTGTGCCACTTGTACAGCAGTGTCCATAGGCCTTACAGTATCTTCCAGAGAAGCAATACGTTGATCAGTAGCCTGAGCCTTTTCTTTTATCTTCTGCGTGTCATGTTTCATGAATGAGAATTCAATCTTGAGCTCACCAAAGTGATCTATAAGCTTATTTTGGCAGCCCTGGTTCTCCAGCCTGTCCAGAGATCTCCCCCTCCACTTTAACTGGGCCCTCTGGGGTCTAGGACTCACCCGATTACCTTCAGGAGATGCTGGCTGGTCTGGGGTGGCACTTCTCATCAGCGGGGGCCATTCCTCCTCCTTCACCTCCTGGCCGTCTGCGCCATCTTGGGATCTCCAGGCAAACCATGGCAAACGTTCCCCAGTCATTTTTGGTGGTGGTGGCCTGTATTTCCCCATCTCCAGAGGTGCCCACAAGCTTCCTGCACACCCCCCCCCCCCCCCCCCACAATTCAGACCAAAATCAGGTAGACTGCTCCCAGGATCAAAGCATGATTAGGGATCTAGGGATGGAGCTCTGTCTCTTCCTTCCCTGCATGTTGCGCGCTGGCTCCGCCCCCAACCACCCATAGGCTTATTTCACTAGTATTGTTATCTTAAGGCATGGGTGCTCAACTTGCCTTTGGGAGTCATGTTTCTAACTGTCAGCCTTGCAATGCCTCATAGGACTTGTAGTTCCGCAACAGCTGAAGGGCCACAGGTTGAACACCCATGCCTTAAGATATTTTTGTTGGTCTAAATCAGAGGTCTCAAACTGGTGGCCCTCCAGCTGTTGCAGAACTACAAGTCTCATTATGCCTCTGCCTGAGGGAGTCATGCTTGTAACTGTCAGCCTTGAAATGCCTCATGTGGCTTGTAGTTTCGCAACAGCTGGAGGGCTGACAGTTTGAGACCCCTGGTCTAAATGATCTGGTTCCTAGGCAGACGGCTTCTACACCCCAGAAGATCTCCGCAGTCACCTTGGCTTGTAGTGTGATGTAAAAAAGAGTTGAAATTGAAGCACCACACCACTGATAATGGGTCCAGATACAACTTTATTCTATTCAAGGTCAGGATTACAATTCCAAAAGTATCCAATGCATTTCGGGGGTTTAAGTGCCTCCTTCATTAGGGCTTGACTGGCAACAAAGTGAACAAACCAGAAGTGAACTGGATCTACAGTGGTATTTTTTATGAGGGTGGGGGGGATGGGATGATTGCTGCTTGAACAGGAAATCACAGGGAATACAGTGAGTATAGAAAATAATCAACCCCTTTAAAATACTCACATTTTATTGCTTTGCAGCCTGAAATGAAGGCAGACACTGTTTTTGTTTTATCCAGCTGTATTATTTGCAATGGTACAGAAAGCCATTTGACTTTCAACTGTGAACAGCTGTGGTCATTTTGATTAGCTCAGCATGAAAAGAGCTTTCCTGGAGCATTCCAGTCCCTG
This sequence comes from Lithobates clamitans, assembly GCA_037952925.1. Classification (NCBI taxonomy): domain Eukaryota; kingdom Metazoa; phylum Chordata; class Amphibia; order Anura; family Ranidae; genus Lithobates; species Lithobates clamitans. The sequence goes on from JBBGZY010000209.1 coordinate 1,416,716, forward strand.
GTAGTGGAACTGAACCATCAACTATGGGTCGTCGCAAGGCACTGTGAAAAGATCTCCGGGATAAAGTTATGGACAGTCACAAGTCAGAAGGATACAAAACAAAAAAATTAAAGGCTTTATCAATGCCTAGAAACACAGTGAAAGTATTATTAAAACACAGACCCTACCTGGATCAGGATGACGCTTCAAATTGGATGACAGAGCCAGGAGGAAGCTGTCAGAGGCTACCAAGAGGCCTACAGCACCTATGAAGCAGTTGCAGGAATTTATGACAGAGTGGTCATTGTGTGCATGTGACGACAATATCACAAATTCTCCACAAATGTGGCTTGCATGGGAGGGTTGCAAGAAAAAAGCCACTCAAGAAAGGCCACATGCAGTCACCACTGAGCTTTGCCAAAACGCACCTTGAAGATCCTGAGGCCACATGGAAAAAGGTGTTATAGTCAGATGGGACTAAAATTGAATTATTTGGCCTCAACATCAAATAATATGTCTGGCGGAAATTCAATACTACTTACCATCCAAATAACCCCATTCCTACAGTAAAGCATTTTAAGTGGTAATATCCTGTTATGCGGGGGTTTCTCTGCAGCAGAGACTGAAGCAATTGTAGTATGGGATAGAAGGAAAAGTGGATGTGGCAAAATACCGTCTAATTCTTGAGGAAAATCTGCTGCCCTCTGCTAGAAAGTTGGCATAAGCACACAGCAAAAATGACCACACAGTGATTGAAGGAGAAAAAGGTGAATGTCCTTATATGGCCTAGTCAGAGCCGAGACTTATTCTACAGATTTTCAATGTGGTTTGACTTGAAGACTGCAGTCCACAAATGGTTACCATCAAATTTAACTGAACTTGAACAGTTCTGCAAAGAAGAGTGGGCAAATATTGCAAAGTCTAGATGTGCAATGTTAGTAGACACATATCCCAACAGACTAAAGGCTGTAATTTGAAGCAAAAGGTGGTTTAACCAAATACTGAAGTAGGTGATCCTTTCTCCAACTCAGTGATTCTGTTTTTGAATTTTATTTTTTATTTTTTTTCTGACATGTTGGTGTTATATCTTTTGCTTGGACGTTATAAGTTGCACTGAGTAAATACAGCTGGATTAAACAAAAGCGGTGTCTGTCTTGATTTCAGGCTGCAAATGAACAAAATTAGACTATTTTAAAGGGGAGTGATTCTTTTCTATACCCACTGTACATCCTAGGTTCAAAGAAAATAGGTTGATTCTGAGCGGTATTCAGCCCATTAGAGAACTAGTGCAGATCACAATAAGCAATAAGTCAGTGAGGGACTTCATTTAAAAAAAAAATTTTTCCCAGGGAACGTATTTAAAATAAATAACGTATTGGAACTTTAAAATGCAGTGGCAATTTTAGTAGGAAAAAAAATAGACTAGCCTTTTTTTCTTTCTTTTTTTTTTGTTATATAAGCTTTGGATGCGGCTCTCGGGTGCACTGCAGAAGAAAAGAAATTCAGAGATGACCTACAGAGACATTGTACGGAACAGCTCCAATGATGAGACTCTAGCAGCTAAACAGGTACCGATGAATGCTATCAGTAAATTTTGTCCTTTTCTGTCACTCTTCTTCACTTCTATATGTGTCTTGTTTTAATGTATTTCATTGTGTCAGTACTGGTGTGATAAACTTGTGCAGAGAGAAAGCATACTGAGTTTTTAGGCGCAAGGAGCACAGTTTGCAGTGCAGAGATGCAAGAAGATGCATGATGTAGGGTTAAGTGTCTAATAAATCCTAAACTGTCCTTTTGTCTAGTGTGGGGACAGGGTGCAGCGATATACTCCCACACCAGAAGCTATCCATTGGTTCACAATACAGGGGTCTAGGGGCACCACCAGTGCTAGTGGTGCCAGTGGAGAATGGGCTTGGTAACAACATAGTTACAGGGCTCTGCATACTACAGGTCACAACATTCCACTCGCAGCACAAACCAAGTAAAGAACTACAGGATTCAGCATTTCAATACCAGCACACAAGGAACTTCAAGTCCCAGCATTGTACTAGCATCATGCAATAAATCGGTACAATACATCCGAGCATTCCATTAGCAGCACAAAACAGTTTTGGAGCTACAAGCCACAAAAGAGAGTGCAAAGCCGCCCCAGTGTAAATTGGCTTCAATATGGTAAAATTAAAAACGCCACAATGGTCAAACTTGCACCGTGTGAAGATAGATACACCACAAGGACTTCACCACGGCTTCACTCCCATAACCATCTCAAGATCTGGACAGGGGAAGGGGAAGCCGCGGCTGCCCAACCTAGCTGCCCAGATTCTGGCAGCACACCTGAAGCTATCCACCACCACGCTCGATGTGCCAATCCCAATGCGCTTGCATCCGGTAGAGCCAGCGTTGCTCTTCGAGGACACACAAACCTACACGAGCAGGATACAAGGGGGAAGAGAGTGATGACGTCACAGTTGCCATGACAATGGGTTTCGAAGGCATGGTCTCCTTCCTCAGGTCATGCCCACTAACTCACTACTAACTCGCCAATTTATAGGGGAAGAGAGACGCGCTCATGGTGACGCCTTCCCTGTCTCAGATCTTGAGGGGACACAGGAGTAGGGAAGGCAAAAAATACTTTATTATTATACAGGATTTATATAGCGCCAACAGTTTGCGCAGCGCTTTACATGGGGGCAGACAGTACAGTTACAATACAATTCACTACAGGAGGGATCAGAGGGCCCTGCTTGTTCCAGCTTACAATCTAGAATGGGGTGGTCATGTGGAACAAAAGGTAATAGCTTTGGGGGATGATCAGATTGAGAAAATGAAAATAAAGTTGTTAGGTGTGGGTAGGATAGGCTTCTCTGAAGAGGAGGGTTTTCAGGGATCGTCTAAAAGCTAATAGAGTAGGAGATAATCAGATTGGGGTAGGGAGTTTCATAGGATTGGAGAGGCTCTGGAAAAGTCCTGAAGGCAAGCATGGGAAGAGGTGATGAGGGAGCCAGATAGCAGGAGGTCTTGAGAAGAACAAAGAGAAATATTAGGTTGGTATTTTGAGACTAGGTCAGTGATGTAGCTGGGGGTAGAGTTGTGGATGGCTTTGTAAGTAGTTGTTAGTATTTTGAATCTAATTTGTTGGGTGAGCGGAAGCCAGTGGATGAATTGACAGAGAGCAGTAGCAGACACAGCGATTGATAAGGTGGAGGAGTCTGGCAGCAACATTCATGATGGATTAGAGGGGGGATAGACTATGTAGAGGTAAGCCAATGAGGAGGGAGTTGAAGTAGTCGAGGCGAGAGATGACCAGGGAGTGAATTAAGAGCTTTTTTGTGTCAGTTAGAAAGGGGCGTATTTTGGAGTTGTTGCAGAGGTTGAGGCGACAAGATTTTGACAGCGATTGGACATGGGGTTTAAAGCAGAGTTCGGAGTCCAGGACTACACCTAAGATCTTGGCATGCGGGGGATGGGCTTATGGTTATGCCATCGATTTTGACTGAGATCAGGGGAAGAGGCACATGGGGAAGGAAAAATGATAAGTTCAGTTTTGGATAGATTACGTTTTTGAAGTAGTGTGACATCCAGACTGATATATCTGATAGTAAATTAGAGATATGTGAGGAGACTGAAGGAGTGAGCTGAGGGTAGAGAAATAGATTTGGATGTAGTCAGCGTAGAGGTGGTATTGGAAGCCATTGGAGGCTATCAGCTGATCCAGGAAGGAGGTGTAGATTGAAAATAGGAGAGGTCCAAGAACCTTGGGGGACCCCAACAGAGAAAGCAATTGGAAAGGAGGAAGTAGAATTGTATGTAACGCTAAAAAAGGTGTGGTTGGATAAGTAGGAAGAGAACCAGCGAAGAGTACAGTCACGGAAGGCGTGGAGTTTTGTGAGAAGTTGGGGGTGGTCAACCGTATCAAAAGCAGCAGAGAGGTACAGAAGTAGGGGTACAGAATAGTGTCCATTGGTTTTGGTCATTAGTAGATCGTTTGTTAGTTTTAGGAGAGCATTTTCTGTGGAGTGTTGAGGACAAAATCCAGACTGAAGGGGATCAAGAAGGCTATTCTCAGAAAGGTGGTCGCTCAGTCGGTTGTAGACAGACGTTCAAGGAGTTTGGATAAAAAGGGGAGCAAGGAGATGCGGCGTAGTTTGTTAAAATTTGATGGGTCCAGTGAGGGCTTTTTAAGTAAGGGGCTGACAAGTGCATGTTTTGGAGAGTTGGGGAAGATGCCAGAAGAGAGGGAGAGATTGAAGATGTGGGTTAGAGAGTGTAGAATAAAGGTAGAGGGTGAACGTAGCATTTGCAAGGGAACAGGATCCAAAGGGCAGGTGGTAAGATGGACGTTAGCAAGAAGTTTAGCAACCTCATCTATATTGGTGAGGTTGAAAGAGGGAAGTAATGATTGTACCTGTGGGCATGAAGTGTAAAGCGTGGAGGGTATCTGAACAGTAGAGATCTCCTTGCGAATTGTATCAGTCTTCTGTTTGAAGTGATTGGCGATCTCCTGGGCAGTGAGTGAGTTGGTGGGTGGAGGCAGTGGAGGACAAAGTAGAGATTTGAAGTTAGAGAAGAGTTGACGGGGATTAATGAGAGAGATAAAATAGGTCTGCTTGGCAGTGGTTGAAATCTTTCTGAGACTTCGTCTTACGCCCCAGGCGCTCAAGAGCATGGCTGTGTTTCTTCAGACTTCTAGTGTCATCTGTTTGCCAAGGTTGAAGGGGACAGGGTCTGATTCTGTGTGTAGTGATGGGGGCCAGTGAGGTTAGAAAAGTGTTGTAGACAGAAGTGGCTAGGTCGGTGCAGGACAGGGGTGCGATTTTGTTATAGAGGTGGTCAGTAGCAGAGTAGAGAAATGAAGGGTTGAGATGGTGTAAGTTTCTACGGGTAACTGTTAGGCAGTTGGAGAAAGAGGAGGTGGAGGAGAGGGAGAGTGTGAAACTTATAAGGTAGGGATCAGAGAGAGGGTAAGAGTAGTTGGAGAGGTTGCACGGAGTGCATAGGTGGGAGAAAACAAGGTCAAGGGTATTGCCTTCAGAATGAGTAGAAGCATGTATCCATAGCTTCAGGTCAAGGAGAAGTGAGACTGAGAAGTTTGGAAGTAGCAGGAGTGTTAGTATTAGTAGGGATGTTGAAGTCTCCGAGAATGATATTGGGGATTTCAAAAGCGAGAAAGTAGGGTAGCCAGGCAGAGAAGTCATTAAGAAAGGTGGATACTGGTCCAGGGGGCCTCAAATGAGGAGAGTGACGGAAAGAAAGTTGAGTGAAGTACCTGAAAGCTGCTATGAGGGGCTAAAAGGATTCCAACTCTCCCTCCTTTGCATCCACTGGGTCTGGGGGGAGTGAGCACAAAGAAGATCACTGTAGGATAGGGCAGCAGAACACGCAGTGTCGGATTCATGAAGCCAGGTTTTGGTGATGGCGAGTAGATTAAATTCGTGATAAAGAGATCATGGAGAGAGGTGAGTTTGTTACAGACAGAGCGGGCATTCCAAAGGGCGCAAGAGAAAGGGAGTCTGGTCATGGGAAGAAGAGAAATGGGAACTAGATTGTGTGCATTGCTGCAGCCAGTTGGTGTAGGGTAATGGGTGTGTTGAGTACAGTTAAATGATGAAGGCCCAGAGTTTGGGGATACATCACCAGAAGTTAGGAGAAGCAGAAGGATGAGGGAGGTAATATATAAAAAAGAGGATTTTAGTGGGACTTTTAATGAGGTATAGCGGGGCCGTTCAGGTCCCCTCCTCCATCCCGGCACGGTAATATTCATTTGAGAAAGCAAGTAGCGGGACTTTCCATGAAGCACACGGGAGCAATAATAGAATGGAGTAAAAATATTTTTTATTTAATTTAGATTGTCGTAAAGTTTTTATATCAAATAATTCTATGCATTTTGCTATATATAAACATTTGTATAACTTTACAAATTATAAAACCCAGAGAATATACATAAATGAACATTCCAAAAAGAAATCGATACATGATATAGAATACATGGCATGATTAGAACATGTTTACATAGATAAATTTGGTAAAATATGCAGATTAAGAACAAGCAAAAGTGTCACTGAAAATAAGGTACAAAAAAGGGACAAATGAATTGGAAAGGCCATCAAGAATTCATAGATGTGTACACTAGGTTGTTGGCTCTAAGCGTTTCAAGGCCTTTATGCCTATCATCAGGAGCAAAAACCGTAGTAGTAATCTATAAATAAAGAATACAGTAATATTTAGGAAAAAAACAAAAACAAGTTAGCCCTGGACAGGAGAGATCCCCCCATGGACCCAGCCTGCCCAAACACTTACAAGCGGGTCCTCGCAGCAGTGGTGCGGCCGTGCAATTCCCAGACCAAGCTGCAAAAGCCCCACAAGGGAGCTGAAGGGACGCAGTGTGGCAGACAGACCAACATGAACAGCGCCCCACAGGGGTCACAATGTGAAAAATCGTGATGGTGGATAAGGAGACCCTAGTGTGAAGATAAACTGTGAAAAAAATTACAAAAAGCACCTTTTTATCACTCACTATCATTTTTTGCTTTTTGTCATTTTTTCACAGTTTATCTTCACACATGGGTCTCTATCCACCATCACGATTTTTCACATTGTGACCCCTTCAGCTCCCTTGTGGGGCTTTTGCGGCTTGGTCTGGGAATTGCACGGCCGTACCACCACTGCGTGGACCCACATGTAAGCGTTTGGGCAGGCTGGGTCCATAGGGAGACCTCTCCTGTCCAGGGCTAGTGTTTTTTTTTCCCCCCTAAATATTACTATATTCTTTATTTATAGATTACTACTACGGTCTTTGCTCCTGATGATAGGCATAAAGGCCTTGAAACGCGTAGAGCCAGCAACAACCTAGTGTACACATCTATGAATTCTTGATGGCCATTCCAATTCATTTGTCCCTTTTTTGTACCTTTTTTTTCAGTGACATTTTTGCTTGTTCTTAATCTGCATATTTTACCAAATTTATCTATGTAAACATGTTCTAATCACTCCATGTATTCTATATCATGTATCGATTTATTTTTGGAATGTTCATTTATGTATATTCTCTGGCTTTTATAATTTGTAAAGTTATACAAATGTTTATATATAGCAAAATGCATAGAATTATTTGCTAGAAAAACTTTACGACAATCTAAATGAATGAAAAGCTATTTTTACTCCATTCTATTATTGCTCCCGTGTGCTTCATGGAAAGTTCCGCTACTTGCTTTCTCTATTGAATATTACCGTGAGGGAGGTAATGTTGGGAGTGTGATTTATATGAAGAGACATGCCCCAGTGTCCTGGAGTTTATATGAAATATATGAGAGCCCTTTCACACTGAGGCGCATTACAGGCGTTTTTGCACTAAAAATGGCGCCTGTAAAGCACCTCTCAAGCCACCCCAGTGTGAAAGTCAGAATGCTTTCACACTGGGTCGGTGCGCTTGCAGGACGAGAAAAAAATTCCTGCAAGCAGCATCTTTGGGGTGGTGTGGGAGCGGTGAATACACTGCTCCTCCACTGCCCCTGCCCATTGGAGTGAATGGGCAGCGCTGCCGAATCGCCTAAAAAATGCTTTGGTAGCACTGCAACATGGGTGCTTTTAACCCTTTATTTGTCCTCTAGCAGGGGTTAAAAGCACCCCACTAGCGCCGCTATAACTTTCGGCGCTTTATCACTACCACCCCCACCGCCCCAGTGTGAAAGTAGCCTAAGGTGGGGGATGGAGAAGAGGTGTGCAGGAGAGTTAGTTTAAGGATAGAGGACACAGCTGTCAGAAGGAGTGGTAGATTGCATTTTAGAAGGGGGAGAAAGAGCTGAAGGTGTAAACAAGGTCACCCGTAGTCTGTGTGGTATTTTCCAAAGTATTTCCTTGTATTCATTCGCTTTGTGCATTTGCTGAAGCGCAGAGTCAGAAGTGCTCCCACTTATAGAAAGAACCCCATCTGCAAATGTGCCTTTCCCAAGAGATGCTTAGTTTATATACTGCTAGGGTTGGAGGTAGGTGCTTCCAGTTACTAATCAGGGAGTTAATAAAAAGATGGCAGGCTATGCAGAGCAAAATTCTCACTTCAGAAACGGACTTACAAGGGGACAGCTAATAAGATTAAGAAATTGCCATAATTTAACCACTTAAGGACCGAGCCTCGTTTTGAGATTTGGTGTTTACAAGTTGAAATCATTTTTTTTTGCTCAAAAATTACTTAGAACCCCCAAACATTATATCTTTTTTTTCAGACACCCTAGAGAATAAAATGGTGCTTGTTGCAATACTTGGTCACACCGTATTTGCGCAGCGGTCTCACAAGCGCAATTTGTTTTGGAAAAAATACACTTTTTTGAATTAAAAAATGAGACAACAGTAAAGTAAGCCCATTTTTTTTATATTGTGAAAGATAATGTTACGCCGAGTAAATTGATACCCAACATGTTGGCTATCCCACCCCCAATTAAAAGTGATCTCGTAGCGAATCCACCGTTGAGACCACTTTTTTTTTTAAATTGTTTATTTTTTAAAAGTTTTAACAATTATAAAACATTGTTTCATAAGGTACAGAGATCAATCCAAGTGAGCATCAAAGAAGAAGTTATCGATATCAAAACAATAGACAAAATAAAATAATATAATACATCTTGATGTGGATACCAGTATAGTCAAGTGTCAGCGGCTTCCATCAATGGATCATCTCAACAAAAAAAATGTCCATACCGTATCTAGATTTGGGTCAATAACAAAATAAAATAAAATAAAATAAAATGTGTCAACTGCACAATCAAATATAAAGGATGGTCAAAGGGTATTTCTAGCAGACTTTTAAAAAGGTGTGACAACTGCAGGTTCTGAGGAGAATATTGAAGTATCCCAAGCCTTCCATATTCTGTCAAATAGGAGGGAGTTACCTTCAATCTTAGCAGTCATTTGCTCCATCCTGCGTATAGCTGCTATTATGGAGAGGGTATGATGTAAAGTGGGGGTGGAGGTAGAGAGCCAGAGCCTAGGAATGGCTCTTTTAGCTGCTAATAATATGAATGATGCAAGTTTCTGTGATGATTTGGGAATATCCGGGAAAGGAAGACCCAGAAGAAAATGTATGGGATTTAATGGAATGGTTGCAGAAAGGATCGTTTGTAATAATCTTTGAACCTCGCTCCAATATGGGCCTAGGATGTGGTATTCCCAAAAGATGCGGAGGAGGGTTCCAACAGACTGACCGCATCTTCAGCACAGTTTACAAAGGGTAGAATTCTGGGCATGTAGCAAATCAGGAGTTCTGTACCACAAGAATATTATCTTGATAGCGGTTTCCCTATGTGCTACACATCTTGAGACTTTTGAAGATGATTCCCAAATTTTCCCCCGGTCTAACAGTGAGATTGGACGATTTAACATCTTAGACCATTTTACCATGTAGTTATGTGAGGTGTTAGTTAGAGGGGGTACTGCGTGAAGCATTTTATATATAGCTGAAATTAGTTTAGTTTCATATGGGCCATTTGCACATAATATTTCGAAGTCTGTAGGTTTTTCTAAGGACAATGAAGGTGAAATGGTATGGAAAAAATGTTTAATTTGTATGTAAAAGTATTCCATAGAGGCAGGGAGATCATGTTTTTTTTGGAGATCTGGGAATGATAGTAGTATGCGTGTAACCGGATGTACCAAATGTCGCAGCTGAAATATACCTGCTTGAGTCCATTGGGTTGTTCGTACAAAAGACAGTCCATCTGGTATGTCTGGGTTAAAAAGGACGTTCTGGAGCGGGGAACACGGTGAGGAAAGAGAGAACTTATCTGCACATCTCTTCCAGATAGATAAAGTAAAAAGCATTGTTGATAAACAAATAGATCTCAATTGGGTCATGAATTTATTTGAAAAAGGCCATAAGAGGTAACAGGGATGTACTGGAGCCGTAATCCCCATTTCAATCTCAGCCCACCTACTTGGAGCTTCCCTTGAGGTCCAGGTAGTCAATACCCTGATGTGGGAAGCGTAGTATTACTTGATGAGGTCAGGGGCGGCCAACCCCCCTTTATTTTTGGGGGAGAAGACTACTGATTGGGCAATTCTATAGGAGGCATTATTCAAAATAAAATTAAGGCACTTTCTCTGGAGATTTTTCAGCTGCGAGATTGGGACTGGAATTGGTAATGTTTCAAATAAGTACAGCAGTTTGGGCAATATCGACATTTTGAGGACGTTGACTCTGCCCAGGAGAGAGAGTGGGAGGGGGGTCCAGAGGTTTAGAAGTCTTGAGATATCTGCAAACATAGGAGCGAAGTTGGCCTGATGGAGTGAATTGTATGAGGGGGTAAGATGAATTCCTAAGTATTTCAAAGATGTTTGACACCACCTGTATTTAAATCTGTTTTGCAGAGAGCTAAGCATGTCTGGGGGTATATGGGAGGGCTTCTGTTTTAGTCTGGTTAATCTTAAAACCGGACAAGGCTCCAAAGGTGGATAATATATCGTGTAGAAAGGGTAGGGAGGTGTCGGGGCGGGTGATGGTCAGTAAGAAGTCGTCTGCAAAAAGGGATAATTTGTAGTCTTGTTGGCGTAAAGAAACTCCCCGGACTTCAGGGTGGGATCTGATGGCTGCTGCTAATGGTTCGAGACTTAATATAAACAGCAAGGGTGATAAAGGGCATCCTTGTCTAGTGCCATTGCTAAGGGTAAATCTTTGTGATGTGTGGGAAGACAGCTGGACTTGAGATGTGGGGGGAGAATAAAGGGTTCGTAAGGCTTGTATAACGGGGCCTGAAACTCCAAATTTGGCTAGGACTGCAAACATAAATGGCCAGCTCAAACGATCAAATGCCTTTTGTGCATCTAAGCTTAGTACTATAGTGGGACGTTTAGTTTTAGTTATTAAACTGATCAAATCTATGGTTCTTCTCGTATTATCTCCAGCATGTCTTGTGGGTACGAAACCCACCTGGTCTCTATGAATCAGGGCTGGTAATAGAGGGGAAAGTCTGTTAGCTAATATTTTGGTAAAAATTTTATAGTCCGAATTTAATAAAGCAATGGGGCAATAGTTATCTGGTAATGCGGGATCTTTACCTGGTTTAGGGAAAACCGTTATGTTAGCATGTAGGAACTGTGAGTGTGGAATGGTACCTTTTAAGCAAGGAGGAGTATAGAGATAGGAGATAAGGGGTTAAGGTCTGTGAGAATGTTTTAAAGTAGGTATACGAAAGGCCATCAGGGCCCGGGGATTTGTGAGCTGGCAAGTTTTTAATCACTTCTCCTATCTCTTCTACAGTGATCGGGGAGTTGAGAGATGTGATTTGTTCAGCGGAGAGTTTGGGTAATTTTAGAGAAGAAATGAAATCGTCAAAATGGGTTTGTGAGAATTGAGGATGTGAGTCTGGGCCTAAGCAGTTATACAATCTAGAATAAAAATCCCCAAAGACTTTTGACATAGTTTTGGGACAATATGTGGGAGTACCATCAGGCTGCGTCAAGTGATCGGGGATTGCTAGAAAGGGCCGTGGCTTCAGCTTGTTAACTAGCATTTTATGCGGCTTGTTTGCAATATCATAGAATTTCTGTTTGGCCCATAGCATAGATTTAGAGATTTTGTGCAAGTCAAACGACTTAATTCGGTCTCGGATAGCCGTATCAATCCTTAGTTTTTCCACCGTGGGGGATACCAACAGGCGCCTTTCCGCATTCCGCAATTGAGTAAGTAAGTCAGTTTTAAGTTTAAAGAGTCTCTCTTTAAGCGGGAGCTCGCAGATATACATTCACCTCTAAAGAAAGCCTTGTGGGCCTCCCACAAGGTGGAGATCTCCGAGAACGATCCATCGTTAATTTGAAAGAATTCAGTTAGTTTCTGTTGTAGTTGGATTTGGGATATTGGGTCTTTGAGCAGTAGTTCATTAAGACGCCAGTGGCATGTTTTAGTATATGTTGACGTCAGCAGGATGTCGAGTTCAATGGGTGCATGATCCGACCAGGTAATAGGGTTGATTTCGGAGACTACATAGGGAAGTAGAGGGCCTGTAACCAGGAAATGATCTAACCTGGAGTACGACTTGTGAGAGTGGGAATAGAATGTGTAACTCTTTTGGGTAGGATGTTTTACTCTCCAAGTATCGAATAGATTGTGAGATCTGGTTAGTTTACGAAAAGAGGCAGACAGTTTCTGGGAGGCTTATTGTGGGACAATTTGGAATAGGGATCTTCTATCTCTGGTCGGGGACATGCACACATTGAAGTCGCCTCCTAGTATCCTAAAAGGCTGAGAGAAAGGTTGTAACTTTTCAAAAACGGTTGTGAGAAAACCTATCTGTCCCACATTTGGTGCATAGATGTTAGCTAAAGAAAATTGAGTGTTGAGGTGACTACAATTCAGGAGTATAAACCTGCCATGAGGGTCTAGGTAGGAGGTGAGTATCCGTATCGGGCAAGAACGTCCAACAAGAACAGCTACTCCTGCTTTTCCGGAAGGATCGGATGCCATATAGGCTCTAGGGAAATATCTGGAGGCGAATTTAAAGGAGCCTCCAGCTCTAAAATGCGTCTCCTGAATCATAATCACCTCCGCTCCAGAGGACCTAAATTCCTTTAAAGCTTGCCATCGTTTCCCGATGGAGTTTAGACCTTTAACATTGCATGAGTAGATCTTAAGAGCCATGTCTAATCGAAAGACAGAGTGCTAACGTTATGTAAAATGCAGATAGGTAAATGCACATCCTTAGGTTATAACATACAAAATTGTACATAATTCGGGGTTGGCACACAATTGTGAATATATCAATGAGTACCATAATAAGGTCGTATATGGAAAAAAAGACCTGTAAATTGAAAAGTCAAGAAAAAGCATAAAAAAAAGACAAAGCAGAGAAAAAAAATGAATAGAAAAAAAAAAAATACAACAGATCAAGAAAAAAAAATCTTCTTTTGAAAAGCCTGAAAATGGGGGGCATGAGAGCCTACAGGTGTAGACGAGGGGGGGGGGGGAATCTCCATCTCAGCTCAAAAAAACATAACAAAAAAAAAATTGGCTCCTGAAAAGCTGAAGAAAAAATATATAGGAACGTAATAACACAAGGGGGGGAAGAAACGTCTTCCGCGAGGTTAACCAGAAAAAAAACCTGCAACGAGGGGCAAATCTCTCTATATCGCGAGAGAAAGTGACCTGACTTCAGGGAGATCACCGGAGTGGCCATGACACAAGTCATCTAGTCATGGAGCAAACAACCAAGAAGAATAGTGATGAGAAGAAGCCTTCAGGTCGGAAATCTATTGGAATTGGATCTTTGCGGTGTGGAAAAGGCCTTCTGGGATTTTCGTCGCACTGGGGTCCAGATCTGGGCTGGTGTGGTGAGTGGCTTGGGATTCGGAGCTTGAGGTGGAAGATCTTCGGGTAATGGTGGAAGGCCCAGGTTGCGGATGAAGGTTTCACTTTCGAAAAGATCTCTCAATGAGTATTTGACGCCATCTTTAGAGGCGGATAAGCGAAAGGGGAACCCCCAGCGGTAAGGGACCTGATAATTCTGTAGGTGTGTAGTGATAGGTCGAAAGCTGCGCCTTTTGGCCAGAGTTATCGGGGATAGGTCGTTGAATATCTGGATCTTATTTTGCTTAAAGTCAATACGAGACTTGTTGCGTGTTGCAGTTGTGAGAGCTTCTTTGCTTCCGTAATAGTGGAAACGAACTATAACGTCTCTGGGGTTAGCGTTTGGAGGAGGTTTTGGGTCAAGGGATCTATGGGCCCTGTCCAGGCGCCAGTCTATGTCCGGTATATGGGGCGCTAGAGTAACAAACAGGCCCAAAAGATAGGGACGTAGCTCCTTGTCATTTACCGCCTCGGGGATTCCCCTGATTCTCAGATTCTGGCGTCTTTCGCGATTTTCCAAATCTTCCTGTTGTAACTGGAGTTGGGAAACTGTATGTTTCATGGAGGCATTATCCTCCTCAAGAACATGTACGTATTGGGTCAGTTCATCAAACTTATTCTCCAGAGTATTGGTACGTTCTCCTAACTGGTCAATTTCCCCCCCGTAACTCGTGTGCTATTTTACCGACCTCTTTGGCAATGCTGTTAGTCAGGTCATGTAGTAAAGAATTTAGTTTTGCATCGAGGACGGCCACCGTCACGACATCTGTGGGGTAGTCGGGTGAATGGGGGTGCTGGGTTTGCTGGGATCTGTTGTCCTCCATGGGAGTGTTTCCCAATGTGGTGCAGGGGGACAGCTGTGTCCGGCTGGCCGGGCTGCTCACTCGAGGCCGGGGATTGCGGCTTGTATAGGAACCGCTCCATGCTGTGAGAGGGCCGCGACGGTAGCGGTGGGATAAAGCCACTATAGATCGTTTTCTGGAAGCCAATCTTACCCATGCAATGCCAGGGAGTATCTGGTAGGTGGTCGTGTCGTTCCTGGTGTTAAAGAAGGTCTGTTAGCTTTTGTAGGAGCCGCTAATAAAGAGACGGGGACCGGAGCTATCCTTCTACGCGTTCGCCATCTTGCTCACTGCGCCCCCTCGAGACTTTGGATTTATTTAGACAGTATTCATCTTATAGGTAAGGTTGTGTCTTATTTAGATTGACAGAAACACCAATTTGCAGCTCAGCCTTCCCTCACCATCAGCAATGCAGGAGGGAGACGATCTCTGCAAGTCCAGATGCCTTATGGGGGGTAGTGTAGCTGAGGGAGAAAAGAGAGAAGAGCGGATAACTGTAGGGTGCATTATGGAGTCCCAAGATGGCCGCCGACTTCCAGGAGTAGGCCGAAGCCACGGTGTTTCCTAATGGACGGCCGCCGGGCGAGGGGACTCTGCTGCCTTTGATCACTAGAATCCCTCCAGGGCAAGCAGTGGTGGAGAACCGGGTAGATTAACGCCGTCTGGGGACTTTACTGTGGGTGGATGGGTAGTATAGGCTACTCACTGTGTCCCTGGGGATCGTCCGTAGGCAAGCCCGCAGGCTGCGGCTAAATGAAAGGCCGCAGGATGCCAAGGGCGGCTGTCGGAAGGGCTCCTATAACTTTTGGGTGCTGCTGGGCTATCCCGAGAGTTCCTCTGAGGTGGATCGGCCGTCCGGTATGGACAGATTGGCCGTCCACCTTCCGGATAGTGGGTCCCGGCTGCGGGGATCCCCAGTCCGTCCGTAGGCCCCAAGATGGCGGCGGGCCTCGACGGCCTGGAGGGAGATTCAGATTGACAGGGAATCCGGCCGTTAATGACCCAAATTAACGGAGGCAGCAGGGGTCTGGGGCCAGAGAACTGCACTCTGCGGCCGTAACAGTCCAGTCTAGAGCAGCGGATGGCACTGGATTTGCTCTGTGTATGGGGAGCTGGGCTCCCGCGCGTCTCCTCAGCTGAGCGTCCGGACACGCCCCCCCAGAGACCACTTTTATCTGAAAGCCGACCGCTCACTGAAGAAGATGATACCAGGGTTGTGGCAGCTAGCTGCTGCCATAACAACGGTATTCCTCTATAAAAAACAGCCGCCGTATAATGACGGCGAGCGGTCAGCAAGTGGTTAAGGTAAGGTAAAGGGATGAAACAAAAACAAAAGCAAAGTAATGTGGACAGTCTGCAGATGGTTAAGCAAAGTAGCATACCAGAGTTAAAGAAGCAAAGGAAATCAGTTTTCAATATTTCGATTATAGCTGGAGTTGCAGCAGTAAGAGCATACCAGAGTTAAAGAAACATAGGAAAGCAGTTTTCAGTATTGCAATTATAGCAAAAATGGGAGAGGAAAGTGAATATGTGTATATATAATATTGCAACAAAATAATAATTTCCTTTCTTAATGGAAGTAGTATGCTTTCTGTCTCATGGTGGATCCATTAATTGGCATAATTAAGCATATTCAAATTAACTTTTTAACATAGCAGTGTTTTCTGGGAGCAGATACATCTTTATAAATTGTTTAATTGTTTAATTGTTTTTATTACCATCTGTTAAGGAATCTATTATCATTTATTAAGTTGCTATAGTCCCACAGCTGTAACCAATGCCTATAAGTATTTTTTTGCCTTCCCTACCCCTGTGTCCCACCAAGATCTGAGACAGGGAAGGCGTCACCATGAGCGCGTCTCTCTTTCCCTATAAATTTGGCGTGTTAGTGAGTTAGTGGGCATGACATGAGGAAGGAGGCCATGCCTCCGAAATGGGTTGAATTGGCAACTGTGTGATGTCCTCATTCTCTTCCCCCCTGTATCCTGCTCGTGTGGGTTTGTGTCCTTGAAGAGCAGCGCCGGCTGGACCGGACACAAACGCATTGGGAACTGCACATCGGGCGTGGTGGTGGATAAGCTTGGATGTGCTGCAAGGATCTAGGCAGCTAGGTTGGATATCCGTGGCTCCCCCTTCCCCTTTTGGCATCTTGAGGTGGTTATGGGAGTGCGGCTGCAGGGGAGTCCTTGTGCTGTATCTCCACACGGGGTGAGTTTGACCATTGTGGTGTTTTTGACTTTACCATATTGAAGTCGAGTTACACTGGGGTGGCTTTACGCTCTCTTTCGTGTTTTGTCTAGATGTGTTCCTGCCACCCAGAGGATCCATAGAGAGCAGCAGCACCCTTTGACTTGTCTAATTATCACCAATAGCCAGCTGGAGGGTTATACCAAACTGATGATCAGCACACCTGCTAGTTTTTTTCTTTTGTGTGTATTTTTTGGAGCTACAAGCCACAGCTTTCCAGTAGCAGCACATAGCACGTCTGGGACTGCAAGGCAAAGCATTCCAATGGCAGCACACAGCAAATATAGGACCACAAGTCCCAGTGTTTAAAGTGATTGTAAAGGATGTTTTTTTGGTTCAGTCATTTTTATTCAATTATATTATGAAAACACAGTAACGCAAGTAGGCACCTAGTATGCCCACGGAGGGAGTATGACTGACGACATAAGGAAGAACAAATATACACAGTATGAACAAGGGAGGAGGAACATCCTCCACAGACCATTACAATAAACCTAAATGTAGCATGTATAGGTTCTGGGGAAGTCCCCGTGGTTAGCAAAATCAGCCAGACTATATAAGCTAGCAAACTACATTGTGATTAGTCCTGGGCACAAATAAGAGACTAAAGAGGGCTTAGAGACCCATCAAGAAAGAGAGGACAGAGTGGAAACAAGAAAATAAGGCAAAGGTGAAAGGGTAAGAGTTGGGACCTGGGATCGTCAGAGACACCAGTTAGAGCCGACCCACGCTTGTCAGGGGGAGGTCAGGGAAGGCATGTGCAAACCATGGTTCCAAAATTTTCAAGAACTTGGCGTCTGTGTGCTTAAGAATACTAGACATTTGTTCATTATGTATCATAGCCATCAAACGATCTCTCACTCCCTGAAAGGGAACTGTAGGTTTCTTCCAGACCTGGGCAATAGTCCTCTTGGCTGCTATGAACAGATAGGATGACAATTTTTGTTGTCAAGCAAATAAGCCCAGGATGGGGCAGTGCAGAAAGGCAAATTTAGCCTTCTTTCGGATGTTCAGGTAGAACAGGGAATATAGCAGACCAAACACTTGAGGCCAAAAGCCTACCAGTCGTGGACATGTCCACCAGCTGTGCAAAACATCCCCACGATGGCCACACCCTCAAACAGCAGTCACTAGAGGTTGGGTTGGCATGGGCTATACGAGCTGGGACCCAATGCAACAGTTTGTACACCGCAGCAACACTTTGTACGCCTCCTCAAATTTGGCAGTGTTAAATAAACATTTAGCAACAAAAGACCAAGCATTGCTCCAGTCTGCCGGGTCAGTCTCAGTTTCTAAGTCTCGTTCCCACTGAACCACATAGGAAAGTGAAGTGAAAGATGATCAACTATTTAAAGACACATAGAGTGAAGATGAGACCCGGGAAATGCTGACAGATGTGTTTGAAAGTGGTTTTCTGGAATGGATAGGAGGAGGTATGCCTGAGAGAAGATATCCAATGTTGAAAAAAGCAAAAACACTCAGATTGGGGAGCACCGTGGGACTCATGAAAGGCGGCCCACGTCGGGAAGGACTGGGTAGTCTCAAAATGTTGCACTTGTGTAAGACCACGGGAGGTCCACCAAGTCAACGCCTAAGGCTGATCAAGGCCAGGGAGAAACGGGGTTATTGGTAATGGCTAGAAAGGGAGACCTATAAGGGAGCTTGAGTGCCAAGCTATGCTGCATAAGTGGGCTCCAAGCCTCAGGTCACAATTTCTGTGGGAGCCATAAGAGCGCCTGTATAGAAAGAGGGGCGTATTTGGGGAGCTCCAAAAACGCACATAAAGGAACATTGGAAGAGGCATGAAGCAGGATCATTTAGGTGATCTTGGCAGCCAGATAATATTTGGGGATATGGGGAACCCCCTTGTATGAAAAGGGTGGCCTTAGAAATTCTGGGGCATTTATTGGCCCGGATGAAGCGTAGAATTCTACTCTGGATCAGGTGGAGGAAATATGGAGGGACCCGTACAGTTAAGCTTCGAATATAGTATAAAAGTTTAGGTAAAACTGTCATTTTCAGTTGATACGACATATCCAAGACAGGTATGGAAACTGCCATGACTGCATAAGGGTGGTTAAGGAAAGAAGCAGGGAGTAATAGTTAGCAGCAAACAGGGAAGAGTAGGTAGGGCAGTGTTTCTCAACTCCAGTCCTCAAGGCGCCCCAACAGGTCATGTTTTCAGGCTCTCCATTATTTTTCACAGGTGATTTGATTACAGCAGCTGTTTCATCTGAGGGAAATCCTGAAAACATTACCTGTTGGGGCGCCTTGAGGACTGGACTTGAGAAACACTGAGGGTAGGGGTCAGTCAAATTTCAAGATAGTCAATGGACGAAGACCCCCAGCGAAAGGGAAAGTGAGACTGCAAGCCAGCGACCAGCTCAATACCCAGAGTTTAATGCGTTTGATTATCCAAATTAATACGGACGCCCGATATGGAGGAAAAGCACGTCAGGAGTAGGGGACTACGGTCACATTTTGGTTCACACAAAGTGTAATCTCTAGGAGTTATAGTGCTAAGAGAAAAAGGGATGGGGACAGGGGACAACCTTGTCTCGTGTCCCTATAGATCGAAAAAGATGGAAAGGGAATACCTAGCATATTTATGGTTCAATAAGTTTTTATTGGAGTTTTTTGCAAGAATATAAAGAATATAAACATCGAGATAAGAAAAATTAAAAAAAAACAGAATAAAGGAGTGTAAACAGTGTCAGTTACCTGACGTATGGTCTCCTAATAAACAATTGTATCTATTAAATATTGAAATAGTGCAAACATTTACAGGTATCTGGGTTGTTATAGGTGAAGTCGTACTTTAAACCTGTGCAACATGTGTATGTTAACATATAAGTTTTAATTACTCTATGCTGGGGTGCCCCTTTGGGAGCCTGCTGCACCCCTAGGCATAGGCAATCTCAAGTAAACAACGTGTGTATAGGTTACATCAATATGGTCATTAACAAAGATTTGGATCTCTATTTCCATGGGAGATCCTATATTTATATTGCATCTAAAACTATTATATCGGAGGTCTAGAAAAGGGGAAAAAGTGTGAGAAACAGAGTAGGAAAAGGGAGGATAGGTATAGAATAGAAAAAAGAGTTAGTGAGGGGAGGGGGGGGAGGGGGGTGAGGGGGGTAAGGAGACAGCGAGCTTCAGTCTATATATATATATATATATATATATAGGGTCCTCATTATAAATGAATAGTGTAATGAGTATGGGTTGTTTAGACCTTATGAGGGATTGTTTGCTGAGAGTCTTTGTTTGAGTTTGTCTGAGGTAGAGTAACTCCTCCATATACTCCAGACAAAAGAGAATTTGGCGTACTTGTCTAAGGCTTGAGCCTGCATTTCCTCCATTAGCATGTAATTGTTTACTTCTCTGACCCATTCTATTAGGGAGGGGGGGTAGTGGTTTTCCAGTGTCTGGGTATGAGTTGTCTACCAGCACTAACAAAAAATTTCAGTAGGCCGTTTTTTTGCGATTTGATTGTCCCTGGAAGGATGGATAGGAGGGCTATAGAGGGTGATGGTAAAAGTGGCTTGTTATAGATTTCAGAGTAAATTTGAAAAATTTGAGTCCAGAATTGGAGAATACTATCACATTCCCACCAGATGTGTATATAAGTACCTTCCGTTGTGTTGCATCTCCAGCATCTGTCTGAGTTAGATGGGAACATGATCCTGAGAGTAGTTGGGACCCGATACCACCTCGACATCAATTTGTAGTTTTTCTCTTGAGTATAACTTGATATGGAGGTTTTGTTTGTGAAGAGGAAGGCTTTCCCCCATTCCGCCTCGGTTATATCTTTCCCGACCTCCGCTGACCATTTTGTAGTATAATTAGGTAGAGCTTTATGGGTGTGGTCCATAATTGATTTATATATCAGTGATAAAGTGTGTCGTGGAGTTTCGGGGAGGGTACATAGTTGTTCGAAACCTGTCAAGGGTCTGTGTGTTTGTCTGGAATCATGTAGGGTCTTACAATAGGAGTTTAGGTGTCCGTGAGTGAGCCATGTTATCTTGGAGTAGACGTCCGTGGGGGTGGATAGGAAGGTGCCTAAGGTGCGTTCGACAAATTGGCGGGCAGTGGGCCATGAATCTCTATTGTATACGTCTAAGGAGTGGGTTGAGTGTCCTTCAGGAAGGCTTGGGTTGTCAAACAATGGGGTAAGGGGGCTAGGTTCCGAGGATAATGAGAGTGTGTCTCTTTTGCGGTACCAGATTGTCAGTGCGTCCCTAGTAAGGGGGGATAGTGTCGATAAGGATTTATATATCTTTTCATAGCCCCAAAGAAGCGCTCGTAGGTCATATGTAGATAGGTCCTGTTCTACTGTTGTGGCTGCTTTAGTCATAGGGCGAGGGAACCACTCAAGGATACGGGATAAGACTGCGGACGCATGATACATTTCAAAGTCAGGTAGGCCTAAACCTCCTTTGGTGATAGGAGAGCATAAGAGTTTATGTTTCAGTCTTGGGTGGTTGCCTTTCCAGATGAATTTGGTAGCCATAGCACGGAGGGTGCGGAGGTACATAGAGGGAAGAGCGATGGGTAGGGCTTGGAATAGGTACAGTAACTTAGGGAGTATGTCCATTTTTAATGTATTGATACGTCCTATCCAGGATAGAGGTAGGTCTGTTCGTTCTTCGGTCAACTTCCTTAGTTTTTGGAGTAAGGGGCTGAAGTTCAGGGAATATATGTCAGAAGTTTGTTTGGGTATAGCTGTGCCTAAGTAAGAGATGGAGTTAGGTCGCCATTGAAACGAAAAGTTAGATTTGAGGGAGGCGAGGGTGACATGTGATAGTGAGAGGTTTAGGGCTTCCGTTTTAGAGATGTTTAGTTTATAATTGCTAAGATTACCAAATCTGTCTATTTCGGCTAATATGGAGGGTATGCTGATGTGGGGTTGTGTAACGTATAGAAGGAGATCGTCGGCATATAAGGAGAGTTTACAGTGGGACGAAGGGGTTTGTATCCCCTGTATATTAGGGTTAGATCTTATGGCCTGTGCTAGGTGTTCAATTACTAGGGCGAACAGGAGGGGGGAAAGAGGACAGCCCTGTCTGGTGCCATTAGATATCATGAATTTTTCTGATTGGATGCCGTTTACTAATACTGTTGCGGAGGGTGCGGAATAGAGAGACATGATACGTGTCAGCATTTTCGGGCCTAGACCCAATTGGGACAGGGTAGCTCGGAGGAAAGACCAGCTGACCCTATCAAAGGTCTTCTCTGCGTCGCAGGAGAGAAGGCAAGCAGGTATATGGTGACGGTGAGCATATGTGATCAGATGTATGGTCTTGGTGGTATTGTCCCTGGCTTCACGGCCAGGAACAAAGCCCACCTGATCTTTATGTATAGTTTGTGGTAGTAAAGGGGAGAGGCGATTTGCAAGGATCTTAGCATACAATTTTAGGTCAACATTTAGAAGGGATATTGGTCTATAATTGGGGCAAGTGGAGGGGTCTTTTCCAGGTTTGGGGATGACAACTATCTGGGCTTGGAGTATGGATGGGGACAGGGCAATGTTTTCATCAATGGCATTAAATGCTTTTGCTAGTAGTGGGGATAGTTGCGGGGCGAACGTTTTGTAGAAGCGGGGGGAGAATCCGTCTGGTCCAGGACTCTTGCCGTTCTTAAGATTTTTAATAGCGAATAGAAATTCCTCCTCGGATAGGGAGGTCTCAAGGTCCTCCGCATCCGAAAGAGGGAGAGATGGGAGTGCTGTCTCTTGGATATAGGAGGACAAGTCCTGTGGGGTAGGCGTATTACGTGGATTCTGGGGGGTGAGATTATAAAGTGCGGAATAGTATGTGCGAAATTCCTCAGCAATTGCTGAGTTCTGCATGAGTTTACCTTTAACGGGGGAGTTTATGAACGGTATAGGTCGTCTGGCTTGGCGTGGTTGGAGGGTGTGCGCTAGGTGTCTACCACATTTATTGGCTTGTGAGTAATGGTTGAATCTTCCTTTATCTCGGGTGACAAGAGACCTTTCTGCGAAAATAAGCAGGAGGTCTCTTCTCGCGTTGGTGAGTTCTAGGAGAGATGAGCTAGTTAGGTCTGTTTTGTGCAATTCTTCTAGTTTGGCAATGGTGGAGAGAAGTCGTGCTATATCCGCAGTGCGGGCATGTTTCAGTCGGGCTCCATGTTGGATTAATTTGCCCCTGAGTACGCATTTAAGCGCCTCCCATTTAGTAACCGAGTTAGTGGTGTCTTGGGCATGGTCCGCGATAAAATGTCTGATGGTCTGTATAATATCCTGCGAGCATACTGAGTCGAATAATAAATTATCGTTAAGTCTCCAAGAGGAGCTCTGTTTGCGTGATGGAATATGTCCTAGGTTCAGATGTATGGGGGCGTGGTCTGACCAAAGAGTGAGACCAATAGAGGCTGAGGGTGAGTAATCTAATAAAGATTGGGAAACGAAAAGGTAGTCCAGTCTACTGTAGGAGTTATGTGCGGGAGAAAAAAATGTGTAGTCTTTGGTGTTAGGATGTAACATCCTCCAGGCGTCTACTAAGGATAAGTCAGATAGTAGTGTTCTGATATTGGTCAGGGAGGTCGGGGAGATCGAGGACTTACCGGTGGATGAATCAAGACGAGGTATCAGGGCTGCGTTGAGGTCCCCTCCCAGGATCATGTTGACCGTGCAGAATTTTTTCAGACGGGAGATCACTGATGAGAGGAATTGTTGTTGATTCTGGTTGGGAGAGTATATATTAATGACAGTGTAAATGGTATTCAGATAAGACAATTTAAGAAAGATATATCTTCCCAGGGGGTCAACATATGTGTTGAGGATATCTGGAGTGAAGGATGCGTGAAATGCTATTGAACCAGACAGGATATTGTTTATGGAGAAATTGTGGACATTTGTCTGTTCTAAAGTGAGTTTCCTGTAGGAGGAGAATTTGGGTTTTAATTTTATGAAAATGATATAATATTTGTCGTCTCTTCTCTGGGACGTTGAGACCTCTGCAATTAAGCGAGGAGATCTTTAGGGAGGGTTGTACTGCCATGTAAGAATGAATTTACTTTGTGTGTGATAATAAGGACCATGGAAGCTCGCTGTCTCAAAAGTATGGGAAGTGGGGGCGAAAGAAGGAGAGGGGAGACCTCTAGTGGCGAAGCTAGAGAAGAGAGTTGAGTGGAGAAATAAGAAAAGAGGTGTAGATGAAAAGGGAAGAGAACGAGGCCAAAAAAGCCTCACTAGTAATGTTGTTAACAACATTTCAGCTAATACCGCTGTGGGCGCTGAAGGGCCTAAGTGGGGGGTACAGCGGGTTATGCACAGAGGAGCCCGCACACGCCGGGCAACATTTATCAAAAATTTCAGAATAAAAGAACTATAAACATAACTTCTCAAAACTCTGTACTGCTACGTAAATACTGAATAGGTATTTATCTCTGCTAAGGAGGACCTATCTCATAGAGCAGTTCAACTTGTAAGCAGCCCAGAGGGCTTCCGTATCCAGCTATAAAATATTAACAATTTTTATAAGGGATATATGAGATATATGAGGGGAGGGGGAGGAGAGGGATGAGAGGGGGGGAAAGGAGAGGGATGGGGGGGGGGTGGGGAGAGGGGAGAGGGGAGGGATGGGGAGGGGGATGGTAAGGTTGGAGGTGATTAAGGACTGGGGAGGTATGTGGTCTGATATCACAGATAATCTCCCCTCACAGGGAGTAAGGGGGATGGAACTTTAACATAATACCTATGTTTTAAGGAGAGAGAAAATGGGTTAATAATAAAGTGTTCCAACAATAACTGCAGACAGGAATGTCCGCACTGGTCTGGGACCTGTGAAAATCTATGGAAATAAGTCAGACATCATTAAACTGAGTTCAGCCGTCTGTCGCAGTGGAGAAGTCCGGTTTGGATCTCTTGTTTTTCTTCGTGCGTGTCTGCCATCCTGGTGCAGTTTGGAAGCCAGGGGTGGCTGCGTGAAGTGGCCAGTCTGGGATGGAGATCTGAGGTAGTTCAAAAGTTCAGAGGAACTTGGGGAGATCCCCCAGCGTGCGAAAAATCGCAGATTTCCCTTCATGTGATGCAAACAGATTAAAGGGGAAACCCCAGCGGTATTTGATTTGTTTTGCTTGCAGGGCTCCAGTCAGGGGTTTTAAGGCGCGTCGCATGTCCAGAGTGAGTTTAGATATATCAGGGAGCAGGGACACAGCGGTGCCATTAAAGTATAGTGCGCTTTGAGAGCGTGCAGCTTGCATGATGGCTTCTTTAACAGCATAAAAGTGGACTCTGCAGATCACATCTCTTGGGTGCTCTAAATTCGGATTCTTGGGGCCGAGGGCCCTGTGGATTCTATCAAGTTCTAGAGGGGCGTCCTTGTCTTTCTGAAGTAGCTCATTGAACATGGCAATTACTGCAGGGGCTAAGTCCTTAGTTTCAACCGATTCGGGTAGGCCGCGTATGCGTATATTGTTACGTCTGGCCCTATTCTCCTGGTCGTCTTGATGGTACATCAATTGTTGGATTTCGAGGGTATGTTCATGCAGGATGGTGTCATGCGCATGCAGGGTGGATGTATTTTTTTCTGTATTGTGTTCCACTTCCTCAATTCTATTAGTGAAATCTCTGCGCAGTTCAGACATTTCTTGCTTATATGAACGTTCCATTCGTTGCACACAGGCCTCAAAATCGTGTCTGGTGGGGAGTGCTTTGATGTATGCCTCCATGTCCCATCCATAGGATCTGTGGGATTCAGGGGAGTGCTCTGTAGAGCGGACTGAGCCTGTCTCTGAGTCAGGGGGAGATCTGGCACGTTGCCTGGTCTTCATATGGGGTGTGGAGCGCTGTGACACCGCTCCCTGTGAGGCCGCATGTGTGCCTGGGGTCCGGGCCGGCGCCATCTTGGACGGGGAGGGGGTCGGAGCGATTATGACCCAAATGGGTGAAAAAGCGGTCGATATCACCTGCAAGATGTGGATCGGAGGAACGCTGGATGTCTCCCCCTCCTCTCCTCCCCATATCAGGCCTGGATGGGTGCGCTGGGAAGCGATGAGAGCCTCTGTGTGTGCGGCGTGTGCGGGAGCTCCAGGAACAAGCGTCCTACTTCCTCATGTGCTAAGCCACGCCCCCCTACCTAGCATATTTAAATGAGGCTGTAGGCGTGGAGTATTGCAGGTATTCCCAGAACAAGGAGTCAAAAGATATCCAAAGAGAGAAGAAAACCAGGGATTTTCTGGTTGTTTAAGATGAATGAGGTGAACAACGTTACGTACATCTGCCTGCCTTCCTGGGACAAAGCCCACCTGGTCCCTATGTACCAGATGGCACATATATTTATTGATAGGTGTGCTCAGGATCTTCCCCAAAATCTTCAGCTCATCGTTCAAAAGGGATATTGGCCGGAAGGCCTGAGGTTCACTTGTGTCCTCTGGCGTTTTAGGGATCATTGATATATGGAGAGGGCATTGACCCCTGTTTCAAGGTGTTAAAATAGTTGGCTAAATGGGTTACCAAAAGGGCAGAGAAAGTAATATAAACCTGAGAACCCATCAGGGCCTGCAGCCTTGGAAGGCTTTAGAGGTTCAATTGCCTGGAGAACTTTAGCCTCTGAAATACTGGCATTGAGGGCATTGCGAGCTCCATCCGAGAACGTGGGAATGTTTAGTACACAAAAAAACAGTTCGGCCTGATCCGGGGGAAATGGGCCTGTTTTAGCATAGAGTGAGGAAAGAAACTTGAAGTCAGAATTTGTAGAGGGTTGAAGGTGGGACCCTCCATACACACCCAAAGCCGGACGGGTTCAGTTTCTTGGCCAACATGGGCCCAGGCTTATCTGCACAAGTATAGTACTTATGCTTGGTCCACTGCAATGCCTTCTCAGCTTTGGAGGCGCAAAGGAGATCTAGCTCCTTCACCAAGGTATCACAAGTCCTCCTGCCCGCTGCAGTGGGACGTGCCTTTCAAAGTACATCTGCAGCCGCCAAATAAGAATGTCAGTTAGTGATTCAACCTTCCCTGTCTCGTTTATGTGAGAAAGCAAGCTGGATGATGTGGCGATGGATGGTAGCCTTATAGGGATGCAGCTGAGGTAACAGAGCCAAAGTTATCAGCAAAGTATGTTTGTATGGAAGACTGGATATGCTGACAAGTAGCCTGGGTGGTCAAAAGAGCTTGATTGTTTCCGCCAATGAAAGGGGCGTTTGAAGCCTGAGAAAGAGATAAGAAAAAACGTGTCATGGTCAGACCATGTTGAAGAAGGGATAGAGTTTCTAGGGACAAAGGGAAGATGGTGTACCTGCATAAAAACATGGTCAATCCTGCAAAAGCTGTCATGTGAATTGGAGTAATAAGTAAATTTGTGGTCAGTGGGGTGAAGCTCCCTCCACACATCCATAAGGCCAAAGGTTTGTAAATCTGCACACATCTGGGCCTAGTGTGTCGGGTCATGGGAGGGAGTGCACCCTTGAGCATATTGTCTGTCCAGAGCCGAGTTGAGAGCAATGTTAGAATCTCCCAAGAAGGAGTAAGCCCTTCTGGTGCTAGGAGATCACCTTACAAAGGTGAGAGAAAAACCTAAGTTGAAATCTGTAAAGGGGGGTTGTGACCAATCCACGCTATTTTGGCAAACAGGCACCAACATGCCTCCATCCCAATATATGCGAAGAGATAGGGGGAAGAGAAGCGGGACTTTGTATGAGGCATGTGGGTGAGTGTGTTGGGCTAAATGGTAAATGTTATGGTATGGATAATAAGATCAGTGTAAGTTGCATAAATGGGAATATAACATAATCATGGTGTAAAAGTTTTAATGGCATAGAGATTTGGGCCAAATACAGTCAAAGGAGAACACATTTAAGACCATAGTAAAAACCGTATAGACGACAATGTACAGACAGGCAAAGTTCATAAATGGATTATACAGTAGCAACAACACATATACATAGTATAATAAATAAGTGCATCAATAGATCTAAACTCAACGCGTTTCTTGGCTTGAAACCAATCGTCAGGAGTCCGATGCCATGTAACTGTATCAAAAACAATGAAGTACCTATTAATGTATGAACAAATATTTGTAAGGAAGATACACTAAAAGTGTGATTTTCCATGTACTCACAAGTTGTGCATTGATAAATGATCATGGTGTGTTGCAGTACGGTGTAAGTCTGGGTCCATAGAGTCTCACCCGGGGTTGAGGCAGAGAGCGCACCCCAAAAAAACACCGGCACGGCAGCCAAATTGAAAAGGCACCCATAGAGGCCGGCAGTCAGGGGCGTCTGGCGGGGCCAAGGAGTGGAAGTGAGCTGAGGAAAGAGAAGGGGATGATGGTGAGGAAAGGTGTAGGAAGCTGAAAAATGATTGTGGGATGAGTGAGAGCAGTATGGGATAGCCGTGGGTGTATGAAAGAGAACTGGGGAAAACCGGGTGTTAAGGTGAGAGGAAAGATGGGATGAATGTGCAGAGAAAAGCAATATCTGTGGTGGGTGAGTCTGGGTGACAGTGTAGAAGTTACCTGTGTAGTGGGTGCCTTGCCGAGCCAGATGTCCAAACACGAGTGACGGGACCATGGGATGCCTAGCCAGAGGCAGCCATTTAATGCCGGGGGCAAGAGGTGCGCGCACGCCAACGTCATGCGTGGGCGTGATGACGCGGTGAGGAGCAGAGGGGGAGGGCCGATATGTGCGGCCGCCCATCATGCCCTGCAGCGTCTAAGCCCGGAGATGGACAACCACTGGAACGTCCCGTCTGCAGCGGCAAGGACGCCGCAGCCGGGATGTAGGGAGCATGACGCCGATGCGCCGAGGCCAGGGCCCGCCCACGTCAAAGACGAGAGGGTGATGGGTCCTAGGCTGGGCGCGTCGCAACCCCGGGGAGTAGACAGGATGGAACCCAGCGCTTGCAGTGTATGGAAAACCAGTGGGTAACAAATATATGGACTTGGAAAAGGGGGAAAGGAGCTTGAGAAGCTCACGAATGAATAGATAGTTAGTAGCAATTACAAGCATATCTTTGCCTTGATTACAATCAATAAAGCAAAGAAAACAAAGGTGTATTAAGTCCCTGCATAGGAAACATTCTCTGTGCAGGGAATTTGGCTGCCGTGCCGGCCGTTTTTTTGGGGTGCGCTCTCTGCCTCAACCCCGGGTGAGACTCTATGGACCCAGACTTACACCGTACTGCAACACACCATGATCATTTATCAATGCACAACTTGTGAGTACATGGAAAATCACACTTTTAGTGTATCTTCCTTACAAATATTTGTTCATACATTAATAGGTACTTCATTTTTTTTGATACAGTTACATGGCATCGGACTCCTGACGATTGGTTTCAAGCCAAGAAACGCGTTGAGTTTAGATCTGTTGATGCACTTATTTATTATACTATGTATATGTGTTGTTGCTACTGTATAATCCATTTATGAACTTTGCCTGTCTGTACATTGTCGTCTATACGGTTTTTACTATGGTCTTAAATGTGTTCTCCTTTGACTGTATTTGGCCCAAATCTCTATGCCATTAAAACTTTTACACCATGATTATGTTATATTCCCATTTATGCAACTTACACTGATCTTATTATCCATACCATAACATTTACCATTTAGCCCAACACACTCACCCACATGCCTCATACAGAGTCCCGCTTCTCTTCCCCCTATCTCTAAGTTGAAATCTGTTAAGTGCATAGTAGGAGACAATATAGTAATGTCCTAGCCCCAGAGGGTTTCCTGCAAGAGTAAGTATCTGCCTGTAGGGTCTGCAATCTCCAGTGCACAAGTTAAAGGAAGGTTGCTTCTGAATGTGATCAAGACACACCTATGATTATCAGTGGCTGAGACAGTATAAAACACTGGACAATGTGGAGATAGAAACCGTAGAGCAGAGGACTGGGCAAACCTGGTTTCCTGTAAGCATACTGTATCCCCTTGTTGGGATTTAAGATGATGGAACACTTTAGGGGAGTGTTGAGGCCATTATTTTGTGAATGGATTTTTAACAGAGGGATAGCCATGGTGGAAGAGAATTGAGGCGCTTAGCAACAAAAAGTCAGACAGCAATTGCACTAAATGGTAGCCGACTAGTGCTTGGGCGAATCCCGGGACCCTGGGAGAGAAAGGGAAGAAGAGAGAAGGCAAATTTTACACATAAACGAAAAACCACCAAAAAGGTGGGATACATCCCAACAATGGAGGGTGTCCGGGAGGGACTTTCCCCCTGGACACATGGCGGCTAAATTAACAACAGTAGCTCCCATGGAGATAAAGGAGGGAGGCATGTGGGAGCCTCAGTAAACAAGTGTCTGAACCACAATTTATGAAGGGGAAGATCAGGGTAGGACAGGGAGAGGATAGAAAGGTAGGGAAAGAACATTCCCCTGTAGTTTGGAGGGAACAACAAAAACTAACAAACTGCAAAGAAGTAGTATACCTGAGTTAGTAACACTAGGAGAGTTGGTAGGGGGGAACAGTGCAATAGGCCATGTCCACCCCCCCCCCCCCCCAACTACCCGCTTCAGTTTTTGGGTTTTCAAGAAGCTGTACGGAATATAAGCATTAGAACATTGTTAAGAAAAAGGATGGGCCTCCACAACACCGCAATCACACTCAGGAAAAAGGGTGGGCCAGGAAGGGAGGGTAAAAAGTTGGGGGGGGGGGGGGGAGAGTGAGTGAGAGAGGGAAGGGAAGGTGGAGGAAAAGGAGGAAAAACTAGGTGGAGGCGGGAAGGCCAACCCATTTGCAAATCAAAACTAGTACAAATAATATACAATCTAACAGTTCAAAATGTAAGATTTATCACATAACATAAAGTCATTAGCTTATCCTTTGGCCTATAACAGGCCTCAAAACCAAACAGTGCAAGGGATGAATATAAGGTTTCGGCGTGGCAAAAGGGGGAGATCCCAGGATAGGGGGTAGGAATCAACAGGTGCAAATCTAAATATTGTGAAAGAATCGCAAGTGTTCCGCAAGGTCCAATAACAGCGGTATGGAGTGGGAAGCCCCTGGATTATAAATACAGCATATTGGTATAGGACAAACCCCTTAACCTTTTTGCTGTCAGGCCCTGCGATCCACTTTAAACTTAGCTGGCCAGACCATTTTTGCAATTTTTCCTTTGCTTTTTTATTTTCCCTTACAGCTTTCAGAGTTTGTAGCCCCCCCCCCCCAACTAATACAGTGCCTTGCAAAAGTATTCACCCCCTTGGCATTTTTCATGTTTTGTTGCTTCGCATCCTGGAATTAACATGGATTGTTGGAGGATTTGCATCTTTTTATTTACAGAACATGCCCACAACTTTGAAGATGTTTTTTTTTTGTTAAGCAAACAAAAAATATGACAAAATAACAGAAAAAGTCAATGTGCATAACTATTCACCCCCTAAAGTCAATACTTTGTAGAGCCACCTTTTGCGGCTATCACAGCTCCAAGTCACTTTGGATAAGTCTCTTTTGAGCTTGCCACATCTTACCACTTGGATTTTTGCCCATTCCTGCTTGCAAAACGGCTCCAGCTACTTCTAGTTGGATGGTTTGCTCTTGCGAACAGCAATCTTTAAGTCTGACCACAGATTTTCTATTGGATTGAGGTCTGGGCTTTGACTGGGCCATTTAAACACATTTACATGTTTCCCCTTAAACCACTTAAGTGTTGCTTTAGCAGTGTGTTTAGGGTCTTTGTCCTGCTGGAAGGTGAACCTCCGTCCTAGCCGCAAATCACACAGGGTGGTACAGGTATTGCTCAAGAATATCCCTGTATTTAGCACCATCAATCTTTCCCTCAACCCTGACCAGTTTCCCAGTCCCGACTGCTGAAAAACATCCCCACAGCATTATGCTGCCACCACCATGTTTCACTGTGGGGATGGTGTTCTTTGGGTGATGTGATGTGTTGGGTTTGCGCTAGACATACACAAAAAGTTCAATTTTAGTCTCATCAGACCAGAGTACCTTCCTCTATACATTTTGGGAGCTTCCCACATGCCCATCACATATAATGCAGATTAAAAAAAACATTGAACTAAGGGCTGTAATGTAACAAAATAGGTAAAAAGCCAAGGGGGTGAATACTTTTGCAAGGCACAGTATTTTCTGAAAGCACATGACCAGTAAAATAAAAATAAGGGTGCTACTGATTTTTAAGGCACAATGAGATTCGCACAAATGTTTATCAAAACGATTGAACAACAACTTATTTAAAGCCCACAGGACCTTTTGAGTCACACCTCCGATACAAGTAAAATCCAAAATGTATTTACACTCATTAAAAACAGCAAGTCATGCATGTATAGCAAAGATAGAAGTACATTCTAAAAACACTAAGGTTCAATTACTAAGACTTTTGCATAGAACCTATATGATCTATATTGATATCAGCCTGGAAAATCTGTGCTGGTATGCTCAGCGTGTTTCATGAGTTCAAAACCTTGCTTACTCAGGAGAAGCACAGAAAATATATAGTTGTGAGCATTGTGGCCAAATTCCACCTTGATATAATAGTATGGCAAGCAGATTAATAAAATCAAACGTCTTCCAAGTGTGTACAAAAAGGAGAGACCAGGATGACAGCCCAACGGACAACGGTCCACTGTTTAATAGCCCGAAGTTCTGGATACGCGGGGAGAGGGAGAGGAATCCAAGCACTCCCAGGGTGAGCCCCCAGGCGTGAGTTTTAGAGTCAGAAAAAGACACCCAAATCCTCGTTCCAAAACAACAAAAAGGATCAATCAGCCCGATCTCATCCACATATTGTTTTATCAAAACAATATTTTCGCTAGAAATTACACTAAAATCATTATTGTCAGATAAAAACAGCACATTTTACAAAATTCCTACTAAATGAAAAAGCTAACCTGTATTGAGTTAATAAATAACAAATATTTGTAAATTTTAAATTGCGCCTTTTTGCGAAATTGGGGAAAATTGAACCTACGCAAAAATGTAAATAACTAAATTTCTCTCAATCTGGAGGTTTTCATTTTTCACTTGCAACTTTCAGAGTTTGTAAAAGACCCTCACGCTATACATTTTCTGAAAGCATAGGACCAGTAGAATAAAAGGAAGGTGCTACTAATTTTTAAGGCCCATTGTTCTCTATGAAGAAGCTGATGTAAATGGACACGTGTCAGTTTACACCCACCTGCATCTGATCTAATTCGGTCCACTAAAAACAGATGGCTGGAGATCCCATTCCCCATCCATCTAACAGATTGGATTGGTTGAGAAGTGGATAGAAACAGACAGTTGGTCCGTTTCCATTTGACCGCCCCATAGAGAACAGCAGGCAGTGTCCGGGTCCACTCTGCATCAGCGGAGATGGACCTGTCATCTGCCTGCTCAACGGGGATTAGTGGGCAGATCCCCTGCTGACCAGGCGGATCCACTTGACAGAGTCTACTCCATGTGAAAGAGGCCTCACTATGGTTTTTTTATTTATTTATTATATTTAACTTTTTACAATTATATTTTGTAATAATTTGTATTTTTTTTCTTGAGGGGGGGGGGATATCAGAGGTCTAAACAGACCCCAATATCTCTTTGTTGAGACCGAGAAAGGGACTGAAAACAGTCACTTTCTCTGCAGCCTGAGCTGCACATTACATGAATGAATAAGGAGGCACTCATTTTCATTCATAAACAAACACATATTATACACTGTTTTTCTATGCTCAGTTATCAGTAGACACAGGAGCGATCGGTAGTGATCGCTGCCTGTGTCCATTGTAGTACAGGGAGGGGCTGGTAAACACATGTTTAGTAAGCCCCACCCTCACCCTCCCCCACACCGCTTCTCCAGCATGTCCAGCTTGCCGGATCTGAGTGTCGGTCAGCAGCTGCAGGTGGTGGGAGGGAAAGAAGGGAATGCCGCCCAGCAGGGATAGATCAGTGAGGCTGGGGCCATTGCTGGCGGTGATCGAACTGGTGGGAGGGACATAGTGTGATCCCCTCAGCCCCTGCAGCACCTGAAGCTGCCGGGAGTGGCAGAGGAGGGAAGCCGGTGGCTTAAGGGTAGCTGAAGGGGATTGGGTTTGCTGGGGGGGGTCAGATTAATTTTGGGGGAGGAAATGAGTGCTGGGGGTGGGTTGATGAATGACATGGGAAAGAGTGGGTGGAGCCATTTTAGAGGAGGGGGAGAGACAGGGAAGTGGCGGCATGGGGGGGGGTCAACTTTGAGGTGCATAACTCTAATAAGTGGATTGTAATCCGCTGATCACAGCTATAGGTTTGTTCAGCATGGTTTACTGAACAATTTTACTATAAGTTTATGGTCACTGAAGTATCCATGAGATTATAGCAGAAGAAAAGAGGTCCGAACGCCGTATGGACCTGGCCAGCTGGAAGCAGTGCTGTAGGTCTGTATGGACCTGGCAGTAAAGGGGTTAAAGGCTTGGCAATAGTACATACACGCAGCTCAGAGTGAAGCCATGGGATTGATTCAACATGTAACAGGGCAAGGGTAAGAGTAGTCATATTTGAGAAAAAAGGCAGCAGGGCCTTGAGAGGGCCTACGGTGAAACAAAATTCTTGAAAAGTTTTCCGTGTAACATAAGAGAAAAACAGCATCAATGTTTGGACATGAGGGATGGCCAAACAGCCAAAACATATAAATGCTCAAGAAGACATTTCAGCAGGATACTCCGCCTGGGGGTGAATGTGGAGGGCTGGATCGCGAGGAAATGCGAGGGAGAGATCTCTTGCAGCCAGAAGACTTCTCCCAGTAGTGGCTGAGTTGACTAGAGGCCCCCTGAGAGCCTGAGGGCCAAACCTAAGCTGGAGCCCACAGGAGGAAGGAGATGTAAGGCTTCAAGCAATGACTGTGCCACCTCGGGTTGCTGATGGAGTGGCTCCTGCCTTGTTAATTGAAGATCAGCCGAAAGGGGAAGCCCCAGGTATATTTAATGTCGCATTTCAGAATAACGGGGGCAAATGGCTTCCTTTGGCGACATTTCTAGGGTTATCTGTGAGATATCCGAGAAGAGCTGATAGCGGTGTCCCTGGAAAACACAGCTTCTATCTGTTTAGTAAGTGAATTTGATGATGATGTCTCTAGTCGGGACATCTTGGCTCCGCCACCGTAAAGCTCAGTGTATACGAGGCAGTCTACGGGTATAGCAGGGACCAGCTCCTGAAATAGGGCCATCACAGTGGATGTGAGATCAGTGTAAGTCTCAGGGATACCCCACAAACACAGGTTTCCACTGCAAGAACAGTTTTCATAGTCCTCAAACCGCAACAGGGCCATCGCTAATTCTTTTTTAAGGTCGGACAGGTCCTGTTTGTCATTTTCGATAACCATGATGGCAGCGTCCATCTTGTCCTCCAGATCATTGTGCAGCTCCCCAGATTGCGTATCTCCTTGGTGAGGTGGGCCACAAGTTTAGCGGTGGCAGCAGACCACTCAGTCTGCAGCATAGAAGCACAGACAGACTTGAATCGCCCCAAGAGTTAGACAGCTCTCATGGGTGAGGCTGTGGCGGCAGTGATGCTGCAATGCTCTCAGCATCAGATAGTAAGTCCGGGCGGTAGGAGCTCCAGACTCGAGGCTGGGGTTTCTGGCGAGTCCACAGGCTGGAAGGCCTTGTCTCCTCGGTCAGCTGGCTTGATGCTGGAGGCGCAAGTCGAGGCAGTCTTTTTCCCTATCGGTGCAGGACGGGGTAGGGAAGTGGAGGGTAGCCGAGGTGCAGGAACAAAGCTCCAAAACGGCTGATGTGTCCGGCGGGCAAAGAGCGAAATTGAAAACTGAACGTCCATCTTGGATCGCTGCTCACGAGCGCCCCCACCCCCCCGTAAAGGATCTGTTTAAACAAAACATGTTATACTTACCTGTTCTGTGCAATGGTTTTGTGCAGAACAGTCCCGATCCTCGTCTTCTAGGGTCCCCTGTTGGTGCCCATGGCTCTTCCTGCCTTTCTGAGTACCCCCCTAGAAAGCAGCTTGCTATGGGTGCACTTGTGTGGGCTCGATCCCGAGCCTCATTGTGTGTGTCAATAGATGCAGACAGCCCCACTCCCCGCTCCATTCTCACTGGATTAAATTGACAGAAGCAGAAGCCCCTGACACCCGCCGCTCTCACTGAGACCAAAGAGGGAATGGAGAGAGCACAGCATTGGATTGAGATCGGGCTCAGGTAAGTATTTGGGGGGGCTGCACCCAAAAGGTTTTTTACCCTAATGCAGAGAATGCATTAAAATCATATCCCTCTGTAGTGTGTTATTGTCTCAATTAGGACCACTACGTCTAATTTTTGTCTGCTGTTTTGTTCCTCTGCTATCAGCATGAATCACTTCTGACAAGTTCTCCTGACACCAAAAGAAAAATGGTGATGGGGAGGGACCTCCAACAGATTGACAGCCTCAGTTCTGTTACTTTGAGTTTTGTGAAGGGGTGGTCTCTTCCCTCCAATCAGCTCTCAAAGATCTCCTTACTGAGCTCTGCATAGTATAATTTTAGTTCACCACCCCATTTTTTTCTGAACTCTTAGACAAGCTTATAAATTCAGCACTTTGAATGGATATAGAGATGAGAGGACTGCAGATAAAGTTACAACCTATGTAAAAAAAAAAACAACCACTTTAACAGGTTGTTTTGAATTGTCAGGGTGTTTCAGGGGTTGCAGGACCTTCAGATGATATTTCAAGCATATCTGTTCCTGTAAATCTAGCTCAAGCTCCTATGTCACCCACATGAAAAAGTATTTCTGGGGAGAACCTGCAGCTGTGAGTTCTCCTGTGTCTTACTGGAGCAAACTGCGAATTCTGACTTTTCTCTCTAGCACTGGTCTATTGTACAGTATGAGACACTTAGGCATCATGTCTTTGGAAAATGCCTGGTTTTCAGAATGTCTGTCCATCTCTAATGGTATTGTAATCTAGTAAGTGGAGTCTGTAATATTTTCAATATTGATGAAGCCTAGGGCACCTCCACAACATGTGAATTAAATTAGCTGGGCCTTTAGTACATCTAGGACAGTTTTTTGTTTCTCTGCGATGCAATCAAAATATTTTTTCTGGCATGTGGTATGTAAAATGAACTGAGTTTTATTGTGGGAGAAAGGGAGACTGTTGGGATCTTAGAGCTTTTTCCCAGGAAGCAAACCATTTTTAATTTTTATAACGATTCATTTTCTTTCACAATATTTTTATTGGAAAAAATACAGAAATTGTAGAAATTTTACAAAATTGGTACAGGTACAATTCTACAGGTACTTAAGATGTTCAGATGCATTGTTTCACCATCTAGGACAAGATATAAAGAACAGCAGTGCCTATAAAATGCACAGTCAATGTCCTCTATTGCCAGGGGCAGGGAACAAGCCAGAATTGTGTATCAAGAGGAGGAACTAGACAAAAATCCAGAGCGATATCTGTTATCAAAATTCCTTTGTTTCAATATTACAGAATCCCTGGGTGATTGTGCCAAAAAAGAAGACATAGTGTTTTCCATCTTATTCTAACTACAGACATGTGTCCACTCACAGAACAGAGCTCATTATTATTATTATTATTATTATTCAGGATTTATATAGCGCCAACAGTTTACGCAGCGCTTTACAATATAAAAGGGAGACAATTACAGTGTAATAGGGTGGGGCAAGTGTTACAAAAGGTTGTAACTGTGGGGAATTAGCTGGTGGAAGTGGTAGGAGATTAGTTTGAGACGTGATAGGCTTTCCTGAAAAGATGAGTTTTCAGGGATCGTCTGAAGGTAGCAAGAGTAGGGGATAGCTGGATAGATGGAGGTAGCGAGTTCCAGAGGATGGAAGAGGCTCTGGAGAAATCCTGGAGACGAGCATGGGAGTAGGAGACGAGAGAGCTTGAAAGCAGGAGGTCTTGAGAAGAGCGGAGAGGTAAATTTGGGTGATATTTGGAGACAAGATTAGTGATGTAGCTCGGGGCAGAGTTGTGAATGGCCTTGTATTTTGTGGTTAGAATTTTGAATTTAATTCGCTGGGTGATTGGGAGCCAGTGTAGGGATTGGAGTAGAGGGTTGGCAGACACTGAGCGGTTGGTAGGGTGGAGAAGTCTGACAGCAGCATTCATGATAGACTGAAGAGGGGATAGCCTATGGAGAGGTAAGCCAATGAGAAGAGAGTTGCAATAGTCAAGGCGAGAGATAACAAGGGAGTGAATGAGGAGCTTGGTGGTTTCATTTGTTAAAAAGGGGTGAATTTTAGAGATGTTACGGAGGTGCATTCTACAAACTTTTGACAACGATTGGATTTGAGGCTGAAATGACAAGTCAGAGTCTAGGATTACACCTACAACCCCTGGCAAAAATTATGGAATCACCAGTCCCTGAGGATGTTCCTTCACTTGTTTATTGTTGTAGAAAAAAAGCAGATCACAGACATGGCCAAAAACTAAAGGCATTTCAAATGGCAACTTTCTGGCTTTAAGAAACACTAAAAGAAATCAAGAAAAATAATTGTGGTGGCCAGTAAC
The DNA here is from genome assembly GCA_037952925.1 of Lithobates clamitans. Taxonomy (NCBI): domain Eukaryota; kingdom Metazoa; phylum Chordata; class Amphibia; order Anura; family Ranidae; genus Lithobates; species Lithobates clamitans. Next base: position 1,454,526 of record JBBGZY010000209.1, read on the forward strand.
AGTTTGATTTATAGAACAAGCACAGGGAATAAATTATGGAATCACTCAATTCTGAGGAAAAAATTATGGAATCACCCTGTAAATTTTCATTGCAAACACTAACACCTGCATCAGATTAAATCTGCTTGTTAGTATGTAGGTAAAGAGGGTAAATCATCACGCAGTGTTGCACAAGATGTTGGTTGTTCACAGTTGGCTGTGTCTAAAACATGGACCAAATACAAACATGGGAAGGTGGTTAAAGGCAAGCATACTGGTAGACCAAGGAAGACATCAAAGCGTCAAGACAGAAAACTTAAAGCAATATGCCTTGAAAACAGAATATGTACAACAAAACAAATGAGGAACAAATGGGAGGAAACTGGAGTCAACATCTGTGACCGAACTGTAAGAAACCGCCTAAAGGAAATGTGATTTACATACAGAAAAGCTAAAAGAAAGCCATCTCTAACACCTAAACACAAAAAAACAAGGTTACAATGGGCTAAGGAAAGGCAATCGTGGACTGTGGATGATTGGATGAAAGTCATATTCAGTGATGAATCTCGAATCTGCATTGGGTAAGGTGATGATGCTGGAATTTTTGTTTGGTGCCGTTCCAATGAGATTTATGCAGACGACTGTCTGAAGAAAACATGCAAATTTCCACAGTCAATTATGATATGGGGCTGCATGTCAGGTAAAGGCACTGGGGAGATGGCTGTCATTGAAATTTTGGACACTTTTCTTATCCCATCTATTGAAAGGATGTTTGGGGATGATGAAATCATTTATCAAGATGATAATGCATCTTGCCATAGAGCAAAAACTGTGAAAAAATTCCTTGAAGAAAGACACATAAGGTCAATGTCATGGCCTTCAAACAGTCCGGATCTCAATCCAATTGAAAATCTGTGGTGGAAGTTAAAGAAAATGGTCCATGACAAGGCTCCAACCTGCAAAGATGATTTGGCAACAGCAATCAGAGAAGGCCGGAGCCAGATTGATGAAGAGTACTGTTTATCACTCATTAAGTCAATGCCTCAGAGACTGCAAGCAGTTATAAAAGCCAGAGGTGGTGTAACAAAGTACTAGTGATGTGTTGGAGTGTTATTTTGTTTGTTTTTCATGATTCCATAATTTATTCCCTGTGCTTGTTCTATAAATTTAACTGTTACTGGCCACCACAATTATTTTTCTTGATTTCTTTAAGTGTTTCTTAAAACCAGAAAGTTGCCATTTGAAATGCCTTTAGTTTTTGGCCATGTCTGTGATCTGCTTTTTTTTCTACAACAATAAATAACTGAAGGAACATCCTCAGGGACTGGTGATTCCATAATTTTTGCCAGGGGTTGTAGTACCCTGGCGTGAGGGGAGGGACTGATGGTTGCATTGTTGATTTTGATGGAAAAGTCATGGAGGGGGGCACGGGCGGGGGGGGGGGGGGGGAATATTAATAGCTCAGTTTTAGAGAAATTTAGTTTAAGGAAGTGGTGCGACATCCATGCTGATATGTCAGTATGTAAGTTAGTAATGCGAGAGGAGACTGAAGGAGTGAGGCGAGGAGTAGACAGATAGATTTGGGTGTCATCAGCGTATAAGTGGTATTGGAAACCGTGGGCAGTTAAGTGACCAAGGGAGGAGGTGTAGATAGAGAAGAGAAGGGGTCCAAGAACCGAGCCTTGGGGGACCCCCACAGAAAGGGGCAATGGAGAGGAGGAGACAGAGTTGTAGGTGACACTGAAGGAGCGCTGTGATAAATAGGCAGAGAACCAGGATAGAGCAGAATCTCGGAGGCCAAGGGAATGTAGTTTATTGAGAAGGAGCGGGTGGTCAACAGTATCAAAGGCCGCAGAGAGGTCAACTAGTAGGAGTATGGCGTACTGGATGTTGGTTTTAGCAGTTAGTAAATCGTTAGTGAGTTTTAGTAAGGCAGTTTCTGTGGAGTGCTGCGAGCGAAAGCCAGACTGTAAGGGGTCAAGAAGGTTATTTTCATTGAGGTAGGAGCTAAGACGGTTGTAGACTAAGCGTTCTAGAAGTTTAGAGGTGAATGGGAGCGATGAGATGGGTCTTAAGTTGTTCAGGTCGGTAGGGTCCAGTGAGGGCTTTTTAAGAATTTCAGAATTTTAAGACATTCCATTGCTCTTATCCAATCAAGATGCTGTGGCTGGTTATTGTCATTTGTTGCCAGGAGCGCCTGATTGGCCGGGAGATTTGAGGCATTGGATTTTGTGACAGTTAGGTTGCAAAGCCTGGTGTCAGTCATCAGTTACTGGGCGAACCTGATTGGTTAGATGCTTAGGGCACCTGCATTTTGTCCGGTCTTTATTGTTATATTTCATGCTCTAATGTACCTGTACTGCTCAAGGTCCCTACCTTTCACCATGACTACTGCCCTTACTGCTTCTTCACTGCTATGTGTATATTTTCTATCTAAATGCAAGTGACATTGCTATGTTTGTATCTGTCCTGTGCCGTTTGTGATATTTCACTGCTCTTGTCCAATCAGGACAGTGGCTGATCATTGTCATTTGTTGCTAGGAGCGCCTGATTGGCTGAGAGATTTGAGGCACTTGATTTTATGGCCAGTCAGGTTGCAAAGCCTGGCGGCCATCATCAGTTACTGGGCGAGCCTGATTGGCTAGATCCTTAGGGCACCTGTATTTATATCCATTGTAATGTTGTGTAGCCACGCCCTCTGTAGAATTCCTTGATGATGAAACCGGTCAGGGCGTGGCCTACATGATGATCCGGAAGTGACGCTTGCGCTCCACTGTCTGCTACCATCTACCAGGAAGATAGTGTGGTGTCTGCAGGGAAACGCACATCCCATCCTGGACGACTAGACATGGTGACAGCACCCTCTGGGCTTACTTATTTGCTTGTTTCAATATGTTACAATGTACGTAGTTAGGATTAAAGGGAACACTGCTGTATAGGGGATTTTTTTTTTTAACATTCAAAGTTTATTGAGCATCAACATTGTACAGAATTGTTACATATTCACATTGGAGATACAAGTATTTATCCTTAGTTATTTTTGATTAAACAACTAGCGATGAACATTGTGGTAATCATTGATGGTTGAATCTTTTAATACTGTGCAGCTGATCATCGCTATAAATCTTTTTGTTACTCGTATCTGTATGTTAGTTCCAACTATTTCAAACAATTTATAACATCGTCTATATTATGAACTTGTGTTTTGACTATCGTTCTTAAACTTTAGGTAAATCTATACCAATGAGGGTATTCAATCGTGATAACAAAAGTTAGAGAAAGAGAAAGAAGTATATTGGGGAGTAGAATTAAGGGGGGAAACAGTAAAGGGGTATACCATTAGAGTCTAGTAGTAGATAAAACTATCTATTCCTCATGTGTTTGAGCACTGCTTTATCAAGTTTTACATAGTACTTTGTATGCATCAGAATAACGGAATTCTATCCAGGGATACCATGTTTTGTGGAATTTGTCAACTGTATCTGAAGCTTGAGCCAAGGTATCTTCCATTTCGTAGATCATTGAGATCTTTGTTAGCCATTGCGAGATAGTGGGTGCCTGCGTGGTCCTCCAGAGGGTCGGGATTAGCGTCTTTGCTGCATTCAACATATGTTTAGTTAGAGAAGTCTTGTACTTCTTCAGAGGTCGTGGAGAGATGTGTAGGAGGCAACAGGCAGCATCTAGCTTTAATTTTGTTTCAGTTATCGATTTTATCAGTTCTCTGACTTTACACCAGTATGTGGTCAATTTAGGGCAGTGCCACCATATGTGTAAAAGCGTGCCTGTATCCCCTCCACATCTCCAACAAGTATTTGGGGTATTCGCACACCATGAGTGTAGTTTAGCCGGAGTAATATACCAATCTGTGAGCAGTTTATATGATGTTTCCTGCATTTTGGTACTTATTGAACATTTATGTGTCAGAATACAGGCTTTTGTCCATTGTTTGTCAGTGAAAGTTTGTTTGAGTGCCGTAGACCAGTGTTTTCGGAATCTGTCTGTTTTTTCAGGGATGTAGTTTTGTAGCCATTTATATGTTATTGATGTGGCTTTTTGGAGTTGCTCACCTTGAGAACAGACTGTTTCAAGGTCTGTTAAAGGTCTAGAGAAATGGTCTCTTCTATTTGCGCTGTTCACGTAGCTGCGAATCTGTAAATATGTCCAGGTGGGTAAATGGGGTAACTCGCTATTTTTTTTTAATTCTACGAGGTCTAGTAGTCTACCTTTTTGGAAGCAGTCGCCTGTTAGTACGGTTTTGTGAGTGTGTGGTCGGCGAAGTAACCTGTTGCCCACTCCCGGGCTAAATTCTGAGTTGTCTGATAATGGGGTAAGAGGGCTTAGTGGTGTGGTCAGTGTGGATCCAAGAGACGCTTTTGTGCAAGTAATCAATGTATGTTCTAATAAGGGTTGTTGTTTCAATGTGTTATTATTTTTCAGTCCTGGATTCCATGGGGAAAACAGGAGAGGAAATGGGCTTAAGCTTTCTTCTAATACTACCCAGTCTTTAGTTCCCCTATGGCAGTGCCAGTCAATCACCCTTGTAAGGTGTGCCGCTTGGCAGTATTTCTGGAAGTCTGGTATGCCCATCCCTCCTTGTTCCTTCGGCCTAGTCAGGAGTGTGAATTTAATCCTGACTTTTTTGTGTGCCCAGAGAAAAGCCAGTAGGGCGGATTGTAGTTTTTTGAAAAATATCTGGGGTATTCTGACCGGCAGGGCCCTGAGGAGATACAGAAGCCTGGGCAACATCACCATCTTTAAGATTGCTGCCCTTCCGAACCACGAAAAGTAGCCCGAATTCCAGAGTTTTAAATCCCTCTCTATCTGCTGGAGTAAGGGGGGGAAGTTTGCCTCATATATCTGTGATATTTTAGGGGTCAGCCAGATCCCCAGATACTTCAAAGCTGTCCTTTCCCATTTAAAAGGGCAATTGGCTTGTGTTTTATCTAGGTCCGTAGGGGGTAAACTGATATTCATGGCTTCAGATTTTGTTAGGTTTATTTTAAGGTTAGAAAGGTAACCATAGTGGGCAAAGGCTTTCATAAGGTTAGGGACAGTAATATGTGCGTTTGTCACAAAGAATAATAGGTCATCGGCATACGCTGCCGTTTTGTATACCTTGTCTTTAATGGAAATGCCTTTGATTGCATTATCTTTATTAATCATACGGATGAATGGTTCCAGGGATAGAATAAATAATAATGGGGATAAGGGGCAGCCCTGCCTGGTACCATTCGCAATTTCTATTGTTTCTGATAAAGAACCGTTGATCCTTATCCTAGCTGAGGGTTGCTGGTAGAGGGATTTGATCCATATCATCATGCGTGTGGGTATCCCTATGTGTGTGCAAGTCGCAAACATAAAGTCCCAAGCTACCCTATCAAAAGCCTTCTCCGCGTCCGTGGACAGGAGAAGGCTCTTGATTTTCAGGGTGTGTGATGCTTGTGTAAGTAATAATGCCTTAATTATATTGTCTTTGGCCTCACGTCCCGGCATAAAGCCTACTTGTTCAGGTCCTATTATGGATGTCAGAAATGGTCTGAGTCTATTCGCTAAAATTTTGGCCAGTATTTTCATGTCTAGGTTCAGTAAGGAAATAGGTCTGTAGCTAGAGCAGTCTGTGGGGTCCTTATGTGGTTTGGGTATAACTGTTATGTGGGCAGTAAGTAAGTCCGGTGGTATGGTTCCTGTTCCTGTCAGGGAGTTAAATGTTTTTTTGAGTGGTTCTGTCAGTATATCCTTAAAAGTCTTGTAATATATGGAAGTGAACCCATCCGGCCCTGGGCTCTTTCCAGGTTTTAAGGCTTTTATAGTTTGTTGTATTTCTGCTGAGGTGATTTGTTCTTCTAGTATTTCAGCGTCTTCTTTTTCTAGTTGTGGTAGCCCACTCTTTGTTAAGTAGTCGTGTATAGCTTTTGTTCTGTCTCCTAGGATGTCTGACGGTCTGTGTTGTGCTGGTAAATTATATAGCTTGGAGTAATACGTATGAAAGTGTTGCGCTATTTCTTCCGTTTTAACATCTAGGGTACCATTTGACCCTTTGATGCCCGGTATATGGTTAGAAGTGTTGGGTTCTCGTAGAGCTCTAGCCAACAGTCTACCAGATTTGTCGCCTGCCTCATAGTAAACTTTCTTTTTGAAGAATAGGAGACGTTTCGTTTTAGTCTCTAATATTTGTTGCAAATTTTTCCGCGCCTCTAATAAAGTAACAGCCGAGGATTCTGATAAGGACTGTTTATGAGTGGTCTCTAATTGTGTGATTAATTTTGTCAATTTCCCAATCTCAGCCTCCTGTTTCCTTTTGCGTTGAGTCCCCATTCTTATCAGATCTCCTCTAATAGTACATTTATGTGCACCCCAAATCATTAGAGGGTTCGCATCTGGGGTCTCATTTTGTTGAAAAAATTCTCTGAGCTTAGTTGTGATTTTGGGTAGTAATTCCATGTCCGTCAGAAGTGACGCATTTAGTCTCCAGGAGGTTGTATTGGGAAGGGGTGCATTTCCTAATATTGTCACGCCCCCACGGCGTGGTCCGAAATGGACTGGATTCCAATTTTTGCTTCAGTTATTCTACTTAAATCTCTTTGAGAGATATAAATGTGGTCTATGCGTGAATAACGGTTATGCGGGATCGAATGATGTGTGTAATCCCTGCCTGTCGGGTGAAGGAATCGCCAGGTGTCAATTAATTGTAAAGATTGCAATTGCAATTTGATTTTTTTTAATATCTTGTATGTGATACAAGATTTTCCTGTGGATGTGTCTACTAGTGGGTTGAGTGGAATGTTAAAATCTCCACCTAGTATTAGGCATCCTGATGTGAAACCTGTCAGAGCATTTATCATTCTTTGACCAAAGTTTACATGTGCCGAGTTGGGGAAGTAGACATTTGCGAGGGTAATGGGTGACCCTTCATATGTGCCTTTTAGGAAGACATATCTTCCTTCTGGGTCTATTAATTTGTCTGTTAGGTTAAAAGGTGCATTTTTTCTAATCAGTGTTGTAACTCCTTTTGTTTTGGCATTGTTGTTAGTGGAGTGTATAGCTTCTGTAAAATATGGGCTGGTCAGCTTTGGAACGTGGTTGGTTTGGAAGTGTGTCTCCTGCAGAAAGACAAAATGGGGCTTACCTTTCTTGAGTTCCCTCAAGAGTGTGGATCTCTTTTCTGGTGTGTTCAGCCCCCTTATATTATGTGATATGATAGTGGGACGTCGTCCCAAGGATGAATAAGCCATCTGGAAGACCAACAAGCACCCCTCGCTTCAGTATGTCTGTGGACGAGACTTCAAATTGGTTAAAGAACAACAGTCGATGCAACAATGGTATAGTATTAGATGGGGAGAGAGGTAGGTAATTAGATAAGGATGTGAGGTAGAAAATGGAAAAGGGGATCAGGTGAAAGAAAGAAGATGATAGAGAGTACGGAGAAATAACAATACCCTTCAGAGTATGTTCACCTACTCTGAAGTAATTAGTTAGTGGATTTGTGAACAAGAGATTGTATCTTGTCCTGCAAATACCACTCTGTGGTAGCGTGTTAGGACTGCTCTCTGACGATTGGGAAAAATGAGAGATAAAAAATTGGTTATCTGTATCTGTCGTCCAGAGAGAAAAGAGGAACCCGGCCTATAAAATCAAAGTGGTCCAGCCTGTGTGCAGTATCTGCACCCAGGTTAGAGTGTAGACATCATAACCCTGCAACTTAAATTAAATTTGGAAGAAAAAATAGAAAAACTTAAAAACGTGAAAAAAAAAAAAAAAAAAAAAGGGGGGTGGAGCTAATGGACATCATCCATATTGGTGTCTTATGTAACCCTTTGGCATTTTTTGGTTAATGTGATGTAGTAACTGAAATATATTTCTATTATATAAAGCAACACTCAGCTTTCTGCATTGTAGTGAAGTATAATCTAGAAAAGTGTCCAGCTAGTTTATAACTATAGTTCTAAGCAGATACGTTCAGGATGATGTGTAAGATATGAGTCCAGCTTTCTTGCAAGCTTCTCTTGCGGTTTCCGTTATTCGGAACTGATTGAGCAGTTTTTGCCTCTTGTAGGAATAGTGAGTGTGACCCCAACAGTGGTCCGAAGACAACAATTAAACAGGGGGGGTAAATGTTCCTTCTCACTAGTAACCTTCTGTCATAAAGGCATTATCAGATCTTTAAGTCAGAGTGTTCGCGATCTATTTCAGTGACTGATTTCTGGGTGCCGAGGTTATTTTCAGGTTTCTGTGTTTATATGTATTCAGTTACCAGGTTAGTAATTATCCTTGATCTTCATCTGATGTTCTGGAGATGGATTGCTTGGCTTTGGGTGTTCCTCCCTGTGGAGTAGGGCCTCGATTGTGTTTCATTTTTTTGGACGATCTCTTATCCGGAGAGGTAAATGGGGATCTCTGTATCCCTCCTTCTACGCGTGGAAGGAGAAATTCTTGATACCACTCTGGTAGGGCAATAGGATCCATTTGCAGTGAATCAAAAAATGCCGGCAGATCCGTAGGAGTGCGGAGCACATGTTGTTTCCCTGCATGTGTCACACTGAGGGCGAAAGGGAAACGCCATGTATATTTTAAGTCCTGTGCTCTTAATTTATCTAGGAGGGGACGCAGAGCCCTGCGGTTTTTAAGGGTAATTTGTGAGAGATCATGGAACAGCATGATCGTCTCACCGTTAAACACAATGCTGTCATTTCTCCTGGCTTTGTTCATTATTGCTTCCTTAAGAGGGAAGTTTTGCAGGCAGCAGATTATGTCCCTGGGTGGAGCGGTGTCAGGGCCCTTAGGCCTCAAGGCTCTATGAGCTCGTACAAAGTCAATTGCTGTGTCCTCTTGCCTTTCTAGGAGGCTATTAAATACCCTCTGTAAAGCTGATATTATTTGTACTGTGTCTACAGACTCAGGGATCCCTCTCACCCTAATATTACACCTTCTGCCTCTGTTGTCCAAGTCTTCCAAGTGTCTGTTTATTTCAATCAGGTGAGATGAGTGTGTCAGCGCCACGTTTTCCAGGATATGCAGCCTTTTGTCTCTGTGTTTCCCATTCGTTTCCACAGTGGAAAGTTTTTCAGTCAGTACTAGCAGGTTTGATTTAAGATCTGTTATGGCTGCTGAAAAAGTGGATTTTATATCTGCAGCAAAGCCTGACATGTCTGCGTAGGTTAGGGGCTGGTTTGTGTGGGAATATCCCCTACCTGTGCCTCCTGTCGCGGACAAAGAATCCTCGCTGGAGTCCTCTTCCTCCTGCTGTGGCCGCGCCATTTTGTTCCCCGCCATGCTGCCTCTGGAGATCGCTTGATTTTTGAAGAGATCTGTTATATTCCTGGCTGATGTGTTAATGTTGGATCTTTTCGATCGGGTCTGTGGGGTCTGGAGAAGCTTTTTGCCCATAGCTGGAGCGCTGGAAGCAGGGTATCTCGCTTCAGGCCGGGAATCCTCACGGAGCTCTGCTAATGTGCGTCCGTCGCCATCAAGCTCCAAGCCACGCCCCCCGTATAGGGGATTTTTACATGAATAAACAGGATTACGCTATGTCGGTGTTGCTCTTGTTTTTATGATATATATGGAGCCCCTTTACCAGTGAATCCTGCTGATGATGAGGACTGACTATTGAAGTGGATGCTGAATACCCATTCAATGCTCTTTTAATAGTGGCTTCTGGTGAGTTTGACCCCCTGGGGGAGTGTGCATCACGTGGTGGAACATGCTTTCTTTCTGGAGAAAGGTGCACGCTTGGACATCAGTGATTTTACACCTATAAAAACCTTGAACTGTCTTCATCATTACCTTCTACATAGAGACTCTTATTTGTGTTCTGGCCACTTACTGTGACATTTTTTGTGGCTTTTATTTTAGCGCTGTTTTTAGTATTTTATGATCCAGTGTTTGATTGCTGGACTTTTTTACTACTTATTTATGTCATTTGTTTTTACCTGTGTGTATTTTGCAAGTATGTCCTGTGGCCACATACTTGGTGTGAAAGCAGAGAAAGTGCCGTCCGGAGATGGGGTGTAACTTCCTAAAAAAAATATATATATCTGTTGTATATAAACTACAATGTAAAGTATTGAGTTTACAGCTTGTATAATGGTGTAAATTAGCTGTCCCCTCAAAATAGCTGAACACACAGCTATTAATAACTAAACCACTGGCAACAAAAGTGAGTACACCCCTAAGTGAAATTGGGTCCAAAGTGTCAATATTTTGTGAGGCCACCATATATTTTCCAGCACTGCCTTAACCCTCTTGGGCATGGAGTTCACCAGAGCTTAACAGGTTGCCACTGGAGTCCCCTTCCACTGCTCCATGACGACATCACGGAGCTGGTGGATGTTGGAGACCTTGTACTCCTATATCTTCCATTTCGAGGATGCCCCACAGATGCTTAATAGGGTTTAGGTCTGGCGAAATGCTTGGCCAGTCCATCACCTTTACCCTCAGCTTCTTTAGCAAGGCAGTGGTCGTCAAAGAACTGTAGCTCCCCACTGTCGGCAGCACTCATGCAGCCCCAGACCATGACACTCCCAACGCCATGCTTGACTGTAGGCAAGACACACTTGCCTTTGTACTCCTCACCTGCTTGCCGCCCCACACATGCTTGACACCATCTGAACCAAATAAGTTTATCTTGGTCTCATCAGACCACAGGACATGGTTCCAGTAATCCATTTCCTTAATCTGCTTGTCTTCAGCAAACTGCAGGCTTTCTTGTGCATCATCTTTAGAAGAGGCTTCCTTCTGGGACGAGACCCATGCAGACCAATTTGATGCAGTGTGCGGCGTATGGTCTAAGCACTGACAGGCTGACCCCCTACCCCTTCAATCTCTGGGGCAATGCTGGCAGCGCTCATATGTCTATTTTCCAAAGACAACCTCTGGATATGACGCTGAGCATGTGCACTCAACTTCTTTGGTCGACCATGGCAAGGCCTGTTCTGAGTGGAACCTGTCCTGGTAAACCGCTGTATGGTCTTGGTCACCGTGCTGCAGCTCAGTTTCAGGGTCTTGGCAATCTTCTTATAGCCTAGACAATCTTTCTGTAGAGCAACAATACTTTTGTAGAACTTCCAGTGACCAGTATGAAGGAGTGAGAGCGAAAACACCAAATTTAACACACCTGCTCCCCATTCACACTTGAGACCTTGTAACACTAAGGATTCATACGACACCAGTGAGGCAAAATGGCTAATTGGGCCCAATTTGGACATTTTCACTTAGGGGTGTACTCACTTTTGTTGCCAGTGGTTTAGACATTAATGGCTGTGTTGCGTTATTTTGAGAGGACAGCCAATTTACACTGTTATACAAGCTGTACACTCACTACTTTACATTGTAGCAAAATGTCATTTCTTCAGTGTTGTCACATGAAAAGATATAATAAAATATTTAAAAAAATGTGTTGTATTCACTTTTGTGAGATACTGTATATATTATTTTAGCATTTAGCATTCACTATTTCACAGTATACATTAACCCCTTATAGTAGTGATCACCTGCTGTATTTGTACTATAACGTGCAAATTTTTGTTTTTTTAACCCCATCATGACAGGTGATTAAAAAAATCATGCTGTTGCTACTAAATCTCTTATGCTGGCCATACACTTATAGATTTATGGACGAGAATATTCGTACCACCATTTGTACCAAAATTATTTTTTACATCCGAAGATTGGACAAATGTCATTAGAAAATTTCACTTGCTTTTAACATTCAATTTTAAAGCTAATGTAAATTCTGAATGAATACCACATACACTGTCCGAAAAAATTTTTCGACTAAGAAAAGTTTTCTATACCTCCCCTTTGAATTTTTCCGTCACTATGGTTGATAATGAATGTCAATTTTACCCCACTAACCATTAGAAAATCGAACAAATGTACTTGAAATTAAAATTTTCCAAGGAAAAATTTGTGTATGGCCAGCAGAAATGACAGCAGGCACAGGTAGTTTATCGAACTACCGGTCTATGACAAGGGAGTCTGACATTTACAATCCTGTCTAAAAATCCACAAAACATTGTTTTAGGTCTTTTTGAATTTTTTTTTCTTTAACCACTTCAGCCCCGGAAAGGATTTGCCCGTTTAATGTGGAGTTCCACCCAAAAATGGAGCTGGTGACCCCCTGACATGCCACATTTGGCATTTCATTTTTTTTTGCGCTGGACCATGGGACAGGTTAGTGTCTGATTATCAAAAGTCAGCAGCTACGCTTTTTTTAACTGCTGTCTTTTAAATGGGTGGAACTCCGCTTTAATGACAGGCCATTTTATGCGATACGGCACTGCGTCGCTTTATCTGACAATTGCATGGTCGTGCGACGTACCCAAAATTGATATCCTTTTTTTCCCCGCAAATAGAACCTTCTTTTGGTGGTTTTTTTGCGCTATAAACAAAAAAAGGCCGAAATTTTTTTTAAAAAAAACATTTTTTACTTTATAATATAATAAATATCCCAAACATTATTTATTAAAAAAAAAATATATATTCATTAGTTTAGGCCAACACGTATTCTGCTGCATCTTTTTGGTAAAAAAAAAATCGCAATAAGCGTATATTGATATACTGTTTATGCAAATATTATAGCGTCTACAAAATAGGGGATAGATGTATGGACTTTTTAAAATGTTTTTACTGGTAATGGTGTCGAGCTGCGATTTTTAACGGGATTGTGGCAGACAAATCTGACCCTAAGTGACACTTTTTGGGGACCAGTGACATTATTAGTGATCAGTGCTAAAAAAAATGCACTGATCAGTGTATAAATGACATGGGCAGGGAAGAGGTTAACTGTGTTCCCTGGGTGTGTTATGTGTAGGGGATGGGCTCACTGAGACAACACAGAGATCGCTGCTCCTGATCACTAGGAACAGCAGATCTCCATGTTGTTCCCTGTCAAAAGGGGCTTCCGCCTTGTTTACATAGGCAGATCCTTGTTCTCCTCCTCTGTGCAGCAATCGCGGGTGGCCGGCCAACATCGAGTCCACTGCACGCCCTGGAGTTGGTCTGACAGAAGCTGGCCATTTGGCCGGCTTCTGTCGGAGGGGCTTGACCGAAAAGGGTCTGCCGGCTGGCTCAGATGCTGTGAGAACCCCTTAAGTGGGTTTTCTGCTTTACATGCCTATTATGGCAGATCATAATGAGTGCAACAGCAGTGGTTCTGCAGACCCTGCCAGCTTTGGGTTTATCAATAGTTCTGGGAAGGCTTGCAGTGTACCCTCAAATACGCCCCGCAGACAAGGGAGGGAGGATTGTTTTGTTGAACAACTTGGATTATCAATGCGAGATAAATAATTTGATATCAGACAGGAATACTTATCGGATTCTGAGAGGGCATATAAAATTGGCCTTGGAACGGTTGGTTAAAGGAGCTTTTGAGGATGGTATTTTGAATAAAAAAAGAGAGATCTTACTTGATCCCAATATCTCCAAGAATCCCAGTGATCTGCTACCTCCCAAAAATTCATAAGTCGCTTGAAAAAACCCCAGGTCACCCCATAGTGGGATTGAGTCCCTGACTTCTAGAGCCAGCATATCTTAAAGATACCAAAGATGCAATTAAAGCTCTTAACGAGATGACAGTGGAGGAAGATACTTGTAACTGCTTATGTATCTTCGCTTTACACCATAATTCCACATGATGAGGCTCTTAAAGCAGTGAAGTTCTTTTTAAATGATAATCATGACATACCAAGACCTCATAGTAGTTTCATTTTAACTTCATTGGACTTCTGTATGAGTCATTATTTTTGGTATATTGATCATTTTTTCTTGCAACAGACCGGTGTGGCTATGGGGGCCAAATTTGCTTCCAGTGTGGCCAATTTATTTTTGGCCCACGCGGAGGAAAAGGCCATGACCACGCATTGTTCATTTGGAAGGGTACAGAGGACACCCTATTGACTTTTTTTGAAATAAATACAAATCTTTTACTTATTAAATGGAATTATGAGTACAGTCATATGGAAGTTAATTTCTTGGATTTAGTTGTAAGGAAAGGTAACAGTTTAAGTGCTAAGAATTATTAAAAATATTAAACAGAAATGGCTACATACCAATGTCCAGTTGCCATCATCCCAGTTGGCTTTCTGGTAAAGCCAATTTTTAAAGCGGAGTTCTGCCAAAAAAAAATAAGTCAGCAGCTACAAATACTGCAGCTGCTGACTTTTAATAATCAGACACTTACCTGTCCCAGGGTCAGCGATGCAGGGGAACCAAGCCCCGCTCGTCTCCCCCTCCTCTCTGCGGCGCCGGCATTGTAACTGTGGGCGCCCGGCTGTGGCTTCACAGCCAGGCACCAACTGTGCGTGACCGGCCGGGCAATTATCTGGGACCTGTGATGTGTCCCAGATGATTGCCAAGAGGGAGGGGGGAGAGGTGTGATCTCCCTTCTGGTGCCGCAGTGCGCCGAGATAAAGTGGGAGCTTGGAACCCACTGAAAAGAGGGTACCGGCTCCCCCCCCAAAAAAATGACATGCCATATGTGGCATGTCAGGGGGTCACTTCCCTTAACGCGTAAGTTCCATTTTTGGGTGGAACTCCGCTTTAAGGATTAGAAGAAATTGTTCTGATAAGAACGATTTTCAGTAACAATCTGAGATAATCAGGCAGAGGTTTTTGGAGAAAGGTTACTCAGAGGACAATTTGGATGCTACCATCCAGTAAGTAATGACATTGGATAGGGAGATCATTCTGGCCCCTAAGGATAAATCTGCTAAGGAGGGCGGATATGAATGGTCTTTCCATACTACTTATTCTAGTCAGCATAGGATGGTCAACCAATTGCTCAAAAACATTGGAGGATATTAAAGAGTGATGAGATTCTGGGTCCTGCTCTCCCTGAACAGCCAAAGGTTATTTTTAGGAAGGCACCAAGACATCTGATGTTTTTTCCCTTGTCGGAAGTGCCCTGTATGCAAATGTATGGGTTCCAACTCTATTAGGACCACAACTTTTTCATCTACAGTTACGGGTAAATCATATCAAATAGAAAACATCATATCATGTAATACGAAGAATGTAGTTTATCTACTCCAATGTAGTTGTGGTAACAATATGTAGGGAGGACCAAGAGGGCATTACACATTAGAGTGGGTGAGCATTTAGCTAACATCAATAAGGGATTCCCAAAACATAACCTCTCTAGGCATTTTGCGTTAAAACACAATAAGGATCCATCGCAATTGAAGGTGGTGGTTGTGACAAACGCGGGTATCAGACCCATGCCCTCCTCACTTACTCGTAACGGAGGACCAGTCTGATACCACACTCCAGACAGGTTTGTTTATAGCTTGCATTAAGAGCCTTAGGGACAAGTTTAACACTTTTCAAAATAAGGGTTTAATAATGAAAAGATCAAAATTGGTGCAAATAAAATATCTACACAAAAATATGTTTCAAAGAGATAAAGAAAATATACAGCCACAAAGAAATGAGGTAGAATTGAGGAGGAAGGATACTTGCAATTAATATCTGAGGGTTGATCAGAGTTCAATCGATGAGCTGGGTAATCGGTTCTAAAACTTGGCAGATGTTCCTGCTTTGATGGTAAATGAGAACTGACCACTATCTTGGCATATCCTTTTTTCTCTGGGATCTAGGGGGTTGGGACATATGCCCCTGACCAATAAAACGGATTAGGAGGGTCCATGGGCTGTCCTGGGTTGATGACCGTATAATGACCCTCCCTTACACACAGTTTTATACCATTATTCATATCTTCCAATATGCACTGGTTGCATTCTTGAAACTGATAGACTATTGTTCATCATTGAATTTCGTGTACAGGGATACCAAACTCAGCATAGTTCAGATGACCGTGTCACCCAGGGGGCATCTGACAGCAATCTTTCTTTCCTCTTGTATGTCTTAGCAGGGTCAAGCATAGACTTAATTTGTTCAGTATGAAATTCCGCATTCAAATATATACTGTTGAATAATGCGTCATGTCCCTGTCTGAGTTTATGAATCGTGTGAAGTTTTGAATTGGCAGAGGTCTCTGAAAAGATCACTCCTGCTCTGCGTGCCCTTTTTCAACCTTCATTAAGTCTGAGCCTTATTTGATGGCAGGCTATGTATTCCTAAGGGATTTGGTTATAGATTTACGATAGGCCTGGACATCCTGCCAGGCCTACATTAGCTGTTTGCACAGGCCTAAGCATGGGGTTTGCTTCCTCTGTGTTGATATAACAACTCTTTTAAAGTGTTCTGAGTTAAAGCGGAGTTCCACACAAAAATTGAACTTCCGCTTTTCGAAACCCTCCCCCCCTCCGGTGTCACATTTGGCACCTTTCAGGGGGGAGGGGGGTGCAGATACCTGTCTAAGACAGGTATTTGCACCCACTTCCGGCATAGACTCCCATGGGAGTCTATGCCTCTTCCTGTCCCCACCACGCTGTCTCCTGGGAAACACACAGCTCCCAGGAGATAGCAGGGACCACTTACGATGCGCAGCGCGACTCGCGCATGCGCAGTAGGGAACCGGGAAGTGAAGCTGCAACGCTTCACTTCCTGATTCCCTCACCTAGGATGGCGGCGGCAGCTGCCAAGAACTGGGCGGGTTCTCGGGGTCGCCTGCCGACATCGCTGGACCCTGGGACAGGTAAGTGGCCATTTATTAAAAGTCAGCAGCTGCAGTATTTGTAGCTGCTGGCTTTTAATATATATATTTTTTTTTTTCGCGGTTTGGGTGGACTCCCTCTTTAAGCCTATGAATTCCTGGAAATAAGGGAAGGAGGGAAGGGGGTTCAGATTTCTAATGCAATGTGTAACTGTTAGCCAAGACTGTCATGATTGACATAAGATTCCCGAACAACATGGCCGCTAATTACAGCTTTTCATGTGTCCAGTACGTGATATCATTACAATGGATGGGTATTGAGGTTGGTATACCACATTGGAGGGGCAGTAATATGGTTCGATATATATTCAGGTGAGAAACTCGTTGGATTATTGAACTCAGAGCTCATCAGCCAAAGGGATTAAATGTTGAGTGGAATATTAATAGTTTTATCAACAATAGTTAAATATTTTAATTAGCAGGGACTACATTTATTTTTATTGCATGCATAATTAAATTTGTATTATCTATTATCCATCATTTTGTTATATTAAATATAGTAATAATTGATTTATGTTTAATTGTGTATAAATGAATTTTGAATAAGATAATTAACGCCATGTTGATAGTGAGATTATAAATACTAGTTGATGGGTATGATATGGTTATGATAGGACCAATTGCACTATGGTTAACTGAACATAATATTTGATTACTTATAAATATGTGCGTGGACTGATCGTATGTGCAGTATCAAACAGCAATACGTTCGGTCAATTGTCGCAAAAATAGAGCGCATTGGATCTTTTGGAGCATGGCCGCCATAAGAGGAGTCTTACAGCAATATGGTGGTGCGGTTCACGCTGGTTCCAATACTGTTTGATAGTTGCACTGCTCTCTAGTGTTCGGCATTAGAATTTTTTCTGGATATAAATAAGTGATGTAAGCACCGCAGGCCCTTACGAAACGTACTTCAGGCTAGGCACGGAGCAGCGGTGACGTCTGAGCACCCGTAGAGGGTGCTGGACAAAACAGTGTTTCCATTTGAGCCTATTTGTTTGAGCACATTTGTTTCCATTTGTGCTGTAAGTAAATCCTTCCAGGGCTTCGGCCCTGGAAGGATTTACCCCCTTCCTGACCAGAGCACTTTTTGCGGTACGGCACTGCGTCGCTTTAACTGACAATTGCGCGGTCATACGACGTTGCACCCAAACAAAATTGATGTCCTTTTTTTTCCCCACAAATAGAGCTTTCTTTTGGTGGTATTTGATCACCTCTGCGGTTTTTATTTTTTGCGCTATAAGCAAAAAAAGAGCGACAATTTTGAAAAAGAAAAGCAATATTTTTTACTTTTTGATATAATAAATATCCCCAAAAATATATGAAAAAAAAAATTTCTTTTGTCAGTTTAGGCCGGTATGTATTCTTCTATATATTTTTGGTAAACAAAAAAGGCAATAAGCGTGTATTGATTGGTTTGCGCAAAAGTTATAGCGTTTACAAAATAGGGGATAGATTTATGGCTTTTTTTATTATAAATTTTTTTTTATTTTTTATTAGTAATGGCGTCGATCTGCGATTTTTATCGTGACTGCGACGTTATGGCGGGCAGATCGGACACTTTTGACACTATTTTGGGACCATTGTCATTTATACAGCAATCAGTGCTATAAAAATGCACTGATTACTGTGTAAATGACACTGGCAGGGAGGGGGTTAAGCACTAGAGGGCGATCCAGGGTTTAAATGTGTCCTAGGGAGTGTTTCTAACTGTAGGGGGATTGACTCCCAATGACAGGGAGCAGTAGATCTCTGTCATGTTGCTAGACAGAACAGGTAAATGCCTTGTTTACATTGGCATCTCCCCGTTCTGCCTCTCCGTGATACAATCGCGGACGTAGAGTCCGCGGGCGCGCTCACGGAGTACGCTGCGGGCGCGTGAGCGCCCACTATGCTGCAATTTAAAGGGGACGTACCTGTACGCCCATTAGCCCAGCCGTGCCATTGTGCCGACGTATATCATCGTGCGCTGGTCGGCAAGGGGTTAATAAACTCCTGTGTGCTTTTAAAGAATGTTGTGCAATGAGTTTATCTTCCTCTTCCATATGCACACTGTGTGACTGTACTCTGGAGTTCTCTTGATTGTTGATAGCTGTGGGGGATACACCTGTGGAATCCAACCAAGCAGGCTGGACAGCTGATGCTCAATGATGCGCATATAGACCTTGGGAGGTCCTAATATCTGGTAAGCAGATATATTTGTCCTATCTATCTTCAGTTCACTCTGTGGATGTTTAGTTGGGATATTTGGAATATAATTCCCCCCCCCCCCTTTTTCTTCATTTTTATTTTCATATAATAGATGGACTTTATGCTCTTTATTCAAATAAGGTTATGTTTGACAGCGCTACACGTTGATTTTGTTGTTTTGGTATGAGGTGTATATTTTTGTGAGAGCTGCTGTCTGTCACAGATCATTTGTGTCCTTTTATTTATTATATATACACATGGCGCAATATCGTTTTGCACACACCCTGAAAGGGTTGCCTGGATCGCTGTCCCATGTCTAAAGGCACATACACACTAAGAAAATTGTGCGAACGTTTTCATCCAAAGAATTTTCGTATGATTATCATATAATGTGTACACAACTTTCGACAGCCGATTTTCGTTTTTTTCATCGGTTTCGATTTGCTGTGAAACATCGAGAAAAATCGGACGAATGTTCGCCCGATTTTCTTATAGTGTGTACCCCACTTAAGTCACAACACTCCTCTGAGTCATCTTTAACTCTTTCAGGGATTTTTTCCCTCATTTGTTTTATCCTAGGATTCTTATCCTAAGAATGTAATGCTACTGCAGTGCCTTAAAAAAGTATTAATACCCCTTGAAATTTTCCACATTTTCTCATGTTACAACAAAAAATTTAAATGTATTTTATTGGGACTTTATGCGATAGACCAACACAAAGTGCCACAATTGTGAAGTGATAGGAAAATGATAAATGGTTTTTAAATTTTTTTTACAAATATCTGAAAAGTTTAGCGTGCATTTGTATTCAGCCCCCCTGAATCAATACTTTGTAGAACCAGCTTTCGCTGCAATTACAACTGTAATAGGGCGTACACACGGTCGGACTTTGTTCGGACATTCCGACAACAAAATCCTAGGATTTTTTCCGACAGATGTTGGCTCAAACTTGTTTTGCCTACACACGGTCGCACAAAGTTGTCGGAATTTCCGATCGACAACCACGCGGTCACGTACACCACGTACGACGAGACTAGAAAAGGCCGGTTCAGAACCAAGCGCGGCACCCTTTGGGCTCCTTTTGCTAATCTCGTGTTAGTAAAAGTTTGGTGAGAGACGATTCGCGCTTTTTCAGACTCGTGGCTTTCAGATCGTTTTTTGCCGTTCAGTTTGTGCTTGTGGGTTTGTATCTGGTCTTCAGTGCATGCAAGCAAGTTCCGCGTGACTTTAGGTAGTCATTGTATTCTTGTTCGTTCGTTACTGGTTTTCAGGTCGCTCTTCACAGGCCTTGCTGTTCTTCAGTGCGTTCTGTTACTTCGTTCTGAGCAGCCGACCGTTTTCTAGCCATGTTTCGCATGCGTACTCCTCGTAGAGTTCGTGCTGTGCGGGGGCTTGGTGTTGGGGTCCTGACCTTGACACAAGTCCAGTCCATGAACAGGGTGGGGAGGAGTTCATGGACCAAGAATTGGTTGCTTCAGCGTGACCAATTCTCTCATATGCCTTTGCTCCGTGAGATCCGTGAGAATAATCCTGATGATTTCAGGAACTTTCTCAGGATGACGGACCCCGTGTTTCACCGTTTGTTGGCTTCGCTGACCCCCTATATCAGCAGGCAGGATACCTGCATGAGGCAAGCCATCACTCCGGAGCAGAGGTTGGTCGCTACCCTGCGGTATTTGGCCACAGGGAGAAGCCTGCAGGACCTCAAGTTCTCGACAGGCATCTCCCCCCAGGCTCTGGGTATCATTATCCCAGAGACCTGTTCTGCCATCATCCAGGTCCTGCAGAAGGAGTATATGAAGGTAAGATTTTTTTCCTTTTATATCACATTTTATTCTATTGAATGTTTGCTAATATATTGTATTTCTTTCCTCATTCCCTAATTACCATGCATTGTAATATGCTGTGAATGTCCCCTTTGTCCTCATGCATGCTGGATTTTTATGTAATTATTATTTTATGTCCTTCATACATATTTGCCCTTCAATCACCTCCCCAGCATGGTGTCTCCTGCCCCTATATTCACCTCATGTAGTCACTTAACAATGTATTTTATCAGCTCTATAGTAGTGCTTTACCCCAAACACCCTCTAAAATGTTTGGAATTGTTATTTAAATTCAGGCAGAGTGCCAGAGGCTTTTTTTGTGCTGTCCCCAAATTTTTTGTAACCCTCCCTCCCCCCAACTGCTAAGTCAGCTGTTCCCAATTCTCTATCCTCAATCATCTATCTGCTGACTTTGCCAAACCCATACACATTATACCCATCTCTTTAGTGCTCAGATTTATGGATGAATTCCCCAAAGCATGTAGTGCCTGTATACTTTCCAATGGTACTGTTTAAAGTTTTTGTATCCTATTATTATCTTGATAGGTAATAGCAGAATGTCCAAATGTCCTCAAATGTGTACAGTGTGTATTTATATCTTTGTATTCAGACACTTCTTACCTGTCCAGTGGTCTGCCAATAGTGTAACTAAGGAGGGTCTGTTCCAAGTAATACCCTGTATTTAGGCATTCATCTCTCAATGAAGTGAAGAGGGTTACCTGTCCAAGAGTTCCCCCCCCTATAATGTTAGAAATGGCCCATGAGGGGGGGAGGGGGAATATGATAGGTGTACCTTATACTTTGTTGTTGTTAAATTCCCCTTAATAAATGCTATCTGGAGGTTGCCCCATAATGTTTGTGTATAATCTGCTTGCCATGTTTCTGTGAAAAAATAGTAATGTTTATTGTTTTTTCCTCAACAGTTTCCTT
Source organism: Lithobates clamitans (assembly GCA_037952925.1). Lineage (NCBI taxonomy): Eukaryota > Metazoa > Chordata > Amphibia > Anura > Ranidae > Lithobates > Lithobates clamitans. The sequence continues at coordinate 1,476,060 of JBBGZY010000209.1, forward strand.
CAACGCCACAGGAATGGCAGACTGTGGCCTCCCACTTTGCTCAGCGGTGGGACTTTCCTAACTGCGGAGGGGCAATTGATGGGAAACACGTCCACATCGTCCCACCACCCAACTCGGGGTCGTACTATTATAATTACAAGGGTTTTAATAGTATAGTGATGTTGGCGGTGGTGTCGGCTAATTACGAGTTCCTGTATGTGGACGTGGGGAAGAATGGCCGGATGTCCGATGGTGGAGTCATCGCCCAGACGGAGTTCTACAGGCGTCTCCAGAATGGCAGCTTGGACTTGCCACCTCCAGAGGACAATGTTGAAGGTCTCCCATTTGTGTTCGTTGCTGATGAAGCATTTGCGCTGGGGGACCACCTGATGCGGCCATTCCCGATGAGGACCCTCACCCCTGAACAGGGGGTTTTTAATTACCGGCTGGCAAGAGCCTGAAGAGTGGTGGAGAACACATTTGGAATCCTGGCCAGCCGGTTCCGATTATTTCTGACACCCATCCATATGGCGGAGTATAAACTGAACCATATAATACTTGCCTGCTGTGTTCTCCATAATTTTTTAAGAAAACATTCAGCCAACTATGCTGGCTCAGTTGGGCCTGAGGCCGGAATCCCAAATCCATCAACACTGACGGCACTTGAAAGTGGCCGTCCTGGCTTGCCCTCCCTGAGTGCCCGTGATGTCCGGTTACGATACCTGGAGTTCTTTGCAGGTAGGGGGGCTATCAATATGCCAGACAATCTGTGAAACCTTTTTCAAATAAAAAACAACCAAAAGAAATTCTTTGTGGACATTTACTGCTTGTGTTTGTTTTAGCTGACCCTGATAGAAATGTGTTGAGTGCAGAAAATGTCGTGATTGGGTAACCTTATAAAAAACAGTGTTGGCTGGTACTTCCTAAATGCAAAAACACATTTCACTACAAGTGCACTTGCAACTGCAATGAACCTGCACTTGTAGTGCAAAGTGTATTTGCCCTTAGGAAATAACCCCCATTTTTGCATAAAACAGCAATTACATCACCCCAAAAGTGTTGTAGTGTTGAGACAATAATCCACACATTCTTGAGTAAGCCACTTTTTTATACCTGCACAATCACATGTGCATTTACGAAAGATTTTTAAAACAAACCAACATATTTGTTGTATAACAATTTTTGCAGTAGCATTATCAAAAATCGAAATATCCATTTCAGATAAAACAGGCCTGTGTAAAACCAACAAGAAAGCTAAAAAACTTGAACTTACAAAGTTCACATATGGGAAAACCTGAAGACTATATCAGACATCAGTATTTAGGAACTGGGTTTGATATAGCGTTCAGATGGGTGGAAATCACCCCTGGAAAAGCCAAATTTGGAAGATGCACACCAATTTACGAATGTCAACATGTGCTATCTGCCATCAGGGGGGATCAAGGGACATGTTTTGGGGGAGCAAGCCCTTTCTCAACGCGACTTTATAATTGAGGAAGGGGTTGCACCCCCAAAACGCGTCTATTGATCTCCCGTGATGGCAGATAGCACATGTTGGCACACTGTGTGCATCCTCCAAATTTGGCTTTTCTAAACATTGAAAAAAATTTTAGAAGATTGGACCACAATAAAACAGGTGATTTTGTGGGGTTTAAATTCGCCCCAAAACATCAATGATGTTATTATTTTTTTTAATAACATCACTGATTTGTTGCTGTATGTTGTGCAATTCGAGATTATACCCCATGATCTCCCCGATCAGTATCTGGGCACTTTCAGATGTGAAACGTTCTCTATCCCTCACATCACGATCACCTAAAAAGAGATAAAGAACAAAAAAAAAGGTCTCAAAAATCTGCCACCATTCATCTCTTTTACCTGAGCCTGTGGTCGCAGACACTCACCTGTTGTGGTGCCAATCTCCACCACATCTTCTTCTTCCTCCTGCTCTTCTTCTTGTGTTGGTGGTATTTCACCTTCTTCCATAGGTGGGGGGTTTGTGTTCTCCTGGGATGAGGGGTGTCCTCCGAGTCTTTTCTCCCCTATGTAAAACAAAAATGGTATACTTAGCACACAGATATTTGATGGCAGAACTAGAAATAGGAAACATTGCTTGGAAGTGGGGTACAATTGTCTATTTTAGCAGAGTTCCAAGATGTATATTTTTTAGTGGCCTTTGTCAAGCTGCAATACTTTACCTGTTTGGTACAAGCTTCACAGATTTAGCCCCCCCTATAGTATACACTGGAGCACCTGTGTGCCCCCCCTAATAAAAATGGTGTTCTGGGGTCCCACACTAGTGCTCCAGTGTCCAGATGTGAAAACAGCTGCTCAGTGTCCTCTCCTTACACACAATCTAGTTGGCATTTCATTCTAGTAACAAACCCATCTACACAAACAAATATTTGGCATCCAAAGTGCCATGCATGCTCAGAATAAATAAAGAGATGAAAGTTATTGGCCACTGCCCCATTTATAGTCCCGACGTACGTGTTTTACGTCGCCGCGTTCAGAATAATCGGATTTTCCGACAACTTTGTGTGACCGTGTGTATGCAAGACAAGTTTGAGCCAACATCCGTCGGAAAAAATCCTAGGATTTTGTTGTCGGAATGTCCGAACAAAGTCCGACCGTGTGTACGCCCTATAACACATGAATATGCTATAATCTAAACCATTCCATTGAAGCTTTGGCTGTATTTTTAGGGTTGTTGTCCTGCTGAAAGGTGAACCTCCGCCCCAGTCTCAAGTCTTTTGCAGACTCTAAGGAACCTTTCACACGGGGCCGATCCGCTCAGCGGATTCCGTTAGCTTAGTGGGAGATCGCTCCGTTGATCTCCGCTGACCCGGCGGATTACAGGTCCGTCTCTGCTCATTGAGCAGGGTGGGACCTATCAGAGCCCCGCTGATTTCTATAGGGAAATCTAACGATCTGATCCTGAGCCAGATGGATGGTGAACGTATCGCCATATGTCTGTCTTGATCGGATGGCAGACGGGTGTCAGCGGACACATCTCTGCTGACATCCATCTGCCCATAGGAGTCAATGGGTGGCCCGCTCTGATCTGCCTGAAAAATGGACAGGTGGACCCGAGTGGGCTTATCGTGTGAAGGGGCCTAACAGGTTTTCTTCCTTCGTTTTTAAACTTGATGCTGCCACCACCATGTTTCACAGTGGGGAAGGTGTGTTCAGGGTTATATACAGTGTTTTCTACCACACATAGCATTTTGCTTTTAGGCCAAAAAGTTAAATTTTGGCCTCATCTGACCAGAGCACATTCCTCCACATGTTTGCTGTGTCCTGCACATGGCTTCTTGCAAACTGCAAACAGGACTTCTTATGACTTTCTTCTTGCCACTCTTCCATAACGGCCAGATTTGTGGAGTACACGACTAATAGTTGTCCTGTGGACAAATTCTCCCACCTGAGCTGTGGATTTCTACAGTTCCTCCAGAGTTACCATGGGCCTCTTGGCTGCTTCTCTGATAGGTGCTCTCTCTGCCCGGTCTGTCAGTTTAGGTGAACGACCATGTCTTGGTAGGTTTGCAGTTGTGCCATACTATTTTCATTTTCGGATTATGGATTGAACAATGCTCCGTGAGAGGTTTAAAGATTGGGATTTTTTGTATAACCTAACCCTGCTTTAAACTTCTCCACAACTTTATCCCTGACCTGTCTGGTGTGTTCCTTGGCCTTCATGATGCTGTTTGTTCACTAAGGTTCTCTAACAAACCTCTGAGGGCTTCACAGAAAAGCGGTATTTATACTGAGATTAAATTACACACAGATGGATTCTATTTTCTAATTAGGTGATTTCTGAAGTCAATTGGTTCCACTAGATTTTAGTTAGGGGTATCAGAGTAAAGGGGGCTGAATACAAATACTAACAAAGGAAAGGACCAGGGGGAAACACAAGAGAGTGATCTCCCTAGGTCCAAAAAGTGGTTACCATGGATATGGTGGGCAATGAAGGGAAGGAAAAGGATGTATGTAAAATTATAAAGGTTTATTGAATAAGTCTAAAATAAACAAGTGCTATACCATAGACAATAGAACACATGTATGGAGCTGTTCCACCTGACACAATTTGATGGGTCCGTCCAGTGCAAACAGCACGGGGCGCGCCCATCAACCTACAACACACAAACATTCAACATATACACATATAAACATATAAAATATAAAACATATAGTGCAGGCGCCTTTATACCCACAGATGCATGAGGTCCCTGTGGCCAATCGCCAGATCAAAAGGAAAATAACGTTTGTATGGATGTGATAATAAAGGGACCTAATGCATGTGTGGTCCCCCGGGGAGATGGGGAAAGTGGATAGGATATGTACAAATGGATGCCTAACTCAAAACCTCGCTAGATATCATCTATGTAGGCTGTATGGATACTGCAGCTAGATTGGTGGGTCAGGGGGACTCATACATATTGTTGCATGCGCATGCTAAAATGATGAATGTTGCTGAGAGTCCATTCCTGTAGTTTGTGGGGATGAATATAGCTGAGAGTCTCTGTTGAGTTTAGGGGATATAGAAACCGCACGGTGTAGTGAATGCTGTTTGTACCAGGAACAGATCACATGACCTCTCAGGGTGGCCCGATATCCCTCGGGACTGCCAGTGTATGAGGGTATGCTGGAAGTCTAATAGCGCTGAATGTCACTGTGCACTTCTATCCACATTGGTCAGGGCCATATCACTACAGTTATTAGGTGTTCAGAGTCACCACTGCATATAGGAGCATATAGGAGCTAAAGGGGCTACATTACCACCTCTCTGTCGTACGAGTATTAGCTGTGTCTAATGTCCTGCAGCTGCTCCACCGCTCCGTGGCCTCTGCGCTGCCAGTGCCGACCGTGATATGCTGTATTCACCAGGTGTGCGGGTCCGTAGTGATCCTTTCACTCGCTGGAGCACACTACAACTGTGCCTGTGTGGTGGGTTCTCTCCCCGTATGTGTGGCGGTCAGACTTTTCTAGTTTCCACTGAAAGGGGATCCCATCTCCTGATCACTGCGGGAAATAGCTTCGGCGTCTGCACATCTAGGTTACGTCGACGCGTTTCGCAACGTCATTGTTACGTAGCTTCAACAGGACGTACTCAGGCATTGGGTGGAAAATTGTGACCTTTTGACTTCTTTGTAGGCAGATACTTATAGGGTGGTCCCCTCTCCTTCCTTCTAGCCGGCTGAATACAAATGCACACCACACTTTTCAGATATTTATTTGTAAAACAATTTGAAAACCATTTTATTATTTTCCTTCCACTTCACAATTATGTGTCACTTTGTGTTGGTCTATCACATACAATCCCAATAAAGGGGGGGCAAGGGGCATAGGCTCTCCAAACAAGTCTTATTTGCACATAAAACAGTGGGTGGCCTAGGTCTCCCCCAGCTGGCCAGGTATTAGGCAGCGCAAGTAGCTCAGCTCTCCACAGTATACGCTTGCACGGAAAAGCTGGATTGGGTAGCAGTGAGTGGGGTACATCTGGATTATGGCAATTAGCAAACCGTAGAGCGCCCAAATTGACTCCCACCTTATATAATTCTTTGGCTGTCTGGGATAGAGTGCAAAACAATCCCAAGCTGGTTTTATCTTTTCACCCTCTAAACCATCTATTTAACAATCCCGCCTTCCCCCCTGGTCAGGAACCTGAGACTTTCCGCTGGTCTCTCAATAAGGGCCTATACAGAATTGGGCACTTTGTGACCCCTTGCGGCCTGTTCTCGCTAGCCCATTGTCGATCCGAATTGAAAATGCCCTCGTCGGAAATCTTTTGATTTCTCCAAATTTTTCATTTCTTGCATTCCCTAGGCCCATCGGTGACTAAGGATTCTAAGGTCACCCCCTATGAGACATGGTGAATCCAGGAAGCAGGGCACAAGGGAGGTATTTCTATCTATAGGCTGCTGCTTGATTCCCCTGACAAATTTCCATACATGCAGGCGTGGGATTCGGATCTAGCCTCTAAAAGTGATATGGATCATTGGCACGCCTCCTTCCATTTGGCTTATAAGGGTATCTTGAATGATTCCCCAGTGGAGGCCAATGTCAAAGTACTGATGAGGTGGTACATGGTGCCTTTGCGTTTGTCAAGGTTGTATCTGTCTTCCTCACCCCTATGTTTTTGAGGATGCCACGCGCTTGGCACTATGGCACTGTCATATACGGTGGGAGTGTAAGAGGTTACTTGGTTTCTGGAATAAGGTATTTGCTTTGATACGGAAGGTTTCAGAGATCCCGGTCCCCCAAAACCTCATATCTCTCTGTTAAATGGACCAGTTGAGCATCTTCCCCGCTCCAAGCAGCGTCTGATTTTCTTTATGCTCCTGGCTGCAAAACTTTCTATAGCCTGTTCATGGAAAAATAGTTTGGTGTGTTTCTCACTATATAAACGAAAGGTGTCTTGGATAATGCTAAACAAACAAATTGGCAGTGTGGTTTAATGTTCTCTGACACTTCTAATGTACTTCGTATTTATATTTAACCACTGGGCACTTAAAGAGGAACTGCAGTCGGTTCACTTCATTTGTAATAAAAACATCTTTGTCATTCTGAAGCTTCCCTTCGAAGACTTTGTATAATATTTTATATATACTGTGATTCTGTACTTGCCAAATATGCTTTAGAAATCTCCCTCCACTGAGTCTGGTTGCAACCATTTTAACTGTAGGCAGCTGAAGCTGCTGCCTGTTCACTTCCTGGATTTACACAGACACAGAGGCACACCTCCAGCTCTGCAGTTCTCATTGGCCCTCTTATGACTCATCCCCCTCTCCCTTCTTGGCAAACTCTCACGAGAGTGAGAGTTGTGCATGATGTCATAAGCCTGGGCTTTTTACCAGACAAGAAACAGGAAGTGGGCTGTATAAGGTATTTACTTGCAGAAAAATATGTTTTACTATCCAAAGTTAAAACAACAAGGACAGAAGATTAAATAGATGAAAAGTTGAAAAAAATGACTGAAGTTACGCTTTAAACCCCCTTCCTAACCAGACCAATTTTCAGCTTTCGGTGCTCTCACATTTTGAATGACAATTACATAAACTGTACCTATATGAAATTTTTGTCCTTTTTTTCACACAAATAGAGCTTTCTTTTGGTGGTATTTAATCACCACTGGGTTTTTTATTTTTTGCGCTATAAATGAAAAAAGACCGAAAAAGTTGTAAAAAATAATACATTTTTCTTTGTTTCTGTTTAAATTTTATAAAATTTTATAAAATTTAGAAAATTTGTAATTTTTCTTCATAAATTTTGGACATAATATATACTGCTACTTATCTTTGGTAAAAATAATAACCCAAATCCGTTGAAATTAATTGGTCTTTGTGAAAGTTATCGAGTCTACAATCTATGATGCCATTCATTGAAAATTGATGACACCTGATGTACTCATTTCTTGAGAAACTAACAAGCCAGGAAAGTACAAATACCTCCCAAATTATCCCTTTTTAGAAAGTAGACATTCTAATGTATTTAGTAAGAGGCATGGTTAGTTTTTTTGAAATTATTTTTTCCCCACAATTCTTTGCAAAATTATGTTTATTTTTTTCACAAAATTGTCATATTTACAGGTTATTTCTCTCACATGACATGTGCATACCACAAATTTCACCCCAAAATACATTCTGCTACTCCTCCTGAGTATTGCAACACCACATGTGTGAGACTTTTACACAGCCTAACCACATACAGAGGCCCAACATTGAAGTAGCACCTTCAGGCGTTCTAGGAGCATGAATTGCACATCTCATTCCTCAACCACCTATTACACTTTTGAAGGCCCTGGAACACCAGGACAATGGAAATGCCCACAAAATGACCCCATTTTGGAAAGCATACACCTCAATGTATAATCTATGAGGCATAATGAGTCTTTTTTGAACAGTTCATTTTTTTCCCAGAAGTTTTTGGAAAATGTGGGAAAAAAAAATGAAACTGCATTTTTTTTTTTTTTTTTTTTTTTTTTACACACACAAAGTTGTCCATTTATAAGATATTTCCAACACATAGCATGTACATAGCAAAAATGACTCCACAAAATACCTTCTGCTACTCTACTTGAATATGGTGATACCACATGTGTGAGACTTTTACACAGCCTGGTCACACAGAGGCCCAACATTAAAGTAGCACCTTCAGGCGTTCTAGGAGCATAAATTGCGCATCTCATTTCCTGACAACCTATCACACTTTTGAAGGCCCTTCATATTTCTAACACATATGTACATTCCAATAATTACACCCCAAAATACATTCTGCTGAGCAAAGGGTAAACCAAAGATTACCTGTGATTTTAGTAGTATAGTTGTCCACAGGAGGAGAGCCCTGATCCAGGCAGCAGGCAGGGACATGGGTCAGAAACAGTGAATGGAATTGTCCAGGCAGCAGGCAGGAATATTGTCCATAGTCAGTACAGCCAGGGATACAGTCGAGGCTCAGTGCAGGTAGAGATATTGCCAGCAGTGCCAAAATATTGGTCCTGTTAGTAAGCAAGAACATGGTCCATAGTACAGGTAGCAAGTCAGGAAAGAATGGGAACAGAGGTAGAGCCTTCTCCCAGGCAGTGGTATGTATGTACAGTTTAGTGCAGTGGCATAAGGGGTGTGGAGGTAAATGCATTTACATTTTTACCATACTTCAATTATAATGTAGAAAAGTACAGTAACGGTGGAAACAGTCACCTACAGTTGTGCTGAAAAGTTTACAAACCCTGGCAGAATTTATGATTTCTTGGCCATTCTTCAGAGAATATGAATGATAATACAAAAACTTTTCTTTCACTTATGGTTAGTGTTTGGCTCAAGCCATTTATTATCAACCAACTGTGTTTACTCTTTTTTAAATCATAATAGCAACAGCAACTACCTAAATGACCCTGATCAAAAGTTTACATATCCCAGTTCCTAATACCGTGTATTGCCCCCTTTAAAGTGGTTGTACACCCTGTACAACCACTTTTACCTACAGGTAAGCCTACAGTGGGGACGGAAAGTATTCAGACCCCCTTAAATTTTTCACTCTTTGTTATATTGCAGCCATTTGCTAAAATCATTTTAGGTTAATTTTTTTCCACATTAATGTACACACAGCACCCCATATTGACAGAAAAACACAGAATTGTTGACATTTTTGCATATTTATTAAAAAAGGAAAAACTGAAATATTACATGGTCCTAAGTATTCATACCCTTTGCTAAGTATTTAGTAGAAGCACGCTTTTGATCTAATACAGCCATGAGTCTTTTTGGGAAAGATGCAACAAGTTTTTCACACCTGGATTTGGGGATCTTCTGCCAATCCTCCTTGCAGATCCTCTCCAGTTCTGTCAGGTTGGATGGTAAACGTTGGTGGACAGCCATTTTTAGGTCTCTCCAGAGATGCTCAATTGGGTTAAAGTCAGGGCTCTGGCTGGACCATTCAAGAACAGTCACGGAGTTGTTGTGAAGCCACTCCTTCGTTATTTTAGCTGTGTGCTTAGGGTTATTGTCTTGTTGGAAGGTAAACCTTCGGCCCAGTCTGAGGTCCTGAGCACTCCGGAGAAGATTTTCATCCAGGATATCCCTGTACTTGACCGCATTCATCTTTCCCTCAATTGAAACCAGTCGTCCTGTCCCTGCAGCTGAAAAAAAGCTGCCACCACCATGCTTCACTGTTGGGACTGTATTGGACAGGTGATGAGCATTGCCTGGTTTTCTCCACACATACCGCTTAGAATTCAGGCCAAAAAGTTCTATCTTGGTCTCATCAGACCATAAAATCTTATTTCTCACCATCTTGGAGTCCTTCAGGTGTTTTTTTTTAGCAAACTCGATGCGGGCTTTCATGTGTCTTGCACTGTGGAGAGGCTTCCGTCGGGCCACTCTGTCATAAAGCCCCGACTGGTGGAGGGCTGCAGTGATAGTTGACTTTCTACAACTTTCTCCCATCTCCCGACTGCATCTCTTTAGCTCAGCCACAGTGATCTTTGGATTCTTCTTTACCTCTCACCAAGGCTCTTCTCCCCTGATAGCTCAGTTTGGCCAGACGGCCAGCTCTAGGAAGGGTTCTGGTCGTCCCAAACGTCTTCTATTTAAGGATTATGGAGGCCACTGTGCTCTTAGGAACCTTAAGTGCAGCAGAATTTTTTTGTAACCTTGGCCAGATCTGTACCTTGCTACAATTCTGTCTCTGAGCTCTTCAGGCAGTTCCTGTGACCTCATGATTCTCATTTGCTCTGACATGCACTGTGAGCTGTAATGTCTTGTATAGACAGGTGTGTGGCTTTCCTAATCAAGTCCAATCAGTGTAATCAAACACAGCTGGACTCAAATGAAGGTGTAGAACCATCATTTAACATTGACAGCTTGAAGGTATTTGTGGATGAGGCTCTTTATCATCTCAGATGGTAAAGCTGCCCATTTCTCTTGGCAAAAAGCCTCCAGTTCCTGTAATTTCTTGGGCTGTCTTGCATGTTTGAGATCTCCCCAGAGTGACTCAATGATATTGAGGTCAGGAGACTTGAGATGGCCACTCCAGAACCTTCACTTTATTCTGCTGTAGCCAATGACAGGTAGACTTGGCCTTGTGTTTTGGATCATTTTCATGTTGGAATGTCCAAGTACGTCCCATGGGCAGCTTCCTGGCTGATGAATGCAAATGTTCCTCCAGTATTTTTTGATAACATACTGCATTCATCTTGCCATCAATTTTTACCTAATTTGCTGTGCATTTGTAGCTCGCACATCCCCAAAACATCAGCGACCCACCTCCGTGTTTCACAGTAGGAATGGTGTACCTTTTCATCATGGACCTTGTTGACTCATCTCCAAATGAAGCGTTTATGGTTGTGGCCAAAAAGCTCAATTTTGGTCTTATCACGCCAAATGACTTTGTGCCAGAAGGTTTGAGGCTTTGCTATTTGGCTTATTGTAAGCGGGATATTTTGTGGAATTGGCGTAGTAATGGCTTTCTTCTGGTGACTCGACCATGCAGCCCATCTTTCTTCAAGTGCCTCCTTATTGTGCATCTTGAAACAGCCTCACTACATGTTTTCAGAGAGTCCTGTATTTCACCTGAAGTTATTTGTGGGTTTTTCTTTGCATCTGAACAATTTTCCTGGCAGTTGTGACTGAAATTTTAGTTGGTCTACCTGACGGTGGTTTGGTTTCAACATAACCCCTCATTTTCCACTTCTTGATTAGAGTTTGAACACTGCTGATTGGCAGTCTCAATTCCTTGGATATCTTTTTATATCCCTTTCCTGTTTTAAACCATTCAACTACCGTTTCCCGCATATCCTTTGACAATTCTTTTGCTTTCCCCATGACTAAGGATGAGCTCCGGCGTGTTCGCACACTCCACGTGCCGAGCCCGCCAGGAAGTTAACACGATGCTGCGCTAATCATAGGCAGTGAGACATTTCCCGATTCTGCAGCCGCACATCGGGAAAATGTCTCACTGCTTGTGATTAGCGCAGCGCCATGCCGACTTCCTGGCGGGTTCGGCACGTGGAGTGTGCGAACACGCCGGAGCTCATCCTTACCCATGATTCAGAATCCAGAAACGTCAGTTGCAAGAGTCTGTCAGCAGTCCAGAAACTCATTGACCTTTTATACACACACACTAAGTACAAGCAAGCAGATCACAGGTGAGGATGGTTACCTTTAATAGCCATTCAAACCCCTTTGTGTCAACTTGTGTGTATGTTATCAGGGTATGGAAACTTTTAAAAAGGGTCATTTAGGTAGTTTTTGTTGTGATTATGATTTAAAAAGAGTAAACACAGTTGATTGATAATAAATGGCTTCAGCCAAACACTAACCATTAGTGAAAGAAACGTTTTTGTGTTATCTTTCATATTCTCTGAAAAATGGCCAAGAAATCATAAATTCTGCCAGGGTAAGTAAACTTATGAGCACAACTGTATACAGAGGCCTGGTTTGGAAGGACATTGGGGATAATAATGCATGGTATCTCTTCTAACTCGTGGTGTTCGTGGAGTCTGCTTACTGAATCAGAGTGAATATTTTCTGGTGGGCCTTCAGGGTACAAAAGTGCCGAGATATTTTCTTCTTGGTAATGAAAATAGGATGGGGGGTCTCGGTAGATTTTTGGCAAATAACATAAGTGTTATACATGGCCAAACTGAAAAAATAGATGCTTTTTTTGCGCCAATCATGGGATTTTCTTGTGGGAAGGTAGGGTTAGATCATCTGATCATTGAAGTCCACTCCCCCCCATGAACAAGTTATAGTCATGGACACAAGCTGGTTTCTGGATTGGCACGTTTCTTCTGGGGATTTCCACGTAGGTGTCATCATGAATCGATAAGAGCATGTGGACGTTTCGTCTGTCCCTCCACCTGACAACCAATATATCCTCATTCTGCAAAGACACCGTCTCCCCCCTTGTCGTATCCACATATAAATGATATCCCTTTACAAGAAGTGGATAGACAAGCTCCCAGAAAACTTTTCTACTGGCTCCAATGTACTCTGGGCATTCAGGGGGATGCAGTTGGGTGTCCTTCCCTTCGTACACCAGGAAGGCATAGATGTACCCCGTGGCTTGGTCACAAAGTTTGTAGAGCTTAACCCTTTATCGGGCCCTTTTGCTGGGGATAAACTGTTTGAGGCCCAGCCTTCCTGTGAATTTGACAAGTGACTCATCGACGGAGATATTTTGGTTGGGGGTATATAACTGAAGGAATTTTTCTGAGAAAAAAATGGCTGGGCGGTGAAAGGGGTATGTTTGCTGCTCCGGAATTAGGGGGAAGTCACAGAGGGTTTTGAAGGGCATAGGGTAGGCTGGCATGGACCCTAACCCTTTTGGGGCTGAGATGACACCCCACTAGTGCTTGGCCTTTGTTGCAGTGGTATTCCATTTCTCGTGGAAGGCACTGTGCTAGAGGTGGATGGCACTGCGCTAGAGGTGGACGGTACTGAGCTGCTGGTTATGCCACTGCTCTACTTGTAGTAGGCAGCTGCTCCTTGCCAGAATGCCTTCTTTTCACGGGCACACATTCCTCTTCCTCCGATTCTGTAGCAGACCCACTGCTTAAAACAGGGTTCATATGCCCAATCAGAATCGGACTCAGACTCCGAGAGCTCCCCGCTGCTCTCGTTGCTCAGGCTAAGAAGCTGGTATGCCTCCCCACTGGAAATTTTTTTTTTTACCATACTGGTGACTGTGGGCTGTGTTGCAATTGGGACACTAGGACAGATGTGGGTGCATTGCTGAGTGCTGATGTGGGTGCATTGCTGGGTGCTGATGTGGGTGCATTGCTGGGTGCTGATGTGGGTGCATTGCTGGGTGCTGATGTGGGTGCATTGCTGGGTGCTGATGTGGGTGCATTGCTGGGTGCTGATGTGGGTGCACTGCTGGGTGCTGATGTGGGTGCACTGCTGGGTGCTGATGTGGGTGCACTGCTGGGTGCTGATGTGGGTGCACTGCTGGATGCTGGTGAGGGTGCACTGCTGGATGCTGGTGAGGGTGCACTGCTGGATGCTGGTGAGGGTGCACTGCTGGATGCTGGTGAGGGTGCACTGCTGGGTACTAATGCACTGTGGCTGCACTGATTAGCTGGCACTGATGAGGATCCACTGATAGGGTGGCACTGATGAGCACTCACTTATGGACACTGATGTGCACTAATGGTACTGTAGTGGCACTAATGGTACTGTAGTGGCACTAATGGTACTGTAGTGGCACTAATGGCACTGTAGTGGCACAGATGAGCACTGTAATGGCACAGTTGAGCACTGTAGTGGCACAGATGAGCACTGTAGTGGCACAGATGAGCACTGTAGTGGCACAGATGAGCACTGTAATGGCACAGATGAGCACTGTAGTGGCACTGATGGGCACAGGTGAAACTGATGGACACAGGTGGCACTGAAGTGGCACTGATGGCACAGATGAACACTGTAGAGGCACTGATGGGCACAGGTGGCACTGCAGTGGCACTAATGACAGATGAGCACTGTAGTGGCACTGATGGGCACTGTAGGGCATTGATAGCATAGTAAAAATGCCAAAACTTTGTTGGACACATGATCTCTCTCCTCTCCACACACGCTGTATCAGTGTGAGGAGAGAGTTGAACTCCTGGATGACCCCACATTGTTTACATTGTGATCGCTCCATCATTGGATGGAGCGATCACGTGGTAAAGGGCCGCTGTCTTTGGCCCTTTACCGCGATCTGTGATGCGCCTGGTCCCGTGAACCTGGCAAGCAAGGACAGTCCCGTGTGCGCGCCATTCTGGGAGGACTTCATAGTACGCCCTCCCAGAGTTATCCAGCCGCGCTGTAGCCGTCATTCGGATATGGCCTGGTTGTTAAATGGTTAATCAAAGTTTATTAGATTTCACAATATAACATGTTACATAGAGACAAAAGAAGAGAACCATTTACTAAGTTCAAGTAGTAATTATCCATGAGTACAGAGAAAAATTGTTCTCAGGGTACATAACTGCTGAGTAAATTAACAGAAAATATGTAGTGTAGCGCTATGTGTATAAATAATAAAGGATATGAAAACAGTGAGTTAGGCTTGAGCCATCTCTCAATGGCCAGCAAATAAACAAAGAATACTTTAAAATTGAATAAAAGTGACTCAATACAGTCAAAAGTGCACTATATGTTACAAAATGACATGTAAAATATAATGATTACAATAAACCAGTGAAAAATGGTGAACATAACTAAATTATAAATAGATAAAAAATCAAACGAAAGAGTCCATAAATGTTAGAAAAAGTGTGCCTGATAAAAATCAAAAACCACCACCAAAAGTCTCTGAGGGTTAACTGGTGAAAACAGCAATGGAAAGCTTCTGGTAAATGAAAAAGTAGAACACCAAATGAAATGGGACATCTAAATATATGACAGGACCGTCACCAGAGCATCTGAGGAGGCTTACCGGAAAAAGGGGACTTGAAAAGACATACGTCTTACAAGTCTCAGAAAACGTATTTAGCCGCCAGGGCTGGCAAGATGAATCATCGGGTATCCACAACTTCAAAATGGGGGGGAAGGGAAGATCTTGTCACAGCTTCAACCGTCCAGACGTTTCAACAGGCCAACCAGATGTTTTTTTAAAAACCGTGGGAGAAATAAAGCTCACATGGCATGATATCGTTTTAAAAAACATGCGTTTATTAAAATAATAAAAAAGGAACACTCACATAATATAAGATCGTAAACAGCTCAAATTGTATCAAACGCGGTGATCATAGGGGGTCCACCCAACATGTTTCGGCTAACGAGCCTTCATCTGGGGTCAGATGAAGGCTCGTTAGCCGAAACATTTTATATCATGTGAGTCCAATGACCCGGGGGGGGGGGTGCCGAGTCCTGCTGTCTGTGTCTATGGTGCCCCGAAGGAGAGGGCTTCTCTGATGGGTCACTCGATGCAGGGAGGAGCCAGGAGTGCCGCGGAGAGGCCACAGAAGAGGAGGATCGAGGCCAACTGCACAGAGGAGGTAAGTATTACAAGTTTTTTATTTTAAAAGGGAACCTTTAGTGTCCATTTAAATAAGTGCATTTGTTGAGTAATGTTCTGATTGTTAATAATGTAACTATACTTTTGAAATTCATAGTAATAAATATAAAGAAAAAGATGTAATGACAGCTGACCAAATCTTTCCTCTCCTACATTTCAGATTGAAAAGGACCTGCTTAGAACGATGCCCAGCAATGCTTGTTTCTCCAATTTGCAAAGTGTAGGTGTGCCTCGTCTCAGAAGAGTGCTTCGCGGACTGGCGTGGTTGTACCCAGATATTGGGTATTGCCAAGGCACTGGCATGGTGAGTTGGATAGAAATTTTGATTAAGGCTTCCGTCTCTGATTCTTTGTTAAAGAGTTTATGGAAAATACGTAAACACTCTTAAAAGTAGTTTGATACTTTGGTGTGAATTTTATCTACCGTTTCTTTATCGTACATCCCGGGACACAGAGCATCAATAATAATGACTATATGGGTTATACGCCACCTACTGGTGGATGGACACTGGCAGATAGTCACACAGGAAGTCCACCCCTATATAACCCCTCCTACACAGGAAGGACCTCAGTTTTTTCGCCAGTGTCTGTAAGGTGGAATGGTCACTGATACATATGCTCTTGGATCATACTTGGAGGTCTGGACGGTTCTATTTAGAATCATGGACTTCATTCAGATCCATTCGAAAAAGCTATCAGCCAAAATGGATGGAACCCGAGCCTCATTGGAAGGAGAGAAGATTCCTCAAGGTTTTGCCTGTAATGCAGCCTTATGGCGCTGGACCCTGTGTAATGGAACCCTGTGCAGTGTTTGTTCTAACCAAGGTGCTTTCCTGCAGAGTACTATACAGGTCCAGGGGAGTGGACCTCACATTAAGGAGTACCCACTCCCTTAAGGTCTTTTATGACAAAGCTTGCGGTGATGGGTGAAGATTGGACTCCTGTTATTGTCAGAGTCCTGCAGCAGGAATGGTAAGTCTGCATTTTTGCAGTTTCTCTTTAAAAAACAAACAAAAAAGAGAGATCTGACTGTCTGTTCTCCCAGTGACCACTGGGGGCAGTGTGCTGATTAATCATGCTGTGTGCTTTTTTAGCCACGTGGGTTACTGTTTCTCCTCCAGCCATTAGAGGGTGGAGGCTCGCTCAGTATGGCCTATTTTTATATAGGCAGGAAGTGGAAGGGCGGCCATGTTGTCATGAGGTCGACAGCTTCAGCAGGGCCGCTTGAGACATAACACCAGCCCATGGATACTAGTGAAGTGTAAGTACTTACTATGGGAGAACTGATACTGCTTAATCCGGGGGGCCTGTACAACTGTAAGTCGATACACCCCTAGCAGTGCACTTTAAAGTGTTGGGTCTCCAGAATACTGTGCATTTGGCACAAAAATAGTATGGGGCCTGGTGCAGTTGAACAGGTGCATACTTGCAAACTTCAGAATAAATGTGCATTTGGTCTGCATGAGCTTACTTTTAGGCTGAAGCAGGAAAAGGCTGCATGGCATGCATATGTGCTAAACTAGTAAAAACTAGTATGGGGCCAAGTGCAGTTGGGCAGGTGCAGAATAGTATACATGCTTGCAAGCTTGTTGCCTAAATGCATGCTTGAATAAACGCATGTTTTGCATAGATGTTGCATGCATGCATGCATGCATGCATACATACGGCATAAGCACATGTTTGGAAGAACATGGGCATTGGTGCACTTGAAGGAGTTATGTCTACAGAATAGCATGAATTGTGTCTGCAGGAGCTTGGTTTTGGCTCCCCTTTCCGTCGGGCCACTCTGCCATAAAGCCCCGACTGGTGGAGGGCTGCAGTGATAGTTGACTTTCTACAACTTTCTCCCATCTCCTGACTGCATCTCTGGAGCTCAGCCACAGGGTTCTTCTTTACCTCTCACCAAGGCTCAGTTTGGCCGGACGGCCAGCTCTAGGAAGGGTTCTGGTCGTCCCAAACGTCTTCCATTTAAGGTTTATGGAGGCCACTGTGCTCTTAGGAACCTTAAGTGCAGCAGAAATTTTTTTGTAACCTTGGCCAGATCTGTGCCTTGCCACAATTATGTCTCTGAGCTCTTCAGGCAGTTCCTTTTGATCTCATGATTCTCATTTGCTCTGACATGCACTGTGAGCTGTAAGGTCTTATATAGACAGGAGTGTGGCTTTCCTAATCAAGTCCAATCAGTATAATCAAACACAGCTGGACTCAAATGAAGGTGTAGAACCATCTCAAGGATGATCAGAAGAAATGGACAGCACCTGAGTTAAATATCAGTGTCACAGCAAAGGGTCTGAATACTTAGGACCATGTGATATTTCAGTTTTTCTTTTTTAATAAATCTGCAAAAATGTCAACAATTCTGTGTTTTTCTGTCAATATGGGGTGCTGTGTGTACATTAATGAGGAAAAAAATGAACTTAAATGATTTTAGCAAATGGCTGCAATATAACAGAGTGAAAAATTTAAGGGTGTCTGAATACTTTCTGTCCCCACTGTATGTTGCTTATTCCATAAATGCATGTCTCCATGGGCACGAATTGCGTAAGTGCATGTTTGCATGGACACGCGCTTTCGTGTTTTGCCTAAACGTATATTTGCTTAAGCACATACCTACATGCTTCCATAAACACATATTGCTTAAACGCATGCTTCCATAAATGCATAGTGGCATGTTTTCATTTGTACTGCATATGTATATGCTTAGTTTGAACCTTATACATATGTGCTTAGTTGCATTAAACTGTATACATATGTGCTTATTTACATGAAACTGTATATATATGTGCTCATTTGCCTAGGACTACATACATATGTGCTTATTTGCCTAGGACTATATACATATTTGTCTGGGGATACATACATATGTGCTTATTTGCCTTGGGATACATACATATGTGCTTATTGTCTTGAGCTGCATGCATAGATGCATGAATGGCAAGAATACTTGTATACCTGCATGTTTGCATACCTGGGTACCTGCATACTTGCATACCTACAGGGTTGAATAGTGGTAGACCAACATTGTCTAGGCCTGCATCCTTGTGGAACTGCGTATTAGTTTGTCTAATACAGTCACTTTATTATGTATCTGTTAGACTAGCTAAATGACTTAGAAGGGTGAGACGGGTACACCGCTCTCAGGTTCAGTGCTCAGGGCAATGTTCACGTCTCCTGTTGGACGAATGGCATCAGGGTGAAATGAGCACACCGTGGCGCCTGATCTCGGATCAAGCCTGGTTAGTACTTGGATGGGAGACTGCCCAGGTTTCCCTCCTAAGTGAGGGAGGCATCTGAGGTTGCTGTGTTTGAGAGTTATTTAGACCATAAGATTTTAACGCAGTCTCTGAGTTGGTTCGCTCCTTCTTTAGTCGGGTCAGTCTTTGCATTGTGTTGTTTCGAGCAAAAGTTATGGGCTCATCATTGTAAAACAATTAATTAAATTGTAGCAGATTCAAAACTGAATAGGGGAATAGGTCTATCTTTAGATCTCAATCCGTTGGGCATCCTCTTGTTTCAGATAGGTTTGGTTTGTTCAGTGGATGACCCCTCTGCAAGAGGTAGATTGCGGGGCCCATAATCATCAGGAAACACAGTTCGGAACCTAGACTGGTCGTATTCTTCCTTTCAGGTATTGGGAGATAAAAACTGATGCCAATTTCTCTATTTGGTTTAGGGTGGCTACAGTTCAGTGAACTTGGTCTCCACAGGAGTGAATACTGTCCATAGATATCTTGGAGCTTTTGGCCAGTACCCCTTGCTTTAGATTATGGTACAAACCAGTTGTAGGTTCTATCCGGAAAAGCCTCTGCAGGGGCATATATATCAACCACCAGGGCGACACCAGGAGTCATGCGGCTCAGAAAGATGAACCGCATTCTGTCTGTGCTATTCCAGGTATAGAATAGTGGCAGGGGAAACTCTACAGATGAATCTACTAGATTCCAAGTTCTACAACAAGTTTGGTCAGGTTGTTCCAGGGACAGGGTCCCACTGGCAATAGGGGTGGATGCACTGGTAATGCCTTAGGGACCAGTTCTCCCTTATTTGATACTTTCCCTCTGTTTCGACTTCTGCAACATCTTTTGCAAAGAATCCGGAAGGGGGTAACACCGATAATGTTAGCTGAATTAGCCCAGGAGGGCTTGCTACACTGACATAGCAAGTCTTGCAGGGGTTGCTCCTTGGACACTCCAAGACCAGCGGGACCTATTGGTCTTGAGTCCTGTATCTCTGGAATGTTGAGCCCCTGGAACCCAGCTTCGGGGAACTTCAGTTACAGGACTTGGAAATATTTTTTTGCCTGGGGTGAAGCCAGGAAGTGGCACCAGCAGAAATATGTGAGTTGGGCATTTTCTTTTTCTTTCTCCAATCGGTAGGGGAAAAGAGATTGGCCTTAAGTACCGTTAAGGGTCAGAGTTCGTCCCTATACATTTTTTTCCAGAGGCTGTTTCCCACTCCTTGATTCATACAGCGTGTAAGGTAGACAGTCCCGCCTGTCAGGCCATTCTTGTGTCCTTGTGACTTGAATTTGATTTTGACTGTCCTTGCAGAGGCCACTTTTTGAACCAATCAGGGGATTCTGTTGGTCCTTTATCTCGGAAAGTGGCTTCTTTGGTGGCTATCACTTCACTAAGTGGAGTGTCGGAGTTGGCAGCCCTTTCATGCAAGGAGCCGTTCTTGGTCTCACATCATGATAAGGTGATGTTGCGTTCTCATCCATTTTTTGCCTAGAATGGTGTCTAGTTTTCACTTGAATCAAGACAAATGTCTTGCTTTCTTTTCTGATCCTCAGTTGGCAGGAGTTATATCACTGCATAGTTTGGAGGTAGTTCTGGCAGTCAGAATGACCTGATTTGTCCGTACAGGTCAGGAATTCTGGTTTGTGCTGCCAGTAGCCCAGAGCCCAGGATGGGCAGGAGGCATCCAAGTTAACTATTTAAATTTGGATTTGCCAGTTAATTTTTCAAGCCTACGGCTTGAAAGGGCAAGGTCCCCCACCCCTTTTTTTGGTAAAAGCTCTCGCTACCAGGTGTGTGGGGGCATCTTGGGCCATCAGGTGTCAGTGGCTCAGGATTTAAGGCCATTACATGGTCTTTTGTTCATACATTCACAGAATTTTACCAGATAGATATCAAAGCCACAGGGGATACTGCTTTGGCCACAGTATGTTTTGGACGGCAGAAGGAGTCCTCCTCAGGTGGCAGTTTCTGTGACTGTGTCTCCCTCCATTCAAGTGCATTGCTTTAGGACATCCCATATAGTCATTATTATGGCTGCTCTGTGTCCTGTGATGTACGATTTAGAAAATAGGATTTCCCTTAACGTCTTTCAGGACAGCACTTGAGAGGGTGACTCCTCCCCTTGCAATCAGGAAACCCCTCTCACCAAACTTTAAAAGGAGGCTCCTTTCCACACATTATCAGTTTGTGTTTCCTCCGGAGGGAACACTTCGTGGGGAAGTCAGGGCTCTCAGGTGCTGTCCTGGGAGCTCAGGTTTCCTGTATTTTCACCAAATGACATTTTTTACCTCATGAGAGCTGTTCCTCCCATTCCACAGCTGAGGTCAGGTGCTGCTGGCTGGGCTCCCTCTTCATCTGGGCTCAGGGTGAGTCTGACTGTCGTGGGCATAACTCCTAGGCGGCGGCAAGGCAGGCGGTGGCCATTTACTATGTTTTTTTCTTCGGTCCACCGCCTGTTGCTTATTTCGCTGCCGCCATCTCGGTGATGGCAGCGGGTTCCATCCGCCGGAAGTGAGGCATCCGGGAAGGGGGTGGCGCCCACGTAACAGGCGTACGATGTCATTTCCGCCGGAAATCGCAGAGGGAAAGGGGAGGAACGGGGCAGGTGCTTATTTAGCGGTTCCGGTCCGGCGCACTGGCGCTATTGGAGTCCATAACCGGCGTTTTAGCCACATAACACACACAGCAAGTGCTCCTCGATGGAATCAATGGTGGCAGCGAGTGGGACAGGCACAGACACCAGCAAGGCCCAGGTAAGGGGCAGTTGTATACTGTCCTCCTTGTACTGTGGGGTCTCTCTCTCTTTCTCCCCCCCCCCTAGTGGCAGGGGCCTGTCTGGGCACATGAGGCAGCTTTAGTTCTTACTGTGCACCTGTGGTGAGCATCCTTGAAAAAAGGACAGGTTGTCTCACTGGGATGGTTTCTTCTTTTTGTCTCATGGCAGGCCAAGAGCTCTGATCCAGTGGCAAAAAGGAAATGCCCTTCATGTAAATCTAAACTACTTGAAGGATGGAAGAAGACTTTATGTCAAGCCTGTATTGATTTGTTAGTTAAAGAAGAAGCTTCTTCCGCTTGCAGCGACTTGATTGCATCTGTTAAAAAAGAACTTGATGCAACTATTCAATCATTTCGCTCTTCTCTAGCAAACCCATCCCTGAGTCAGCCAACTACCTCACAGTGCTCTCAAGGCTCACTTATCGTTCCGGCAGTGGAGACTGAGGCATCTCCTACCCCAGAGGGACATTCCCCCTCCCAATCTGCAGAGGAGTCTGATGAGGGGGAGGAAGGACAAATATTGCCTTCAAAATTGTAATTGTCTTTAGAACAGGTAGATGGCCTGTTAAAAGCAATCTATACCACACTGGGTCTGGAAGAGGAAAGAAAGGAGTTATCCCTGCATGACAAAATGTATAATGATCTTAAAAAGGCGTTTCCCTTTTGATGAAGATCCAGCGGCGGTTTGGAACAAAAGCCCCAAACTAGATGCCGCGTTTTCCCAAGTCTCGAGGTCAACAGATTTGGCATTCGAGGACATGGGGATGTTAAGAGATCCCTTGGACAAAAGGATGGACCAGCTACTAAAAATTGCATGGCAATCCATCATGGGAAATCTTAAACCTGCTATGGCGACTACGGTGGTATCCAGGAATATGGAGTTCTGGTTAGATCAACTTAAGGCCCATATCTCAGCAGACTCACCAAAACAAGAAATTTCGGATTCATTCTCGACTCTGTCAGCTGCTGTTGCATCTATTTCTGATGCCTCAGCGAAATCAATTAAAAAATGACAGCTAGATCTGCAGCCTTAGCTAACTCAGCCAGAAGGGCTCTGTGGTTGAAAACTTGGCCAGGGGTCGCGGCATCCAAAAAAAGCTGTGTGGGATACCGTTCCTGGGAGACTTGCTTTTTGGTCCTGACTTGGATGCGGTTCTAGATAGAACAGCTGATAAAAAGAAGTCTTTCCCTATAAAAAAGAAAAAACAGCCAGTTAAACGTTTTTTTCGTTCCCAAAGGGCTCAAGAACAAACCAAACCCCAGGAGAAAAGAAAAAAAATTGGGCATCGCAGAAGGGAAAAGGAAATGTCCTTTTCCATCCTCCTCCAGCCTCCAGTAAAACGCAATAACTTGTGCGTACCAGTGGGGGGAAGGCTTCAAAGTTTCCTCCCCCTTTGGGCCAGCATGACAGAAAGTCAATATATTTTAGACATGCTGTCCCAAGGTTACAGGATAGAGTTTTCGGATCGCCTGCCAGAAAGATTCTTTGTAACAAACTTACCAAGGGATCTAGCAAAGGCTTTGGCCATGAAAAACCTTTTAAAGGATCTGAGGCACCAGAGGGTAGTGATACCAGTATCCCCAGAACAGGGTCAGGGCTTCTATTCACACATATTTCTGATAAGAAAACCATCCGGAAACTTCCGTCTTATCCTCAACCTAAAACCCCTGAACAAGTCGGTCCTATACAAAAAGTTTTGTATGGACTCAATTTTCATAGTCCGGAACATTCTGACACAAGATTGTTTTTTGGCATCAATCGATCTGAGGGATGCTTACCTTCATGTTCCTGTAGCAACTCAGTCCCCTGAGATTCCTGAGGTTTGCGGTGAATATGGGCAAAGAGATTATACATCTTCAGTTCAGGGCCCTTCCGTTCGGCCTGTCGTCAGCTGCTCCGTATTTTTACGAAAGTAATGACGGAAGCTCTCGCCCCTCTTCGACTCCGGGGGATTGCGGTAATTCCATATCTGGACGACCTCCTCTTTTTTGCCCCATCCAGGGAAAAGTTGCAGGAGGATCTGAACAAAGCCCGCAGTCATTTGGAGTCACTAGGGTGGATTCATTCCAGCTCAGCAAGTACTGTTTCTGTGTTACTTGATAAATTCGGTGGAGCAAAAGATTTTTCTCCCAGAAGAGATAAAGATCAAGGTTCAAAGGGTAATAACGACACTTCAAACAAATCAACTGATTTCAGTCCGAAAGGTTATGTCGGCTCTGGGGACATTGACCTCTTCTATGCCAGCCATCTAATGGGCTAGGCTGCATTTCAAGGCCCTCCAGAGGTTCCTTCTAAAAACATGGAACCACAGGACAGAGCGTTTGGATACGAAAATAAAGATCCCCACCAGAATCAAACGTTCACTTTGGTGGAAAAGTCAGGGGGTACTGTAAAGAGATCTCCTTTGGTCTTTTCCGACCGGAAAAGTGGTCACAACAGACGCCAGTTTGCGGGGATGGGGGGCCCACATGGATCAGGCCTTAGCACTGGGAACATGGTCCCAGTTAGAGGCCCTAAAACCCTCAAATTGGAGAGAGCTAAAAGCGGTTACCCTAGCATTAGCTTTCTTCTCTCAAGACCTCATAAGTTGCCATGTCCAGATTTTGTCGGACAATGCCACTACCATAGCCTACTTGAACAAACAGGGAGGCACAAGAAGCAGGGCTCTTTACTTACTGTCAATAGAGATTCTGGAGAGAACCACTTACTATCTCTATCCGCAGTCCATCTCAAAGGCACATTAAACGAAGTAGCGGATTATCTGAGCCGACAGAAAGTTCAGGAATCAGAGTGGAGTCTGAACAGGGAGGTGTTTGCATTAATCACCAGTATGTGGGGTCTTCCGCAGGTAGACCTGTTTGCTTCAAGACAAAACACGCAGCTCCCAAATTTTTTCTCCCTTCAGAGAGACAGTTGCTCTCAGGGGATAGAGCTCTGGCACATCCGTGGGATTTTCGCCTAGGATATGCTTTTCCTCCATTCCGGTTAATCCCACTAGTGTTGAGAAAAATACTCAGAGAGAGTATCAATTTTGATTACTCCATATTGGCCAAAGAGAGCTTGGTTTTCCACGATTCTTCATTTGGCAATCAAACCATGTTGACATCTTCCGCTCAGTCAGGATCTGTTCATCCCCTCCTGTGTAGAAGGGGATATATAGGGGTGGACTTCCTGTTTGACTATCTGACAGTGTCCATCCACCAGTTGGTAGCGTATAACCCATATAGTCATTATCATGGTTGCTCTGTGTCCCATGATGTACTCCAAGAAAAGGATTTTACAGATATGTATGACGAAAAAAATCCTTTTTTTTAACATTTAGAAGGTAAAAAATGATTATTTTCTCGTTTCACGTTTTTTTAACATTTTTATTTCTGTATTTGTTTTTTTGAAGGACCAATTAAATTTTGATTATGGAAACCAGTGTGTTTTAGTACTCCCCGTAAGAAGAGGAAGCTAGATGCCAGTAAAAAAAACAAAAAAAACAAAGCCCTAGAGGGCAGCTCTACCTGGTGGCCAAAACCCTATAATGTTAAATGGTTTAAGGCGCTCTTTACTGTTAGAGCGGCAAAAAGTTGGAATTTCCTCCTACAGTTAGTGGTGTCAGCGGGAAGTGTAGATAGATTGAAAAAACTTTTAGATGTTTCTCATGGATAACACTGTACAGAGATATGAAAGTTGGTAGCCACTTTAACACACACAAACCATATGTTGAACCAGCTGGATGTGTGTCTTTAGTCAACCTTTCCAGCTATGCAACTATATACCAGATCTGTGTGTACTGTGTCAGTTATCCACAGATCGCTCTCCAGTTTCAGAGGTATGGCATGGTCTCTTACAAAGATAACCTTGGTATGCCATCTTCACACACTGCATTGTGAGTAAGCTTTTGGAGGTTGAATAGATAACCTTGTTTGTCACCACTGGACACCATGCAATGTGATGCTTTCCAGATCCTTGTGTACTGTTAGCTGCATAGTTCTCTCAGGGTTCAGAGCTGGTATACATTTCTGTGAATAAAATATGCAGGTAAAAACTGATATGAAGTCACCTGCGTTTTTATGCACGTTTTTTTAAACGCATATGATATTTAGATGCTTTTTTAAAAATTTATATACCGTATTTATCGGCGTATAACACGCACTTTTTTCCCCTTAAAATCAGGGGAAAGTCGCAGGTGCGTGTTATACGCCGATCCCCGCCGATCCCGATCTGTAAATGTCAAAATCGCGGTCCGCGATTTGAAAATGGCGCCGCCGGAGCCGAAGTACACAGAGCCGGTCCTCGGCTCTTTCCGGCGGCTCTCGTTTACTTTCGGCTCCACTCGTAGTCCCGAGCGGAGCTATCCGAACCTACTCGGATAGCTCCGCTCCGGACTACGAGTGAAACCGAAAGTAAACGAGAGCCGCCGGAAAGAGCCGAGGACCGGCTCTGTGTACTTCGGCGCCGGCGGCGCCATTTTCAAATCGCGGACCGCAATTTTGAAGCCCTGGAAGCAGGGACAGGGGATGCAAGGCTGCACTGGGGAAGGCTGCACTGGGGAAGGCTGCACTGGGGAAGGCTGCACTGGGGAAGGCTGCACTGGGGAAGGCTGCACTGGGGAAGGCTGCACTGGGGAAGGCTGCACTGGGGAAGGCTGCACTGGGGAAGGCTGCACTGGGGAAGGCTGCACTGGGGATGGCTGCACTGACGAAGGCTGCACTGGGGATGGCTGCACTGACAAGGCTGACAAGGCTGCACTGGGGATGGCTGCACTGACAAGGCTGACAAGGCTGCACTGGGGATGGCTGCACTGACAAGGCTGCACTGGGGAAGGCTGCACTGACAAGGCTGCACTGACAAGGCTGCACTGACAAGGCTGCAATGAAGGGCATTTAAATGTAAGTTTTTTTCCCTTCAACTTCCCTCCTAAAAGTTTTTTTTCCTTAAAATTCCCTCCTAAATTGG